>OY288250.1:28770375-29970375 GCA_958450325.1 Agrostemma githago | reverse complement strand
ACCCGAGCACACCTCAACACAACTATCTCCAAACTTCACAAGAAATAAAGAGGGGAAAAAGGGATAGAAGATGTTACCGGATGTCTTCAAAGCTTTCCAAAATTAACGGTGATTAAGCAACCTATAAGGAAAAGGGAGGCAAACACACACAACAAGACAAATATACGACACAAAGGCATAAAAAGGAAAGACACACAAAAGAAAATCTTTTTGATTTTTGTGAAATTTTTCAAATTTTTATGGTTTTTAAAGATTTTTTTCAAAAAAACTAAGAAAATAAAACTAACTATACTAGAATATCGCTCCCCCACACTTAAATCGAGCCATGTCCTCATGCTCGATCGTAGGGTGCGGAGAGACAAAAGAAAAAGAAAAGAAACTACGAAAATAAAGCTACAAATCAAAGAATAAGATGAAGAAAAGGTAGAAGGTTTCCGGCCGGGGTGTAGTCAAGTCACCATGGGCCGAGACAAGAAAGAGATATGGATGGGGGAAGAAAGAAAAAGAAGGAAATAAAAGGAAATGGGAGGGGAGGGCTAGGTGTAATCAAGTCACCTAGCCCGGATTCCGCCTAAATTCGACTAAATCCTCAAAAAAGAAAGTGAAAAACTTGTAAAAATTTGGATTTTGAAATGACTCTCGACGTAATCACATCGTCGGGAGTCGGGAGCAACCACTACCGAGGCCTCGAAGGCCACCATGACATCAAGACACACAAGTGTAAAGGGGAAGGGAATAAACAAAGGAAAACAAGCAACAACAAAAACGGAAAAGAAAGGATAGTTGCGGTACCATAGGTTAGCAACTCACTCTCTCCATCGTCTCATAGATCAATATACGCACTTGCTTGTCTTCATCATTGCTATCCCGCTTCAAGTTTGATAGAACCGCATGGTAGAGGTAGTAATGGTGTGAGGGGGGGTGGGATTTGATGTGGATCTCGGTGTAAAGTGAGGTGTACGGGTGATATGATAGGAGTAAGGAGGAGTAGGGAGGTTGCGAGGGGGTAAAATGGATGGCTGGAGTCAAAGAGGACTATCCCGGTCGGGATGAATGGTCCCGATCGGGTTGATAAACCCTTCCCGATCGGGAAGCTCTCGTCCCGGTCGGGAACGCACTCCAGTGAGTCCGATTTTATGCACCTTCATCCCGATCGGGATGGCTCCTTCCCGGTCGGGATTCCTCATCCTTCCCGGTCGGGAAGCCCTCTTCCCGGTCGGGATGATTCTTCTTTGCTTCCCCAAGCCCAAAAGCTTATCATAAGCTTCAAAAACCGACATCCTAGCTTGCAAACCAAACTCCATCATCAACCACTCCTTTCTAGGAGTCACCTTCACTTCACCTATCATAATAGACTCAAAGTTCACATCAAATTCACTCCCTCACATCGCTCATCAAAATACCAAAACAACTACAAGAATATCACAAAACAAAAGAGTCCTAGAAACAAAAATCACAAATACAAGCACAAGTACTCTAAAGAAGAGAGGAGGGGAATATACAACATGACGGTTCTTTAGGAACTCCGTCAAACCGAGGATGGTGGGCTCCATTCTTCAACCATAGCCCTCAAGGGCATGGAGGAGCAAGTCGAACGCGCTACCGACATCATAGTGAAGGCCCAAGAAGCGCTCGAGCTTAACCGACGTCCACGGCCTCCAAGGAGGAGGCAAGAAGTAGGAATCAAAAGACCCAAAATCATCTTCAAAGTTGTCCCCGGGGTCTATCCATCCTACGAGCTTCACCGATCTCTTCCTCCCTAAGCATCGCCTCCAATCACACGCAAGCTTCATCTCCAAGAAACAAGGCACAAAAAGCGGTTTTGGCCTCACTTCCTCGTTGCACACCCCCACACTTGCCTCAAGTTGTGGTTCCCCACCTTCATCACTTGGCCCCACATCATCTTGGAGGAGAGGATCGAAAGGTCTACCTGCGGCTTCAATCTCTTCCAACCCATCTTTCGGTGTACTAGCAAGGGGCTCATGATGCCTATCCATGTTCTCGGACAAGGGCAACTCGAGGCTAACAATTTCACCCAACAACTTCACAAACTCTACCAACCCATCCAACTCACTATCCTCCTCCAATTCTTCACCAACGATGCCTTCACCAAGAGTCATCTCCTCATTCGTCTCTTTTTGGGTAGACGATTGAGGTTCTTCAAAGCAAATGTCTCTTTCAAAGGGAACTACATCGGCGGCTTCGTGATTAGGTTTCTCCTATCTCTCAAGTGGGCACCCTCCATCTAAATGTGATGCTCGGGATAAAGACATTACGGTTTGAACCGATAATACATTTAAATGAGCATTCCTCGCCTCGTTTCCCCTTCGAATTTGGGCCATTAATTCCTCTTGTTGTTTTCGCAATTGAATGGCCATTTCTTGAAGGCTCCTTTGCATTTGAGGCATCGGTTGATGTAACTCTAAGTTTGACGATTGGTGGTCATTGGGGTCTTGTAAAGCTCCTTGATAATCTTGATGATGCCCATCATATTGTTGGTAACAAGGTTGGGGTGATTGGTAGTATTGTGGGTCATGGGGTTCATATTGTGGTTGGGGTGGAGGGTAATATTGTGGGTTTTGGGTGTATTGGCTTCCATAAGGTGAATCTTGATCGAACATGGTGGTTTCACAATCATAGCTCGAGTAATAGCCACCATGGTCGTAGGAGTGATAATCGTCCACTTGTTGGTAGCCGTTTTCATAACCTTGAAGTTCATACCCACTAGAGTCTTGATCCCCCCAAGAAGCTTGATAATGGTAGGGGGACATCATGTCATACCCTTGATTCATGGAAGAAGAGTGGTAGCTCATATCGGCTCCCGAGTGTGTGGAGTTTAGATCAAACCCCATGCTCGCTCGAAAATCGTAGTCCTTACCCGGTTGGAAACCACTCATTCTAGCAACCGTCCGTTAAAGCGGCTCTAAGTTGCAAGAAGAAGATAGTCACCACCTCTAAGCACAAACTGTAGATTAAGAACAAACGTGAGAAGTCTAGTGCTTTTTAGGCACTAGACAAGAGAGAAATAAACCACACACACACAAGAAGCAAAGTAACAAAAAGAAAAAGAAAAACACAAACACAAAGACTAAGTCAAGCAAATAGGAAAACAAAGTCCAAACTAGCACCGTCCCCGGCAACGGCGCCAAATTGATGGGAAGGATTTGTCGTGGAATCCCAACCGTCAATATAATAACGGCTATTCCTACGGTAGATAGGGCAAGTCGGGTCGAATCCACGGGGACGGTAATGTATAGCCTAGACTAGGTCCGCCTAAATACGAAACTAAGTCAACGAGCTAAGCTAAACTAGAGAATGATAGGAGGGGAGAAAGCTAGACTAAGACTAAGGCTAAGGAGAAACAACTAAGGAGAACGGGCTAGGATTAGGTCGGGGTCAAAGGGGTAACGGAATGGCAAAGGGAGAACTAGAGCGAAGGAGGTAGTAGGGTGATCTAGGTTGGTCCGGGCTCTCGCAACTTAGACCTACCTAGAGGTTCCACCTAGAACCCATCTCGGCAATACACATGACAAACGGGGTTCTAACGTGCTATTGTGGCCTAGGTCAAATCCGGGCTCTTGCTACTTAGACCGGCCTAGGGGTCGTCCTCACCGGGCTCTCGCAACTTAGTGAGGGAACCGGACCCACGAACATACTATCACCCACAAGAGAAAGGCAAGAAAAACAAGCATTCATAACTACTTAGTCATTCAAGCATTTCAACAAACATGTGGTGTGCACTAAACCAAGAGGAAACCCAAATCTTCCACCAACAACTCCAACAATCCCTTAATCACCCAATTAACACCCTAATCACCCTACTAACCCTAGCAAGAACACTACTCAAACGTAATTATACTACAACTAACAGTAACAAGGAGAATCATCATAAGAAACTAAACAAACATAAACAAAGTAGTGAAAACTATTAACTACAATCAAAGATTGAAACTTGAATAACGTAAATAAAGATTAAGAGGAAAAGGAAAAGGAGTATACCATACTAGTGAAGAAGAAAGAACAAAACTTGCATTAATGAAGAAAACCCAAAACAAACATCCAAGGTTGTCAAGCTTGGTGAAGATCTTGAAGAATTCCCTTAATACAAGGCTAATCTATGATTAACTACTAATTACCGACTAATCTACTCTAATCTAATCTAATCTATGCTAAAATAATCTAGGGATTAATGTCTCATCCAGTGCATCCCCTTTACATAACAAGGGAAGGGTATATATAGGGTTACAAGTGGAAGGGAGAAGAAAGAATACAAAGCGGAGCTGCAGCAGGCCCGTCCTGGCCGAGACGGGATGGTCCCGGTCGGGAAGGGATGGTCCCGACCGAGACAAGGTTGGTCTCGGCCGAGACGGCTCTTCACAGCAACCTCCTTGTTTGTGCACCTCATCCCGAACGGGATGAGGCCATCCCGAACGGGATGAGCCTTGTAGGCCTCCATTATGATCTTTTTGGTCCCTCCTTGGTTCTCATGGGCTTCTCACCGATTCTCGAGACTCGGGATCGGGTCTCGGAGGCTCGGGATTGGGTCCCAAGGTCTCGGGATCGACTCCAAGGCATCGAGTCATCATTCCTTAACTTCGTTGGCTCCAAAAAGTGTATGTATCGAGTCGGAATCGCTCCAACTTTTCCAAATCGGTCTCGGGAACCTGAAACGAACTAAAGGAAGCATAAGAAGCCCGTAAACCGCTCCCAGGGAGCGATTCCACAAGGAAAATGGGACCAAAACACTACGAAATAGGCACTACAAATGACACTTATCATTTGGTAATTCGACGGTTTTACCGAATCGGACATAAATATTGCACAATTTATGTACGACTTGGCTTTTTTATAAATCGCGAATTTTGTTGAACCGAATATAAATATTGTTGAATTTATACTCGATTCTAATTTTGAATACTCGTTGTATCCCATATTCGATTATTTGAATCGATATGGAATATTAGAGTGAAATAAAGAAAAAATAAATTGATTTTAGTCGTTTTAAATTAATTATCGTGATATGAACAAATCACATTAATTAATTCATATGACTTGATTGTTAGATTCGATATTCAATTATGGAATTGGTATCGAATCTAAAATCGACGCTCTACGTGAATAAAAACTTGATTCCCCCGACTTCTCCGACATCGAAATAAATCCCTAGGGATTGTGATGTCGGATCCGTGTCAACGGGTTTCGACCCATATTAAAATTGATTTTTAAAGAAATTGATGGATGCAAAATTATTGATGATGATGACGAGAAATAATAACGAATTGTTGCTTAAGTTGATTTATCTCAATAATCAAATAATCGGGGTACCGGGATAAGCGACCGACGACGTGTGTGCAGTACACTTGTATATGCGGTTTTCCTTATCCCGGTATCCTTCTTATTCGACACAAATCGATAAATATTTTAATGCTTTGATATTAGTAGTATTATCGATATTATGACGCGACAAACAAAATAATAAAAAAAAGACGAAAAAACGCGAAAAGGAGGACGAAGATGACGAAGAGAGAAAGGGAAGAAAATAGAGGGTTTTGACACCCTCAACCTACATGTTCTTGTCTCGGTGCGGACTCGTAACCGTGGCTTCTACACAAGAGTCTTCGAGGTTTTACGTAGGTTAAGTTATGGTGGCTCGGGATTGATTCCTAAAACTAGGTTTAGGGTTTTGCTAGTGTCGGATTGCTAGGGTTTGATTAGGGTTTGTAAAAGACGTATTGTGTGTGTGTATGATTGTTCTAGGGTTTCGAAAAGTTGTAAAAAGTTGTTGCATGAGGGTTGCTTATATAGGCAAGGCTAGGGCACCCGAATAAGGGTTACTCGACCGAGTAAAGGGCTAACTCGGTCGAGTGGCCAGTGAAGCCTGCAGCCGGGCTCAAAACAAGCCCACTCGATCGAGTGGGTGGGTCACTCGATCGAGTGGCCCAGTCGGGTTGCACAGGTCCATTGTTTTGGACCTTGACTTTGATTGTTTGATGGGTTTTGTGTTTGACTTGGACTTTTGATGATGTGAGGGGCTTTTTTGTGTGTCTCGGGAACGACTTTGACCGGGGTTGACCCAATCGTGAAAAGTTGGTTTTAATTCCGGTGTCGGTTTTGGCCCAAATTAGTCTTGTTTGACTCGGAATGATCCACTGGGCCTGGATTTGAGGTCCGTTCGGTGAGATTTGTACTCCGTAAGTGTGTTAGCCAACGATTAATGGATTTGAACCCGTATCCGAGCGCATAGAAACACGTTAGCGTCCGATCATCATCGGGTATTTTTTGGAAACTGCCATAGACACCTGGCGGTCAAAATGCGGGTGTCTACAATCCTTGACAACTTTCATGGTAACCATATGGAGGGCGTTCGTAAGATTGTTGATGAGGTTGATATGGTTGGTGAAATTTTGGGACTTGGCCATTTGCCCCATAGTTGTCCCGTGACGATTGATGGAAGCTAGGACGTGCCATTTCCATAACGTTGCCTTGATACCTAGGATGAACTAGAAGCACTTGAGCAAACGTTAGTATCCTAGTGCTTTTGAGGCACTAGGAAGAGAGAATAGCACACAAGAAGTAAAACGAAGAAACACAAGGAGAAGAAAACACAAAGATCAAGAACAAAGTCTAAAACTAAGCACACAAAAGTCTAAACTACGCCGTCCCCGGTAACGGCGCCAATTTGATGGGAGGGATTTGCCGTCAATCCCACCGTCAAATAATAACCAACTAACCTAACTAGGGTAGCTAGGGCAAGTCGGGTCGATCCACAGGGACAGAAATGGGTTTAGACTAATGGGTGCTACAGTCTAGGACTAGGTTCGAGACAAGCTAATCTAGGGGGAGGCTAAGGACTAGGCTAAGGTCTAAAACATGGAAAAGGAAGACAAAACAAGTAACTAATGACTAAGGGAAGCAAGGATAACAATAAGAAGGAAATCTAGGGTTAGGTCGGGTTCATGGATGCAAAGGAGACAAAAAGGGGAAAAACGGGGTTACTAGCATGCTTTCGTAGCCTAGGTTCCGCCGATCGGGCTCTCGCTACGTAATCGGCCTAGGGGTCGTCCTCACCGGGCTCTCGCTACGTAATGAGGCAACCAAACCATCTAACCAAACACACACATACAAGAGAATATGCAAGAAAAACAAGGATTTATCGTCTCTAGTCTCACAAGCATTTCATCGAACATGTGGAGTGCAAGGTAAATGGGAAACAACAAAAACAACATCTAGTACCACCCATCTCACCCTAATCAACCCTAATCACAAACAATCCCCCTAATAACCCTAGAAAGAGGCTACTCAAACATATTAAATGGAAAACTAACACTAACAAGAGAAACTAACATAAAAACCAAAACATTCATACAAAGAACAAGCAAGAATAACAAACTAGATATAAAGATGAAAACTTGAATAACATAAACAAAGATTAAGAGTAAAAGGATGAGAAGATTATACCAACTAACAAGAGAATGAAAAGATGAGAACTTGTATATAAGGAACACCCAAAAC
This sequence comes from Agrostemma githago, assembly GCA_958450325.1. Classification (NCBI taxonomy): domain Eukaryota; kingdom Viridiplantae; phylum Streptophyta; class Magnoliopsida; order Caryophyllales; family Caryophyllaceae; genus Agrostemma; species Agrostemma githago. The sequence goes on along the minus strand of OY288250.1, from coordinate 29,962,863 downwards.
ATCCACCAATGTTGTCAATCTTGGTTGAATCTTGAAGAATTCCCTCAATACAAGGATTAAACTAAGATTAACGATTAACTAAAGACTAATCTACTCTAATCTAGGCTAATCTAACCTAAAGTAGTCTAGGGTTTAATGGGTAATGAAGAACCTCCCTTAAGAATACAAGAGGAAGGGTATACATAGGGTTACAATGAGTAAGGAGAAGAAAAGAGTTGAAGTCACGCTGCAGCCCATCTTCCCGGTCGGGAAGGAATGGTCCCGGTCGGGATGGGCCATCCTTCCCGGTCGGGAAGGGCCATCCTTCCCGGTCGGGAAGGGCCATCCTTCCCGGTCGGGAAGCTATCTTCCCGGTCGGGAAGCTATCTTCCCGGTCGGGATCAAGCATAACACCGGGCTTTATCAATAACACCAGGCTGTGTTATTGCTCTTCCCGATCGGGATGAGGTGGTCCGGTCGGGATGGACCCAGGACAGAAGCTATCGCATTTGTGCACCTCATCCCGAACGGGATGAGGTCCTTCCCGTCGGGGATGAGTCTTGTAGGCCTCCAATATGATCTTTAAGGTCCCTCCTCGCCTCTCATGGGTTAATCATCGATTCTCGGGACTCGGGATCGAGTCTAAGGGGCTCGGGAATGGGTCCTAAGGTCTCGGGATCGAATCCAAGGCATCGAGTGATCGTTCCTTCTCTTCGTTGGCTCCAAAAGTGTATGAAACGAGTTGGAATCGTTCCAATTCTTCATGAATGGTCCCGGGAACCTAAAACAAACTAAAGGAAGCATAAGTAACCCAAAAACCGCTCCACAAGGAAAACGGGACCAAAACACAACAAATTAGGCACTACAAACTACACTTATCAGTAGACACCCACATTTTGACCGCTAGGTGTCTATAGCAGTTCCCAAAAAACACCCAATGATGATCGGACATAAATATGGCTTAATACACTCGATTTCGGATTCGGAATCAATAGTAGTTGGCGCGAGCTTTTAGCGGATTAAAAATCTCACTAAACCGACCTCAAATTCAGGCCAAGTGGGTCGTTTCTAGTCAAATGAGACTAATTTGGGTCAAAACCGTCACCAAGGGCAAAACGTCTTTTAGCAAACGGGTCAAACCCCAGTCAAAGGCATTTCCGAGCCATAAATATCTGACGCAGCATTCGAAAATCCAATTTGAAGTCAAATTCCTCACAAAAATCAGCTACAAAAACATAAACAAATCCGTAAGAGATAAAGTTTTATCTTTCAAGGAGACTTCTACCCGACTCAGACCCACTCGATCGAGTGGACCGGCCACTCGGACGAGTGAGCCCATAAAAACCGCCAAATCTGGCATTAGACCGGGCACTCGATCGAGTGTTGTGCACTACTCGATCGAGTGACCCTAGTTCCAGCTGAAAACCAGGTGTTTCTTCCCCTACAATTAACCTTTTCCTATCCAAAGACGGAATCCCACTTCACCCCAACCGGTTGTTTTCTTCCTTTGCAAGTCATCTATCTCCTATCCCAAGTCGGGTATTTCATCCTATTAATACCCCACCCCCGCAACACAATTTCATCATCAATTATTAACAACAATTCACGACACAACAATAATTCCAATCCCGACATACACAAGTTACAACCCAAAATTCCAACAATACTAGGCTTATTATATCCCGACATTCACCCTAGAAGTCCTATAGGATTCCCGACCATTCACAACCCGAAATTCTAGGCAATTTTAGGCAAACCATACACAAACCCGAGAGCAAAACTCGCCAAATCTCCTCCCTAACCATACACACCATAACTCACATATATATATCTTAACGCTCCCGCGCCTAGGCCGCTACTACGAGTCCGTTTTCGCGAGATAATTAAGCAGGTAGGTTGAGGGTGTTACAAATCCCACTTTCTCCTTTTTTTCTTTTCCCTTTTTCTCGTCTTTTCTCGTCCTTCGTCTTGAGTCATCATTGTCCTTTTTTTATTTCATTTCTCGTTCTTAATATCGATATTATCGTACTATTTTCAATAAAGAGTCGTCCCTAGGATTTGATGTAACACCCCTGGTTTTATAAATTAAATTAAATTAAAATTTTGTTCGTATTTTTATGTTTACGATTTAACTCGTAATTCTTAAAATTATTATAAAACGAATTTATCGTTTAATCGTTTCATTCTCCTAAAATTCTATTTGTCTCGGGAATTCTTCTTATATTTAAAACATATTTTTATTTCTGTTCCGATTCATTTTATACATTTAATTTAATTCTTATCGAAAATCTATTTCGACGATTTAAATTCTAAATTCTTTTTATTTATTTATTTTTAACCTCGAATTTATATTTTCGGCTCGAAACTCATTTATTTAAAGTTTCGTCAAAAACATTTATTATTTTTCCTCGAGAAATCAATTTAATTCACTTAATCGAAGATTTCTTATTTTTTGGAAAATACTATTTCATCGTCTAATCATCTATTTCTATGAGCTTCGTTTTCATCTCGAATACTTTATTTACTCATTTATTTGACGGTCCGATTATTTATTAATTTTATTAACTCATTTAATTCGATTCGTGGGTCAACCAACTTATCGTTACGAAATTCGTTTAATTCGTATTCTAAATTGATTCATTTAATTAACCCGTTTACTTATCATTTTTTTTGGTGGAGACAACCTAATGCTTTTCACCTTCCCACTTGATGAACGTACCTCTCCCCTGCCTCTTTAATATCCACCGCTTCATCCCTCCCTTCTTCTTCATTTTTTTTCGTTTTGTCTCCTTCTTCTTCAGCCACCCACCATCGTCAATTTCGTGAGGGTAATTCTGTCCCTTTCTTCTTTTGTCGTTCTCTTTGTGCTCTCCTATTTGCTTCTAGATTTATGACAGTGATTCTGTTCGTTTCGGGTGTTGTTCTTGTTTTTCGCTACTGCTGCTTGTGTTTTGCTATCACCGCTGCTGTTGCTCGTGGTCGTTGTTATTACTGCCGTGATTGTTGCTGTTTTTTTTATCAGTTCCAATGTCGGTTCTGGTGTCGTTTGATTCGGAAAGGTACTTCCATTCTTCTCCTTTGTCTCGTTCTCTTCTGATCTGCTAAAGCTACTGTTATCGTGCTTGGCTGTTCTTCTTCTTCTTCTTCTTCTTCTTCTTCGCATCTTTTCATCCTGTTTCGGTTATCGTCATTTGATGTTCGTTACGGTTGCTGTCCTGGGTATTACTGCTGCTGCTATCTGTCTTTCTTTCGTCTTCTTCTTCCACTACAACAAAATCAACTTTTCATGGCGATTATTTTGATATTTCGTGGCGATTCTATTCGACGCGAAATGTTTCCCCATCGATTGCGTATTCGTTGAGGTAGGTGGCGTTGCCGTAGCCTTTCGCGGCGAATAATCTGTTCGCTGGGTTAGTTTCTAAAAATCGACACGAAAGAAGACGAGGTTTAGTGGCGATTTTTGTGTCGATTATTATTGATGCGATAAATAATTTGATTCTCCCTCTAATAAGAATTGTAGCGATTGTATTCGACACGATAAGTATAATAAAATATCATTTAGTGACAATTGTTGTAATTGTGTTCGACACGTTAAGTATTATTATATGCCATCAATTTACAAATGTATCAATTGTATTCGACGCGATAAGTATAACCAATTGCTGCCATATAGTAATAAATTTGGTATCGATTTCATTTGATACGAAATATCATCTCATCTCTCAATTGTGGTGCGAAAATAAAAAGAAAGAATAAGTGAAAAAACATGTAACTTTTATATTATCATAAAATCCCGAAAATGATATGTATCCAACATAGAATAAATTAATTAATAAAAATAAGTGCAAATGATCTTTTGACAACCAAAAAAATTTCTACGTCTTCGGCGACTAAAGTGAAGATTCGATCCATGTATTCCGTATTATGTAGAGCAGTCGTGCCTCAAAAAAACTGCAATAAACAAAGATAATATATATATATATATACCAAGTTAATCCGAAGTTTATTCATTATTGACATGCAGGTAAAAAAATTATGTACATATCGTGTCCCATATAATGAAATCAAAACAAAGACAGATATGTTTATGTATGATTTGAGGTTAAGGACTAATCACAAGCTTATGTAGTTTAATGTATCAAGGCTCCGACGCCTGATACTGGTTGAGATCGGTTCTATTTTCATCAATTTCTTTAGAAGCTTCCTCCAAATGCACCTTCCCTTTGTGATCTCCAATAAATTAAAATTCGAATGAACAAATTTTGCAGAGGGTAAATCAGAAACCGACTTTGATTTCACAAACACAATGTATAGCGTTTTGCAAATAATTAAATATGGTTTCTAAACTATTTTATTCACCAAACATGAAACATCAATAAAAAATAAAGTGAGTTTCTCTAAATACTCGCATTCACCTTAGTCATATAATACTACACTTTTCACAAATATAAAGTAAAATTACCTAACTGCATATATATTTATTTTCATACAAAAATTGTAAGAACGATGACAACATTCGACGAGTGTAAACATGCAGAAGCTCAAACTTTTCCAATTAATATGAGCACATTGTCCAGAATACTATTTGCATAACTTTGGAAACACAAAACATAAAATTCAAAGCACAAATAACAATATTTGTGATCTTTCCAAAATTTTAAAGCTGCACAGGGTAAATCAGAAACCACATTCACAATTTTCCTCTATTTGTAAAATTCTCTTTCAACATTATGATACTGACCAGCTGCGCTTTCTTCATTTCTCAATCAATGATACAGGTGCTAATGACACAATTGCAGGAATGAATGCTATTATCACTACTGTAAGAAAGAATGTTGTTGCTGTCGAGGGAATTGCAGTGAATGCTATCACTAAATGCCAGGGTACAAAAAGTAAGGACACTAGTGACATCAGAGGGAATGACATCACAGGAGAAGAGGCACCTGGTCCCGGGAAAGAAAGTAGGCCAAATAAACAAGAGGGTCCTGGGAACAAGACCATGTCAAAATAATACTCCTACGGAGTAGTCGTAATACTCCATCCACACAAAAAGTTATAAGACCGTCTCAGATCCATCTATCGTTGTTTGTGTGTTGTCCAAACATAAATACATGCAAATCCCAATGCATATTTCTATTCCTATGGGCATGGGGGTTATACGTTACTCCCTAAATGAGGCCCACATTTGATGGCCACCATTAAAATACGGACACACCATCAAGGCGATAAGCACTATGAATAACTCATCCACATCGATCATACTCCCTTTGACACAGGCGCCGCAGCTTAGCCCTACTGAAAAACTTATAATGCTTGTTTCGAGAGTATCCCTGTTTCTTCTTTTCCTCTCGCCAACACCTCCCAAGGTACCTCCTACCTTCATCCCTACTTTTTATTTATTTATTTTTATCATTTTTACTCTATATCATTTCTTATGTGGTCACACAAGACAAATCAGCGGAGGAATATTGCTTGGAAATCAAGGACTAACAGCTGCCACAAGAAGAACTGAAGTAAGATCAGCACAAGAATTGAGGACCATTTATGATTCAATAATTAGCCGTTAAGATGCCAACCTTTTTGTCATTTTTTAGCAGCCTTGCATTGTAAGAAGATGCCATCAGTATTAGTTCTCTTATGCAATTTTATAACCAAAACTCATAGTGTAATCAATCCATTTAGAACCTAGATGAATTCTTCATCACAGTTCTATCATTTGCAACCTATCTAATAAGAACAATTGCTTTCTATCTCTATTTCATTTGCAATTTTTGTCATTTACAGTTCAATTCATTTAAAAGTTATCAATCAACAAGTATGCAAGGGAAGATTGAGAATCCGACAACGACTAATTATGATTTATAATGGATCAAACATACACATGTAACATCTATGAACTCTAAAATTGCAATATGAGCATGATTTCGATCGATTCAATTATTAATAATGTAACAAATCCTTGGAGGCGTTTTTACAATAATATACATAAACAGTCTTACCTGAAAACATGGCACCAACCAATGTATTTAATAAACCAGAATATGAATAATGAAGTTCTCGGAAACAGACCTCATTAGTGATGACTACATCCCATAATCCATCGCTTGCAAGGATTAGAAACTACAGAGAGTTGTCTACTTTGTCTTTCTTGACATTCCAAAACACTGAAGCATCATGAAGACGTAATAACAACTACAGAGTAAACGAATTTGCGACTTAAAGCCAAAAAAACATAAACATAAAGAGGTAACAAACATCAAGATCTTCTCTTACCTGAATCTCAGGGTCAACAACATCAAGCTGCTTCAAGAGTTTGTCACTAAATGCATGAGAAACGGCAGGTACGCCTCCAACCCGCCAAGTTCCTATTAACAACTATCAGTTACGCTATATCAATTAATTTCACTGATTGAAACATTTAGTTTAATAAATACTTCGTATGACATTACCAACCCACATGAGAATACCGCCTGCATCCTCAATTCAATGTCGTTCTAGCACTTTGGTCTGGCTTGTGCACGATAAACAGCAATTGCTTTGCAAGATACAAAATAGACGAGACAAAATCGTATAGCAAAGCACCGTCACCAATGAAAAGACAAACATAAATTAGTGCGAATAAAAACATCTGCTATGACGGCAGAACAAGACATTCCATAGATGAAACCGTAATTTGGTAGAGCATATTTAGGGGGAATACGGAGATTCGGAAACTCTAATTTACATTGTTCCTTCATATAATTCAATTTATTTTCGATGATTTTAAACAGCAATAAGTATAACATTTGCAGAACCATAGAAATTAGGGCGATGAATTGAATGAACGAATTAATTTGGAAAATTACCTGGACGAAATCAAATGAAAAATGGCGACCGATTTACAAAAATTACTTGAAGTATTAAACTTTAAGACCCAGTCTAATCGATTGATTTGATTAAATATACTCCGCTTGTGAATCTAGGAATCGATAAGGCTTGGCGAGGAGACTGTTGTTGGCGATGGAGGTTGGCGATGGAGGGAGATTCAGTGAGTGAATGTGATTAAGGTTAATGAACGAAGGTTTCAATCAAATGTGCTTATTAGGGTTTCAAGAAGATAACTCGTCGAATTATCGGGTTTATTAGCATCGTTTGGTAATTGTTACAATAGGTGGTCATTCATAAGAAATATAAGTATTTTATTGTGTCGATTTTTCAATCGTGTTGAAATAATCGCCACAAAAAGGCTTTTTTGTAGTAGTGTTCTTCCTTTTCTCCTCCTCCTTTTGTTGCTGCATTTTGCTGCTGTTCGTCTAGTGCTACTTTGTCGGTTTTCGTGGTTGTATATATTGTTGTTGCTGTTGTCTATCGCTACTGCTGTGCTGTTGATTCATTATTGTTGCTACCGCTTGCTGTTGCAGTTCATTGTTTCATCTCATTTGTCCTCTTCTCCGTTTTCTTCTTCTTCTTCTTCATTCTATATTGGGCTGCTGCTGTTTCATTGATTACTACTTTTAGCGTCTCACGTGTTATGTTCGTTCGTTTGGGACTCGATTACTGCTATTACTGTCGATTTGTATTCTGCTGTTTGTCCTTCTTCTATTCGTTGTCGATGTTGCTGTGTCGGAATCTTGTCGTTTTCTGCTCGACTTTGGACCCTATTCTTTCCTCCAACTCATTTTATATCCATCTTCTGATCTTTCTTTTCTCCATCGTGTGTCGATTACCCTTGCGGCCTTGTCTCGTTCGTTTGTTTTATCAATTCGTTTTTTTCGTGCTGAAAGCTTGTGTAGAAGACTATCGATTCTGCAAATTGGAGCTTAAAGACTTGGATATCGATTTGAAGCTTTGAGTAATCGAGGTTGAGTACGTGATCGTTTCTGTTTTTGACCTGAGGTAACTTTAGAACGTTACTCGATTTTATATCGTATGTTTGAGTAGTAGTATGTAGTAAATATTTTAACTTCGTTTTTCCTAATTTCAGCTATTTATTATTTGCTAAAATTATTCTTTTTAAATCGTGTACCTTATAAATATTTTTACAGTTTTCGATATCGTTTTATAAATCGTTAGCAATTTTATTATTTGCGATCGTTATAATATTTTGTCGGTTACCGTGATACTAGTAACTAAATAATACCGATTTCATATTTTCGTCATATTTCGTTAATTTCTAATTTTTAACTCAAAATTATATTTTTATACTATAATCGAGATTTGTATACACCTTCAATAAATTAATTTTCGTTTTACGATTTATACTAATAAATGAGAAAATAGTCGATTTAATTTTAAATATATTTTTAGTCGAGACTATTTTCACTAATTATTTCCGATTGATTTTATTTTTTATTGAAATCCGTGTTATTTATTAATAAAAGCTATTTATTAAAAATAATTTGAAATCTTTGTAACTCTCATTTCATTTATAAAACTCGTTGATTCAATTAATTTTGATATCGTTTTTCTTAAAATATCTTCTTTCTGAAAATTTATAGTTTTAACTCGATTTCTTAAATATTTATAAAATACTATATATTGAGGTGTTCATATTTTATTTATATTTTGAGTAACGAATTTAGAAATATATTAAAGTTACGATAACGACGATAATAATAAAATGTTAATTTCGTTAGAAATGCTATTTTTATACATTTCACTTATTTTAATAACTTACGTATTTTTAAGTAAGTTTCTATTTATAGAAAGTTTCCCCTTTTAATATAAAATGTTTATTCCTTTTTCCTCGTATTATCTTTGGTATATATCGATAATGGCTTGTTTTGGAGTTATGGAATATAGACAAGTGTGGGGATAGAGTAATATAGTCTGGGATGTACGTTTTTGCCATCAACTGTAAGGCTGTTGTGTCTTTATGGGGCACATTGGTTGTTGAACTGAGCGTGGTTAGTGTTCAGGAGAGTGTGCATTGTGCCCTTAAACTTAGATATCGCATCGTGTAAGTCGCGTCGGGTAGAACTGGATATGGTTTGTATCCAGGAGGGGTGTATACTACTTAAACCAGGACCTCGCTGCACACAGTCCTGTTATAGTTGAGTTGCCTAGTTAGAGACTGGATTCTGTTATGAGTTAAGTCTACAGTTCTCGAAACTAGTTTCCAGTATTATCCTAGTGAAAGTCTAGCCTTGTGCACTGATCAAATTTCCATAACGCCATTTTTGAATATTATTTTTATCGATTGATCTTTGACTTGCAGGTTTGCAAGTGCCTTAAGTTTCACCGAAAACTTATTTTATATTATATCGTTTTAATGTTTTTCATTTAAAATATTTTGATATAGTAATACTATTATTTTCCATATGATATAATATGGCTGGGAGAACGTCCGAGTTACTCCCCACTGACGTGGCTGTTATGTTTATAACATGACAGGTATTTGCTGCCGGGTTTTGGGTGTGAGCTGGCGAGTAGCGTGGATCCTACTCTTTCTTCATTCATGTAATTTATGGATTTGTTTAAACCCGTTTGGAGAATTTTATTTTAGCCCCTTTGTAAAAAGAGGCCTTTGTATTGACTTACCATTTCTTTTGATAAGATCTAGTTTGTCAGTGTGTTTTAATCCCAACTGTACAGTGTTTCCGCCACTGTATTGCGTTAAAATTTCTAGGGTATTACAGTTGGTATCAGAGCATTGTTGCTCCCGACGCTTACACCTGATTCTAGGAAAAATACTCGTAAATGATTTGAACATTAAAAGAATATTAGTGAGAGATGGGTAGAAATCAAAGTAAGGAATTAACTGTTAGGTTTATATGTTTTTGTAACTCAATGACTAGAATTGAATATTTTTTTCTTTTATCGAGAAGAGATGAATGAACAAGATGTTGATAGGATGCTGCTCCAGATCGGGACAAGACCTGCTTAGAACTATCAACGTCTGCTGACTCGAGTGGACAACTTGGTGCTTCAAGAAAGATGCTGATGGTGACTTTTTCTGCTCCGGTTCAGTTTGCTTAAGCTACAGGCCAGATGATCAAGAGTAGATTACTGTTCCATGAGGCTGCAGTAGATCCAGATGAAACGACCAAAGACTTGTGTGCTCGTTTCTCTACAAGAAGATGAAGTAATCCTTTTATTCCTTTATGAACCATAGAGATCCGAACTTTCCCTTCTCGTTTTAGATATTAGTTATCTAAGATCATTGTTTCTTTTCTCCCTTTCTCTACTTCTTCCAAATCTTCTCTTTTATATTCTCATCTTCATTCTCTTGGTGAATCCTTGTTTTATTCTTCTATTTTACCATCTTTCCTCTTGAGATTTTTTGGTTGAACCGAAGTCCTTCTCTGTGAACCCCGTGAATCGTTATAGATGTTTGACGTTTAGTAAACCCTTGGTACCTTTGGTTTGAGGATGGTGAGTGATACCCTGCTATCTATCTTAGTAAGCTTTTGACTTTTGAGGACCAATTTCGAATGATAAATTTTCGATTAATGGATCGGAATTAGGTTGGTACTCAATATTTTGAACCTTGGGTTATAGGTTACTTTGATTATTTTGGAGTACTTAGAGTTGAATATATTTTGTAGTAAGAGTATGTCATATTTTGATGGGTACCTAGTACCTAACCTAGAACCAAAGTAAGTGACTGATAATATTACTTTGGGATTCTTACCTAATGCTTATTTGGTGGTTGTATCATGAATATTTGGGATCATAGAGTATTGTTTAAAGTGTTAGCCTGAGTGTTGTGGTACCAATAAAGGTTTTCATTAATGTCGTTAGAAATTTTGGTTGACATAGATTACCGTGTTTCTTATGGATTTGATCGTTGATCGTTGTTTAAGGTTGTAACCTATGAACTTTGAAATTGAGTGGTCTGACTAGGATAAATTGTTGTTACCCTTGAAGAAGAGAGCTATCTTACACAATCACGGTTTATGGTGTTGTTTTGAGGAATACTTTGATGTCAATCATCTTGATGGATTTATAGTTCAAAACCCTTAGACTAACGAGATTGTGGCTTCATTGAGTTAATATTTTGGTGATTTCGTTGATACGATATGAAATTTGGTGGAATTCTCAGAAACCTTAGTTGAAGGACGTGTTTTGAAGATGTGAGTGTTCGCGCCATTACTTATAGGTTTGAGCGTGTTTGAGAATTCGTTGCACTTTTCCAAGTTCTGTACTTGTGGCATATTAAATATGTTGTTGATCATTTTTGAGGATTTCGTACCCGAGCCTTGTTAAATTGGTGGACCTTGTCCAGTGTTCCTTACTCGAGAAATTTGGAGTATACTTCGAGTTCAAACCTTATGAGCTTTGTATTAGGAACCGTATCGATTGCGAGTTGGGTGTGTTTTGATGACCGTTGGAAATTTTAATTGATGAGTTTAGAATTTAAAGCATTTGTGGATTAGTATCGTGTTGTTTGAACGATTGGATAATCACGTAAGACTTTTTTTCGGAGGTTGTGACTGAGTAGTACCACCTAGTGCCTAATGTTGGACTTAACGTTATTTGATAGAAATTAGGAACCCGTGTTGTGGGAGTCGTACCGGGAATCTCGAGATGGTTAACTTCTTCTGTAATTTCTTGAGAGCTCCGTTTGACTCTCAATTTCGTTCATTCCCTTCACTTTTCTTAAATCCTGCCACTTCTTCTTCGGCCAATCCATTTGACTTCTTTATTGGGTTTGAAAATTTCTGTTTCGATTTGTTGTTGACTCTGACTCTATTTATCCGTTTACCTTTTTCCCGAACATATGTTATGAAAAGTTTGACTGATTTAAAAATTTTGATTTTCATGAAATTTTAACATTTCATAGCATAATTCCAAATTTTAAAACTCTCCGTTTTGTGAAAACTTTGAGCAACTTAAACGTTTCGGCTATCGTGAAGTTTTAACATTTTGAGTTATAAATTTCAAACTTTGTCCTTTGTCTTTTGTTTTCATTTTTGGTTGATAACCTATATTTAGTTCTGTTTCAAACTGCCTTAACGATTAATTATAAAATATTTCGAAGTTGTTTTAAATTTTGATTTTCAAACAGTCAAAATTTTATTGAACTTTCATAATTGCAAAATTTTTGATTTCTAAGGATTATATTGTAAAACGGTTTAACATTTTCGGAAAAACAGTTTGACGACTGGTTCAATTTTTATTTACTAACTACAAAGTTTGATTTCTCAAATATTTGTTTGGTTTTAAAACAAAATAATGTTGAATTTCTTAATCAAAACGTTTTACCATTGCCGTGAAAATATTTGGGTACTCTCCCCTCGAATTCATTTACAAATATTATTTATCGTCATTATTTTATCGAATAAATTTAAACTTACGATTTTGTTAATTTAAATGATTTAAACTTTGGGTAACTGAGCTCAACTCTCCTTGAAATAAATTTTATCTTCGAATTCAATTTCATATCACGTTGGATGTTGAAAATAATTTTAAACCGAGATTTGATGCGAGTTAAGCATTCTCATTTTGTTCAAATGATATAACTTTGTTTTCCATTCGGACCTTATCTTTTTATAAGTTTCGAGGACGAAACTTCTTTTTAGTGGGGAAGATTGTAACACCCCTGGTTTTATAAATTAAATTAAATTAAAATTTTGTTCGTATTTTTATGTTTACGATTTAACTCGTAATTCTTAAAATTATTATAAAACGAATTTATCGTTTAATCGTTTCAAACTACTAAAATTCTATTTGTCTCGGGAATTCTTCTTATATTTAAAACATATTTTTATTTCTGTTTCGATTCATTTTATACATTTAATTTAATTCTTATCGAAAATTTATTTCGACGATTTTAAATTCTAAATTCTTTTTATTTATTTATTTTTAAGCTCGAATTTCTATTTTCGGCTCGAAACTCATTTATTTAAAGTTTCGTCAAAAACATTTACTATTTTTCCTGGAGAAATCAATTTAATTCACTTAATTGAAGATTTCTTATTTTTCGGAAAATACTATTTCATCGTCTCATCATACTTTATTTACTCATTTATTTGACGGTCCGATTATTTTTTAATTTTATTAACTCATTTAATTTGATTCGTGAGTCAACCAACTTATCGTTACGGAATTCGTTTAACTAGTAGAAAAACATGGATTTGAGGCTCCATAAAACCCCCCATTAGAGGCATCTTTTATGATGCCTCATACGGGGGGGCCGCAGATTGGAAATTATGGTGCGGCTTTTTATGACGCCTCACTTTTGAGACTATTTGCGGCGTCTTATCTTAAAAACGCCTCAAATAGATACACTATATGCGGCGTCTTTTCTTCATAAAGCCGCAAATAGCTCAATTATTAGAGGCGTCATCCCATATCTGACGCCGCAAATAGTGTTTATTTTATTTTAAAAAAAATAATATTTTTTCAGCATTTTCGAGAACTAATTATCCTTTCAATAAAAATCCAAATATGATTCTTACAATATTCATCTAAATCTATATCCATGACATTTATACAACACCAACAAACGACATGGATACATTACAAGGTACCTCACAAAATAAATCAAATCCTCCTAACTCTATAATATGGAAGCTCTACTCATCCCGTCCTTCAATATAATACTCGAAGCACCACCCGAAGCATGTATGGCCATACACTTTTCGGTTGTCATTAGAACCGTATATACTCAAATCCTCCTAGCAAGATTCCACCCTAAGTGCCCGATCACTAAGAATTCCATGGTAAACTGCAACGCGAGTTGCCGTCATTATTTCTGTCATTTTGAAGACTTTTTCTGGATAACGGTTAGTGTTCCTTTAAGCAGGTTCTGCTAGTTAAGTGTTTAATATTTGAATGAGAGGAATGGATGGAAGGAATATAAAAGATTACGAGGTAAAAGACCTAACAATACCTCATAGCCAAATTCCGCCATATTCAAAATAGTAAGAACAATATTTTGTTCAGGTCCTAATCTCTCTTTCTTTGTCAAAGGATTTGCATCTGTTTTTTGCACTTCAGAAATTTCACCTACAACACAACAGAATCAGTACAAAAGGTTCTTAATTATCCAAAAGGTACATAAAATCATTATCTAACTTCCTAAGGTACCTAAAACCGTAATCCAACTAACACCTTGTCCACATAATAGGTCAATAGATAATTGTTTAGCTTATGCAATGCTATCAATAACCGCAATGAACCATTTAGAGCAAATCTTACCGCCATTGTTGTTTTCTGGGCTACCACGGTTGATGATTCATACAAAGGGTGTAAAACCTCGGGCACGCTCCATGGCTGTTTCATAAATGAATGAGCTAGACCCCATTAGTAAATGGAAAGAGATGGCCATATCGTCTACAAAAACTACATAAGTACTCCGTATAAATTTTCTACCTCGAGGTCCATATGGTCAACAATGTGGATTATTGAGCCACTCTCTTCACAAGGTCTTATAAGATAGCCACCTGGCAGCATCTCAGCTCAGCTCTAACAAAGTTCTGCATGACAGGCATGCTTGGACCATTCTGAGTATTGTTGAGCGATTGTTCACAGACCTGTACGCGAAAATACACTATATGAGTGATACATTGATTAGGTCAAGTCATAAGAATCGAAAGAAAATTTATGGTGAGAGAACACCTACCTCCAAACTACCATCTTCCATGACAGAGGTATACCGAAGCAACCATAAATCATGGGCAAGTGCCAATGTTGTCGGGGGATACAGCTGAAATGCGATAGATTGCAATTAGGACATTAATCTTGCACAACATGAGTGCGAAATAGCAATTAAGGAGTATTAATTAATTTAGACAGTCAAATTAGCAACGGATGAAGCTGACCTGCATGTAAAGCTCAATGGTTCCACCATTTACAGTGGGCAGCACGTTAAGCACATCCACCGCTTGGCAGTCGTGGAACCACGACGGCCTATCCTTGAGGATTTCTGCTACCTGTACAATAAATGTAGACCAATACAGTTTCGAAAGTAACATCAAAACATGGAACAATTGTATTATCTCTTAAACCAACAAAAACAAGCACATACCCGTGTAGTTTCAAGACCCACAAGGCCGCAGGCTCGTGCTGCCACTCCAGTGCAACCATAAGAAATAGCAACGATTCCAATGGAATCCGGACAAGGCTATACCAACAACAGAAAATAAGTAATGATTCCACCAACTACTTCAACGGTAATTTTGCTGAAACAAACAAGCTACACCATAACCAAATTTTATATTTTTGTAAAGATCAAAAGTCTTATACAAGACTGCCTCACATATGAGACCAAACAAAAAAAAAATTTATTCCCTACTTGATAACTTCATTAATAGCCTAATGGGTCGGTCTCCAATGTAGACCGTCTCATATATGTTTTTTTTAAACAATTTGTGTGCATCCATAACCTTTTCTACATTACTATCATCTTTTAGAGAAACTACAACATTATATGGACAATGTATTCTACTCCTACTACACAACTTTTATATATATTCCTTGTCATGATGATCCTAGTACGAGTAATAAATACCACTTGTAAATGTAGAATAGGATCTTCCCTCCCCACCGTCTATATATTATATTGATTGGATAACATTAAAATCAAATCATCAACCGATGTGTACGGAGTATGTACTAACTCCCTCCGTTTCTATGATTTCTTCCATCTTAAAAGTGACACATTTCTTAAGAAAAACAATAAAATAAGTAAAAGTAGAGAGGGAGTAAAGTAAGTAGGCCACTAGATAAGAGAAAAGTGTGATAGAAAAAAGGAAAGTGGAAGAAATCAAGGAAATGGTTGAAAAAGAAAATGTGGAAGATATCAAAGAAACAGAGGGAGTACAAAGTAGTAATCCTACATAATGCATTTACTAAAAGTAAATAACAAACGTTAAACTCATCCATATAGTATACAAATAAACCATCAGGAGTTTCTTCTATGTGTATTGTTGGCAATAAAATCAACTACCAGAGGCTACTTTTTAACTTAGTTTGCTGCAAATTACCGAGTACGAACTAATAATTAGCACTGTGTAGTAGTAGTAGTAATTACTAGACCCTCTATTTTAAGCAACCCAACCCAACGACCCAAATGCCTAACCCATTGAAGGCAGCCAGGTATACACACTAGCACTACATACATACAGTACATAGTCACATACTCATACCTGATACAAAAGCTATACCTTTGTAGTAGTGAATGAGCTTAAGTAACAAGGACTAAAGGTGATTAAATTTTATGAAACAAGACAGGCGGCTTAAGAGTCAACCTTTGTCATGCAGGTATCATCTGTTTGTTTGATGAAGGAGAGCAGCAGCAGGTCATAATTTCAGACCTGATACAAAAGCTATACCTTCTGCATTATCGGGTAATGCAATGCTCGAATTAAGTAGGCTCTGATTCGTTAATTAGACATCATTTGTCCACAAAAACCTTACACAGACTAGGCTTTCTAATGCAATCGACAATGCGGAAAAGGGAACAAAGTGGATCACGGGTCAAGCATGAGACTACGATATATCCAATAGGAGAATCATTAAAAAGTATGGTTCCCAAGAACATGATGACAAAAAGCATAAACTTTTAACATTCGATACTACGATATTATTTTTTACGGAGCAATAACGTTGATCAAGCATGAGACGAACTCAAACCTTCATGCAAGCACGGACCCTACAAAAATAGAAAACTACAAGTGAGGTTGATATACAAGCCAGGTCATGGGTACTACCTCGCAGGCTTTACCGTAAGTTCGTGAAGTCCCGAATATCTAGCTACTACATACGGTCGTTCGTTACTGGACATAACTATAGCAACATTGGAAAGTCACAAGAGTCTCACGTTTTCCCAACCAGAATGATAAAGGTAACGAAGTATTAGTTCCTGGACATGAGAATCCAAAGATACGTCTAAAATTTGAAGTACAAATACTTAATTGATGACTTTGTTGAACTGACTCATTGAAGTGGTCTTGGTTAAGTCATAACAGCAGTTAGTCTATAAGAAAAAGGTAGGTTATTTAACTGTCTTAAGTCACAACTCTTAAGAAGATAGCCAATATTTACAGTATAGTAGACCGAGTAACTTTAGCAAATAAGAACAGCCAACAGCAAGTAAGAAACTATTCCAAGAGAACAAAAATTCCCCTAAATTTCACTATTACAGTTTCATTTTTTTCTTTCTTTTTCTTTTCTTTGCCCCTTTTGGCAAGATTTGGCATTTTTTGGCAATTCTTTGGGTGATGAGAAAGAGAGAACTCAACAAATCGCATTTTATTGTGTGGATATGCGTAGGAGGTAAGGTAATGGTATGTCGGGACGACGTCTTCCTTTCATACTCACAAAAAGGGAGAACTTGGACTAATCAAACAACCCTAAACACGGTCACCTAGGGGACGAGACTCGGTAACCAAGGCCTTTTCACATCGTGGGTGGTCATAATGGTCAAAAGTGCAAATCCCGTAGTAAATTCCTAGTAAGCTAGGTCGACTTGAGGTAAAGGACCAACGAATTCATTGATTTAGGGTCATTCTACTAGGCTAAAGCCCAATACTCGATTTACACTACTAAAAAAGGGAAAGTACACACTCACACACTAGCCTCTAAACCGGGTTTTCGAAAACCATTTACACACAAGACACACAACACAACACAAAATGAAGACATGACAAAAACAAAAGGAAAAGGAACAAAAGCAACAAACACAAAACAAGGCAAAACAAAACACATAGACAAAACAACCACCACCCCTATATTCCATACAAGCCACCAAATCATCCACCATTATGCACAAAGCTCTACCCGAGCACACCTCAACACAACCTTCTCCAAACATCACAAGGAATAAAGGAGAAAAAGGGATAAGATGTTACCGGAAGTCTTTAGAGCTTTCCAAAGTCATTGGCGATTAAAGCAAACTATAAGAACAAAGGGAGGCAAAACACGCACACAAAACAAATGTACGACACAAAATGAAAACACAAAAGAGAAAATCTTTTTGATTTTTGTGAATTTTTTTTCAAATTTTTAGGATTTTTAAAGGTTTTTCGAAAAACTATGAAAATAAAACTACTACGATAGAATATCGCTCCCCCACACTTAAATCGAGCAATGTCCTCATATGCTCAATCGTAGTGTGTGGAGAGACAAAAGAAAAGAAAATAAACTACGAAAATAAAGCTAAAATTAAAAACAAAGTGGAGAAAAAGGTAGAAGGTGTCCGGCCGGGGTGTAGTCAAGTCACCATGGGCCAAGACGAGAAAAAGATATGGAATGGGGAAGAAAAATAAAAAGAAAGAAAATAAAGGAAATGGGAGGGGAGGGCTAGGTGTAATCAAGTCACCTAGCCCGGATTCCGTCCAAGTCCGACTAACTCCTAAAAAGGGGTGAAAATCTTGTAAATGGACTAATCGATTGACTCTCGACGTAATCACGTCGTCGGGAGTCGGGAGCAACCAAACTATGGCCTCGAAGGCCCCTAGATACCGAGACTCAAGAGAAGGGGGCAAACAATGAAAAGGAAGCGATAAAAAAAACGGAAAAGTAAGGATAGTTACCCAAACCGAGCGGCTAGTAACTCACTTGCTCCATCGTCTCGTTGATCATTAGAGGCTCGTCGCTTGTTTTCTCGGTTGCCATCTCGCTTCACACTTGAAGAGAACTCACGGTATAGGTAGTAATGGTAGGGGGTGAATTTGATGTGAGAGTCGGTGTAAAGCGGATAGTAAATGGAGTGAGGGCATGACAATGAAGTACATGGGGCATATGATAAGGCTAGTGTAGCTAGGGAGGTTGGGTGGGGGCATAAAACGGTTGGGTGGACTCGATTTGCGAAGAAGAATCACAAAGGGGGAGAATAGGACCTTCCCGGTCGGGAAGATTGTTCCCGATCGGGTTTGCTCACCCGTCCCGGTCGGGATGCCTTCATCCCGGTCGGGAAGGACTCACAGGAAGCACGAAAAGAGGTGCACCCTTCCCGATCGGGACGGCATCCTTCCCGGTCGGGAAGCCTTATCCTTCCCGGTCGGGACGCCTCATCCCGGCCGGGATGGGTCTTCTTCGACCTCCACGATCCCAAAAACTTGTTCCAAGTTTCAAAAACCCAATTCTCTTGCTCACAACCCAAGGTATACCATAGCCAATCCTCTCTAGGAGCGTTCTCAATTCACCTATCAAACAATACTCAAACACACATCAAACTCTCTCCCTCACAACGCTCATCAATCAATCCAAATAACAAGAAATCACAAAAATCCAACTAACTACAAGAAAGAGATATATACAATGAGACGGTTCTTGTGGAACTCCGTCAAACCAAGGTGGTGCTTTCTTCAATCTTTTTCAACAACCTTGAACAATTCCATCTCCATCAAGGGCACGTAAGAACAAGTCGAAGGCCCTAGAGAAGTCTTCAATCAAGCTCGTAATGTAACCGACCACATCCCAAGGCTCCTCATGGCCTTGCCTTGACGTTCCCGGGGCATCTCGCTCTTCCAAGTTCAACGATTTGAACTTGTACTTTCGGTCCTTGGGGATATACCCAAACGTCCACCGGTCCTCATGCGGCCCCAAGGGAGGCTCATCTTCTTCCTTGTCATTGCACTTCAACTTGTCATCAAGCCCATGAATTGGGTACTCATCTTCCTCCATATCGTAGTCGTCATCCTCAAGTACATAAGAGTACTTCTTCAAGCTTTGTTCCGGTTCACCCCCTAGATCGATGTCTTTCTTGGCTTGGATCATATTACATGATTCATTCTTAGTAGGCGTAGTGTTGCCTTGGAGGTCGAACACTATCTTTTCCTCGCCTAACTCAAATGTGATCCTACCGTTCTTCACATCGATCATGGCACCCGCGGTGTGTAGAAATGGGCGCCCAAGAATAATGGGAGTATTGGCATCCTCCGGCATGTCAAGCACAATGAAGTCGACCGGAATGAAGTATTTCCCCACTCGTACCGGCACGTCCTCTAACATTCCTAATGGTCGATTGAATGATTTATCGGCCATTTGGAGGGTGAGGGACGTACATTTCAACTCCTTCATTCCGAGTCGACAACAAATAGAATAGGGAATGATGCTCACACTCGCGCCCAAGTCGCATAACGCATTCTTGATCAAGAAGGTGCCTATGGTGCAAGGGATCGAAAAACTACCCGGATCCTTCAACTTCGGAAGCGTGGAACCTTGGATAAGCTCGCTCACCACCCTCGTGAACGCTACGGTCTCTTCCTTGTCGACGGATCTCTTCCTAGGTAAGATTTCTCTCATAACTTTTCCATATGCCGGGATTTGGGTAAGTAATTCGGTGAACGGGACACTAACATCCAATTTCTTCACAATACTAAGGACTTGTCGTAATGAGTGTCCACCTTAGTCTTCATTTGCCTCGATGGGTAAGGCAACTTGATTTGGTACTTGTTTTTATCATTAAGGGTTGACTCTTGAAAGGACACTTTCCTTTTTCCCTTGTCTTTCTCTTGAAGAGGGGGAGGGTTGTCGTCTTGGGGTTTCTCGACCTCCCATAAGACTTGCTCCTCAATTGGAATGTCAAAGCTTGGCTCTTCTTGATTCGGAGATGTCATTTCCATTGTCGGTTCTTGCATCGGCTCTTGCTCATTAGGATATGGAGGGGGGTTGTAGGATGTACCTCTCCTTGTGGTGATAGCATTTACATGCTCAAATATCGGTGTTTCACCTTGAGAAGGTAGTTTCCCCTTTTGCCTTGAGCTCTTGATGAGTTTTTGACATCTCCATTTGACCTTGTTGCATATCCATCAAGGTCTTTTGAATGTCGAAATCTCGAGGTGGGGATGATGGATTATGTGGAGTGTCGGTGATGGCTAGAGGAATGCCATAATCATGAGTAGGAGACCGGCTCCTAGGCTTGCCTTGTTGTTGTTGATGTTGAGTTGCTTGTTGACGGTTCCCTTGGAACCCATGAGAATTACCTTGTTGATGGCCTTGATTGTTGCCATGGTTGCGGTTTTGATACCCTTGAAAATTTTGGTTTCCTTGGAAACCACCATGATTGAAGTTCCCTTGTTGGAACCCTTGCTTGTTGTTGAAGTTGCCTTGGTTATTTTGCTTGAAATTGTTGAAGGGTCTTTGGTTACCCACATAACCTTGGTAACTTTCATTGTTGTCCCGTAAGGGAGGTGGAACATAGGGACGATGTTGTTGTTGATGTTGAAGTGTTTGTTGTTGAGGGACTTGATTAGAAGCTTGGTATTGATTAGAGAAGGAGGCACCTTGCTTGAACGCTTGAAAGGCGTTCACTTGCTCAATACTCCCTCTACAATTCATAGGGTCATGACCAACGATTCCACAAGTGTCGCACATCCCAAAGTAAGGTGTAGGAGGTGCGAACCCCAAAGCATTCACTTCTTGAATCGGTTGATGGTGGGAGGAACTAGAGCCTTGGACTTGGTTGAGGTGGCTTTGGAGCTTCTTGTCAATAGTCTCCATGTGTGTTTTAAGTTGAGCTCCAAGGTCAATGCTTAACTTAGTGATAGCATCGACCTAATGCATGCCTCCTCGGTGTGCCTTCCTAGGCCTAGAGTATTGCGAATTATGCACCGCCATCTCTTCGATTCTCGCCCATGTTTGGTCGTCATCGACCTCGGTGAACCTACCGTTGGAGCCCATGTTGAGAATGGCTCTCGAGTCCTCATAAAGACCATTCCAAAATTGTTGCACCAAGAACCATTGTGATAGTCCATGATGAGGGCACGATCTTAGCAAAGACTTAAACCGCTCCTAAGCTTCATATAGGCTCTCTTCATCCCTTTGTTGGAACCCGGTGATGGAGGCCTTAAGCAAGTTCGTCTTTTCCGGAGGGTAAAACTTTTGGTAGAATGCCAAGGCAAGCCTTTTCCAAGTGTCGATACCCATGGTTGCCCTATCGAGACTCTTGATCCATTGCTTCGCTTTTCCAATAAGAGAAAACGGGAAGAGTACCCAACGAATTTGGTCTTGAGTAACCCCGGTTTGAGATATAGCGTCACAATAATCGGAGAAGGTCTCCATGTGTTGGTGCGGGTCTTCGGTGGGCAAACCACTAAATGGGCTCCTCTCCACAAGTTGGATAAATTGAGTCTTTGCCACAAAATTCCCGGTATAGGCTTCCGGTAATGCACTCGGTCCCGGCAAGACATCCTCGGTGAATGTGGAGTGAGAGGAGAACTTAGGCATTCTTGGATGTAAGGGAGAAGATGGTGGTGTAGAGAGTGTTGATGTAGATGAAGAGGGGGAACTAGGAGAAGAATCACCGAAGGGATTGATGAAGGTCCCTCCGGCCGTCTCTCGAGGTGAAATGTTCAAGCCGACTCCTTGGGCTTGCCCTTGATGAGTATTGCTTGCACTTGGTTGAGATATCCTAACCCGATTAATCGTCCGTTGGCGAAAGGCTCGAAAGAGTCTCTCCGGCTCTGGATTAAAGAGATAGAAGTCGCCTCCCCTCCTAGGCATACACTACACACTAGAACAAACGTAAGAACGCCTAGTGCTTTATGGGCACTAGGTAACGACAATAAACAAACACAACTAGAGACAAAGAGAAAAAGAAGAAATAAAACTAAGGAAAGAAGAAAAATCTAGAGAATATTCACAAGAGAAGATGGGAGAACACGAAGAAGGGTTACTAAGTCTAGAAATAAGCAAACTATGTCTAAACAATGCACCGTCCCCGGCAACGTCGCCAAATTGATGGTACGGATTCGTCACGTCCCTAGCCAACAATAAAACACCGACTAACCTAGTGAGTAGCTAGGGTAAGTCGGGATCGTATCCACGAGGACGGTATATCAAGGTTTAGACTAGGTTGGCCTACAACGAGACTAGATTACCGAACAAACACAAAGAAGCGATAAATGGAAACTATGATGGAGGAGAAGTAGGAACTAAACTAACACTAAAGACTAACTAAACGATAAAACTAACGGAAATGATGGCTAACTAAGAGGATTAACACAAATATGGAAAGGAGTGGGGTAGGTCGGGTTCATAGGAGTAGAAGGATAATTGGGGTGATCAAGGGTATAGGTGTCTCTTAATCGCTAGAGTCGGTCCGGGCTATCGCAACTTAGACCGATGTCAAGGTGGGTCCGGGCTCTCGCAACTTAGACCCTAGTTTGCGCTCTCGCGACTAAACTATTCTCAACATTTCCGCATCATAGACAAACAATGAGAAGATGAACACAAGTATGGGAAGCATGGCCACTACAACTCACACAAGCATATCAACAAACACATAGAGTGCCCACAATGCGACTAGCAACAAAGATTCAACCTTTTCCCCTTAATCAACCCTAATCATCCATAATCTACCCCTAATCCCCCTACTAACCCCACAAGATTACTACTCACTCATTATCAAGTTACTCATAACATTAACAAGAGAAAACAAACTAAACATCCAAGCATTCATTATGAACAACTAACAACAATAACAATATAAAAAGATGAAACAAGATTGAATAAACAAATATTAAGAGTAGAAATGATTATACCAACACTATGAAGATGAAAAGATGCAATCTTGTATAAATAAGAACCCAAATAAAACCCAAGGTTGTCAAGCTTGGAGAATTCTTCAAGTATCCTCTTAATACAAGAATTAATTACAATGATTAACTAAGGATTAACTAAGATTAAGGGAAGATTAAAACTAATGAGTGAGAGTAAATCTAGGGTTTTGGAGGCTTAAGAGAGTCTAAACTAACATAAGATGTCTTAATATAACAAGAAGGGAGTATATATATGGGTACAAGAATGAAGGAGAAGAAAAGAAGAAGTGCGGGTGAGCTGTAGCCCATCCCGATCGGGACGGATCATCCCGATCGGGAAGGGTTCTGCCATCCCGATCGGGAAGGGCTCAACCCGACCGGGAAGGACCCACAGTGGCGCTTCTAAATGTGTCTGCCTTCCCGACCGGGAAGGCTATTATCCCGACCGAGAAGGGTCTTGTATGCCTTCAATAAGAGCTCTAGGGTCCCTCCTCGTATCTTATGGGCTTCCCGTCGATTCTCGGGACTCGAGATCGGGTCTCGGAGGCTCGGGATTGGGACCCAAGGTCTCGGGGTCGATTCCAAGGCCTCGAGTCATCGTTCCTTTATCTCGTTGGCTCCAAAATGTGTATGTATTGAGTCGGAATCACTCCAACTCTTCCAAATCGGGCTCGGGAACCTGAAACGGACTAAAGAAAGCATAAGAAGCCCATGAATCGCTCCCAAGGAGCGATTCCACAAGGAAAAAGGGACCAAAACACTACGAAATAGGCACTACAAATGACACTTATCAGCCGGTAAGTGACAAACTGCCCGCAAACCTGAATCTCACGGGCTTACCCATGTTTGAAGGGACTGAGGACCCGTTACTACATGTACGGGCCTTCAAGGAGTTCATGGCTATTAAGGGAGTAGACTCTTCCATGTTCAAAAACCTCTTCGCTGCATCTTTGGAGAAACACCCAAAGGCCTGGTACTACAGGCTAGATCCCAAGAAGTTCTCGACATGGGATGATGTGGCTACGGAATTTGCACGGAACTATGCTGACAACACCGAGATCCAGACCACAATGCGGTCTCTAGAGGTTATGGCCCAAGAACCTAAGGAGGGCTTTACCAAATAACTCCAACGTTGGAGGGCCGAAAGTGTGAAACTGGTCGATAAGCCCAGTGAAAAGACTTTAGTGGAGGCTTTTGTCAAGAACCTCCTCCCTTCCTACCGGGTCCACCTCCGGTATGCTGTCATCCCCAATTTCACCACCCTTAGTGAAATGGGCATCAGAATTGAAGATGATCTAAGACTAGAGAGCCTGACTAAGGCCCCTAGCAAGGGATATCAAGGGGCCTCATCATCCACTACCAAGCCTCCGGCCGCAACCCGAAGCATCTTCGACACGGTTAATCTCTTGGATGCCTCATCCAAAAGAACTACTCCTCCTAGGGTATTCACTGATATAGGGACTACCTATACATATGCCTTACAAAGGCTATCTTCCAAGGGCCTGGTCCAACCGATAGGCCCAACTCTTGAAGTCCCGGTTGAAAAACGCTCCAAAGGCTACAATGCCCAAGCCTATTGCCAATATCATAGGGGCAATGGGCATGATACCGAGAAATTTTGGAAGCTAAAGCATCTGATTTAGGATTTAATTGAGAGCGGGAAAATACCGTTACCCGGGGACAAGCCAAGCAACAAGGACAACCCTTTTAGCTCTCATGCTATCTTCACCGGTGAAGTGATCAACTGTTCTCACCTTATCTCTCCTTTCATCCCACAAATCAATGGAATCTGGTTCGATGATGAGAAAGATGTGTACCTCACCAAAGGGGAAACTGTCCCTATCACTCCCGAAGAAAAACGGAGGGCTATGTCCAAGGCCTTAGCCAGTAACCACCTCGCCGCCGCCGATCGTCCTTATTCAGCCACTAGCTCCAAGGACATCTCAGTCCCGACAAC
The DNA here is from genome assembly GCA_958450325.1 of Agrostemma githago. Taxonomy (NCBI): domain Eukaryota; kingdom Viridiplantae; phylum Streptophyta; class Magnoliopsida; order Caryophyllales; family Caryophyllaceae; genus Agrostemma; species Agrostemma githago. The sequence goes on along the minus strand of OY288250.1, from coordinate 29,937,516 downwards.
CGTCACTGAGCTTGCCAGGACGGAAGAGGCCATTGAAGAGCCAAATACCGATACGGCTCTTGTCAAACAATTGAAGAGAACCCGAGTTGACCTCACTATATGGCAACTCTTGGTTAGCTCACAAGAACACCAAGAGGCACTTACTAAGGCTCTCGATAAGATCAAGGTCGACTCCCAGGTTACCCCTACTGAAATGGTAGCCACCATCCTACCCTACCTCAGAGGCAAGTCCAAAGAAGAAGGCCCATTAGTCACCTTCTCAGATGCCGACCTACCACCGTTCGGGGCATCTCACAATCTGGCTCTGTATATCACGGTAATTTGCCGGGGTAAGTACCTTCCAATGACCCTAGTCGACGACGGGTCTGCTGTGAATGTCCTCCCTCTAAGGACTGCCAAAGCCCTCGGCATCACCGAGGCCGACTACATACCAACTGCCCACACTATCCAGGCTTTCGATGGAAGCCCGAAGGCGGTTTCTGGGGCCGTTAAGCTAGCAATTACAACGGGTCCAATTGAAAAAGAGCTAGAGTTCCAGGTGATCGATGTCACCTCCTCTTTCAATCTACTCCTGGGAAGGGCATGGATCCATGCTGTAAAGGCGGTGTCCTGTACTCTTCACCGGAAGATCAAAATGCCCTTGCTAGACGGCATTATCACCCTAGAAGCAACCCCTATGACTGTGGATAACTGTAAGGCCACGGACCGCACCGACCTATGGGGATTCGATTTTGTAGGGATGATTGAAGAAGAATACCTTTTCAGGCCCTATTTCATCACAAGCATCGACGCAATGCTGCAAAATTTGGGGTATTTACCGGGGGCTACCTCGAGGCCATATCTTCCAGCTGGGAAGATTATTGAAGTCCTAAATGACGGGGAATCTCACTTCGTTTTAGGGTATGCTATAACCCCGGGAAATGTGGTCCGAGCAGGCATTGAGAAAGCTTGCAACATCATCAAGGGTACCTACTTGGCCCCTTATACCCCAAGGTTGGCTGACTATTTCATCACACCGGTATTCGGGGCTATTCAGGTTGGCCTCTATCAACCAACTATCACATATCCCGAGACTAAACTAGCTCGGGAATGCAACTACATTCCGGATGACATATTCGCCCTCATCCAATCTGAATCCAAGGAGGGTAATGACAATGCCGAGTCCGTGCTGGGGCTCTTATTTGGGGAAGACAAAGCTATTCCGAACCCCAAGGAAGATCTGGTGAACCTGATCCTTCGAAGCAACAGGTTCGATCCTTCAAAGCTGATCTCGGAGGTCGGTGCTGACACTGGGAAAAGAGCCTGGAGAAAGACCATCAAGTGGACCGACAGCCAGGGTCGAGTTACAAGCTGACCACCGGGGAAGGAAACATGCCGGACACTGATTCCGAGTCTGAGTCTGAGTCTGAGTCTTTATTCGAGTCTAAGGGGTCTGGTGCTAGAGTCCAAACTGTAATCCCCCTCCCAATAGTCACTACCACTGGAGCCTCGGGGTCTGTCCCGAAAGCGCTCCCATTCCCGCCTCTAAACAATGATCAGATGGCCGCTCTCTTTGAGCTATTTTCCAAATTTACCATCAATAATAACGAAAATCGTTCCGCTTATGACTTGTCTTATTTTCAAAATACTCCCAATTTCAAAAATAATTTCTGCAATGACATTGAGAAACCCGATGAACAGGTATCCTTGCCTCCGCATCTAATCGAGCAGCTAGAACAGAGGGAATCCCGAGACCCAGTAATCGAAGAAACCGAGTCTATCAATGTGGGAACAACCTTAGAGCCCCAGATGCTTAAGACAAGGTTATCTTTAGGTCCCGAGGAGAGACAACAACTCACAAACCTCCTCCAAGAGTTCAAAGATGTCTTCGCATGGTCCTACAAGGACATGCCGGGGATAGACCGGGAAATAGCTGAACACCGCATACCCATCAAAGATGGGTGTAAGCCGGTAAAACAGAAGCTTCGAAGAATGAAGCCCGAATGGTCTCTCAAAGTCAAAGAAGAAGTAGACAAACAATTCAAAGCAGGCTTTATACAAGTGTCTGAATATCCAGACTGGGTTGCAAACATCGTGCCGGTACCCAAGAAGGACGGCAAGGTGCGGGTATGTATAGACTTTCGAGACCTTAACAAGGCCAGCCCAAAAGACGATTTTCCATTACCACACATCGACATACTGGTAGACAACACGGCTGATCATGCCCTTCTATCATTTATGGACGGGTATGCCGGGTATAACCAAATCAAGATGGCAGAAGAAGACATGGGTAAAACCACCTTCACCACGCCGTGGGGATTTATTGTTATACCGTTATGCCGTTTGGGCTCAATAATGCCGGAGCCACATAGAAACGAACAGCCACGACCTTGTTACATGACATGATGCATAAGGAAGTGGAGGTTTATGTCGATGACATGATTGTTAAGTCTAAAAGCCAAGATGGGCAAGTTGCTGCCCTAAGAAAATTCTTCACCCGATTGCGTAAGTACAACATGAGGTTAAACCCTCAAAAGTGCAGTTTCGGGGTAACATCAGGCAAATTACTGGGCCATATCGTTAGCCAACGCGGCATTGAGGTCGACCCAGCTAAAATCAAAGCCATCACCGAGATGCAACCACCCAAGACCGAAAAAGAAATAAGGGGGTTTCTCGGTGAAGTCCAATACATCAGCCGATTTATTTCAAAGCTAACCATGGTATGTGAGCCCATTTTCAAGAAGCTGAAGATAGGGGAACGGGTACTATGGGATGATAAATGTCTGACGGCTTTTGACAGAATCAAGGAGATCCTGTCCGCTCCGCCGATATTAATGCCACCTCAACCCGGTTTGCCTCTGTCATTATACCTAAAGACGACAGAGACAGCCATGGGGGCTATGCTGGCCCAGACAGTCGATTCAGAAGAACGGGCTATTTACTACATCAGTAAAAAGTTCCTGGAATACGAATGCAAATACACAATGCTCGAGAAAACATGCCTAGCTCTGGTTTGGGCCACTAAAAAGCTCAGACACTACATGCTCAGTCACGAGGTACATGTCCCGTCCAAAATGGATCCAATCAAATATTTGTTCGAGAAGCCCATTCTTAATGGAAGAATGTCCAGATGGACTTTAATGCTAGCTGAGTTTGACCTCAAGTTTGTACCGTTAAAAGCCATCAAAGGCCGGGTGGTAGCCGAGTTCCTCGCCGACAGCCCGATATCTGAAGAGGGCTATACCGATACTTGGGCTTTTCCAGATGAAGACATATTCCACATTGATACCGAAACATGGGACTTGTATTTTGATGGAGCATCCAATTTCCGAGGGTTCGGAGTCGGTATTCTCCTAATATCACCAAAAGTGGAGCACACACCGTTATCCATCAAATTAGACTTTGATGTGACAAACAACGCGGCCGAGTATGAAGCATGCATCCACGGGTTGCAAGCGGCTGCTGATTTGGGAATTAAAAATCTCCGGGTTCACGGGGACTCATCCCTAGTCATCAATCAAGCCCTTCAAAAATGGAAGACTCGGAACGCCAATCTCGTGGCTTACCAAGCACGAGTAAGGGTTCTAGAGAAACAATTCCAGAAGGTTGAATATATCTATCTCCCACGTGAAGAAAATCAGTTCGCGGACGCACTTTCTAAATTGGCATCCTTACTAAATATCCCGGAACATATGCCCAGTATGCCAATCTGCGTCGAAAGACGGTCTGAGCCGGCGTATGTCAACGCCATTCAAGATATCGAAAACACTGATCCAGAGCCTTGGTATCAGGCTGTTCTAACCTATTTGACTACGGGAGAATATCCACCAGGAACTGAATATCGGGCCAAGAAAGCCCTGCGAAAACTGGCCACCCAATTCATTCGTACGGATGACGGTCAGTTATATAAAAAGACGGCACAAGGGGATTTACTCCAATGCATCGACAAAACACAGGCCGAAAAAGTGATGGCTGAAGTACATGACGGTGAAAACGGTCCGCATATGAACGCCCATATGCTAGCCCGAAAAAACATGAGGCTCGGATACTACTGGAACAGTATGGAGACCGACTGTCAATCATATGTCAAACACTGCCATAATTGTCAAATTTTCGGTAATGTTCAACACATGCCATCGTCCCTACTGTACACCATGACCTCGCCATGGCCATTTTCGACATGGGGGATTGACATAATTGGGAAAGTGAACCCTTCCGGGACGGGAGGTCACTGTTTTATCTTGGTAGCTATCGACTATTTCACCAAATGGGTCGAAGCCGAATCATACCGTGTCTTGAACGCCAAGCACGTAGCCAAGTTTTTCCAGAATAAAATCATATGCCGATACGGGATCCCACATGAGTTTATCAGTGATCACGGGACCCACTTCCAAGCCGAAACCGCTACTTTGCTAGCGAAATACAAAATCCAGAGGCATACATCTTCGCCATACCGTCCCCAAAAAAATGGAGCGGTAGAAGCTGCTAATAAGACAATTGTCACCATACTTAAAAAGATGGCTGATAATTATCGGGACTGGCCCGACAAAATACTCTTTGCCCTGTGGGGGTACCGGACGTCGATCCGAACTGCAACCGGGGCAACTCCATATTATTTAACGTATGGCATGGAGGCAGTCCAGCCGGTCGAATTGGAAATACCGTCTCTCAGAATTCTACTAGAAAGCCAAGTGCCCGAAGCGGATTGGGTTCAAGCTCGATATGACTCGTTAATTCTCTTGGACGAACGACGGTCGCGGGCTCTCAATAACATCCAAATATATCAAAAGAGAATCAAACGGGCCTTTAACAAAAGAGTTAGGCCCAGGAATATCAAGGAAGGGGATTTGGTCCTAAAATCGGTTCGTGCCTTACTACCGGTTGACCCAAGAGGAAAGTTCAAACCCAATTGGGCTGGGCCATACCTGGTCAAGAAGGTTCTATCAGGAGGAGCAGTAATGCTGACGGACCTGGACGGGAATGAATTTGTCAACCCGACCAACTTGGACCAGCTGAAGCGCTACTACCCCTAAACCTTATCTCAATGTCATTTGCAAAAATTATTTAAAAGCATTCTTTTCAAAATTTATAAGCAAGTCAATAAGTTAGGATTATTTATCCTACTGTCGCACATCTTGAACTCATAGTCTTGGTGTATTTCGAAATTGCAAAAAAAATCTATGCCCGAACTACGTTTGGTTTGATTCCTCTAACTGTGGATACGTAGGCAGCCCCTCAAAAGGGCACAACAACCGCAATAACGAAAAAGACAGAAACGGCTTCACTAAAATAATACTTTTATTATTCCAAAAAAAAAAACACACCGATAAACTCGGTATTTCAAAATTACAAAAACCACAAAAAAAACAACACAACAAAAAAAAAAATATTTAAATAATAAATAATGGAGACTAGTATCCGGGCATCTTGCCCTTGCCCTTGCCCTTCGGGTCTCGTGGAGCCCGAGGTCGCCGGGGTGGGGAGGAGCGTTCCCGGATAACCACGGGAACCTCCTTGGCCCAAGTCCTCTTCTTCGACAGTGGATCTTCAGCTATTGTCACGGGCCCAAGTCGAGCCCGTATGTGCTCTGGCAACCTGTCTTTGGGACCAAGTTGGTCCTGGACTGAAGGTTTAGCCCCTGGTCTCCCCTCCAAGTTTGTCTGAGGGCTCACTTTCCCCCGAGCACCTCTAGCATCGGACCCCCTAGCTCGAGTCCTAGCTCCTCTTCTCTGACTCAGCTTTAGACCAGCTATCGGGGCTGGAGTCTCCCCTTCAGCAAAGAAGTCCCGATTATCCTTGATCTTCTCGCGCCGAAGCAAGTCGAAGGCCTCATCAACTTTCAGGGCAGCACGAGCTTCGGCAGTCTCAGCTTTGGTCCACCTTTCATAGGAATAAGACACCCGGTAGAATGAAGCGACTTGGGAACGGACCAAGTAACTCGAGTGTACCACCACTGAATCTAGGTGTCGCACATAATGTCGGTCAGCTGGGTAGGTACACTTACAATTGCCTCGTTCTCCGGGATGCGCTGAGTCTACCCATACTGCCTGAGTATGCGGTCAGGATAGAGGTGAACTGTCTGGCTAAGGGACAAAATCACCTGGTAGCGTGCCTTGTCTCCGGGCGCCAAACCCGTCCAAGCAGAAATCGACCACCATGGAACCACCCATCGTATCAATGGACCACGATGGAAGGTTAATTCTTCCTCCCAGTATTTCTGGGTAATGAGGCAGGATGAGTCGGTAGGCCGTCTCCTTGTCATCACCTGGTTGAACCAATACAGACTCGGGTTGGGAGGAGGCTCGATCTTTGACAACCTCTCAAATAACCAGAGCTGAAAAGAACACAACATTCATCAGAACGATTCGAAGGTTCGCCAGAAGGCACTCGATCGAGTGCCGGGGTCACTCGATCGAGTGACACCCCTAAAACGAGGCAGTAGACCCCTTCACGAAGGCACTCGATCGAGTGCAAGGGTGACTCGGTCGAGTGCCCCCCTGTAGCAATAAATTGTGAAAAAAAAAAATTATTTCTGCAGCTGACGGGTGCTCCCCGTGAAACGGGCTGACTCATCCCTCTTCCGGTTGTCCAGACCCTGAATGATTTCCCCCGTGATCAACAATGCGGGACTACACTCCGTCTTCATAAGTTCAGTAATGACGAGAAGACGAACGCTACCCATACAAGACAGCAGGTCCATATGGCCTTCAAAGGCATACACGTGCAGCATACAGAAGGCGAACGCCCTACGGCTATGAATGGGCGTAACCCGGATGTCGTACGGGTTCATGAACTTCTCAGCTAAGGCAAGCAGAGAAACGGTATCCCCCTCAAGCATGCGGGATACTTCAGCATGGGATAGCCCCAAAAACTCCCGTAATTTCCTCCTGGGATCCCGAACTGAGAAAGGGACGGCAGGACGGAGCAGTGGGTTCCACCTCCTATAACAGCAATTTCCTCGGGGAGAGGACAGATCTCGCCCCGAGGGAAGGCAAAAACGTGGTAAGTGTCATCCCAGAAGGTCAGACAGGCATCAAGGAAATGACGGTCCACGTGCATCTGACAGAACGTGAATAATTGGAATATGCCTGACTGCGTTAAGGCTACCTTGCTCGCATCCCTAAAACGGTGGGCCCAGTCTTGCAGCATGTCGATCAGACTATCAATGGCCATGATGGAATTTCTTGAAGGAGATAAATTTTTGAGGAGAAGAAGAAGTCTTGAGAGTTGTGACAAAGAAGGGAGCCAGGGTGATGTATTTATAACACCAAAACCCTGGCGCATCCCCTGCAGCCGTGCCTCCTTGGCCCAAGCGGGCCTAGACATACATGCCCGACCCATGACTCCTCCCCACAGACACAAGAATTTAGACATCCCGAGCAGTCTGTCAAAATTCAAAAAAAAATATATATATACATCCTAAAATTTTTCAAATTTTTTCAGTCATCCAAATTTTTATTCCCCAGCGCGAGTCATTTTTACTACCTACGTGTCGCATACATTTTATGTGACTTATACAGGTACGACTCAAACAGAGACATGCAACCCTCTAAATCTACCCAGCGGAAGCCCGAGGCGGCATTTTCCCCGGAATGGTACGGGATGGGCCCATATATAGGCACACCCAGGACTTACGCGACAAGTCCGATTCCCCACGGAGGTATCATCATCAAGCTCAGGTATGATTTCTATCTTATGGCTGGCGAGCCCTTCACGCGAGTCTAATGGACTATAAACGACCCGATCGGAAGTCTACTGGGTCTTAATTGACTTGGTAGCTACTCTGACTTTCGCCATGTCCAAGCCTCAGTCAGAGTGGGGGCTCTGTAGACACCCGCATTTTGACTGCCAGGTGTCTATGGTAGTTTCCAAAAAACACCCGATGATGATCGGACGCTAACGTGCTCTAACGCGCTCGGATACGGGCTCGAAATTAATAATGTCCGGAATGGGCTTTTAACGGGATACAAACCTCACAAAACCAACCTCAAATTCAGGCCCAGTGGGTCGTTCCGAGCAAAATAAGACTAATTTGGGTCAAAACCGACACCAAAAATAATTCTCGTCTTTTAGCGACTGGGTCAAAACCCGGTCAAGACGAACACGACACACAAAATGACCTGGTACATTCTCGAAACTTGCGCCAGATTCAAAAATCGACCAAAATCAGCCAAATCAATTAAGGCCAATCATGCCTAAAATGTTGCGGCCTGATTGATCCACTTGGTCGAGTGGATTGACCCACTCGATCGAGTGGAGCCTCAAAAAACCGGTCCAGGTTCATTCACGAGGGCACTCGACCGAGTGCACTTGGGCCACTCGATCGAGTGACCCTATGTCGTGGGTTCCCTATAAATACCCGTCAATCCTAAGCATTTCACAACTACACTAAACAACTTTGAGCCACATTTTTCAGCCAACTTAGCATTCATTTTACACCACATTCCAGCTCTAGTTCAACCCTTAGGCATCATCACACTTACACCTATTTTCCGAGAGCACAAACTCGTAAAAATCCCACACAAACCGAGCCATACACACACACCATCAACTCCTCTTACGTATCTCGACGTTCCCGTGCCATTGCCGCCATTTGACGAACCGTATCCCGAGAAGCAAGAACATGTAGGTTGAGGGTGTGACGATTCAACACCGACTTCTCCTTCTTCATCTTTTTCTCATCGTTCCTTTTTTATGTACATTTATATTTATGCTTATAAGTATTATATTTAGTCGATAGTAACGACATGATTACTAACACTAACGTTTTTACTTCTCGCATTTAGTTATCGTTATGTACATTTTATTATAATATTATGTACCGTGTACGTATATATATATATATATATATATATATATGTATATATATATATATATGTATATACATACATATATATATATATATATATATATATATATATATACATACATATATATATATATATATATATATATATATATATATATATATATATATATATATATATATATATATATATATATATATATATATATATATTTCTACATAATAATTTCAAAACTCGGATCCGAATACGTTTGACTACGATGGTCATTTTTAAGGTTCGTTCATTAACACGATCACGATCATTCGTAGTTGAACGCGTATGGATCCATTTCTAAGATTGGTACGGAACCCGTTGACACGAAAACCGACATCACATAATCCGTAAGGATTAATATCGATGTCATTACGTAGAGGGATGCAGTTTCATCACCAATCAAAATTTCGGTCTAACGACAACGTTTTTATAAAAGTTCCGATAACGGTATTATAATCGTATGCATACACGATTATAGTACCGGAAACTAAGTTAAATACAAATCGTGCGATATTTTTATTTGATTTGGCAAATCATCGATTTAAAACCCAAAAAACAAACGAGTCACAACTCGTACAGGGGCTACTCGACCGAGTACATAGGCTACTCGATCGAGTAGCACCCAAAAAACTGAGCAGAAACCACGTTTAAAGACGCACTCGACCGAGTCAGCCCACGACTCGGTCGAGTGGGTTTTGTAACCCAGAAAACTGAGAGCCTTGACACACATTTCGAGCCTCGTCTTTTTATGACTCTAGTCATCACGTGTAAAGACAATCGCGTGACCCTCCTTTCTTCAAAACTCACACATATCACGACACATAAGCAACTTTGATCGACAGTCTCACCATTAATCTTGCGTTGACGACTCCGTAGTCGTATCCGACGCATAATTAATTTAGGCTCCAATTTATCGATATGATAAGTTGGGACAAGGCCTCGGGATTTGGGATCGGGCTAGCGCCACGCCTAGGTCCTATATCCCCGTCCTTCGATTAATACATAAAACGATATATATTTAATTGAAGTTCGTCCACCTACACAATTCGCGGTCTAGTTTATACACGGGTCCGTTTATAATTATTGCTTGCCATTTCAATTATATATGTATTTCGATTATTCTACTTTTATTGCTCGTTGTATTGTGAATTCCGGGTTGTATTCCGCCCGTGTAATTTGTAACCGATTTATTATTGCTTTGCTTTATTTATTTACATTTTACCGTTTATAAATGAACCCTCGCATGCTAAATCACTTCGACGATAATTTAGATGCATTAAATGACGTAGCTCACATTTAATTCGCATGCTTAGCTAAAACGCTGTTTGCATATCATTTCGCCGAACTACTAACGCGCATATTAGAAAGTCAAACAATGTCTTAGTAGAGGCCGCTAAGTGCGGGCGGGGTTGGGTGTCCTTAGTGGGCTTCCCAACACGTACCCTCACCCCTTACTCAGAACCTCGGTATCCGGATGCCCGAAACCGTTGGCGCACGAGAGTCATTCAATACACGATAACCGGTAGTGACGGTATCGGTATCGCAATGCAAAGGGACGAGCCCAATAAACTCTAAAACCGAAATGGGCCATACTTTGTGTATGGTACATAGCGATATAGAGTGGGCTCGAACGGTTCCGAATAACCATAAAATTCGGTGGTGACTCCATTTCGACTTAAATTTCAATTCGATCCATTCTCATATGGAGGAGCATTCGCCTACCAAACCCGCGCGTGGCCGCGTCGGGGTGTACCTACGTCATGTCCACACCAACCCTAAACCCTTTTTCTTATTTAAGATCACTAATCCCACTACTAACTGAAACCTAGGAGGGTATAAGTGAACCACGTCGTGGACATGGTTCAAAGATACGGGTAATGTCATAAGATGGGATGAAAAAGGGTTTATGGTTGTATTAGACGTCCCTACTTCGCGGTTCTCCCTAAACCATGTTCCTTATTCAAGGTCACTAATCCCACAGCTAACTGAACCCAACGAAGGTGTAAGTAAAACTTGTAGTCAACATGGTTCAAAGATGGGGGAATGGCATAAGACGAGACAGAAAACGGTTTAGGGTTGGATTAGATTTACCCGCTACGCGGTTCCGCCTAATCCAACCCTAAACCCTTTTCTTTATTTAAGGTTACTAATCCCACTGCTAACTGAACCCTAAGAGGGTATAAGTGAACCCTATCGGGGACATGATTTAAATGGGGGTAATAGCATTACACGGTACGGAAAAGGGTTTAGGTTGTAATTAGGCATAGCAACTTTGCTCTTCTACCTAATACAACCCTAAACCCTTTTCCTTATTTATGAAACGGGACGTAATAGGGTTTAGGGTTGGATTAGGCGTCCCCTCTTTGCGATTCCGCCTAATCCAACCTTATACCCATTTCCTTATTTAAGGTCACTAATCCCACAGCTAACTTAACCCTAGGAGGGTATAAGTTAACCTTATGGTAGATATGGTTCAAAGATCGGGGTAATGGCATAAGATGGGGTAGAAAATGTAACATCACAGCCCAAACCTAGGACCAGAAATGTTAACCGCGTTAGCTCGCCAGGCTTTGTAATGATCCCACAAAAACCAACATGAGTCCTATGATGCACATTTTGTCCTCACTCATGCGCATCCCGGAAAAGAAAGTGGACTTTGTTGATATGAGTAGTACTTTACATCCCTTTAAGCAGAGCACATAAATAGGACATCTTCAATTAAACATGGGGTATTTCAGAGAAAGTTTAGGGTGGGATGAGGCGTCCCCGCTTCGCACTTCTGCGTATTCGAACCCAAAACCTTTTTCTTATTTAAGGTCACTAATCACACAGCTAACTGAACTCTTGGAGGGTTTTAGCGAACCCAGTCGTGGACGTGGTTCAAAGATGGGGTAATGGCATAAGACAAGACGAAAAAGAGTTTAGCGTTGGATTAAACGTCCCTACTTCACGGTTCCCCCTAAACAAACCCTAAACCCTTTTCCTTATTCAAGGTCACTAATACCACAACTAACTGAATTCTAGGAGGGTACAAGTGAACTCTGCCGTGGACATGGTTCAAAGATGGGGTAATGGCATAAGAAGGAAAAGAAAAATGTTTAGGGATGGATTAGGTGTCCTCGCTACGCGCTTCAACCTAATGCAACCCTAAACCTTTTTCCTTATTCAAGGTCACTATTCCCAAAACTAACGAAACCCTTGGACGGTATATGTGAAACATGTCGTGGACACTGTTCAAAGATGGGGGTAGTTGCATAAAACAGGACGGAAAAGGGTTTAGGGTTGGATTTGGAATCCCCTCTTCGCGGTTACTTCTAATCCAACCCTAAACCCATTTCTTTATTTAAGGTCTCTAATCCAACTGCTAACAATACCCTAGAAGGGTATAAGTGAACCCTATCGTGGACAAGGTTTAAATATAGGGGTTATAGCATAAGACGAGACAGAAAAAAAGTTTTGGGTTTGATTAGGCATCCCCGCTTCACGATTCGGCCTAAACCTACCCTAAAATCTTTTCCTTATTCAAGGTCACTAATCCTAAAACTAACTGAATCCTTGGAGGGTGTAAGTGAACCCGGTCGTGGACATAGTTCAAATATGGGGGTAATGGCATAAGACGAGACAAAAACGGTTTAAGATTGGATTAGCCGTCCCCGGTACACGGTTCCGCCCAATAGAACTATATACCCTTTTACATATTTAAGGTTACTAATCCCACTGCTAACTGAAATCTAGAAGGGTATAAGTGAACCTTGTCGTGGACATGGTTCAAAGATAGTGGTAATAGCATAAGACGAGATGGAAAAGGGTTTAGGTTTAGATTAGGCGTCCCAGGTTTGAGCTTCTACCTAATACAACCCTAAACCCTTTTCCTTATTTATGAAACGAACGTAAAAGGGTTAAGGGTTGGATTAGGCGTCCCAGCTTTGCGCTTCTACCTAATACAACCCTAAATCCTTTTCCTTATTTATGAAACGGGACGTAATAGGGTTTAGGGTTGGATTAGGCGTCCCCTCTTTGCGATTCCGCCTAATCCAACCCTATACCCATTTCCTTATTTAAGGTCACTAATCCCACAGCTAACTTAACCCTAGGAGGGTATAAGTTAACCTTATGGTAGATATGGTTCAAAGATCGGGGTAATGGCATAAGATGGGGTAGAAAATGTAACATCACAGCCCAAACCTAGGACCAGAAATGTTAACCGCGGTACCACGCCAGGCTTTGTAATGATCCCACATTAACCAACACGAGTCCTTTCCTGCACATTTTGTCCTCCCTCATGCGCATCCCGGAAAAGAAAGTGGAGTTTGTTGATATGAGTAGTACTTTACATCCCTTTAAGCAGAGCACATAAATAGGACATCTTCAATTAAACATGGGGTATTTTAGATAAAGTTTAGGGTGGGATGAGGCGTCCCCGCATCGCGCTTCTGCGTATTCGAACCCAAAACCTTTTTCTTATTTAAGGTCACTAATCACACAGCTAACTGAACTCTTGGAGGGTTTTAGCAAATCCTGTCGTGGACGTGGTTCAAAGATGGGGTAATGGCATAAGACAAGACGAAAAAGGGTTTAGGGTTGGATTGGACGTCCCTACTTCACGGTTCCCCCTAAACAAACCCTAAACCCTTTTCCTTATTCAAGGTCACTAATACCACAACTAACTGAATTCTAGGAGGGTACAAGTGAACTCTGTCGTGGACATGGTTCAAAGATGGGGTAATGGCATAAGAAGGAAAGGAAAAATGTTTAGGGATGGATTAGGTGTCCTCGCTACGCGCTTCAACCTAATGCAACCCTGAACCTTTTTCCTTATTCAAGGTCACTAATCCCAAAACTAACGGAACCCTTGGCGGGTATAAGTGAAACATGTCGTGGACACTGTTCAAAGATGGGGGTAGTTGCATAAGACGGGACGAAAAATTGTTTAGGTTTGGATTTGGAATCCCCTCTTCGCGGTTACTTCTAATCCAACCCTAAACCCTTTTCGTTATTTAAGGTCTCCAATCCAACTACTAACAATACCCTAGAAGGGTATAAGTGAACCCTATCATGGACAAGGTTTAAAGATGGGGGTTATAGCATAAGACGAGACAGAAAAACTTTTGAGTTGGATTAGGCATCCCCGCTTCACGATTCCGCCTAAACCAACCGTAAAATCTTTTCCTTATTCAAGGTCACTAATCCCAAAACTAACTGAATCCTAGGAAGGTGTAAGTGAAGCCGGTCGTGGATATAGTTCAAATATGGGGGTAATTGCATAAGACAAAACAAAAACGGTTTAAGATTGGATTAGCCATCCCCGGTACACGGTTCCGCCCAATCCAACAATATACCCTTTTCCATATTTAAGGTTACTTATCCCACAGCTAACTTAAATCTAGGAGGGTATAAGTGAACCTTGTCGTGGATATGTTCAAAGATGGTGGTAATAGCATAAGACGGGATGAAAAAGGGTTTAGGATTGGATCAGGCGTCCCAACTTTGCGCTTCTACCTAATACAACCCTAAACCCTTTTCCTTATTTATGAAACGGACGTAAAAGGGTTAAGGGTTGGATTAGGCGTCCCCGCTTTGCGGTTCCGCCTAATCCAACCCTATACCCATTTCTTTATTTAAGGTCACTAATCCCACAGCTAACTGAACCCTAGGAGGGTATAAGTGAACCCTGTGGTAGATATGGTTCAATGATCGGAATAATGGCATAAGATGGGGCAGAAAATGTAACATCACAGCCCAAACCTAGGACCAGAAATGTTAACAGCGGTAGCTCGCCTGGCTTTGTAATGATTCCACAAAAACCAAGACGAGTCCTTTCCCGCACATTTTGTCCTCACTCATGCGCATCCCAGAAAAGAAAGTGGAGTTTGTTGATATGAGTAGTACTTTACATCCCTTTAAGCAGAGCACATTACTAAGACATCTTCAATTAAACATGGGGTATTTCAGAAAACTTTTAGAGTGGGATGAGGCGTCCCAGCTTCGCGCTTCTGCGTATTCGAACCCAAAACCTTTTTCTTATTTAAGGTCACTAATCTCACAGCTAACTGAACCCTAGGAGGGTTTTAGTTAACCCTGTCGTGGACTTGGTTCAAAAATGGGGTACTGGCATAACAAAAGACGAAAAAGGGTTTAGGGTTGGATTAGACGTCCCTACTTCGCGGTTCCCCCTAAACAAACCGTACACCCTTTTCCTTATTCAAGGTCACTAATACCACAACTAACTGAATTCTAGCAGGGTACAAGTGAAATCTGTCGTGGACATGGTTCAAAGATGGGGTAATGGCATAAGAAGGGAAGGAAAAATGTTTAGGGATGGATTAGGTATCTCGCTACGCGCTTCAACCTAATGCAACCCTAAACCTTTTTCCTTATTCAAGGTCACTAATCCCAAAACTAACGGAACCCTTGGAGGGTATAAGTGTGGACATGACATAGGTCCACCCAGACGCGGCCACGCGCGGGTTTGGGGAGGCGAATGAATCTCCATATGAGAATGGATCGAATTGAAATTTAAATCGAAGTGGAGTCGCCACCGAACATTGTGGGAGTTCGAGCCCGTTCGAACCCACTCTATGTCGTAGTGGGCGATGTACAAAATACGGCCCATTTCCGATGTCAGAGTTTATTGGGTTCGTCTCTTTGCATTGCGATACCGATACCGTCACTACAGGTTATCGTGTATTGAATGACTCTCGTGCGCCAACGGTTTCGATCAACCGGAAACCGAGGTTCTGAGTAAGGAGTGAGGGTACGTGTTGGAAAGACTTTCGAATACGCGCGTTAGTTGAACGATGAAAATGCTTATGCAAACATGATTTTCCCTAAACATACGAGAAATTGAAAGGGTTTCTATGTCGATTTAATGCAACTAATTCTAACGTCGAAGTTAAAATTAGCATCCGAGTTCATTTTAGTACGATAAAATAAACAAGAAAAAATAACAAACTTGTTAGTAACGGTATAACGATAATAACGGTTTGCGAAGATGTAGAATGCTTTGGAATGATATAAATAAGATGATGCAAAGTTTTGGAAAGTAATGTTTCACGTGATAAATTAGGCAGGTGTTTTCTTAAGTCATGAGAAAGCGTTGACGAGACTCGAATGACATCGATCGTAGGACTCACGGTTTGACGTGATAAGGGGCCACTCGACCGAGTCATTGAAGGACTCGACCGAGTGAACCTCTGAAAGGGATTATGTCCCGTATTTTTAGACCGTACTCGAACGAGTTATTGGCGAACTCGACCGAGTACACTGCCACTCGGTCGAGTCATTGCGAGACTCGGCCGAGTGGAGGTCGAAAAAGCATTCTGTCTCGGTTTTTGGGATGCCACTCGATCGAGTGTGCTAGGAACTCGACCGAGTGCCCCCTGTACGAACTAGGGTACGTTTGCAATTTATTATCGATTGCGAGATTGCTTTTCGATTTTGGTAAATCGTTGACTTTGTCAAATCGGGCATAAATATTGCTTAATTTATGCTCGATTTGTGTGTATAATAATCGTCGTATACAACGTGTGATTATTGAATCGACATCGGATATTTAGAGTGAGATATTAAAAAGTTGCTATAAGTCATTTTTAAATTGACCAAAACGATATAAATTCCCTCCGCGTTTATAGCGTCTCATTAATTCTTGTCGAATTAGATGACGTCTATTTTAGCATCAACGAGAAATCGTGTTATTTAAATTATCGACTAAATCGTTTAGATTCGACATCCAATTATTGAATTGGTATCGATTCTAAAAGATTGACGCTTTTGCGATTGTTTTAAATAAAACGGACCGACTTGATTCCCTCGGCTTCCCGAGATCGTAATAAATCCCTAAGGATTATGTGATGTCGGATCCGCGTCAACGGGTTTCGACCTTTTCAAAAAAAGTATTTGTTTTGAAAAAATTTTTAGAATCAGTGAATATGCGATTAATGATGACACAAACAAAAGTAAAAGAAACTATTGTTTAAATTGACTTGCTTCAGTAATCAAGCGCTAGGGGTGTCGGGATAAGCGACCGGCAACGCTGGGTGCAATACCCTTGTATATTTGGGTTTTCTTATCCCGACATCATTCGCACTCGACACTAATTCACAAGTATTTTAATGCTTTTAATACTAGTAATTATTAGCAATATTATAGACGCGATAATGACGATAAAAAAAATATAAAAAAAGGATGATGACGATATAGACGACGCGTGACGCGTGAGAGAAGGAGAAGAGAGAAAAAAACGGGATTTGGCACCCTCAACCTACATGTTTCTTATTCTCGAACGGGCCTCGTAAATTGCGGCTTGCACGTGAGTATCGAGATGTAAGCTAAGTTGTGGTGATTAGGGTTCCTAGATGCTTGGGTTAGGGTTTGTAAGTTGTATGAGATTAGGGGAGATTAGGGTTCGAAAAAGGATGTCGATTAGGGTTTTTGCAATGTGTGTATTAGTGTGTGCATGAGGGTGCTTATATAGGCATTGGCCATGCACCCCGTCTAGTGGCCCAAACGACCGAGTGGCCCAAACGACCGCAGTCGGGCTCGTTACAAGGCCCACTCGATCGAGTGGCGCTGGCACTCGATCGAGTGGGTCAGCTGGAGCGAGAGGTCTGGGCTTCTTGGACCTCGAGTTGGGTACTTGATGAGTTTTGTATTTGGGCCAGATTTTTGATGTTTGTTTTTATGTGTTTCGGAAACGGCTTTGACCGGGGTTTGACCCAATCGCTAAAAGGTCGGTTTTGTATTCGGTGTCTATTTTGACCCAAATTAGTCTTGTTTGATTGGAAATAACCCACTAGGCCTGAATTGGAGGTTTGTTTTGTGAGATTTTTACTCCGTGAATGCATGAGCCAGCAACTAATGGTTTCGAGCCCATATCCGAGCGCGTAGAAACACGTTTGCATCCGATCATCATCGGGTGTTTTTTGGAAACTGCTATAGACACCTGGCAGTCAAAAATTGGGTGTCTACAGAGCCCCTACTCTGACTGAGGCTTGGACAAGGCGAAAGTCAGAGTAGCTACCAAGCCAATTAAGACCTAGTAGACTTCCGGTCGAGCCGTTTATAGTCCATTAGACTTGCGTGAAGGGCTCGCCAACCATAAGATAGAAGTCATACCTGAGATGATGATAATATCTCCGTGGGGAGCTTGGACTTGTCGCGTAAGTCGTGGGTGCGCCTGTATGTGGGCCCATCCCGTGAAAAATGCCGCCTTGGGCTTTCTGCTGGGGAGATATGTGAATTGCGCGGTCTTGAATTGTACATGTATAAGTTACATAAAATTTTGCATGCAACACGTAGGTGAAACAAATATGACTCGCGCTGGGAAAAAAAATGATTTTTGAAACTTTTGAAAATTTTGAAAATTTGAAAATTTGAAATTTTTGAAATTTTTGACTCCAAAGAAATTTAGGAAAGTTCGGGATGACTAATTCCCGGGCTAAAATTAGGGAATCTCGAGACGATGCCTGTATGTTGATTCCGTTTAGAGTTAGAAAACTTTTGTGTAGGGAAGATATGGAAAGAAGGTTGTGGAATTAAGGCTATAAAAACCCCTCCCTTGTCTTTGATTTTCTTCACAACTTACTCACAATTCATCCCTTCTCAAAAAGAAAGTCGCTTTATTTCGTTCAAGAATTTTAACCATGGGAATCGACAATTGACCGTGATGCTGCAAGAATGGTCCCGACGCTTTAGGGACACGGATAGGGTGGCTCTCAATCAGACGGGTATTACTCAGCTGTATACATTCCGCCAGATGCAGGTTGATCGTTATTTCCTTGATGCGTGTTTGTCCTATTGGGACGACATTTATCACGTCTTTGCCTTTCCCAGGGGAGAAGTTTGTCCCTTACCTGAGAAGATTGCTGCTATAGGAGGATGGAACTCGATACTTCGTCCTGTCGTCCCATATTCGGTTTATGACCCGAGGAGGAAGCTTCGAGAATTTTTAGGGCTTCCTCACAACGAAGTGTCTCGCATGATGAAGGATAGTAATATTTCCTTGATCGACTTGGCCGAGAAATTTATGAACCCGCATGATGTCCGGGTGAGACCAATTCACAGCCGTAGGGCCTTTTCTTTTTGTATGCTTCACGTTTATGCTTTTGAAGGTCACATGGATCTATTGTCATGCATGGGTAATGCCCGTCTTCTCACTGTGGTCGACCTGATGGAGACCGAGCACAGCCCGACTTGGCTGACCATGGGCGAAATCATCCAAGGCTTGGACAACCGTAAGAGGGATTCATCGATTCGTCTAATCGGGAGCACCCGTTTGCTGCAGGTAATCGGATTTTCCCTCGATTTTATTTTCTCGATCTTCGATTTTTGAATT
Source organism: Agrostemma githago (assembly GCA_958450325.1). NCBI lineage: Eukaryota > Viridiplantae > Streptophyta > Magnoliopsida > Caryophyllales > Caryophyllaceae > Agrostemma > Agrostemma githago. The sequence continues at coordinate 29,918,364 of OY288250.1, read as the reverse complement.
TTTTCGCGATTTTCCTGCTGCAGTAGGCACTCGATCGAGTCACCCTGGCACTCGATCGAGTGCCCTCGTAAAAAGCCCCATGTTCGTGTTTAGAGGTACCACTCAGTCGAGTGACCCCTAGGCACTCGATCGAGTGCCCTTAGGCGGACGCCTACTTTGTCTCGGAAACTCATATTTTGTTTCCTTTTTCAGATTTGGCTATACGAGAGGTTATTAGTGATAGATTCTCCCCTTGACGCGAGAAACTATTGTCATAATCAAGTGATGACAAGGAGGTGGGGTATAGATTTTTCTCGCCAAATTACTCAGAAGTATTGGGACGAGGTGTTTTCTTTTCACGGCGGTCAGTTGATTCGATGGGCAGTGCCATGGTGGCCCATTTATGTTTGGACAGGCTTGGACCCGAGGGACAGAGCTCGCTATCAGGTAATATTGTCTTTCAGGCAGACAGTTCATCTCTACCCGGATCGCATACTAAGGCAGTATGGTTGGACCCAACGAATCCCAGAAGTTGAAGCAGTTGTGAGTGAATCTACCCAACTGACGGATGTGATGTGCGATACATGGATGCAAAGATGGTACACCCGGCATACTTGGCCCATTCCCAAATCTCGTCACTCAATCTGGGTTTCAGACTCTTATGTGAAGTGGACCAGAGCCGATTCCGCGAAGGCCCGAGCTGCTTTGAAGGTTGATGAAACTTTTGACCTGCAGTGCAGGACCGACTTGGTCCGCGAGACAGGCTACCCGAACATGTGCGGGCTCAACTTGGACCGGTGACTGTGGTAGAAGACCCGCTGTTGAAGAAACGGGTTCGAGCTAAGGAGGCTCCCCTCCTGATTCGGGAACGCTCGCCCCCGCCCCGGCGACCTCGGGCTCCACGCGTCCCAAAGGACAAAGGGAAGGGCAAGATGCACGAATATTAGTCTCCTTTGTTTTATTATTTAAGTATTATTACTATTTTTGTGGTGTGCTTTTTTTTTGGTGTGTGCCGTTTTTTTTTGTTTTGTTTTTTTGTTTTTTTTTCTGTAATTTCCGAGTTCATCGGTTTTCAATAAAAGACATATTAGTGAATTCTGTTCCCGTCTTTTCGTTATTGCAGCGGTTGTACCCTTTTGAGGGGTTGCCTACGTATCCACAATTAGCGGAATCAAACCAAACGTAGTTCAAAATTGATTGATTTTTTTTGCAATTTCCAAAATACATCAAGATCATTAGTTCGAGATGCGCGACAGTAGAATAATTAATTCTAACTTATTGACTTGCTTATAATTTTTGAAAGTTTATAAAAAGACAAATTTTTATAAATTTCTGTAAATGACATTGAGATAGGGCCTATGGGTAGTAGCGCTTCAGCTGGTCCAAGTTGGTCGGGTTGACGAACTCGTTCCCGTCCAGGTCTGTCAGCATCACCGCTCCTTCTGATAGGACCTTCTTGACTAAGTATGGCCCAGCCCAATTGGGTTTGAATTTTCCTCTTGGGTCAACCGGTAGTAAGGCACGAACCGATTTTAGGACTAAATCCCCTTCTTTGATGTTTCTGGGCCTAACTCTTTTGTTGAAAGCCTGTTGGATCCTCTTTTGATATATTTGAATATTATTGAGGGCCTGGGATCGCCGTTCGTCTAAAAGAACTAGCGAATCGTATCAGGCTTGGACCCAATCTGCTTCAGGTACTTGGCTTTGAAGTAAAATCCTGAGGGATGGCACTTCTAGTTCGACTGGTTGGACCGCCTCCATTCCATATGTCAAATAATATGGAGTTGCTCCGGTTGCGGTGCAAATTGACGTCCGATACCCCCAGAGAGCAAACTGTATTTTGTCGGGCCAATCCCGGTAATTCTCAGTCATCTTTTTAAGTATGGTGACAATTGTTTTGTTAGCCGCTTCTACCGCTCCATTTGTTTGGGGTCGGTAAGGTGAAGATGTAGTCCTCTGAATTTTGTATTTTGCTAGCAACGCAGCGGTCTCAGCTTGAAAGTGGGTCCCGTGATCACTGATGAACTCGTGTGGGATCCCGTATCGGCATATGATCTTATTCTGGATAAATTTGGCCACGTGCTTGGCGTTCAAGACACGATATGTCTCGGCTTCGACCCATTTGGTGAAATAGTCGATGGCGACCAAAATGAAGCAATGACCTCCCATCCCGGAAGGATGTACCTTGCCTATTATATCAATGCCCCATGTCGAAAATGGCCACGGGGACGTCATAGTGTATAGCAGAGATGACGGCATATGTTGTACATTGGCAAAGATCTGACAGTTATGGCAGTGTTTGACATATAACTGACAGTCCGTTTCCATGGTGTTCCAGTAATATCTGAGCCTCATGATTTTCCGGGCTAACATATGGGCATTCATATGTGGGCCATTTTCGCCATCGTGTACCTCGGCCATAACCTTTTCGGCCTGTATTTTATCGATACACAGGAGGAGAGCTCCCTGTGCCGTCTTTTTGTATAACTGCCCGTCGTCCGTACGAACAAATTGGGTTGCCAATCTTCGTAAGGCCTTCTTGGCCCGGTTTTCAGTTTCTGGGGGATACTCTCCCGTTGTCAAGTAGGTTAAGACGGCCTGATACCAAGGTTCTGGGTCAGTTATCTCGATATCCTGGATGGCGTGGATATAGGCCGGCTCGGACCGTCTTTCAACGCAGATGGGCATGCTAGTTAGATGCTCCGGGATATTCAGTAAAGATGCCAATTTGGAAAGTGCATCCGCAAATTGATTTTCTTCCCGGGGTAGATAGATATATTCTACCTTCTGGAATTGCTTCTCTAGAACCATTACTCGTGCTTGGTAAGCCACGAGATTGGCGTTCCGAGTTTTCGATTTTTGGAGCGCTTGATTGATGACCAGTGATGAGTCACCGTGGACCCGGATATCGTTACTCCTAAATCAGCGGCGGTTTGCAACCCGTGAATGCATGCTTCATATTCGGCTTTGTTATTAGTCACGTCACAGTCCAGTTCAATGGATAACGGGGTATGTTCTCCTTGTGGCGAGATTAACAGAATCCCGACCCCAAATCCTTGGAAGTTGGATGCCCCATCGAAATACAAATCCCATGTCCCGGTGTCGGTATGGAATATGTCTTCATCAGGAAAGGCCCATGTATCGGTGTGGCCCTCTTCAGGTATCGGACTATCGGCCAGGAATTCTGCCACTACCCGGCCCTTGATGGCTTTTAATGGCACAAATTTGAGGTCAAACTCCGCGAGTATCAAAGTCCATCTGGACATCCGGCCGTTAAGAATGGGCTTCTCGTACAAGTACTTGATAGGATCCATTTTGGATAAAACATGTACTTCGTGGCTAAGCATGTAGTGTCGGAGCATTTTAGTGACCCAAACTAAAGCTAGACACGTCTTTTCAAGCATTGTGTACTTGCACTCGTATTCTAGGAACTTCTTACTCATGTAGTAAATAGCCCGTTCCTCCGAATCGACTGTCTGGGCCAGCATAGCCCCCATGGCTGTCTCGGTCGTTGTTAGGTATAACGACAAAGGCAAACCGGGTTGAGGTGACATTAATACCGGCGGAGCAGACAGAATCTCCATGATTTTGTCAAAAGCCATTTGACATTTATCGTCCCACAGTACCCGTTCTCCTATCTTCAGTTTCTTGAAAATGGGCTCGCATACCATGGTTAACTTTGAAATGAACCGGCTGATGTATTGGACTTTCCCGAGGAACCCCCTTATTTCTTTTTCAGTTTTGGGTTGTCGCATCTCGGTGATGGCCTTGATTTTAGCTGGGTCAACCTCGATGCCGCGTTGGCTAACGATGTGGCTCAGTAACTTGTCCGACGTTACCCCGAAACTGCATTTTTGAGGGGTTCAGTCTCATGTTATACTTATGTAGACTGGTGAAGAACTTTCTTAGGGCCGAGATGTGCCCGCTCCGGTCCTTGGACTTGACGATCATGTCGTCCACATAAACCTCCACTTCCTTATGCATCATATCGTGTAGTAAGGTAGTGGCGGTACGTTGATAAGTGGCCCCGGCGTTGATAAGTCCAAATGGCATAACGGTGAAGCAGTAAGTACCCCAAGGTGTAATGAAAGTGGTCTTACTCATATCCTCTTCTGCCATTTTGATTTGATTGTATCCGGCATACCCGTCCATGAATGACAGAAGGTCATGATCGGCCGTGTTATCCACCAGTATATCGATGTGTGGTAACGGAAAATCGTCTTTTGGGCTGGCCTTGTTAAGGTCCCGGAAGTCCACACATACCCGCATCTTGGCGTCCTTCTTGGGTACCGGCACGATGTTTGCGACCCAGTCTGGATATTCAGAGACTTGTATAAAACCCGCTTTGAATTGCTTGTCGACTTCTTCTTTGACTTTGAGAGACCATTCGGGCCTCATTCTTCGAAGCTTCAGTTTTACCGGCTTACACCCATCTTTGATGGGTATACGGTGTTCAGCTATTTCCCGATCAATTCCCGGCATGTCCTTGTAGGACCATGCGAAGACGTCTTTGAACTCTTGGAGGAGGTCTGTAAATTGTTTTCTCTCCTCGGGATCTAAGGATAGGCCTAACTTAAGCATCTGGGGCTCTAAAGTGGTTCCCACGTTAATGGACTCGGTTTCTTCAATTATCGGGTCTCGGGACTCCCTTTGCTCGAGTTGCTCGATCAGATGCGGAGGAAGGGGTACCTGTTCGTCGGGTTTCTCAATGTCATTGCATATAAAATTTTTGAAATTGGAAGAATTTTGAAAATAAGACAAGTCGTAAGTATAACGGTTTTCGTTATTATTATTAACGGTAAATTTTGAGAACAGCTCGAAGAGAGCGACCATCTGATCATTGGTCAGTGGCGGGATTGGGAGTGCTCTCGGGACAGGCCCTGAGACTCCAGTGGCTAAGGGAAGAGGGGTTACAGATTGGATTCTAGCACCAGACCCTCTAGACTCGGACTCTGACTCCGACTCTGATTCCGACTCAGACTCGGACTCGGTATCCGACATGTCTCCCTCGCTGGTGGTTAGCTTGTAGACCCGTCCTTTGTTGTCGGTCCACTTGATGGTCTTCCTCCAGGCCCTTTTCCCGGTATCTGCCCCAACTTCGGAGATCAGCTTCGTTGGATCGAACCGGTTGCTGCGGAGGATCAGGTTGACCAGATCATCCTTTTCGGCGGGGAAGGCCTTGTCTTCTCCGAATAGGAGTCCTAGCACGGGCTCGGAGTTATTCTCCCCTTCCCTGGACTCGGTTTGAACAAGGGTGAAAATATCATCGGGGATGAAATTGCATTCCCGAGCCGTTTTGGTCTCGGGGTATGTGATGGTGGGTTGGTAGAGGCCCACTTGAATAACCCCGAATACAGGGGTGACGAAGTAGTCAGTTAACTTCGGGCTATAAGAGCCTAAGTAAGTACTCTTGATGAGGTTAGTGTCTTTGTGAATACCGGCCCAGACTACGTTCTCCGGGGTTATAGCATACCCCAAGCCGAATTGCGATTCGCCGTCATTTAGGACCTCGATGATCTTCCCGGCCGGAAGATAGGGTCTCGAGGTAGCCCCCGGAAAGTAGCCCAAATTTTTTAGCATCGTGTCGATGCTAGTGGCGAAGTAGGGCCTGAAGAGATATTCCTCCTCGATCATGCCCACGAAATCAAATCCTCGCGGGTCGGCAAGGCCCGTAGCGTTCCAGCTTGCCACGGTGATAGGGGTGGCCTCTAGTGTGATGATACCGTCTTGAAGTGGCATCTTGACCTTCCTATGCAGGGTGGAGGACACGGCCTTGACTGCGTGGATCCAAGGCCTTCCGAGCAGCAAGTTGAAGGACGAGGTGACATCTATCACCTGAAACTCCAATTCTTTCTCGATTGGGCCCGTTATTATTGTCAACTTAACGGCCCCGACAACTGGTTTTGGGCTTCCGTCGAAAGCCTGGATAGTCTGCGCCATTGGGAGATAGTCGGCCTCGGTAATTCCGAGGGCCTTAGCGGTCCTCAGGGGAGGGACATTTACAGCGGACCCATCATCGATAAGGGTCATTGGGAGGTACTTCCCTCGGGAAATGACCGTGATGTATAGGGCCAGATTATGATTGGGCCCGAACGGTGGCAGATCAGATTCAGAGAAGGTGATGAGCGGGCCTTCTTCTTTGGATTTGCCGTTGAGATAAGGCATAATAGTGGCTACCATTTCGGCGGGGGTAACCTGTGAGTCGACCTTAATTTCAACGAGAGCCTTAGTCAGTGCTTCCCAATGTGCTTGCGAGCTAACCAAAACTTGACATATGGTTAGGTCAGCTCGAACCCTCTTTAATTGTTGGACCAAGGCCGCATCACTGCTTGGTTCTTCGGGGGTAGAATCCGTCCTGGCAGGTTCAGTGACGGTTGCTGGAGTAGAACGCCCGGCGGTGGCGAGGTGGTTAGTGGCTAAGGCTTTGGACATAGCTTTTTGAACCTCTTCACTGGTGATGGGGACAGCTTCCCCTTTGGCTAGGTAAACGTCGTCCTCATCATCGAACCATATCCCATTGATTTGTGGGATAAAAGGGGAGATGAGGTGAGAACAGTCGACTACCTCTCCAGTGAATATAGCATGGGCACTGAACGGGTTTTCTTTGTCACTCGGCTTGTCTTCGGGCAACGGTATTTTCCCATTCTCAATTAGATCTTGGATCAGATGCTTTAGTTTCCAACACTTCTCCGTGTCATGCCCATTACCTCGGTGATACTGGCAATAGGCTTGAGCATTGTAGCTTTTGGACCTCTTTTCCACTGGAACTTCTGGAGTCGGGCCTATTGGTTGGATAAGACCCTTCGAAGATAGCTTTTGTAAGGCATAGGTATAGGTAGTCCCTATATCCGTGAGTACCCGAGTTGGAGTATTCTTTTTGGACGAGGTGCCAAGCAGATTAACCTCATCGAAGATGCTGCGAGTTGCATCTCCAGGTGAGGGCTTGCTCACAGATGAACTGGCCCCTTGATATCCTTTGGTAGAGGCCTTAGTCAGGCTCTCTAACCTTAAGTCATCCTCGATCCTTGTGCCCATTTCAGTAAGGGCTGCAAAACTGGGGATGATGGCATACCGGAGGTGGACCCGGTAGGATGGGAGGAGATTTTTGACAAAAGCCTCCACTAGCACCTTCTCGCTGGGCTTATCGACTAGCTTCACACTTTCGGCCCGCCATCTTTGGAGATATTTTGTGAACCCTTCTTTGGGCTCTTGGGCCATCACTTCCAAAGTACGTATTGTAGTCTGGATCTCGGTATTATCAGCGTAATTCCGAGCAAACTCAGTAGCCACATCGTCCAAAGTCTTGTATTTCTTGGAATCGAGCATGTAGTACCAGGCCTTGGGATGCTTCTCGAGTGAGGAAGCAAATAAGTGCTTAAACATGGTGGATTTCACCCCTTTGACCGCCATGAATTCTTAGAAAGCCCGGATGTGGTGGACCGGGTCTTCAGTACCCTCAAACATTGGAATTCCTGTGAGGTTGAGGTTGGCAGGTAGCTCGTCATTCAAAGGCGAATAGGAACGAGCATTTTCAATGTGGATCGAGTTGTTTGTCGACAGGTGGACCTGTTCTTCAAGCTTGCGAACAACGCCGATTAATTCGGCTATAGGCCTAGTGGGCTCAGATCCAATGGGAGTACCCTTCTCCACGGCAGTCAGACGGGTGGCCAGAGTGGTTTGGTCGGTCCGGATAGCCGTCCATTAAGTCTCGATCTTGGCCAGCGCGGCTTTCAGGTCGTCCATCTTGCGTTGATATCTGGCCTCGGGAGGCCTGTCTGTAAGAACACCTCGTAATCAGAAACTAGCCCAAATCCCGGAATAGAAAGTACATCCCGAACGAGACTGAAAAGGGAAATGACTCGAAAAAAGACACCTAGACGGGTGACTTGTGAAAGGTGGGCCTTCCTTAGGAGTCGGCGGGTGGGCCGAGTCCTATTCGAAGAAAGGTTCACGTGAGACATCCCCAGACTTTGGATTCGATTGTGTAGATGGGCCCTCCTTTGTAGGAGTATGTCCTACGTAGGTGGGCCTTGCCTTAGTCTAATAAAGCGGACTGGGATAGGGAAGAAACTCGTGACGTAAGATCGACAGAGTTTCGACGCTAGAGGTCTCAACGACTTAAGACACGACCCGACAATGCTAAATACGGGAAGTCCTAAGAAGAGAAAGGTTTTGAAAAGGATTTTTAGAAAAAATACGAAAAAAACGGTGGAGGGGCCCGGTTTTTCGAAAATCGAAAAGAAAATATCGGGCCTCGGTTTTAAAAGTTCAAAAATATTTTCGAGTTTTGAAATGGGCAGAATACCGGCTAGAAATAGGATGTTTTGAGTAAAATCATAAGTCCTAAATTCGGTATACGTCCCGGGTTTTGAAATTGGATAGTTTGAAAAAGGATGCAATTTTTGAAAAGGACGGTTTTGGAAAACGACACAGAAACCAAGTAGCACATAGTCACGCAAGCATTATAACGACGCTATGTATGCTTTACACTAAGTCTCGGTCGGTCTATAAAGGGTCTATACCAGTGCACATATAGCCTAGACGTTGATCGCGACGGACTTTCTAAGTCGAGTTGAGCTTAGAACATGCCGTGAAACCCACTCGAATCGACTATGGACAGCTTTGACATATCCATATTGGAGTACATCACAATATAGTGGGACGACGGTCGCGAGTACCGGCCCGGGAAAACATGGGGTTATGCATGAACCGTAAAACTAAAACGCGTATTGTACTAGTCAAACGATTTCTATTCGAGTCTCACCCTTAGGATGCCGATGGTAAGTCACGCATCAGTTAATCCCCAACGGAGTCGCCAAATTGTGGACATGACATAGGTCCACCCCGACGCGGCCACGCGCGGGTTTGGGGAGGCGAATGAATCTCCATATGAGAATGGATCGAATAAAAATTTAAATTGAAGTGGAGTCGCCACCGAACTTTGTGAGAGTTCGGGCCCGTTCGTACCCACTCTATGTCGTAGTGGGCCGTGTACAAAATACGGCCCATTTCTGATGTCATAGTTTATTGGATTCGTCCCTTTGCATTGCGATACCGATACCGTCACTACAGGTTATCGTGTATTGAATGACACTCGTGCGCCAACGGTTTCGGACATCCGGAAACCGAGGTTCTGAGTAAGGGGTGAGGGTACGTGTTGGGAAGCCCACTAAGGACACCCAACCTCGCCCGCACATTAGCGGCCTCTACTAGGATATCGAAAGACTTTCGAATACGTGCGTTAGTTGAACGATGAAAATGCTTATGCAAACATTATTTTCCCTAAACATACAAGAAATTGAAAGGGTTTCTATGTCGATTTAATGCAACTAATTCTAACGTCGAAGTTAAATTTAGCATGCGGGTTCATTTTAGTACGATAAAATAAACAAGAAAAATAAACAAGAAAAAATAACAAACTTGTTAGTAACGGTATAACGATAATAACGGTTTGCGAAGATGTAGAATGCTATGGAATGATATAAATAAGATGATGCAAAGTTTTGGAAAGTAATGTTTCACGTGATAAATTAGGCACGTGTTGATCTAAGTCATGAGAAAGCGTTGACGAAACTCGAATGACATCGTAGGACTCACGGTTTGACGTGATAAAGGGCCACTCGACCGAGTCAATGAAGGACTCGACCGAGTGGACCTCTGAAAGGGCTTCTGTCCCGTATTTTTAGACCGTACTCGGTCGAGTTATTGGCGAACTCGACCGAGTACACTGCCACTCGGCCGAGTCATTGCGAGACTCGGCCGAGTGGAGGTCGAAAAAGCATTCTATCTCGGTTTTTGGGATGCCACTCGATCGAGTGTGCTAGGCACTCGACCGAGTGCCCCCTGTACGAACTAGGGTTCGTTTGCAATTTATTATCGATTGCGAGATTGCTTTTCGATTTTGGTAAATCGTTGACTTTGTCGAATCGGGCATAAATATTGCTTAATTTATGCTCGATTTGTGTGTATAATACTCGTCGTATCCAACGTGTGATTATTGAATCGACATCGGATATTTAGAGTGAGATATAAAAAAGTTGCTATAAGTCGTTTTTAAATTGACCAAAACGATATAAATTCCCTCCGCGTTTATAGCGTCACATAAATTATTGTCGAATTAGATGACGTCTATTTTAGCATCAACGAGAAATCGTGTTAGTTAAATTATCGACTAAATCGTTTAGATTCGACATCCAATTATTGAATTCGTATCGATTCTAAAAGATTGACGCTTTTGCGATTGTTTTAAATAAAATGGACTGACTTGATTCCCTCGGCTTCCCGACATCGTAATAAATCCCTAGGGATTATGTGATGTCGGATCCGCGTCAACGGGTTTCGACCCTTTCAAAAAAAGTATTTGTTTTGGAAAAAGTTTTAGAATCAGTGAAATATGCGATTAATGATGACACAAACAAAAGTAAAGGAAACTATTGTTTAAATTGACTTGCTTCAATAATCAAGCGCTAGGGGTGTCGGGATAAGCGACCGGCAACGCTGGGTGCAATACCCTTGTATATTCGGGTTTTCTTATCCCGACATCATTCGCACTCGACACAAATTCACAAGTATTTTAATGCTTTTAATACTAGTAATTATTAGCAATATTATAGACGCGATAATGACGATAAAAAAAATATAAAAAAAAGGATGATGACGATATAGACGACGCGTGACGCGTGAGAGAAGGAGAAGAGAGAAAAAAACGGGATTTGGCACCCTCAATCTACATGTTTCTTATTCTCGAACGGGCCTCGTAAATTGCGGCTTGCACGTGAGTATCGAGATGTAAGCTAAGTTGTGGTGATTAGGGTTCCTAGATGCTAGGGTTAGGGTTTGTAAGTTGTATGAGATTAGGGGAGATTAGGGTTCGAAAAAGGATGTCGATTAGGGTTTTTGAAATGTGTGTATTAGTGTGTGCATGGGGGTGCTTATATAGGCATTGGCCAAGCACCCCGTCTAGGGTTACTCGACCGAGTAGCCTCCTGACTCGGCCGAGTGGCCCAAACGACCGCAGTCGGGCTCGTTACAAGGCCCACTCGATCGAGTGGAGCTGGCACTCGATCGAGTGGGTCAGCTAGAGCGAGAGGTCTGGGCTTCTTGGACCTCGAGTTGGGTACTTGATGGGTTTTGTATTTGGGCCAGATTTTTGATGTTTGTTTTTATATGTTTCGGAAACGGCTTTGACCGGGGTTTGACCCAATCGCTAAAAGGTCGGTTTTATATCCGGTGTCGGTTTTGACCCAAATTAGTCTTGTTTTAGTGGAAATGACCGACTAGGCCTGAATTTGAGGTCTGTTTTGTGAGATTTTTACTCCATGAATGCATGAGCCAGCAACTAATGGTTTCGAGCCCATATCCGAGCGCGTAGAAACACGTTTGCGTCCGATCATCGTCGGGTGTTTTTTGGAAACTGCTATAGACACCTGGCAGTCAAAATGTGGGTGTCTACAATAAGTGAAACATGTCATGGACACTGTTCAAAGATGGGGGTAGTTGCTTAAGACGGGCCGGAAAATGGTTTAGGGTAGGATTTGGAATCCCCTCATCGCGGTTACTTCTAATCCAACCCTAAACACTTTTTCTTAATTAAGGTCTCTAATCCAACTGCTAACAATACCCTAGAAGGGTATAAGTGAACCCTATCATGGACAAGGTTTAAAGATAGGGGTTATAGCATAAGACGAGACAGAAAAAAGGTTTTGGGTTGGATTAGGCATCCCCGCTTCACGATTCCGCCTAAACCAACCCTAAATTCTTTTCCTTATTTAAAGTCACTAATCCCAAAACTAACTGAATCCTAGGAGGGTGTAAGTGAACCCGGTCGTGGACATAGTTAAAATATGGGGGTAATGGCATAAGACGAGACAAAAACGGTTTAAGATTGGATTAGCCGTTCCCGGTAGACGGTTCCGCCCAATCCAACAATATACCCTTTTCCATGTTTAAGGTTACTAATCCCACTGCTAACTGAAATCTAGGAGGGTATAAATGAACCTTGTCGTGGAGATGGTTCAAAGGTGGTGGTAATAGCATAAGACGGGATGAAAAAGGGTTTAGGTTTGGATTAGGCATCCCAGCTTTGCGCTTCTACCTAATACAACCCTAAACCCTTTCCTTATTTATGAAACGGGACGTAATAGGGTTTAGGGTTGGATTAGGCGTCCCCGCTTTGCGGTTCCGCCTTATCCAACCCTATACCCATTTCTTTATTTAAGGTCACTAATCCCACAGCTACCTGTACCCTAGGTGGGTATAAGTGAACCCTGTGCTAGATATGGTTCAAAGATCGGGGTAATGGCATAAGATGGGGCGGAAAATGTAACACCACAGCCAAATCCTAGGACCAGAAATGTAAACCGCGGTAGCTCGCCAGGCTTTGTAATGATCTCACAAAAACCAACACGAGTCCTTTCCTGCACATTTTGTCCTCACTCATGCGCATCCCGTAAAAGAAAGTGGACTTTGTTGATATGAGTAGTACTTTAGATCCCTTTAAGCAGAACCATAAATAGGACATCTTCAATTAAACATGGGGTCTTTCAGAAAAAGTTTAGGGTGGGATGAGGCGTCCCCGCTTCGCGCTTCTGCGTATTCGAACCCAAAACCTTTTTTCTTATGTTTGGGCCTGGGGGGAGGTTGGGGTTTGTTGTGGGGAGGGGGGAGGGGAGGTTGGGGAATGGCCCGAGAGGGGGGTATTGAGGTGAGTGGCTGGGCTGGGAGTGTTGGGGTTGGATTGGGCTCAGATTCAAAGAGGGAAGATAAGATGGGTAGGGGAAGTGATGAATCCAGGAAGGAGTAGGATACGACGGGTTTAGGGTCGGTTTGTGCAAACGGAAAAACCGATTCGTCAAAAGTAACGTGACGCGAGTGGATGAGTTTGCCGGTTGTGAGGTTAAGGAATTTGTATCCACGGAATTCATCGGGGTATACGATGAAGACACACTTAGTAGAACGAGGAGTGAGTTTGTGAGGACGGGTAGAAGAGAGGTTAGGATAGCACGCACATCCAAAAACGCGGAGGTGTTCATACGAGGGAGTTTTTAGAAAAACGACGGAAGTAGGTGATTGAGAATTAAGGAGACGAGAGGGGAGAATATTGTGAAGGTGGGTGGCGGTTTGAAGGGCATCGACCCAGTATATGGTCGGGACGGACGCGTGGAAGAGTAAGGTGAGGGCGATTTCATTTAAACGGCGGATCATTCGCTCGGCTTTACCATTTTGAGAAGATGTTTGGGGGCACGAGAAGCGAAAAATGAGGCCGTTGGCATATCCAAATTGTCGAAAAGAAATGTTATCAAATTCACGGCCAAGATCACATTCAAAAGCTTTAATTTCACGATTAAATTGGGTTTTCACATAATTACGAAATTTTAGAAATTTTTTAAATGTTTCAGATTTGAACTTCATAGGGTAGACACAAACAAATTGCGAAAAATTGTCGATAAGCACGAGATAATATTTATAGCTGGCTTTACTAGTCACGGGAGATGTCCAGAGATCACTATGAATTATATCAAACGGAGCCACTGTTTGGGAGAACGACTCGGAAAAAGGTAAGCGCTTGTGTTTGCTAATTTGGCAAGAGTGACACAGTTCAGAGCGGTGCTCGGTTTTACTACAAGGGAGAAAAAACTGAGTACGTAAAATATTCAAAATGTTCGACCCGGGGTGACCGAGACGATAATGCCAAATATTGGAGGAGAGGGTGAGAAGGTGTTGGTGAGACGGGTCGGAGTTTGATGGGTTTGGTGACACGGGGTATAGCTCACTGATAAGTGTAGTTTGTAGTGCCTTTTTCACTATGTTTTGGTCCCATTTCCTTGTGGAATCGCTCCTTGGGAGCGATTCATGGGCTTCTTATGCTTCCTTTAGTTTGTTTCAGGTTCCCGAGACCGATTTGGAAGAGTTGGAGCGATTCCAACTCAATACATACACATTTTGGAGCCAACGAAACTAAGGAACGATGACTTGATGCCTTGGAGTCGACCCCGAGACCTTGGGACCCAATCCTGAGCCTCCGAGACCCAATCCCGAGTCCCGAGAATCGACGAGAAACCCATGAGAAGCAAGGAGGGACCAAAAGGAGCTTAAAGGAGGCCTACAAGGCTCATCCCGTTCGGGATGGCCTCAACCCGTCCCGGTTGAAGTGCACGAATTGAACTGCTGCTGTATTGGGTCCATCCCGACCGGGGTGAGTTCATCCCGATCGGGACCACCTCATACCGATCGGGACCACCTCATACCGATCGGGACCAACTCATCCCGACCGGGATGAGCCCAGTTCAGCCCGTAATCGCATTGTTTCATCTCCTTTCCACTTGTAACCCTATATATACCCCCTCTTGTATTAAGACACAATCTTATGTTATGTACTTCATTAGACCTTAAACCCTAGACTACTTTAGGTTAGATTAGATTAGATTAGAGTTGATTAGTCCTTAATTACTCTTTAATCTTAGTTTACTCTTGTATTATTGGATCTCTTGAAGAATCCATCCAAGATTGACAACCTTGGTGGAATTATTTGGGTTTTCTTCTATGCAAGTGTTCTTCTTTTCATCCTTTGTAGTTGGTACAATTTTTCTCATCCTTTTACTCTTAATCTTTGTTTATTTCATCCAAGTTTACATCTTTGTTAATTGCTATGTTCATAGTTCATTGTTTTCACTAGATTGTTTATATATGTTTTGATGTTTGAGTTGATTCATCTTGTTATTGTTTGTTTTTCTTTTAGATATGTTTGAGTAGTGTTCTTGCTAGGGTTAGTAAGGTGATTAGGGTGTTAATTGGATGATTAAGGGATTATTGGAGATGTTGGTGGAAGATTTGGGTTTCCTCTTGGTTTGGTGCATATCACATGTTTGTTGAAATGCTTGATTGACTAGTAGAACCATATACTTGTTTTTCTTGCCTTTCTCTTGTGGGTTCGGTTCCCTCACTAAGTTGCGAGAGCCCGGTGAGGACGACCCCTAGGTCGGTCTAAGTAGCGATAGCCCGGATGCGACCTAGGCCACTATATATAGCACATTAGAACCCCGTTTGTCATGTGTGTCGCCAAGATGGGTTATAGGATGAACCTCTAGGTAGGCCTAAGTTGCGAGAGCCCGGACCAACCTAGATTACCCTACTACCTCCTTCGCTCTAGTTATCCCTTGACCATTCCATTACCCCTTTGACCCCGACCTAATCCTAGCCCGTTTCTTTGTTTGTTTCTCCGTTACATTAGTTGTAGTCTAGTTTTCTCCCCTCTCTACCATTCCTAGTTTAGCATAGCTCGTTGACTTAGTCTAGTATTTAGGCGACCTTAGTCTAGGCTCTACATTACCGTCCCCGTGGATTCGACCCGACTTGCCCTATCTACCCTAGTTAGGATTAGCTGGTTTATTTATTGATCGGTTGGGACGTGACGAATCCCTACCATCACTCACCGTCACTATTGCTCCTCAGAATCGATTTTCCAGTCTCTAAATCCTTTACAGAAAAACCATATGGGTTAAATTCAACGGAAACATTGTTTTCCTTCGTAAATTGACGAACAGAAATGAGATTTTTAATTATGTGAGGGGTATATAAAACATTATTAAGGTGAAGGTACGGGTTTTAGTATTAAGGTGGGAGGTGTCGGACCCGAGAACCGGAATATTGGAACCATTCCCGACAAAAATTGAACGAATCGAGCTAGAATTAAAAGGGGAACAAAAGGTACCTGGCTCGGCACTCAAATGAGAGGACGCCCCCGTATCCATGAACCATTGACCCGTTGCAAGACTCTATTGGATTGCGTGAGCTTGAAAAGCTTGACTTGAATCAATTCGGGGGGCAGATTCAGTTTTTGTCACAAACGTGTGACCTGACTTCGGACTCGGAACGGTGGAGTGAGGTGCAGGCCAGGGCTGGTGAGAAGCGCCGACTGGGCGGCCAGCGGCCAGGCGGCCGGCAGAAGGCACGGCGGCGGCAGGGGCGTATGGGTAAGGCAGGGGCTGCGGTGTATATACCCATTTCAATCGGAGACGATGGCGGGGACAGAGGGCCGGTGCCCAGGAGCTCAGTCAAGGAGTGGCGGCCGGCCAGGCAGCAAAAGGCGTCACCGGTAGGTTCGCCGTCCAGGGCCGGTGGCCGGAGCCGGGGTCGGAGGCAAGTGAGGGAAGGGTGATTTTGCCCAATTTTGATTGGGAACGGGGTGTGTTCGACGGGTCGCCCGTCATCTGGGTCCCGGGATGGCCCGACCCTAGAGCAGAGGAAGGCCTGCCCAGCAGGCCAACGAGCAAGATCGCTAAGGAGCCTCAAAGTAGGCGGACATTAGCCGCTCCGCTGCTCAACAAGGCCATGCCGCCTGCTGGCCTGGGCAGTCAAGCGCCATGCCTACCAGTCTCCAGGGCACTCCCGCCCCAGGCAGGGCCAGGAGAATACAGGAATCCCTTCGTCGCCTGCCTAAGGTAAAAGGAAATGTGTGGACGAGATGAACCCACGTGTTACTTTCCCGTCCACCCATTTTCTTTCTCTCTCCTTTTCTCTTTTCTCTCTCTTGAGGAAAGGTATAAATACTTTGCCATTTCCCACATACAAAAGGTTGGATTTTCTCTCTCTAGATTCTCACTCTAAAAACCGCCACCTTACTCCTCACGAGTAAGGTTTCTCAAGGCTATTCACGGACTGACATAGGCATCAGAGAGGGTTCCTCCGAACACCTCCGGGGCCCTGTGCTTTCTGTGTGCAGGGAGCAGATCGTCTCCGCCGGGAAGGTCCGAACTCTAGAGTGGGAAGAAGGAGAGGTCAGAGGAAGTCGGACGATTATTATCCGCGAGTAAAACCATAATCAAAGGATCCGAATCCGAAGTCGGGTCTATTGTTTCCATGATCGGAACAATTTGGCGCCGTCTGTGGGGATGAGTTTGGTTGTGCTCACAAGTTACCCACAAAAATCAACCATAACCAAAAAACATGCCTGAAATCAACGAAGCCAGTTCTGGGGCGGGTCCGACGGTCCCACCGGTGATCCCCCTCTACGGCATGCCCCTTCCAGAGGTTAAGCCCACCGCCACGACTCCGGGGGTAGGAAGGGCCAGCCTCCAAGGAGCAGTTGTAGCCGGGCAGATGGTTCAGCAGAGGCCCAGCTTGAACCTCACCCCTGCCCAGGTCATTCAAACTGCAGCATTCTTCTCAGCCATGCTCAATCAGGAGTTTACTCTGGAAGACCTGGTGGGCAGGATCGCCACAAATCCCAGGCACCTTCACTTCAAAAGTGGGGAAGGGGCTGGGGGCACAAGGCGGACCGCTGCCAGGAATGCCCAAAGAAAGGCAAGAAAAACCGCTCAGGGGTATGCGCAGGTGCAGAGACGCATTACTGCAGGAAATCAAGAGCAACCTGCTCAGCAACAAGCATTTTCTATACACACCACTGAGTCCAAGGCTGCCATCGAAAAAGAGGCTTATCACAAGATCTTCGAGAGCGGATGAAGCCCAGAGAGCCAACTTCTAAACGCCTCGGAGAGAAGCAGGGCGGGGTCTTTTCCCGATTAACGCCAGCTGAGTCCCAGCAAGCCCCAGGATTGTCCCAGAGTCTGCAGTCAACGCTCAATCATGGGCTACCGCTAGGGTCAAGACACAGTCAAGATGATAACCTTGAGCAACCCCAGAAAAAGCGGCACATACACCACTCCCCTGCAGGGGAGGATGAGGCAATGAGTAGGCAGCCACCCAGGCACCGCTCCTTCAGTATTGGAAAACCGACCCCTGGAAAATGGGATGACCACGGTTACCAATCTGTCGGGAGCAGGTCAAGAATGGTGGGCAGGCCTACCAACACTCCACTCCACCCTGATGTGCAGGAGTACCCCATCCCTAAAATAAAAATGCCCTCTTGTCAATTTTAATGGGACTACAGACCCGGAGGATCACATGGCGGCATATGAAAGTCATTTGAGGATGTACGATGCCGACGATGCGGTCTGGTGCAAGATCTTTCCTACCACCCTGGTAGGTCGAGCCCAAGGGTGGTTCAGGGATCTACCGCAGGGGTCAATCAGTTATTTCATAGAACTGGCAGAGACCTTCTTGGACCAATATGCAGGGAACAAGAGGCGCCGGCTAACCCGCTTTGATCTGATGACCCTCAGGCAGAAGAAGGGTGAGACAGTCAGGGACTACTTGAAGAGGTTCGACCTGTCCTACCAACAAGTCAAGGAAATTGATGACTCGACTGCAGCATACGCATTAACTATCTCGTTGCTCCCGGGGGAGATGAAAAACCAAATGATTAGAGCCCAACCAGAGACCCTGGCCAAAGCCCGAAATATTGCCGAAGGCTTCATGCTGCAGGAAGAATTCCACAGCCTGCCGGATACCCCCACATGACCTTCCAAGCCGCAGGGGGGACCGCAGGGTGGACGCAACAGAGGTAAGCCAGGCAAGCGAAGAGCTGAGGAGGGTGACACTCCGAAAAAAGAACTTGTGGCCTATCAACCAAGGTTTGACAGCTACACAGCTCTCAATAAGTCGAGGGCTGAAAATTTTGAGCTAGAAAAAAAAAACAGCCAAGTGGAATCGCCCGAGCAAGCTGCGCAGCCCGAAGGGTTATCCGAAGAAATTTCGCACGTTCCATGATTGCGTCGGGCATACCACCGAGGAGTGCCGCCACCTAAAAGATGAGATTGAGAAACTTGTCAGGAATGGTTGGTTGAGCAACTATGATGCGAGAAACAAGAACCAGAAGGAAACGGCGGACAAGCCTGAAGGCTCGGCGCAAAACCGCCTGATAATCCATGTGGTGTCGGGAGATGCAGAGGGCCATACAAGTAAAAGAGGCCAAAAAAGACAGATCCGTGAACTACGGAATCAGATATGCTACGCTGAGAGGGCAGGGAGCCCAGAGGCCTGACCCTGAGTATCACCCCCCAGGATGCAGAGCGGGTGATATACCCTCACAGCGACCCCCTGATGTTTTCTCTAGTCATCAGCAATCATATCGTGAGAAGATGCATGGTGGACGCAGGAGCCTATACCAATCTGTTATATAGGGACAAATTTGACAAGATGAATTTAGAGAAGAGGCACCTCAAGCCTGCCCCTGGATCGCTATACGGGTTCAGCGGAGCAGGCGTGCTTCCCATGGGGATCATTGATTTGCCGGTGACTTTCGGAGAGGGAGCCTCGGCCAGGAATATCAGGGCATCGTTTGTTGTTGTGGATGCAAAATCTGCATATAACGCTCTGATAGGAAGGGCTACCCTAGACGAAATTGAGGCTGCCATATCAATCAGAGCCCTGACCATTGCCTACGTAACAGATTTTGGCATGGAAGGAAAGGTGCACGGGGACCAGGAGTCGGCCAGAAAATGCTACTCCGTGGCCCTGCAGAACAACGAAACCGAGAGGAAAGGCAAGCGAAAGGCTGACAGCTCCCCCAGCAGGGAAGGAGAGATTCCAGCTAGCTAGCAGGCAGCGGACCACCTTGAACCTGGGGGAGAGAGCATGCTGGTGGACCTGGAGCCTGGAAGGCAGGTCCTCATAGGGGCTGACCAAGAGGATCCTTATCGTGAAGAATCGATCAAGGTCTTGAGAGATAACAGGGACATGTTTGCCTACTCGGCAAGCGAGATGTCGGGGGTCGATCCGGCACATATCGTTCTCAAGCTGAACGTAAGTCTGGAAGCCCGCCCTGTGAAGCAGAAAAAGAGGAACATGTCTGCAGAAAAGGATCAGGCCATCAAGGAAGAAATCGAAAAGCTTTTGAAGGCCGATTTCATAGAAAGTTGCTATTAACTCGAGTGGTTAGCCAATGTGGTGATGGTAAAAAAGTCTTTAGGAGCATGGCGAATGTGTGTAGACTTCACAAATCTCAAGAAAGCCTGCCCTAAAGACTGCTATCCCCTCCCAAGGATCGATCATCTGGTAGACGCCACCAGCGGGTATACCACACTTAGCGTTTTGGATGCCTTTTCAAGCTACCATCAAGTATACCTCCGGCAGCCTGACAGGGTAAAATGCACATTCATCACTAGCGCTAGAACTTATATGTATAAAATGATGTCGTTCGGGCTAAAGAACACAGGCGCCACCTACCAACGGTTGGTCGACAAAGTTTTCGAAAATCAGAAGGGCAGGTATCTGGAGGCCTACCTGGATGACACGATTGTAAAAAGTAAAGGGGATGCTGAGCATTTGAAGGATTTGCTGGAGACTTTCTCCTCCCTGCGCACTTACTAAATGAAGCTTAACCCCAAGAAGTGCACATTTGGAGTCCGCTCCGGAAAAAGTCCAGGCTGTCTTAGATCTCCCAGAGCCAAGGACTATAAGGAACATCCAGTGCCTGACAGGCAGGATGGCTGCCCTGGCGCGGTTCATCGCCAGGTCAGCCGATAAATCAACACCTTTCTTCAAAATCTTGAAAGGCAACAAGCAGTTTAAATGGGAAGACGAACAGAAAGAGGCCTTCAGTCAACTGAAAGAGCACTTGAAGAAACTGCCTACCCTGGCAAGGCCGGTGGCAGGAGAGATGCTTTTCCTTTACATAGTCGTAACAAGCTCAACAGTAAGCGCGGTAATTCTAAGGGAGGAAGCGGGTTCCCAGCAGCCCATATATTTCGTGAGCCATGCCCTGGGGGCAGTAGAAAAGAACTACCCAGTGGTAGAGAAGGAAGCCTACGCGGTCGTCATCGCAGCCAGAAAGCTCAAGCCATACTTTGACGCCCATCCCGTCGGAGTACTGACTGACCAACCCCTGGAAAAGGTCCTGGAAAAGTTTGAAAAACCCGGGAGACTGCTAAAATAGGCCATAGAGTTGAGTGGATTGAGAATATCATACCAGTCCAGGACTGCCATCAAGGCGCAGGCCTTGGGAGATTTCCTAGCAGACTGTTCCCATTCAGAAGAAGACGATCCACCCGCTGGAGAGTGGGTAGTATACACTGACGGATCCTCAACAGTCAATGGTGCAGGGGCAGTTATTGTGCTCACCAGCCCTGAGGGGGCCGATTTTTTAGCACGCGCTCAGGTTCACCTTCCCTGCGTCCAATAACGAGGCTGAATACGAGGCCGTACTAGCCGGCATTAATCTGGCCAAAGCTGCAGTGGCTGAAAGGATTGTTCTAGCAACAGACTCCCAGCTCATTGCCAATCAAATTAATGGAGAATACGAGGCCAGAGACCAGACTATGGCCGCATACCTAGAAAAGGTGAAGCGAGAATTGTCTGGGCTGAAATCTTATGAAGTTAAACAGGTCCCTCGGTCCCAGAACAACCAGGTGGACGCCCTGTCAAAGCTGGCCAGCTCCAGTCTGCAGGACATAAGAAGATCGGTATGGGTAGATGTAATTCAGGAAAAATCCACCGCACCTAACAAACGATCGACGTCATGGAAGAGCCAGAGTCTGATGACTGGATGACACCAATCATCCAATTCAAGAAGCATGGGATCCTTTCATAGGATCCAGTCTAGAGAAGAAAAATGCCGGCCAGAGTTGCATGGTTTATACTGGTAGGCGAAGAGTTGTACCGAAAATCATTCTCATCTCCCCTGCTCAAATGTCCGGGGGCAGGGCAGGCCGCAGTGGTATTAGACGACATTCATTCAGGAATTTGCGACCATCACATAGGAGGGTGACGGTAGTGTTTGTCGTCTATCCTACCGGTCAAATAATAACCAACGAACCTATGCTGGGTAGCTAGGGTTAGTCGAGTCGATCCATAGGGACGGGGTGTCGGACTAAGGTATGCTACGGTCAAGGACTAGGTTCAAGACAAGCTAATCTAAGGGATAGACTAATGACTAAACTAGGTCTAAAACACGGAAAAGGAAGACAAAACAAGTAACTAATGACTAAAGGAGGCAAAGATATCAATAAGAAAGAAAACTAGGGCTAGGTCGGGTTCATGGATGCAAAGGAGACCAAAAGGGGAAAAACGGGGTTACTAGCGTGCTTTCGTAGCCTATGTTCCGATCGGGCTCTCGCAACTTAAACGGCCTAGGGGTCATCCTCACCACGCTCTCGCTACTAATGAGGGAACCAAACCAACCAACCAAACACACACATACAAGAGAAGAGGCAAGAAAAACAAGGACTGATCATCTCTAGTCTCACAAGCATTTCATCAAACATGTGGAGTGCAAGATAAATGGGAAACAACAAAAACAACATCTAGTACCACCCATCTCACCCTAATCATCCCTAATCACATCCAATCCCCCTAATAACCCTAGCAAGAGTCTACTCAAACATATCTAAAGGAAAACTAACAAGAACAAGAGAAACAAACACAAAAACAACAACATCCATTATGAAGAACTAACAAAAGGGATGAACAACAATCATAAACAAAGATGAAAACTTGATTAACTATGAAAGATTAAGAGTAAAAGGAGAAGAAAGATTATACCAACTAGAAAGGAATGGAAAAGATGAACACTTGCATAGAAGAAAACCCAAATAATCTCCAAGGTTGTCAATCTTGGATGAGTCTTCAAGAATCTTCTTAATACAAGACTAATCAACTAGATTAAACTAAGATTAACAAGAGTTTAAAGGAAGATTAAGCTAATGAGAGGAGAACTAAATCTAGGGTTTAGAACAATGTAGAGAGTCTAAAATAATCTTGGGTAATGTATGATCCTTAAACAATACAAGGGGGAAGTATTTATAAGGTTACAAAAGTGAAGGAGAATGAAAAGAAGAGTCTCGTGCTGCAGCTTGCCCATCCCGTCCGGGACGAGATGGTCCCGTCCGGAACGAAGTGGTCCCATCGGGGACGGCCCTAAAACAGGAGTTGTTCAATTTGTGCACCCCTTCCCGGTCGGGAAGGCCACTATCTCGCCCGGGAAGGGCCTTGTAGGTCTCCAATAAGATCTTTTTGGTCCCTCCTTGCTTCTCATGGGCTTCTCATCGATTCTCGGGGCTCGGGATCGAGTCTAAGGGGCTCGAAAATGGGTCCTAAGCGGGATCGAATCCAAGGCACCAAGTGATTGTTCCTTCTCTTCGTTGGCTCCAAAAGTGTATGAAACGAGTCGAAATCGTTCCAATTCTTCATGAATGGTCTCGGGAACCTAAAACGAGCTAGAAGAAGTATAAGTAGCCCCGAAATTGCTCCAAAGAGCGATTTTTCAAGGAAATACAAGACCAAATACAACAAGTTAGGCACTACAAACTACACTTATCAGAGGGAGGTCGCTGGCACTAAAAGCCCTGAGGACAGGCTATTATTGGCCGACCCTGCTCGCTGACGCCAGAGATCTAACCCGAAAGTATAGGAAATGCCAGCTATTTGCCCCGTCAATACACGCCCCAGCCCAGGAACTTAGACCGATTCTGTCTCCCATTCCCTTCGCTCAGTGGGGAATGGACATTCTGGGTCCTTTCACCGTTGCGACTGGGGGCAGGAAGTTTTTGATTATAAGGATCGATTATTTTACTAAGTGGATTGAAGCTGAAGCACTCCCAAATATTACCGAGCCCGCGGTCAGGAAGGTAACCTCGCGGAATATCATAACCAGGTGTGGCCTGCCCAAAGTCCTGGTCTTCGATCACGGGAGGCAGTTCGACAATGACCCCCTGAGAGCCTGGCTGGAGAGCCATGGCATAGCAATCGCTTACTCCACAGTCTACCACCCACGAACTAACGGGCAGGCAGGGGCGGCAAACAAGCAAATTTTGAGCGGTCTGAAAAGGATGGTGGATGAGCTCAAGGGAAGATGGGCAGACGAGCTCCCAAGCGTGCTATGGTCCATCAGGACCACCAGAAAGGAGTCCACAGGTCAAACTCCCTTTGCCCTAGTCTACGGGGGCTGAGGCCTTGCTGCCTACAGAAGCACGAGTCCCCACCCTGCGATCCCAGCAATATGACAGGGCGAATAACGAAGCTGCAATGACCGAGGCTCTGGACCTGGTCGGTGAAGTAAGGCAAGAAGCCTGCATTAACATTGCAGCTTACCAACAACGAATGAGGAAGGCATACAACAAAAAGGTGAACGAAAGAAGTTTCCAGGTGGGGGACATGGTTTTAAGAAAGACGCAGGCAGTTGGGAGATCAAGAGAACATGGTAAACTGAGCACCAATTGGGAAGGCCCGTACGAAGTGACCCAGATCATGGGGCCAGGAACATACAAGATCGCCCACCCTGCAGGACAAGAGCTAGCTGCTCACTAGAACATAGATACCCTAAAAAGATACTATGTCTAGCTAGAGGAACTAAAGAGTTTCATTTTATTTTTCTTCAAAAATTGGCGGAGAACGGTCAAGAAAGAATGTTGACGGCTCCGACCATGGATGTTTTAAGTTTTTTCAAGAAATGAAAAGATTTCCGAATTCATACTCGTTGTCTGTTCAAACTTGCACTTCACACACAAACGAGCAGGGGCCAATAGGGGGAGGGCTCCCTGTTGCAAAACCCGAAGAAAAGGGACCCCCCAACAAAAATCATATGTCCTCCTGCCTACCTCTGGGAAGGCCCCTTGGACTTCGGTAAAGAAGACAGGGTCAGGCCTGACCCTATGCGCGAAATGAACAAGGACTGGGGGCATCCCCCAACCTTGTATAAAAAACGCAAAGTCCCCCTGCCTACCTCTGGGCAGGCAGGGGGCAGGCCCCTTGGACTTCGGCAAAGAAGCCAGGGTCAGGCCGGGCCTAACGCGCTGAATGAACAAGGACTGGGCATCCCCCAACCTTGTATAAAAAACCCAAAGTCCCCCTGCCTACCTCTGGGTAGGCAGGGGGCAGGTCCCCTGGACTTCGACAAAGAAGCCAGGGTAGGCTTGATCTCGAAAAAAAATGGTAAGTAAAACAAATAAACTACATTCATAGCAAATTTGGAAGAGTTTAACAAAGATGAGCAACGAAAATCCAAGTACAAGAAGGTTAAAATATTACATCAAGCCGGAAGCCGCCACATTAGAGCCCGGCGCGCAAAAAAGGTTTGAGTATTAACGAGGAAGCAAAGGCGCAACAGGGTAGGGGCAGGAGCCCTCAGAAGACGACTGCCCAGCGTGTTAAGCATTGGGGGCATCTTGATCAGAATCAGTGGCCTCCTCAGGCGATCTGTCGGCCCGGGCATCATTCTTGGCGGCATAAAGTTCCTGAAAGGCATCCTCATTGAAGTCTGGGAGCATCTCCCTAATAACCTCCATAACAAACTGTAAGGAGGAAGAGGCTTCAGCATTAAAGTTCGTCGCCACTGCAGAGTTGGCTTCCTGAATGATGGTGTCCTTCTCTTTCTGCCATTCCTCGCCCTGTGTCTTCATGTCGTCCTGCGCCATCTGAAGATCCGAGTCATCCATGATCAGGCGGTCCTCCAGCTCAGCAATCTTTTTCGTAGACTGCTCTAGTTCAAAAACAGCCTTCTTGGCCTGCTCCAACTCAGCTGCCGCCTTCCTTGCTTGTTCCAGCTTTGCCTCCAAGTCAGCTATCTCCCTGACAGCTTGCTCACCCTGAGCCTTCCAACGCACAACCCGGTCCTTGGCCTCCCCCAGGTCGCCCTCGCACTTTGCCAGCTGATCCTTCAAGCTGGCGATAAGGGTAACATCCCTCTCAACCATTGTCAGGCGGTCAGAAAGAGGGGGCCCGGGAGTGACGACCAACTCTTCGTCGCTCAAACGACTGAGGGCCGCCAACTCGGTGGAAGCCTGGAAAACCCTGGAGGTGTGCTGGATATACTGAATCACCTGGTTGGTAGTGGAGGTCACAGACTTAGTAAGGTGATCTGCCAATACAGCGCTGGAGTTATAAAGCAGGGCGGAAACGTCGGGGCTGTCGCCGGCGGTAAAATGAAACTCAGTATTTTCTTCTGAAAAGAGAGTGTCTGGAATATCGTGAGCAGGGCACTTGGGATCAGCCGTATTAGCATCAGCCTCTAGATCCTCTACCGGCGTGGCACCCGTGGGCTCCCTGTTTTTCCTCTTCCTACCCACCAAGGGAGTGCTTTCCCCAGTTTCCTCGGAGCTGGGTGGCTTTGACCCCACGGGAGAGAGTGTCCCAGCAGGGAAGCCTCCCTGTTTACTGGCAGGGGAGGGGGTGGCCTCTGAGGCGGCCTCCCTCTCTACGTCCCGGGAAGCAGAAGAGGGAGCCACTAACTTTGCAGGGGTAGGCTTGGGAGGAAGAGGAAATTTCGCTCGGCTGACGGATATATTTTTCACATACTTCATCAAGTTTGGCTTCTTAAAATCAGAAGGAAGGGGAGGATGGTTGACAAAAACTGAGAAATCTCTGTTCAGGCCTAGCTCCTTCAACTCGTTCCTTGACCAGAGGAAAGTGGCAAGGTCTGCAGAAAAGTTAAAAAAGATAGCTGAGTAAACATACAATAAAACAGAACAAAAGAAATTCAACTGCTGACAGAATCCCTGAGCTACCTGCACTAAGGCCAGGGTTCAAACCCACCCGGGTCAGGTACTTATCAGTCGCTATAAGCTTAGCATTGGGGAGCCAGATGTTAGGGCCATACGAGCCCTTCCTATCCTAGGAAGAGACGAAGCGTGCGACCAAGTCTTTTTCCTATGGAGTCAGCCTGATTTCAAGAGGTCTCCCCCAACCCCAGGGTGATACTCCTGGCGAGTTTCTAGTCGAGTGTGGACATGATTCCTGAAATGCCTAGGAATCCGCCATCCCGTTGCACTATGTACGTATAAAAAATTATCTTTCCAGTCCTTGAGGCCTCTCAGGACCGGCCAAACTAGGGAGCTTTTCTTCTGGCGAAGGAGAGAAAAATACCCGAGGGAGCCACCTCCTTCATTAGAGGCCACCATCTGAAGGCCAACCATAAACCTTAAGGCATTTATGGATGGCTCCTCGCCCTAGAACAACCAGGCCCAGGTATAAGCAGTCAGCGACCTGACAGCAAGGGCCGTTAACTGGGCGATGGCCACATTCATGCGCTGGAAAACCTCCTCCAAGAATGGATGAAGGGGAAAGCGCAGGCCGAAGTCCAGGCATTTGTGGTACACAGCTATGCAACCCGTTGGGGGATTGTACAATGTGTCTTTCTCCCCAGGAACAACAATAGTGTACCCCTCCCCAAAATTGTAGAGCTTGGCTATAGCCTCCCCAGCATTTTTCTCCAGAATCAGGTCTCGGTTCTTGGGGGTCGGGAAAGTTCTCAGAGGGATCCTATATTTGGTCTTGTCTAAATAGTAGACCCTCCCTGGCTCCCTGCGAATAAGCGGGCCGACGATTAAGGAGGCGTCAATTTCTAACGCCTCATCGTCGGAATCAATAACGTCGAAGGGAGCAGGTTTAGGGGAGTTGGCACCCCTGCTGTCCTCTGAATGGCTTTCCTAGGCCACTCTAATACCTGCTCCCCCGGAGGAGGAAGCAAGGTCAGTGTTAACCCTGTCTCTGCCCCCGTCCTTTCAGTCGAAGGACCGGTAAAAGGGAGAATTCGAGCGCAATGGTTGACCATGATGTTCAGGGAAATAAGGAAAAGCGAGAAATTAAAAGATGAGGAAAATAAGGATTAGGGTTCTAACCTAATTAGTAGACGCCGGATGAAGACGCAAAAGAGTTTCTCAATCTAGAAATCGCTTAGCAAAGAGAGAGTTTAAGAAGGGGGTTTTGCAAGATTCGAATGTGTGAAAGGGGAAATGAGGGGAGGGCTGATACTTTTATAGGTGCAGGTAAGCGAAAAGCCGCCCAATCAAAAGGTGCCCCAAAGAAAATCCCCCCATGTGTCACACATTCAAAACATCAACCACCCATCGCTTCCCGAGGAGCCTCGAAAAGGAAAAAAGGGCAGAAGTAAATCATTGCATGACGTCACTAAAAAAACAAACAAACAAACAACACACATCACAAAATCAAAAGCCCGCCTGATTTTCCATTAATTAAAATGGCCCAAAACGGCCAAGGTTACAAACTTAAGTGGGCAAGAAAAGAAAATTACAAAAGGAGCCTAATATTCCTGCACGAACTACCTGCCAACATAAGGCAGGTCTAGTCATCATCAAAACCCGGAGAATAGTCACCAGAGCTATCACAGCCGCCGGCATAAGATCCCCAATCCCAGCTGCCGGAATCTTCAAACGGGTCATCAGGGCGTTCCTCTTCATTCCTGCCAGAAGAATAGCCCTGGCCTTCACTATCCTCTGGGTCGTGACTACTCACGTCCCAGTCCCTGCCATAAGGGGCCACCCTGGTACCTCCAGGGGAGCCATAGTCCACCTTCCTCATCAGGGGAGATGAAGGATCTGACTCAGGGGAAGAGTCCAATTCAGGGCAATCAGGATCGAATTGCTCTGGATGTAACCAAGGGAAGCATCTGTGGCATCCCCTATAAAAGCAACCTCCCGCCTGGGAAAGTGTCTGGGCATGGGCCCAGTAGGAGGCGAAGACTTTTTGGGGCGCTTGTCAGCCCTGGATGAAGACTTCCTCCTGGTAGCCCGCGAAGAGTAAGAACGAGTCCGTCTATTACGACGAAGGATCAAATGAGCCAGCCTGGAGTATCTCAGCCGACGACTCCCTCTGAAGTAGAGGACGTTCATGTAAACTCCGCAACGAAAAACTATTTTTCTGATCCAAGACATTTTTCTCTTTGAGTGATGGGGAGAAGAAGAACGAGGATGGGTTATGAAAATGGTGAAGAAGGTCGAAATTTATACAAAAGCAAAAATAGAGCATTAATGGCGTCCCAACCATCTCTGCAAGGAGAGGAGCCAATCATCAACCTGACACGCTGCTCAAGAGACCACTTTACGAGAAAAGCAATCATAAGGAAGTACATTCCAACTCTTTGCATGCCCAGAAGTTGTTGAGACCTTTCCCTCGGGAACACGCGACGCATTAAATGTCAAGGAGGGATTCAAAAGGTCAACCTCCCACCATCCCAATCAAGAAGTCGCCTGCTGAAGGGAAGCCCTGCTCCCCCACAGCCGGCGAGGGCCAATTGATGGGCGTCGGTAGCCTGCCACGGGTCGCCCGTCATCTGGGCCCCGGGATGGCCCGACCCTAGAGCAGAGGAAGGCCTGCCCAGCAGGCCAACGAGAAAGATCGCTAAGGAGCCTCAAATTGGGCGGACATTAGCTGCTCCGCTGCACAACAAGGCCATGCCGCCTGTTGGCCTAGGCAGTCAAGCCCCCTGCCTACCAGTCTCCACGGCACACCCGCCCCATGCAGGGCCATGAGAACACAGGAATCCCTCTGTCGCCTGCCTAAGGTAAAAGAAAATGAGTGGACGAGGTGAACCCACGTGTCACTTGCCCGTCCACCCATTTTCTTTCTCTCTCATTTTCTCTTTTCTCTCTCTTGAGGAAAGGTATAAATACTTTGCCATTTTCCACATACAAAAGGTTTGATTTTCTATCTCTAGATTCTCACTCTAAAAACCGCCACCTTACTCCTCACGAGTAAGGTTTCTGAAGCCTATTCACGGACTGACTTAGGCATCGGAGAGGGTTGCCCCGGACACCTCCGGGGCCCTGTGCTTTCTGTGTGCAGGAAGCAGATCGTCTCCGCCGGGAAGGTCCGAACTCTAGAGTGGGAAGAAGGAGAGGTCATAGGAAGTCGGACGATTATTATCCGAGTAAAACCATAATCAAAGGATCCGAATCCGAAGTCGGGTCTATTGTTTCCGTGACCGGAACAAATATAAACCTGATCCCTCATGGATAGTAGTAACAAAGCCCAGGTCGAAGACGAAAATGGGTACCCGAAACGCCCACTAATATTCAATCACGGGATGGACCACCTGATGACAACATTTCCACTAGCCAAATAGGAAAGCCAGTCCTCCCCTTCGGAATTTTTGCTCCACACCAACACCATCTTCCGGCCCGTGAAACCCCTGTAGCTATAATCTTTGAAACATCGGGGAGGGTCGATTAAGTCGAGCCGCTCTTGCAACCAAACCTGTACAAAAACACGACAAAGCATCGCACCTCAAAAGTCAAAGCAACCGCAAAACAAGTAAAACTAAGCTACAAAAACATAGAAAAAAAAGGAAACAATGCAACGCACTTGTAGGATAACCCTAGAACCCCGAGAAGGAATCCCATGTACCGGAACACTAGCGTCAAGACCCAGAACAAGTTCACCTAAAATGAGCAAAGAAGGTGATCGTCCATGTTCCATAGCCGCTACCACATCCAACACTCGAGGATTACCCCAACCCTCACGTGACCGCGCATCCTCATAAAGATAATAGCAAGCAATAGCAATGTTAAAAGCACGCCTACATGCCAGGGCCGAAACATGACGAGAGCCAACCTGCGAGAATGTCCTTGAGAGCAACTCTAAGTTAAGACCACCCACACCAAAATAGCCTTTAGCTTCCTCTAATGAAGACAGGTCCAAAAAGTGGTAAAGTCGCTCCACATAAGCATTATCCCCACAAGGCACACAAGGTCGAACCAAGCTCCACCCACCTACAGCGTCTATCTCTTCGGGAGGAGGGCAAACTTTACCCCCGGGTAATGCAAAAACATGATATTTCGGGTCCCAGAATCTAGAGCATGCCCGCAGAAAATTATTCTGTACCTTGACTCGACTCAGTGTAACAACCGTCGACAAACCATCGTTTGAACTAACCTCAGAATGACATTTCTTAAACAAACCCGTCCACTCGGTCAGAACATTCCCAAAACCCGACATGACCCTAGATATGGTTCTATACCTTACGGATATCCTAGTTTGACTTGGACATGCACCCACAACCCGTATATATAGCCCTAATCCCACAAGAATTAGGAAACAACGAAAATTTCCATAACCCGGGGTTCAAACCGCACTGGCCCACGCGCCCGGGTCTCCGGCCGCCCAAGCCCAAGCGGCCCAGGATCCCACTGCACCAATCCGAGCGCCTGAAGCCAGACATGACTCAACCCGAGCAACCCAAGGATAGAAATTTGAACCCCCGTAACTATCATCCTACACCTTTGACAGCGGGAACGACCTCCCGAAGTCGCTAAAGCCCACCTTAAAACTAAGATACCCATGCAAGAGCTACGAGAACGCGAGTTCACTCGTCGGACGCACGAGACTTATACGTTTTTTTTATTCTTTTTTTTAGGGGGGATAAGCTACCCCACCTAGGCGTGTCGTAGCCTTTTAGCGGTCATCGTCAAGTCGCGTCTGTAGCTCGACAAGGGGATTTTACGAATGTGTAAAAGTGGTCTAACTTTTTTTATCAAAAATTGCTCGAATTTTAAACTTCGGTTCCATTCTAAATGGCAAAACAATCGCGCTCATCTCATAACACACTCGGTCAAGGCATGTTATTATTTTACATCTCGAGTCAAAACATTTTAATCGACGTACTCCTTGATCCGATTCCCGGCTCAAACTAACGCATTTCAAAAAACTTCCGAAACAAACGGCTTTCGTACTCTCATGCAATACTAACGTACCCTAAACTACGTCGAATCGCAAGCAAATGAAAGCAAAAGTGATTACTTGCCAATCTAACTGCACGACTAACCAAACAAAAAGTGCAAGACTAATCCAACTAATTCAAATACTAAAAAATCTGAAACAAATTTACAACATACATATATACAAATTGAGGCTAAGGAGGACCCCTAGAAGCCGCACCGATGGCTATCACAAATTCACCTAGGTTGTCGTCCAGACCTAGGTCTTCCAAGTCAAAAGTAGGAGACTTACTGCCATCCATCCCTGCCAACATATCTAGGGTAGCCGTCTCGGGGACTCCTCCAACCTCCTCCGTAGCGCCTGTGACCTCAGCCTCAGCCTCAGTCTCCCTCTCGATCCTATGCCTGGCCTCACCCTGTGTAGAGGTCTCACCCGGAGACCGAGCGAGCTGCTCCTTTAGGAAGGCGATCTCGTCAGCCCGAGATTGCAGGAGCCTCTACGACTTGACATCTTTCGTCTCTAGCTCGGTCACCCGAGTCTCCAGCTGTCCCACCATATCCGAGACATCCTAAAGATACACTCAAACATTAGAAAAACACACAAGCAGCCTAAGAAACCACCTTAGTCACACAAACTCACCGATCAAGGCCCCGAAGTGTCACAGGAGATCCTCGAGGCATAGGCCCGGAAGCACTTGGCAGTCTGCCACAACCGCTGATGGCAAGCCGACGAAAACTAAGAGTAAGACCATAAAAGTTAGGCAAATTGACCCTAATTCTTACAACCCGAATCGAAAACAAAAGTCAAAACTTACCCGGTATACCCGGTCACGCCACTCTATCCCGGCGTCCAGCTCTTCAGCCAAACACGGGGGGAGAGGCTCGGTAAAGGGTATCCCAGCCGCATCCACCCTAAGTAGAGTCATAGGAAAATATGGGGGCTGGATTTTGTCAGCCGGATCGGCCAACTGAAAAGACAACAGATTGGTTAGTCAAAAGGCAAAGAAAATGTAACACAAGCGTTAGAGCCACAAAGATTTGCCCCGAGGGGTCTGAGTTATCCCGGAGGCACAACAATTTGCCTGAGGGGTCGGAGTTATCCCGGAGGCACATCAATTTGTCCGAGGGGTCTGAGTTATCCCAGAGGCACAACAATTTGCCCAAGGGGTCTGAGTTATCCCGGAGGCACAACATTTTGCCCGAGGGGTCAGAGTTATCCCGGAGGCACAAGAATTTGCCCGAGGGGTTTAAGTTATCCCAGATGCACAACAATTTGCCCGAGGGGTCAGAATTATCCCGGAGGCACAACATCTCTTGTCCTAGGGGTCAGAGGCATCCCGAAAGACAGCTATCCGAGTGGAGACTGACGCCCTCGAATAGTTTTATATCACTTTATTTGTCCTAGGGGTCAGAGGCATCCCGAAGGACAGCTATCCGAGTGGAGACCGACGCCCTCAGGTAGTTTATATCATTTTACATTGTCCTAGGGGTCATAAGCTTCCCAAAGACGGCCGCTCGAGTGGAGACTAACTCCCTCGAACGTTTTATGGGTTTATAAGCATCCCAAGTAAAAACAAATACAATTACACCTAACACATAAAAGCTCTTAAAATTAAACAAAACCTTAAATAAATCGAAGAAGACAAAGCGTGCGCGCAAAGAATAAGGAACAAGACAACAAGCAACGGCCCGGGCCCAAGCAAACAACCACAAGCGAAGACATCATGTATGACTCCTAAACCTTGGCTGGCGAGCCCCATTGCAGAGTCTAACGGACTTAAAACGACCCGACCGGACAACCACCAGGTCGTAATCTTCGATTGACCTGGGCGGCTATAATTTGACTTTCGCCTTGTCAAAGCCTCAGTCAAAGTGGGGGCTTCTGCAGACACCCAGACTTGGACCTGGTGGCTGCGGAAGTACTCAGCAAACACCCGATGACGATAGGACTGCAACGCGACGCGGCTTCACGGTGTTCTAGGTAATTTTTCTATAGAACGGATCAAATAAATTATTCGGGCAAATTAAACAAACATGATGGCAGCCTTAGTCGCGTCGTTACGATCGCGTAGACACTAATTAGAGTCAATTCTGACACCGGGACCCCGAGACGGTCCCGAGACTCGAACCGAGTTAGCACCGCGCTAAGCGAACCTCGGGACGAACAACACACTAGGTCAAACTGCGGGAGCCTTAATCCCCAAGTAACAATTATCCTCCTCCCTCTCGGTTTTGGAAAGTATCAAAACCGTATCCTCAAAATCCCAACCGCACCACCTGACGCGCCTGGGTCTCCCCGCGCTCGGACCAAGGCGCCTGAGTCTTAGTACGTTCCAGCTCGGGCGCCTATGTGGGCGACGAGGGCCGAAAACACATATAAATACCCCCGTTCACGCCCTCATTTCGACACACAATTCAATTCTCTCTTCTACCCTCTAAACTCTTGCTAAGGGCTCGCACTCCGACACCCGAGGCAAACGATCCACTCGATCGTACTTCCGATAATAAAGCGACATCGACCCTACTCTTCACCTTTGGGCACTCCACTCGATACCGAGGTGCCTGTGATCGACTAGCTCAAAACTAGTACTCAGGTTCTGTCGGATTAGCCGCAGAACTAGTCTTTAGCAACGAAGCTCTGCCGGAGTAGCCGCGGGAAGGTCAAACGGTAACGGAACTCTGCCGGAATAACTGGTCAAGCTAGGAGGATCCACCTATCGAAGTCGTATCGTCACTAGGTTGCGATCTAAACAAAACTTTCCATATTCGCACTTTCTATTATTATGCACTACGACTACACTAGATGTGGGCACTAGGCCCACAAAGATCTACTAAAATACGTAACGTCCCAACTTCAATCGCAAACACTAAAATACACTAACTAGACCGGAGTAATTCCGAGATCCGTTCTCCAAACTATCTATGCATCGTGTCTCGTTTAGTGTATACTCCGAGGGTGCAACTCCTCACTATGTGATTTACTTACATTCGCATTTACAGTTTTTCGTATGTTTTATTGCTTTTATGACCTTATAATCGCATGCTAAATCACCTAACACGGAATTAAAAATGTAAAACAACTAAAATTGAACAAAGTGATTGTCGGGTTCCGTATTAGTCCCGGTGCTCGCCTTATTAGGTTTGACATATCTCTATTAATACCGATCGACGCATCTTAAGCAGAATACAAGGTAAGGTATACCACGAGAATGACTAATATCTGTATTATCGCGTTAAAACTGATTTGCTAATACGTATAATACTAGTACTCTGTACTCTCCTACGTGCATCTTTTCATGGCCTGCTTGTCACGTGAAATCACATGTAAAGAATGTAACCACAACTACCTTGACGACAAAACTTACTTGTCTTTAAACAACCGACATAGCAAAAGGTTTAGGGTTAAAACAACAGATGTTACATTACTTCCACCACAACAAAAGAACTAGGATATCAGCCCACCGATTGATTAGTAGAGGCCGCTATAGTGCGGGCGGGAGTGGGTCTTAACATCTATCGGATGTTGGCTTCTGAATACGTACCCTCACCCCTTACTCAGAATCGACGGTTTCCGGATGTCCGAAACCATTGGCAATGAGAGTCATTTCAGGCATGGAGTGCTTAAGGGTACAAGTCTTTATCTTTATGTCCCGTGCCACTCAACTTTGAGCCAGCAAGGGATCGAAGTTTACTTGAACGGTTTCCGAGTCCCCATAATTGACTCGGTGGCGACTCCACAAATCAACGACAACTTCAGTTCACTAAAAAGGTCGACATACCGAACAAAACGGCCATTAAACATTTACAACCACGACTCGATCGATTCCCAAACGGAAACATGGGTGCCCGCACCCGTCTAGTACAAGTCCGGATCGTCATCCAAATCGAGCTCCGACACTTCGCCCCGTACGCGAGATCGGACCGGCCCCCCGCAGGGAGGGGGCCGCGTAGATGGCCCCCGCCACACATTCAAAAAACCGGGTCGGTCCCGCGCGATCATGCCCGGGGCGCCGGGCAGTGCGGACGGACATCCACACCCCTAAACAAACCCTAAACCCTTTTCCCGATTTAAGGTCACTAATACCAACACTAACTGAATTCTAGGAGGGTACAAGTGAACTCTGTCGTGGACATGGTTCAAAGATGGGGTAATGGCATAAGAAGGAAAAGAAAAATGTTTAGGGATGGATTAGGTGTCCTCGCTACGCGCTTCAACCTAATGGAACACGGGTGAGTCGGGTTCGAGTCGAGTTGTCTCGGATTCGGGTTACCAATTTATCGGATTTTTTCGACTCATGTGAACTAGCGGGTCGAATCGGATTCGGTCGGATAGTTTCGAGTCATGACATTTTTCGAGTATCGGGTTGAAACGGATAAGTCTTGGTCGGATTACGGTTTCTCTAGGAATGGGTTAGTTTGGATTAGAGCTGGCAATCGGATGGGGTGAGTCGGCTTCGAGTCGAGCTGTCTCAGATTCAGGTTACCAAATTATCAGATTTTTTCGACTAATGTGAACAAGCGGGTCGAATCGGATTCGGTCGGGTAGTTTCGAGTCATGACATTTTTCGAGTATCGGGTTAGAACGGATCAGTCTTAGTCGGGTTACGGTTTCTTTAGGAACGGGTTAGTTCGGATAAAACTTACGTTAACCGACGCGATCCGATCCGATCCGACCCGACCCGACCCGACCCGACCCGACCTGACCCGAACCGACCCGTTTAACGCTTTCCCTTTTTGAGTGTGTCCCTCAATAGTTTACACTTTCATTTTTAGTAACATTTTTCAGTCTATATTTTTTTTCGTAAATTAAAAACAATTCTCCTCTCGCTACCTTTGCTACCTTATTAATCGTGTATAAAGCAAGCATAAACTTTCAAATGGGACGAAGGGAATACTTTAGTTTTATTTAGCATGATAGTTACTCCGTTGTAGTTTAGTACTCCGTACCACAGAAATTACAAAGTAACACCGTCTTACATGTGCATGGGACAGTCAAATTACGTAATAAGATAATTAATTTATTAGTTGTAAATAAGTTATCATGTTATTCAAATAATTGTTTCATGGTCTGAGGGCATGACTGCGGTCCGCGTAAGGTCGTATCTTCGTCTCACATAATAACTGTATAACTACATGTATTTTACGGAGTACAAAAAATAAATACTGTAATACGGAGTAACTTTTTATATAAAGGAAACGTTTATCGGTGTGAGGTTGTTTGATCATCTCATTTAATAAGTACGAGTAATCGAGTATTATACAAAACACGATATAATAACAAAATACTCCGTAACTTTTTATACAAATGAACCGTTTCATGATGTGAGATCATCTAACCGTCTAACCTGGTAATTATTAATATTAATAAATACGGAGTATGAGAAAATAACGAAATCATACAAATATACGACTAACGGACTAAGGCTTGTTCTTTTCAACTTTTTTTAGCTTACTTCAGTTTAGTTCAGCTCACTTCACTTCAGTTTAGTTTAGCTTAGCTTAGTTCAATTCAGTTCAGCTCACTATAGTTCAGTAACTCACTTCAGCTCACTATAGTTCAGTAATAGCCTAAGCCTTGTTTTTAGATTACTTCAGTTCACTTCACTTCACTTCAGTTTACCTCTTTCATCTCAGTTCAGTTCAGTTCAGCTCAGCTCACTTCAGTTTAGTTCAGTTCAGCTTAGCTTAGTTCAATTCAGTTCAGCTCACTATAGTTCAGTAACTCACTTCAGCACAGTATAGTTCTGTAATAGACTAAACCTCATTTTTAGATTACCTCAATTCACTTCAGTTTACCTCTTTCATCTCATTTCAGTTCAGTTCAGCTCTGCTCAGTTCAACTTCAGTTTAATTCTTTTAAGTTCAACTCACTTACGTCCAAAAGAATTGGACCTAAAACTATTCACAAAAACTAAGAGACGGTCAGTCAATAACCTAGTGATAGATCACTTTTCAGTACTTTATGTCTTACTAGTATCTATTTGACTATTTTATTATTAGATGCATATTTAAATGACAACTTTATACTTATTTTTCTTAAAATCCATCGGTCTCTCAATAAATTTAACCAAAGAACGTTTCTAGATAGACATATCAACAATCAGTTCACTACTTTGTACCAAAAAAAAAAACAATCGGTTCACTAATTCACTCCCATAATTCCGCAGAAACAACAATCCCACATTCCCAACTTCACACATTCCTATTTCGCTACCCACTAACTCAAATCCTCCACAAACCCACGTTTTTCTACCAACATCAACCCAGGTCTTCAAATCTTCAATTAAATGATGGAATTTAGCAATTCAATCAACCATAGTTCATCCTTTCACCAGTCCATCACTGATTCACTGGTAAACAATTCATCACCGTCTATTTTATTATTTTATTATATCAGGGTATTATTTTAGGTTTATAATCTAATCGATTAATCAAATAGTCATTATTTTGAACAGTTTAATTATGTTGATGGAAGATCGGAGCAATACGCAAGCAACTGGTAAGTGCTAAGTTGTGAGTAGAAGAACAAATTTCTTATTGTTTATTTATTTATTTTAGGTCGATTGATGATGCTGGCTGATTGATGATTAATGAATAAATGGATTGAATTGAATTGAATGAAAGGAAACTAAGCATAATAATGTGGGAACGAAGCTATGTGAACCGAAAGAAAAGGGTATTTCACATAATTTGGTCAATTTATATTACGAGTATTATTCAAAAAAGACGTTTTGTAGAAAATATGTCGGAAAAAACACATGGTACTTAAAATAAAATTTGGAGGAAGAATTTTTCTGGACTAATATAATAAAATTAAAAAAATATTTTAGAAATTTAATACTGTATTAGTTTCCTTCAAAAAATAAAAATAAAATTAACCTATCCAAATAGTCAAATATGGTGAAATATTGGACTAAACAAATCTTTGTCTTGTTATAAAACGAGAGAAAAAGGAAAAGTAAAGAGAAAATAGAGCGAGAAATATGCGAGAGAGTTATGTTATTCATGTCATTGAGAGAGGTATATATAGTACATCAGTAATGATAAAGGAGTTTACATATGGGTCAAAAGCCCAATGGACATTCACCTAATATGATTTCATAACACTCCCCCTTGAATGTACATTACGGAATAATATGTCTCATAAAAACCTCACTCGAAAAAAAAACCCCGTGGGAAAAAAATTAGTGTAAAATAGAGTACATTATTTTTCAAACATTCATATGATGCTGCCTCATCAAAACCTTTCCATGGAAAACCCAGTGGGACAAAACCATAGATAAGGAAAAAGAGTACAGCGCGTGCATATATACTCCCCCTGATAGTTACATCACTCGGAAAATAACAATATTCTCCATGATATGACGATGAATCTCGATCTTTGAAATGAGAATCATCATACTTGAGAAAATCCATAGGTGTCTTCGATAATAAGAGATCTATCATTGATCTTCAAATAATTATACGGATAATATGAAGATCGTCTTTGATTGTTGCGTCTTCATCCAAATATCACTTCAACATTTCAAAGTATAGTCAGATTACCAATAATTTGCACGAATATAATATGTAACTAAATTTAAACTATATGAATATGAAATGATGCAATGATGTGATAAGAAAACTAATATGAAATGATATACTTGGTTTCTATATATCAGCATGATGACTCGATATACAAACTGTATTGTATACTTTTCAATATCATCAATAAATTTGATGAATTTCATAATTATCAGCTCATTGATACCAGTAAATATGTCGACGGTCATACGGATTTATAAAATCCTTATTCAATAGGCCACTTGATATTGCGCACAAATGTGTAGCCATTTCATATGATGTAATTTCGTAGAATCGTCATCCTACTTATATATTACTGTACACGATAGATACGCGTAATTTGATATGATAAAACTTCTTTTGTTTTACCAACTTATCAATTACTTTTTCCCCCTAAGGTGGTAAAAAAAATCAAGATAGATTGCAATCATTTACTTAACCACCTTAGAATGCGATTTATCATATCATATGCAAATAAGATTTCATTGATCGGTATTTTTGCAAGATTATGATATATTTCGGGAAGTACGTGATTCATAAAATAATTGACATTTAATGCCTGATTCTAAATGCCAAGTTTAAGAGATCGATTTATTCACATGATAACGATCAAATTGTGAATTCTAATAGCACAAATTACTCGTATTTGATATGTGGTCTCCAAGCCACTTTAAACAATATCGATCAATTCGTAAAATTGAACTTAAAATATGTTTATTCAACCTCGAGTAATGTGCAATTGGATCTCCAAATATCATCATTGATAGTCAATTTTAATTCATGATTCTTAAACCCATACTTTTCAAGCACTTGTTGATCATATATCCTTAATCAGTCCATGTCAACTTTTTATATTTGTTCGCAATTAATTGCAATAATGCATATGCGAATTGAAGTTGGCTATATCTCAATATGTACAATTTGCACTTCGGAGTACATGCCAAACTATTGGATGCTAAACTTATGATTAGCTATTACTCAATATGACACGAAACTTTATATTCATCTCGCCATATGGAACACTTCTAGTGTCTTATATGAATTTGCAAGATTAGTCGTATATTAATATCCTTTTGGGAAATACAACGATATTATATATTCTGTTTGAGAAATTTCTCAAATGATGAATATTTAAGAGTTATGAAGTGAGATATTTTAGACTTCCAGATCGAGTAAAGAACTGGAGAATAATTATGAGTAAGATTACTCCATAAATAAACTAGTCTCACATTAAACTCATGGGAGGCTTGACTGAACTTATACCGATCGAAGATCGTAAATTTACAGAAATCATCTCCCATTATACTGATAAAATACCGTCTCACATTAATGTGATAGGAGACTTACTCACATTGTATAATGACAAAAAAATTGTCTAGCCTTAATTTGATAGGAGATTGTCTTGCATTAAATTTATAGAAGGCAATCTCACATTAAATCATCGCTACAACTTACAATGAAATGCAAGTTATGCGTGACAAATATAACTTAAAAATTAATGAACATGATTATAAAAATTGTAACATTCTAAATTGTTAATGGTAAGTATATCATGTCATTACATATTTGTAATATCCTAAGGATGATCATCACTATTTCATACAATATAATATGTAACAAAATAGAAAAATTGTTACCATAATTACGAAATTTTCACTACCATAACTACATAGCTATAATAAGATAGAGAATATATTATTATAGGAATTAAATATTTATGATATCAAAATCTATGTCTTTAGGAAATGTGTATTTCAGATAATCATCCAAATTAACATCTAAATTATATTGTTGAAATGAAATAAAGTTGCCAAATTTTTCCGTTTAAAATATATTGACAAAGAGACAAACAAAATATTAGAATTGTAGTAACTTAAGTACTTAACTATTATGCTTTTATATATATCTTAATCGTTAAAACGACTACATCAATATATATAATTCTTTGTCATAAAAAATACAAAGATGGAGATGAATTGAAAATTCTCCGTATATATAATGATCTCATTATAGTAAGGAGATAATAAATCGTATGTATATCTTCAAAAGATATGAATTAACCCCTTGATGTAATAATACAAGGATTGAGAAAAAGAATAACGATTTCTTTGATATAAAGATACATGAATTGAGAGAAATATAAAATTATGCTCATATTAATCTTCTTGTTATGGAGATACAATAATTGAGAAAAAAAATAACGATCTCCTTGCTTGAGAGATGCAAGGATTGGGAGAAAAATTAACGAATTCCTTGCTTAAGAGATACAAGGATTGAAAAATAAAATAATGAACTACTTGTTTAAAAGATACAAGGATTGAGAAAAAAAATGAACTCCCGTCAATTGTTTTCTGCTCAGTAATTAGTGTCTCGTGCTGATAACGTGTTATAAAACGAGAGAAAAAGGAAAAGTAAAGAGAAAAGAGAGCGAGAAATATGCGAGAGAGTTATGTTATTCATGTCATTGAGA
The DNA here is from genome assembly GCA_958450325.1 of Agrostemma githago. Lineage (NCBI taxonomy): Eukaryota > Viridiplantae > Streptophyta > Magnoliopsida > Caryophyllales > Caryophyllaceae > Agrostemma > Agrostemma githago. Next base: position 29,877,069 of record OY288250.1, on the reverse strand, counting down.
GGGGTATATATAGTACATCAGTAATGATAAAGGAGTTTACATATGGGTCAAAAGCCCAATGGACATTCACCTAATATGATTTCATAACATGTCTAAGTATCACAATTATTCAAGTACAAATCAATGGAGTACAATCTTAAATAATTATGGTGAACATGAATTAATAATTTAATACGACTCGTACTACATAGTCATCAATCATCATATATGTCTAATTATTTCTATTATTCCTTGTACAAAATATCTTTCCACCACATACCTTGTGAATATGAATATACGATGATGCTGGCTGTCTGCTACATTAGTACATTACATATCTTGTGAATAATCTCATTATAAACATCGTCAGGAAGATAAGCCAGAGTTGTGCCGCTATCGTTAATATGCTATTGTTTAATTTTTTATTGTTGTCGTGATGCTGGCTGATCGTATTGAGTTCAACAAATTTCTTATTGTTTAATTTTTTAGGTTTATAATCCAAATGATTTTTTTCTTTTATTTTGTCAGTTTTTTTCAAGGAAATTGTTATCTGATCTCATATTGACCAATTTTATTTGAAATGTAGAGTTTGGGGAAGAAACCCAAAATAACCAGGAACCCAACCAAAACTACGAGGATGGTGATCCATCGGAGAACGTGTTAGGGAAGCGAAGAACATCTTGGGTATGGAAACATTTTACACTTACACAAAAGAAGACATCAAATGGGGTTACCAAGATCACTAATACGTGTCACTATTGTAAAAAGGTTACTTATAATGCCGAATCTCGTGCTGGAACTTCCGATTTTAGTAGACACTTGTTGGAGTCTTGTGACGAATATAAGAAAATCAACTCCATTGAAAAAATTTGGGAAAGCAATTGACCAAAAGCTATATCGAGAATTGTTAGCGGAGGCAATTATGAAACATGGTTATAGTTTTTCTTGGGTTGAACATGATAGAAATAGAAAAATTCACGAGTATCTTAATGAGAATGTCCAACATATATCAAGAAATACTGCCAAAGAAGTGTGTTTGAATATGCACGATAGCTTGAAACAAAAGATAGAATGTGTTTTCAAAGAGTTGCCTGGTAGAATATGCTTGACATCCGATCTGTGGTGTGCACCTAATAAAAGGGGTTTTTTGTGCATAACTGCTCATTATATCGATAAAGATTGGAAATTGCAAAGTAAGTTGTTGTGTTTTCGACGTTCCCCTCCCCCACATGGTGGTCTTGAATTATCTCAACAACTTACTGATGTCATTTTAGATAGGGAAATTAAGGATAAGGTGTTCTCTCTAACAGTTGACAATGCAAGTAATATGGATAAAATGGTTGATTACTTGAAGCAAGGGACATTTAAAGATCTTATTTCCCTTGGTGAGCACTTTCATATCCGTTGTTGTGCTCATATATTGAATTTAGTGGTGAAAAATGATTTAGATGTCATTAAAGATTCTATTCATAAGGTTAGAGAGGGTGTTGGGTATATTGATGGGTCGGATGCTCGTAATGAAAAATTCTATGATTGTGCTAAAAAGCTTAATATGTCTGTTTCTTTCAAATTATGAATGGACGTGCCTACCCGATGGAATTCAACTTTTCTTATGCTTGATCGAGCACTTAAATACAAGGATGCTCTTGATAATTATTTCAGTTGTATTGATGGTACAAGTGGATTTGTGCTTGATATTGGTGAATGGGATAAAGTTAAGAAAGTTTGTCATCTTCTAAAGCCATTTTACGAAGTTACCAATTTATTCTCTGGACGTGATTACCCTACCGCGAGTTTGTATTTTCCATTTGTATGGCAAATACAAACTCGTCTAAATAGGGCATCTAGGTGTGATGACTTCGATATTAGCGCTGCTTCAAATGAAATCCTTGTAAAGTTCAACAAGTATTGGCATGAATATGCTAAAGTGCTTGCATTTGGGGTTATTTTTTTATCCAAGATATAAGTTGGAGTTTGTTGGATTTGCTTTAAAGAAGTTGCATGGTGAGGTCGAAGGTTCAAGGAAGGTGCATGAGTTGAAAGTACAATTTGAGGGACTTTATGAAACTTACGAATCTCAGGCCGGTGTTTTTAGACCTTCAGATTCACATGATATCACAAGAAGTATAAATCCCGCCGATGATTTTGCGGTACGCTAAACATTATCCTTTGCCTTTTAATTATTGCATTAATCTTATTATAGTTATTGCCTTATTGTATTACTCGTATGATCTCGACTTATTTGTCCTCCTACTCTTACCTTCATTGAGTGCTTTCTATATAATTTTGGATAGAAGACGAGTAATATGATTACTAATAGAGTGATAAGCACATTTTTGGATAGATGACGAGTAACAGACGATTAATTGAATACTGATAGAATTGCTTGATTCCCTCTGACCGAATACATCATTACTCACAGTTGCATACTCACAGCTGCAGTTTTTTTGTAGCTGCATCAATAACATGCCCTCAAAGTGTGTAAACATCTCATATCGTCAAGTCTTAGAATTGAGACATATTTCGTGATATATCTTCGGAATGTCCACACCATTTAAACATCATTTATTTATTGTATCAATCAGCCAGCATCATCATATATCAAAGTGTTAACCTCATTTATCTTCAGAACGTCCACACCATTTAAACATCATTTATTTATTGTATCAATCAGTCAGCATCATCATTTAACCTGTAGGATTTCCACGGAAGCTATATTTCCTCATATATCAAAGTGGCTAGTTGTAGGTTTGTTGACAGGACAAATAACTTTTTTTATCTGTTATTGAAGACTTTTGATGAAACATTTGTTTTCATACACCTATTTGCCCCCAGAGTCGATGTTTGTTGTTCTCTAGTCGAGGCACTTGCATGTCTTTTGTTCTGTGTATTATGTGATGTTGCTTTATGCACTGGTAGTTGATCAGCAAGCTAAAAAATCTCGAAGCATACGATCAACAACTTTCTCGCGTGATCAATTTTTTCGTTAACGCAGGAGTTCGCAGCATACGATCAAGTTAATTCAGCGAATACGGAGATTGATGTCTATTTGCAGGAGAAAAAGATTGCATTAGAAACTAAACTAGACGTACTTGTCTATTGGAAAGGGAACTCTGGCCGTTTTCCAATTCTTTCTTTTATGGCTCGGGATTTACTAGCCATTCCCATTACTACCGTTGCTTCCGAATCAACTTTTAGTATTGGTGGGAGAATTATAAGCAAATGGAGGAGCTCTCTTAAGTCAGCAAATGTGGAAGCAATATGACTTGTAAACATTGGTTGACGGGTTATGATGGTAAGATTCTAAATTGTTAATTCAAAAATGATTATATATGTTTGATAGGTAATACTCCGTATAACTTACTATATATTTCATGTATTTAACATTTATTGGTAGATTTTAGCATCTGCGGCAACAATGTTTCGGTTGGTTCAGATGACGAATCAGATTAGTATGAGTAAGTTACTGCTTTCACCTTTATATTATCACCTTATATTAACGGTTTTATGTTTTAGAATGATGATTACGGGCCACAAATTTATGTTTACATCTCTTGACGTTTTTTTTCTTCACATTTTTGCAGGTACGAAGTCTCAAGAACTATTTGTTAACTTGAAAATGCGGGACGGAGTTACAACTTAGAATAGTGATTTAGCTTTTTTATTTTTTAATTGAACTCTTATTCAGAGCTTTTATTTTATTTATTATAGTCTTGTAGCTTTTTCGTTAACCTCTCTTGGTTAAACTACCGTTTATTTATTGTAGCAATTCATTTTGCGAAACTTTTATTCTCCATCCTGAATTTATTTATTTTTGCATATCCTAACTCGATAAAAAATTTTCCCATATAAGACACTTACATGACACTATAGAATATGGATAACAAATATAATAAAGATTGAGTTTAACATGATAAAACTAAACTTAATACAAAACTAAAAACTATTCTACGCCGAGCATCATTTATGTAATTCAAATCTAAACGCAATTAAAAAATTTGTTAAAAAAGACTAATCGGACTATGACTTATTTTATGAGCGTACATGTTACAACTCAAAAGTCTAAAAGAAAACAACAATAGATTGGATCAAGTTGCGTTTGAGGTCGTAAAGAATATACTACTCCGTAATAGATTCTGTTTGTGTCTCTTAAATATAGATACGCCAAAACACCATTTCTTAAAATTCTAGTTAATCTTTATACAAGTATTCTTTAGTCCTTATGCAACACCTTATTCTTTAATCCTTATGCGCCACCTTAGTTATTTCGGCAACGGATCTTTCGGATAATTTTCGATTATGTGTCGGAAATGGGCCGGGTATTTTCAATTACCTACATTTCGGATAAATTTTGGTTATTCGAATCGGATTTGGGTCGGGTGTTTCTGATTACCTACATTTCGGATAAATTTCAGTTATTCGAGTCGGATTTGGGTCGGGTATTTTCGATTACCTACATTTTGGATAAATTTCGGTTATTCGAGTCGGATTTGGGTCGAGTATTTTCGATTACTGATAAGTGTAGTTTGTAGTGCCTTTTTCACTATGTTTTGGTCCCATTTCCTTGTGGAATCGCTCCTTGGGAGCGATTCATGGGCTTCCTATGCCTCCTTTAGTTCGCTTCAGGTTCCCGAGACCGATTTGGAAGAGTTGGAGCGATTCCGACTCGATACATACACATTTTGGAGCCAACGAGATAAAGGAACGATGACTCGAGGCCTTGGAATCGACCCCGAGACCTTGGGACCCAATCCCGAGCCTTCGAGACCCGAGCCCGAGTCCCGAGAATCGACGAGATACCCATGAGAGGCAAGGAGGGACCAAAAAGCTCTTAAGGGAGGCCTACAAGACCCATCCCGTTCGGGAAGGCCTCATCCCGTTCGGGATGGGGTGTGCGTTAAAGGGTGCTGCTGAGGGCCCGTCCCGGTCGGGACCAACCCGTCCCGATCGGGATGACAGGGCTGTCCCGATCGGGATGATCCCGTCCCGATCGGGACGCTACAGGGGCAGCGCGACTTCTTTTATTTCTTCTCCTTCATTCTTGTACCCATATATATACTCCCGTCTTGTATTAGTAACATATCTTATCATAGTTTAGCATTCCTTAAGCCTCTCATAAACCCTAAAACCCTAGATTTACTTTCACTCATTAGCTTTAATCTCTCTTTAATTCTTAGTTAATTATTGTAATTAGTTCTTGGATTAAGGGGACACTTGAAGATTGTTCCAAGCTTGACAACCTTGGGATTTTATTTGGGTTTCTTATTAATACAAGATTGCATCTTTTCTTCATCTAGTGTTGGTATAATCTTTCTTACTCTTGCCCTTAGTTATTTAATCTTGTTTCTATCTTTTTATGTTGTGATTGTTATTGTTCTTGTTATCCATTATGGATGTTTGTTTTGTGATGATGTTTTCTCTTGTTATTGTTGTTTTATTCTTCATCATGAGTGAGTAGTCATCTTGTGGGGTTAGTAGGGGGATTAGGGGTAGATTATGGATGATTAGGGTTGATTAAGGGAAAAGGGTGAATCTTTATTGTTAGTCACATTGTGGGCACTCTATGTGTTTGTTGATATGCTTGTGTGAGTAGTAGTGGCCATGCTCCCCATACTTGTGTTCATCTTCCCATTGTTTGTCTATTATGTGGACATGTTGAGAATAGTCGTAGTCACGAGAGTGCGGACTAGGGTCTAAGTTGCGAGAGCCCGGACCCACCTTGGCATCGGTCTAAGTTGAGAGAGCCCGGACCGACTCTAGCAATTAGGAGACACATATACCCTTGATCACCCCAATCACCCTTCTACTCCTATGAACCCGACCTACCCCACTTCTTTCCATATTTGAGTTCATCCTTTTAGTTAGTCATTACTCCATTAGTTTCATTCTTTAGTTTGTTTCTAGTTAATTCTCTTAATCTTGTGTTAGCTAGTTCATCATTAGTCTAGATCCTACCTATCCTCCACCATAGTTTGTCAATTACAGTTTCTTTGTGTTTGTTTGGTAATCTAGTCTCGTTCTAGGCCGACCTAGTCTAAACCTTGATATACCGTCCTCGTGGATACGATCCCGACTTGCCCTAGGTACCCACTACGTGTAATCGGTAGTTTATTGACGGTTAGGGACTTGACAAATCCCTACCATCAATTACCTACATTTCGGATAAATTTTGGTTATTCGAGTCAGATTTGGGTCGGGTATTTTTTAGTCGGGTTTAAGTGCGCCGGCTGATATCGAATTCGGAATATACCGATTGTCGGATATAATCAGCTATCGGATAGTGTCAAATCAAACCAGGTCGGTTTCGGACACTAAGATATTTCAATAATGTCGAATGTCGAGCGGGTCCGATCTCGGGTGAATCGGATCGGTTTTGTCGAGTCGGATCGGGTTTTGCCAGCTCTAGTAATCCCACTGCTAACTGAAATCTAGGAGAGTATAGGTGACCCTTGTCGTGGACATGGTTCAAAGATGGTGGTAATAACATAAGACGGAATGGAAAAGAGTTTAGGTTTGGATTAGGCGTCCCAGCTTTGCGCTTCTACCTAATACAACCCTAAACTCTTTTCCTTATTTATGAAACGGACGTAAAAGGGTTATGTGTTGGATTAGGCGTCCCAGCTTTGCGCTTCTACCTAATACAACCCTAAACCCTTTTCCTTATTTATGAAACGGGACGTAGTAGGGTTTAGGGTTGGATTAGGCGTCCCCGCTTAGCGGTTTCTCCTAATCTAACCCTATACCCATTTCCTTATTTAAGGTCACTAATCCCACAGCTAACTGAACCCTAGTAGGGTATAACTGAACCCTGTGGTATATATGGTTCAAAGATCGTGGTAATGGCATAAGATGGGCCAGAAAATGTAGCACCACAGCCTAAACCTACGACAAGAAATGTAAACCGTGGTAGCTCGTCAGGCTTTGTTATGATCTCACAAAAACCAACACGAGTCCTTTCCTGCACATTTTGTCCTCACTCATGCGCATCCCGGAAAAGAAAGTGGACTTTGTTGATATGAGTAGTACTTTAGATCCCTTTAAGCAGAGCACATAAATAGTACATCTTCAATTAAACATGGGGTATTTCATAAAAAGTTTAGAGCACATAAACGCAACAAAAATCAGCTCAATCAGAGTTGTAGAACTCAAGATATTCACGTTTTAAGTTGACCCTTGTTTTCGCGATCGTTCTTTCTTCTCGATTTGCATTTGTTTGACCTATTCAACTTATTTCTTTGTCGTTTTTGTTTCTTCACCTCACGTCCTTCCTCAAGTATTCACTTAGTATCCTCTAACTTTTATCACTTCTTCTTTGTAGATCTCATGGCTCGACTCTCGTCATTGTCCAAAATATAGCTCAATCGCCTTCATTTGTCTCGTTTCCTACAAAACGTAAACTAAATACCCGGCATAACAAAGAAGAATAGTAAAGCTAGAAAAACGACTCATAGGATACATAAAACAAACCAAAATAAAGGAAACGTTGGGGTTAAATATATATACGAAATGAGTTCATCAAATCCCTCTAAACCAAACCTTTGCTTGTCCCTAAGCAAAACAATCATCAAAGAGTATGGAGAGGACTTAAAACAATGGCTTAGAGCTAACTACCAACACGAATCCCAACATCGAATACTCCAACAAGCGAATGACACCTAGGCTAAAGAAACGAATTCATTAGCAAAAAGATAAAGAGTAAAGGAATTTCAAAAATCAAGCTCCAATCAATACTCAAATGCCAAACTTTTAATCTTGCACAACCTTCTATGTCGAGATTCCTTACGGTTTACACTCATCACTCAATAAGGGCAATATTGTGAGTTTATGTAGAATCGGAAAGACAAAACACTCACCTAACTGTAACTTATAAGAACATGTATGCAATCTAACATGATATCAATCTCTACCAACCGTACATACACATTCAATCGGACCAAGACACTTGCCGAGGACTTACATATGGATAAAGTGAGGGTAATCGGGTAAGAAGGGGCAAACGATTTGGATATGTGGAGGTAAAAGTCAAGCTAGTACAACCGTAACCAAACTAAACTCATTCCATTCTTAACCAACTTCAATCAAAAGAATTACAAGTAGTACCAAGCACCTTATTTTCAACTTTTCATAATCGGCTTTGCACCATCAACTACAAAAACAGAGCGATCAATTGTTTTGTCATAGCAAAAACACATTCCTTTTCTTGTTTCACTTTTTTTTTTCTTTCTTTTCAACTATCGCCTTTCCTTTTCTTTTCATTCATTGATTTTTTTTTTTCAATCATTCATCATTTTTTTCTTCTCCAATCAACAAGACATAGTATCAAATTTCACCCGAAAATAAAACAATAATTCCGTCTAATTAACCAAACTAGCTTGACTAGGGTAGGTGATGGTAAGGATTCGTCGTGTATCCTAACCAACAATAAACTACCGATTACATCTAGTGGGTAGCTAGGGTAAGTCGGGATCGTATCCACGAGGACGGTATTGCGAAGTTTAGACTAGGTCGGCCTACAACAAGACTATGCTACCAAACAAACACAAAGAAACGATAAATGGAAAACTAAGATGGAGAAGAGATAAGAACTAGACTAACACTAGAGACTAACTAAACAATGAAACTAATGAAATGATGACTAACTAAGAGGATGAACTCAAATATGGAAAGGAGTGGGGTAAGTCGGGTTCATAAAAGTAGATGGGTAATTGGGTGATCAAGGGTATAGGTGTCTCCTAATTGCTAGGGTCGATCCGGACTCTCGCAACATAGACCGATGTCAAGGTGGGTCCGAGCTCTCGCAACTTAGACCCTAGTCCGCACTCTCGTGACTACGACTATTCTCAACATTTCCACATAATAGACAAACAATGAGAAGATGAACACAAGTATGGGAAGCATGGCCACTACAACTCACACAAGCATATCAACAACCACATAGAGTGCCCACAATGTGACTAACAACAAAGTTTCACCCTTTTCCCTTAATCAACCCTAATCATCCATAATCTACCCCTAATCCCCCTACTAACCCCACAAAGAAACTACTCACTCATAATTAAGAGAAAACCAACATTCACAAGAGAAACTAGAACAAGCACCCAAACATTCATCATAAACAAACAATAACAATAACAATATGTAAAAGATGAAACATGATTGAATAACAAAGAACAAGAGTAAAGAAAGATTATACCAACACTATGGAGATGAAAAGATGCAATCTTGTATAAATAAGAACCCAAATAAAACCCAAGTTTGTCAAGCTTGGAGAATTCTTCAAGAACTTCTTAATACAAGAACTAATTAAACTAGATTAACTAAGGATTAAAGGAAGATTAAAACTAATGAGTGAAAGTAAATCTAGGGTTTTAGGGTTGTAGAGAGGCTTAAGGAATGCTAAACTATGATAAGATATGTTACTAATACAAGAAGGGAGTATATATATGGGTACAAGAATGAAGGAGAATGAAATAAAAGAAGTCGCGCAGCCTCTGTAGCGTCCCGACCGGGACAGGTTGGTCCCGACCGGGACGGGCCCACAGCAGCGCTCTTCAAAGCGCACCCAATCCCGAACGGGATGAGGCCATCCCGAACGGGATGGGTCTTGTAGGCCTCCCTTAAGAGCTCTTTGGTCCCTCCTTGCCTCTCATGGGTTTCTCGTCAACTCTCGGGACTCGGGATCGGGTCTCGGAGGCTCGGGTTTGGGTCCCAAGGTCTCGGGGTCGATTCCAAGGCCTCGAGTCATCGTTCCTTTATCTCGTTGGCTCCAAAATGTGTATGTATCGAATCGGAATCGCTCCAACTCATTCAAATCGATCTCGGGAACCTGAAACGAACTAAAGGAAGCATAAGAAGCCCATGAATCGCTCCCAAGGAGTGATTCCACAAGGAAATGGGACCAAAACATAGTGAAAAAGGCACTACAGACTACACTTATCAACTCCCCCACACTTAACCCTTACTCGCCCTCGAGTAAGCACATACTAACTACTACACTAGCCGAATGGGTATTAGCGCACCCTACGCCCTTTCAACTCACGCGAGTGCACTTAGAGGAAAAGTGCACTCCGCAAGGCAAGTCGGGTCTTGCGACAAAACTGTGGATTCAACCGGACACAAAACACACAAACAAACAAACACACAAACAAACACATAATCGGTTGCACCCAAAAGAAAACAAATACCGCTTCCCTCAAAAAGCGGTAAAAGAAGCACCGGTTTAGGACTCGAGGTAAGTGACAACGTTCCCAAGCTAGCAATACAAACCAAGGTGGACTAAACCCTAATAGTATGACGATAAAGCAACAAAAACGTTGGTAACTTACCTAGGTCCTCCTAACTTTCTAAAAACGTACTACGGGACGATCGGCGGGATGGAAAGTGATGAACCACGGTGTTAGTCGACACTGTAGGTAAGTGAGACCCCGCCCCCTTTAGCGTGAGCCAAGAGGGTCGTCCCGTGTCCAAAACCGCCTAACTAGTCCAAGTAAAAAGGTGGAAAACATGCAAAATGAGGGAAGACCGACTAATGCCGCTATCATCCTTCCTCAGGACTCGGTCCTTTGGTAGGCTCTTCACGGCAAAAGTCGGAAAAAGGCTTATTTTTGTGGGGATTTCTTTTTGTGATACGGGTTTTCTTTTTGGCATTTTCTCTTTTCTTTGCATTTTCGCTTTGTTTGTTGCCATGCCATTTCTTTTTCTTCTTTTCTATTTTTTTTTGGCTTTTTGTGCCTTTTCTTTTTCTTCATTCTTTTCTTTCTTTCATTCTTTTTTTCTTTCTTTTCTTTTCTTTGCCCTTTTTGGCAAGATTTGGCTTTTTGGCATTTCAATGTGAAACAAGAAAGATAGAAATCAACAATTTGCAATTTATTGTGTGAAGATGTGTAGGAGGTAGGTGAATGGGTAAGTCGGGATGAGATCTTCCCTTCAAACCCACAAAAAGTGGAGAACTTGGACTAATCAAACGATCCTAAACACGGTCACCTAGGGGACGGGACTCGGTAACCAAGGCCTTTTCACACCGTGGGTGGTCATAGTGGTCAAAATGCAAATCCCGTAGTAAATCCCTATTAAGCTAGGTGGACTCAAGGTAAAGGACCAACGAAATCATTGATTTAGGGTCATTCTACTAGACTAAAGTCCAAGACTCGATTTATACAACTAGGAAGGGAAAGTAAACACTCGCACACTAGCCTCTAAACCGGGTTTTCGAAAACAATTTACACAAGACACAACTACACAACACATAACAAAGACTCAACGAAAATGAAAGGAAAAGAAACAAAAGGCAATAAAATAAAACAAAACAAGACAAAAACACAAACAAAGCACGCACCACCTCCAATTTCCAAACAAGTCATCAAATCCACCACAAGAATGTACAAGCTCCACCCGAGCACACCTCAACACAACCTTCTCCAAGCATCACAAGGAATAAAGAGGGAAAGAGGGTTAGAAGATGTTACCGGATGTCTTCAAAGCTTCCCAAACAACGGTGATTAAGCAACCTATAAGGAAAAGGGAGGCAAAACACACACAATACAAAACATATATTCGACACAACGACACAAAAGAAAAAGACACAAAAAGAAAATCTTTTTGATTTTTGTGAAAAAATTTCAAATTTTTAGGGTTTTTAAGAATTTTTTTTTTGAAAAACTTAGAAAATAAAACTAACTATGATAGAATATCACTCCCCCACACTTAAACCGAGCCATGTCCTCATGCTCGATCGTAGTGTGCGGAGAGACAAAAGAAAAAGAAAAGAAACTACGAAAATAAAGCTAAAAATCAAAAAGAAAAGATGGAGAAAAGGGTTGGAAGCGTCCGGCCGGGGTGTAATCAAGTCACCATGGGCCGAGACAAGAAAAGATATGGAAGGGGGAAGAAATAAAAAGAAAGAAATAAAAGGAAATGGGAGGGGAGGGCTAGGTGTAATCAAGTCACCTAGCCCGGATTCCGTCCAAATCCGACTAATTCCTAAAAAGAAGGGTGAAAACTCATGTATAATTTGATTAATCGATTGACTCCCGACGTAATCACGTCATCGGAAGTCGGGAGCAACCATACTAAGGCCTCGAAGGCCACTAAGATCCCATGACTCAAGGGAAGGGGGCAAACAATGAAAAACAAGCGGTAAAAAGACGGGAAAGTAAGGATAGTTACCCAAACCGAGCGGCTAGTAACTCACTTGCTCCATCGTCTCGATGATCATTAGAGGCTCGTCGCTTGTCTTCTCGGTTGCCATCTCGCTTCACACTCAAGAAGAACTCACGGTCGGGGTAGTAATGGTGCGAGGGGATGAAAATTTATGTGGATTTCGGTGTAAGGTGAGGTGTACGGGTCATATGGTAGGAGTAAGGAGGAGTAGGGAGGCTGGGAGGGGATATAATGGATGGGTGGAGTCAAAAGCCTAAGAAAAGGCACAAAAGGGAGAAAGGGGACCATCCCGGTCGGGATGGATGGTCCCGATCGGGTTGATAAACCCTTCCCGATCGGGAAGCTCTCGTCCCGGTCGAAAATGCACTCCAGTGTGTCCGAATTTTTGCACCTTTATCCCGATCGGGATGGCTCCTTCCCGGTCGGGATTCCTCATCCTTCCCGGTCGGAAAGCCCTCTTCTCGGTCGGGATGAGTTTTCTTGGCCTTCCCCAAGCCCAAAATCTTATCATAAGCTTCAAAAACCGACTTCCTCGCTCGCAAACCAAACTCCATCATCAACCATTCCTTTCTAGGAATCACATGCACTTCACCTATCAATAAAGCTCCAACACACATTAAATTCTCTCCCTCACTACGCTCATCAATCAATCAAATATCACAAAAGTTCACAAAAAAAAATTCAAACTAACTACAAGCAAGAGATATATACAATGAGACGGTTCTTGTGGAACTCCGTCAAACCAAGATGGTGCTCTCTTCATTCTTTTTCAACAACCATGACCAATTCCATCTCCATCAAGGGCACGTAAGAACAAGTCGAAGGCCCTAGCAAAGTCTTCAATCAAGCATGTCATATAACCGACCACATCCCAAGACTCTTCATGGCCTTGCCTTGACGTTCCCGGGGCATCCCGATCTTCCAAGTTCAACGGCTTGAACTTGTACTTTTGGTCTTTCGGGATATAACCAAACGTCCACCGGTCCTCATGTGGCCCCAAGGGAGGCTCATCCTTCTCCTTGTCATTGCATTTGTCACCTAACCCATGATATGGGCACTCATCTTTCTCCAAATCGGAGTCATCATCCTCAAGTACATAAGAGTACTTCTTCAAGCTTTGTCCCGGTTCACCCCCTAGATCGATGTCTTTCTTGGCTTGGATCATATTGCATGACTCATCGCTAGTAGGCGAAGTGTTACCTTGGAGGTCGAACACTATCTTTTCCTCGCCTAACTCAAATGTGATCCTATCGTTCTTCACATCGATCATGGCACCCGCGGTGTGTATAAATGGGCGCCCAAGGATAATGGGAGTGTTGGCATCCTCCGACATGTCAAGCACAATGAAGTCGACCGGAATGAAGAATTTCCCGACTCGTACCGGTACGTCCTCTAACATTCCTAATGGTTGATTGAATGATTTATCGGCCATTTGGAGGGTGAGGGACGTACATTTCAACTCCTTCATTCCGAGTCGGCAACAAATAGAATAGGGAATGATGCTCACACTCGCGCCCAAGTCAGATAACGCATTCTTCATCAAGAATTTGCTCACACTCGCGCCCAAGTCACATAACGCATTCTTGATCAAGAAGTTGCCTATGGTGCAAGGGATCGAAAAACTACCCGGATCCTTCAACTTCGGAAGCGTGGAACCTTGGATAAGCTCGCTCACCACCCTCGTGAAGGCTACGGTCTCTTCCTTGTCGACGGATCTCTTCCTAGCTAAGATTTCTCTCATAAATCTTCCATATGCCGGGATTTGGGTAAGTAGTTCGGTAAACGGGACGCTAACATCCAATTTCTTCACGATGTTAAGGAACTTGTCATAGTGAGTGTCCACCTTAGTCTTCATTTGCCTTGATGGGAAAGGCAACTTGACTTGAACCTTGTTTTGCTCAATATGGGTGGACTCCTCACTTGACACTTTCCCTTTACCCTTGTTTTTCTCTTGAAGTGGGGGAGGGTTGTCTTCTTGGGGTTTTTCAATTTCCCGTAAAACTTGCTCCTCAATTTGGATTATCAAAGCTTGACTCTTCTTGATTTGGAGACACAACTTCCTTCATTGCTTCTTGCTCACTAGGAAACACGGGAGGATTATAGGTGGCACCACTCCTTAAGGTGATGGCATTGACATGCTCAAAATTTGGAGTTTCACCTTGAGGAGGTAATTGCCCTCTTTGCCTTGAAGAACTTCCCGATGCAAGTTGTGATACTTGATTCTCAATCATTTTCATGTGAGTTTTGATTTCCTTGTTATCCATTAGAATTTGAGCAATGATTCATTGTTGTGACATTTGTGCCTCCAATTGACTCCTTTGCAGTTCTTGAGTACTCCTTTGCATATCCAACATTTGCTTTTGTATATCCGAATCCCGAGGTGGAGATTGTGGATTATGCGGAGTATCGGTGAGGGCTAATGGAGTACCATAGTCATGAATAGGAGACCGGCTCCTAGGCTTGCTTTGTTGATTGCCTTGTTGGAACCCATGAGACTTGCCTGGATCAAGGCCTTGATTGTTGCCATGGTTGTAGCTTTGATTCCCTTGGTTGTGGTTTTGTTGTCCTTGGAAATTTTGGTTTCCTTAGAAACCACCTTGAGTGAAGTTCCCTTGTTGGAACCCTTGCTTGTTGTTGAAGTTGCCTTGGTTATTTTGCTTGAAGTTGTTGAAGGGTCTTGGATTACCCACATAACCTTGGTAACCTTGAGTGTTGTCCCTTAAGGGAGGTGGAACATAGGGACGATGTTGTTGTTGATGTTGAAGTGCTTGTTGTTGAGGGACTTGATTAGAAGCTTGGTATTGATTAGAATAGGAGGCACCTTGCTTGAACGCTTGAAAGGCGTTCACTTGCTCAATACTCCCTCTACAATTCATAGGGTCATGATTAACGATTCCACAAGTGTCACACATCCCAAAATAGGGCAAAGGAGGTGCAAATCCCAAAGCATTCACTTCTTGAATCGGTTGATGGTGTGAGGAGCTAGTGCCTTGGACTTGGTTGAGGTGGCTTTGGAACTTCTTGTCAATAGTCTCCATGTGTGTTTTCAATTGAGCTCCAAGATCGATGCTCAATTGTGTAATGGCATCAATCTCATGCCTACCTCCCCGATTTGCCTTCCTAGGCCTAGAGTATTGCGAATTATGCACCGCCATCTCTTCGATTCTCGCCCAAGTTTGGTCGTCATCGACCTCGGTGAACCTACCATTGGAACCCATATCAAGTATAGCTCTCGAGTCCTCATAAAGACCGTTCCAAAATTGTTGCACCAAGAACCATTGTGAGAGTCCATGATGAGGGCACGACCTAACCAAAGACTTAAACCGCTCCCAAGCTTCATAGAGGGTCTCTTCATCCCGTTGTTGGAAACCGGTGATGGAGGCCCTAAGCATATTAGTCTTCTCCGGAGGGTAAAATTTTTGGTAGAACGCCAAGGCAAGCTTCTTCCAAGTGTCGATACCCATGGTTGCCCTATCGAGACTCTTGATCCATTGCTTCGCTTGACCGATAAGAGAAAACGGGAAAAGTACCCAACGAATTTGATCTTGAGTAATCCCGGTTTGGGAGATAGCGTCACAATAATCGGAGAAAGTCTCCATGTTTTGGTGCGGGTCTTCGGTGGGCAACCCACTAAATTGGTTCCTCTCCACAAGTTGGATAAAATGAGTCTTCGCCACAAAATTCCCGGTATAAGTATCCGGTAATGCACTCGGTCCCGGCAAGACATCCTCGGTGAATGTGGAGTGAGAGGAAAACTTAGGCATTCTTGGATATAAGGGAGAAGATGGTGGTGTAGACGGTGTTGATGTAGATGAAGTGGGGGAACTAGGAGAAGAAGAGTTATCGAAGGGATTGATGAAGGTCCCTCCGGCCGTCTCTCGAGGTGACTCGCTAAAGTCGGCTCCTTGAGCTTGCCCTTGATGAGTAGCTTACACTTGGTTGAGAGACTCTAACCCGGTAAATCGTCCGTTGGCGAAAGGCTCGAAAGAGTCTCTCCGGCTCTGGATTAAAGAGATAGAAGTCGCCTCCCCTCCTAGGCATACACTACACACTAGACCAAACGTGAGAACACCTAGTGCTTTGTGGGCACTAGGCAACGACAATAAACAAGCACAACTAGAGACAAAGAGAAAATAAAGCTAAGAAAAGAAGAAAAACTAGAAAATATTCACAAGAGAAGAAGGGAGAACACAAAGAAGGGTAACTAAGTCTAGAAATAAGCAAACTAAGTCTAAACAATGCACCGTCCCCGGCAACGGCGCCAAATCGATGGTAAGGATTCGTCGTGTATCCTAACCAACAATAAACTACCGATAACACCTAGTGGGTAGCTAGGGTAAGGCGGGATCGTATCCACGAGGATGGTATTGCGAAGTTTAGACTAGGTCGGCCTACAACAAGACTATGCTACCAAACAAACACAAAGAAACGATAAATCGAAAACTAAGATGGAGAAGAGATAAGAACTAGACTAACACTAGAGACTAACTAAACAATGAAACTAATGGAATGATGACTAACTAAGAGGATGAACTCAAATATGCAAAGGAGTGGGGTAAGTCGGGTTCATAAGAGTAGATGGGTAATTGGGTGATCAAGGGTATAGGTGTCTCCTAATTGCTAGGGTCGATCCGGGCTCTCGCAACTTAGACCGATGTCAAGGTGGGTCCGGGCTCTCGCAACTTAGACCCTAGTCCGCACTCTCGTGACTACGACTATTCTCAACATTTCCACATAATAGACAAACAATGAGAAGATGAACATAAGTATGGGAAGCATGGCCACTACAACTCACACAAGCATATCAACAAACACATAGAGTGCCCATAATGTGACTAACAACAAAGTTTCACCCTTTTCCCTTAATCAACCCTAATCATCCATAATCTACCCCTATTCTCCCTACTAACCCCACAAAGAAACTACTCACTCATAATTTTAGAGAAAACCAACATTCACAAGAGAAACTAGAACAAGCACCCAAACATTCATCATAAACAAACAATAACAATAACAATATGTAAAAGATGAAACTTGATTGAATAACAAAGAACAAGAGTAAAGAAAGATTATACCAACACTATGGAGATGAAAAGATGCAATCTTATATAAATAAGAACCCAAATAAAACCCAAGTTTGTCAAGCTTAGAGAATTTTTCAAGAACTTCTTAATACAAGAACTAATTAAACTAGATTAACTAAGGATTAAAGGAAGATTAAAACTAATGAGTGAAAGCAAATCTAGGGTTTTAGGGTTGTAGAGAGGCTTAAGGAATGCTAAACTATGACAAGATATGTTACTAATACAAGAAGGGAGTATATATATGGGTACAAGAATGAAGGAGAATGAAATAAAAGAAGTCGCGCAGCCTCTGTAGCGTCCCGACCGGGACGGGATCATCCCGACCGGGACGGCCCTGTCATCCCGACCGGGACGGGTTGGTCCCGACCGGGACGGGCCCACAGCAGCCCTCTTCAAAGCGCACCCCATCCCGAACGTGATGAGGCCATCCCGAACGGGATGGGTCTTGTAGGCCTCCCTTAAGAGCTCTTTGGTCCCTCCTTGCCTCTCATGGGTTTCTCGTAACCTCTCGGGACTCGGGATCGGGTCTCGGAGGCTCGGGTTTGGGTCCCAAGGTCTCGGGGTCGATTCCAAGGCCTCGAGTCATCGTTCCTTTATCTCATTGGCTCCAAAATGTGTATGTATCGAGTCGGAATCGCTCCAACTCATCCAAATCGGTCTCGGGAACCTGAAACGAACTAAAGGAAGCATAAGAAGCCCATGAATCGCTCCAAAAGAGCGATTCCACAAGGAAATGGGACCAAAACATTGTGAAAAAGGCACTACAAACCACACTTATCAGTAGGCAAATATGGCATGTAGTTAATAAACGAGTCAAAATAGGTCCAATTATGGCTATGTGAAGTTTATGGGAATTAGATAAAAGAAAGGGAGTGCCTCTTCTACATGTGTCACGATCACAAACCGAATGCATACAGGTATTTAAGAGACGAATATCATGCTTATGCAATTTGATGTTACATGTCTCATAAGGAGTGCTACTTTCAACCTATATGAAACTGATCATGGATGTCATCAGTTTAGGCTCTAAGTCTCACAATATAAGTAGCTTACTCGACAATTGGTCGATTGATTCATTTGGCATTCAAAACATAATCGGTGACAAGATTCAAGAAATACTAAACTCAAATAACGGGAAATAAGTGTCATTAACAAGAAAGAGCAAAGAACTAGGGAAAAACATGCGACAAACGCAATGTCATCATCGCCGACACGACTCCACACAAAAATTCGAAAATAATAAAAAAAAATTGAAAATTAAAACACACCCAAAAGAAAAAAATACACAAAATATCCCCCCAAACCAAATTACACAATGTCCTCATTGTGAACCAAGAGAAATAAACTAGAAAAAAAATATAAAGGGTAAAGGAAGATATAAAAAAAAAAAAAAAAAAAAAATTAAGAGATAAAAAGGGAAAGGTACCGACAATATACTGGAGAGAAGTTCCCCCCAAATCAGCAACAAACATGGGGTATAAGAATCACACTCATCAACCATCAGTATTAAAATCATAGCAGTTCAAGGCTCGCAGGAGTAGATCAAATGTCTGCGCATGTGCTACACAAGAGCATAAGTAGCACCAAGATAGAATAACGACATAATATAAAATCAATGTTAGGGATCGTCTTAGTCTAGCTGGGCCAATCCTGAACAAGGTGGTCATAGTATATAAGAAGAGTAAGGCTTCTAATAGGCGGCTCGTAAGGCAAGGCGGCGTACACACCAAATTTCTCAAATGTCCACCAAGGCTTATCATCGAGTATAAATTGCACAAGAGAATAGTTAGAAATCTCAAAACCAGTCAAAGCATCAATCTTACTTGCCTCACTTTCTTTAGGAAGGTTGTCTAAATCTAACAACTCCAAACTCAAACAAATCTGCTTCAAAGAATTATCGCAATCCTCCTCACAAATCATAAGCTCAAACAAAGGGTCAAGAGATATCTGATCTAGACAATTAGTGGGTGAAAGGGCTTCATCTTCAATATAAGGGAAAAACTCAAATTTTTCTAAAATGGATTTCTCAAATAATCATCCTCGATATCCCATCTATCCACACTTTTTCTACTTAAGAAATCATCAAAAAGTGTATTCTCCTCTTCCCTTTGATTTTTCCTCACAAGCTCAAGATCCACTCGTTTATTCAATTCCTTCTCCAAAATGTCATAATTGACATCAAATGACACTCTCTCAAAATCACACAAATCAAAATCCTTAATGTTGTCCTTAATTAAAAGAGCAATATTTAGAGCATCCAAACACACATTTTCCTCAAAAAACATACATTCCAACTTAGTGCCATTGACATTCACAAAGTCGGGAGAAGGTTGGATTAAAGTGTCTGGTAGTTGGTTTAAAGGAGGATGAGATGGTTCACAAGGATCAAAATTTATGGAAATCGATATCATGCATCATTTTATCATTCATGGGGGAGCGGGGAACTTGGATAGATTGAACATTATACACATCATCATCTTCTTCATCATCAATTATGTTCATAGGAGATGGAGATGGAACACTTACCTGAAGGTTATTTGCTACTTCCATAGGCGAACCCGATTGACTTTGTTGCTTTTCGTCGGCTAATTGGGTAAGAGTTAGCAACTGACCTTTTAGAGTCTCTTGATTCTGTAGAAGTTGTGTGAATTGTAGCATCAAAGCCTTGATTTTCGTCATTTCATTATTCCACCTCATCTCTGACTCAGCACTGTTTCGGGCTAAATATTTAAGGAGTTTTCATCGCTCCTCATAAAGCATATAATTAAACATTCTATCGCAATTTGCCTCAATATTAGCCCGTCTCTCATCAAGCACACCATCAAAAATCATATGACACATCTCCCAAATATCAACATGAAAGCCACATTGTAAATAAAAGACTCAAGTCTGTCCCAATAAATATGCAGTGACTCATGATTAAATTGAGGAAAGTAGAAGATAGTCATAATGGTGACACAAATAAAAAAAAATAAAAAAATTATATACGAAATAAAAATAAATAAATAAATACAGAATAATCTAGAACTCAAAACAAATAATAAGCAATAATACAAAACCGTCTCCCCGGCAACGGCGCCAAAATTGACAAGGCTAAAGTCGTATCACCTTAATTAAAATAATCCTAACGAACAATTAACAGGTAGCTAGCATTAAGTAAGGGTCGAATCCACAGAGAGACGGATGAAAATCGCTAATTATCTAATAATCGATTCTAAACTATTTAAATTCTGGTTTGTTTGAATTGTTTTATAAACTAATGTGATTATGTAAATTACGAGGTTATAATAATATTAAAAGGATCTAGGTCTTCTGGTTCACTATGCAATTAAATTGGGTCAAGTTAATTAATCATTCAATCAATCAATCACAGTTATTCATGGCAAAGACACGGCCCCTCGGATCTTATGTCAACCTTAGGATAGATTCTGACGGGCTCTTGCAACTTACCAGATTATCCTACCCACTTACTTGTAAGTCTACCCTTACCAGGCTTTCGATCTTAGGTTCGGGTTCCTAAACATTCAACTAGTTCAACGTCTCAAACTAATCAAACAATGATACAAGACAAGTAGTAAGGCAATAACATATAAATGATCAATCAAACAATTAATTAAACCAACATCCCAAATTCAATTAACGTTGATCCTCTTTAACCCTAGAAGAATAAATTAGATACTCATACTAAAAGATAAAGCAATAAAGAAATTAAGCAAAATAAAATACAATATGAAACTAAGAGAAAAGAGAAAAATAATAATTACGTAGAACTGAAAGATTGACGATCTAAAATTATGATTACAAACTAGAAGAATTATGATACTCATAAAAAGTCTAAACTAAACTACTGAATATGAAAGTGTAAATAAAACTAACCCAAGGAGGGTATATATATATACTAATAATAAGGAGTCTAACATCTTCTCCTTTACTAAATAATAAGGAAAAATTGAAAATCCCGTGAAACAGCTTCAAACCGATCGGTTTAGGTCTGAACCGACCGGTTCAAGGTTGTCTCGACCGGTTTGGGTTCGACACGACCGGTTCGGGTTTCTCTGCACTGCACGACGAATTTGAATGCTTTCTGTTTCTTCATTACTTATCGAATTTGGACGTGTGATATATCGTTGGAAAGCTAAAAGAAAGATATTTCCAACGCAAAAAAATCAGCTCAATCAGAGTTGTAGAACTCAAGATATTCACGTTTTAAGTTGACCCTTGTTTTCGTGATCGTTCTTTCTTCTCGATTTGCATTTGTTTGACCTTTCCAACTTATTTATTTGTCATTTTTGTTTCTTCACTTCACGTCCTTCCTCAAGTATTCACTTAGTATCCTCTAACTTTTATCACTTCTTCTTTGTAGATCTAATGGCTCGACTCTCGTCATTGTCCAAAATATAGCTCAATCGCCTTCATTTGTCTCGTTTCCTACAAAACGTAAACAAAATACCCGGCATAACAAAGAAGAATAGAAAATCTAGAAAAACGACTCATAGGATACATAAAACGAACCAAAATAAAGGAAAAGTTGGGGTCAAATATATATACAAAATGAGTTCGTCTGGGAGTAAATAAGAGTAATCATTTGTCCATATATATTAACAAAATGAGTTCGTCTGGAAGTACTCCATAAGTCTGTAGTATAATTGTATAACATTGAAAATTTATCATAAGGGGATGATCCTATGATTATAAATTGAAGTCATTTTTGGTTCTTAGATATCAACTATCAATCCAAATATTTACCGAGTATTGTCTTAAAGAGAGATATTGCGAGTTTAAAATACAATGCACGCGTACAATTTAATTTGACGTTTACCGCATGTATGACCTCCCAAAAAACACATTCACGTATGTGGATAGTATACATTTACTATTAAACATACTCTTACCTTCGACTTACTTTATAATGTTTCGTAGTCTCACAAATTTATGCAATCTTCTAACTTGGTATCATTACATTGTCACTAAAAATCGGCATGTGCATCGCACGGGCTTTCCATCTAGTTAAGTAAATTGAAACACTTTTGGGCTGAATTGATGAGAGGACTCGGGTGGTAGTATTTGTGTACTATTACTGTGCCACTTAGGATGTAGTGGTTTCATCTTTTATATATAAAAGATTTGAACGTGGACTGCATGGTTGATGTTAATTATTTCTATTGTTCTACTCTCGATTGTTTGATTGCTTCTTATTATCTGAACTGAATGGCGTGATTTGGGTTGCTAATAGAAATAATGAATTAGGGAAAATTATTTGACTCTTTTCTTCACTAACAATGAAGAGAGATTCATATCCGATATAATTGAATTTGTATTGAATGTCACAAAATGCTTTGAATTGTTGGATTGACTGATCTATTTTAGGGATCAAATAATTATTAGTAGTTGATACAAGTTAGGTTAAGTCATTCTCCTCCATTTAAATTCTCATTAATAAATTCCTAACGATTTTTATTATTTGTTGTTAGTTAGTTACTCCCTCCGATTTTAAATTTTCACCCATTCGTCAATATATAGGTGGAGTATTTTAAAGAAATGAGGCGTAAATAAAAAATGGAGGGAGTATTTGTTAATTCAACACCACAATTCCCCCAAAAGTGGTTACTTGATCATTGATTTATAAAAGTTCATGTCTTTCTACACAAATTTCTCAAATACGATTAATCTGATTCTTTGTGGGTTCGACCTTTATTTGCATTTTACAATTTACTAGTTTTTATGCCCGTGCGATGCACTGGTTTAACAATGACATTATTAAATCAACCTTAATACTTCATTTTATAATTATTTACTGCGATGGAATGATTACGATTATTTCAAATAATTGTCATTTTAGAGGATTAGCACTCCACGTTTGCATGTATTTTATACAAAAAGTAGCAGACGCGGGTTATGATGCTACACTTAGACGGTTAGACCTGTCAAATTCAACTCGACCCATAAATCCGACCATAATTTAATACATACTCCCTCCGTTCATAATCTTTTACCCCGTTTCATCATTATTTGTGGGGAATATTTTAATGAAACGGGGAAAAAGATAGTGAACAGAGGGAGTACTAATTTTTTTACTTTAAAAGCCATAACAAAATTAGGCGTTCAAAACTATTTCTGAGCAAGACCCGTATACCCCGACCGAGCGACCGGTGACAAGTCTAGTGTGCACATTAGCTACATGGCTAAAACAAACTATGCTCATCATAATACCTGGTCACTTTCAGCAATTTTAATGTCTGTGACAACTCATATAGAACATTGAGCTTATCTGTGTCTTTTGTTACCTAAGCATTTGACTTTCGCACTGAATATGTTTGTATGTATGTCATCATCTCACTCTAAATTTGACCTGACCCACCTGACACGTTTTTAGGGGCATGAGCCTTTTTTTTTACTCGCAACCGTTTAACCCGAATCCGAAATGACCCGATTTTGGGTCATGATCTAGCCCGACCTGTTTAACTTGTTGGAAAGAAGAGACCATAAAACTTTAGTCTAAAAGTCAATTTCTAACCATCTATTTCTATGTCTGGATTTTGCTAAAACTCAAATTTTAACATAGAAAGTAGTACTCACCATGCCTGTAGAAGAGTCACTCTTTTCTTTTTGGGTTGTCTTTCTAAAAGTCACTTTTAGCTTTATTCCTATTTTGTTTGATTTTTGTGGTTAACATTGGTTCTAACCTCACTTATTTTTCATCTTTCATTTTCCATCACACATTTCTATACACCTTAATTCTCACTAAGAAGGTGGGGTGACCCTTTTAGTGAGACAGTGGGAGTATTAGTTATGGGACGAAGTGATTATGATTACTTCAAACCATTGTCATTTCAAAGATTTGGCATCGTTTATCAATGCTTATCTTAAGAGCACGACACCGAGAGAAATCAAGAAGTGAGACAAGCTAAGATTTTTTTTTTAAATATAAAATTTATAATTTAAAGAAAATAATACCAATAGTGTTAAAATAAATAAAAATTTAATATCAAAAATATTTTTTTTGCTAAAAAAGCGGTAAAAAATCAGGCGTTCGAAACTATTAATGTTCCGTATTCTGTCCATAATCCGATACGGGACCAGTATTTGAGCTGACGCATTCGTCAGTTCTAGTGTCTACATTAGTTATTTGGGTGGAACAAATGACACTCATCAAAATACCAGGTCTTGTGCCTGTGAGCAATATTAATATGTCCGTGAGACCGTGACAACTTATCTGCGAACATAGTTTATCTATGTCTTTTATTCGCTAACCATTTGAATCTACTACATCTAATATATTTGCATGTATGCAACCATCTCGCTTTAAATTCGACCCAACCCGCAAACTTGTCTCACCAAATCTGCTGTTTTTTGGGTCATGAACCCAGCTTTTTCACCCAAATTCTAAATTACCCATTAATTTAGGGACATGCCAGGTCTGACACATTAAACTTGTTGGAATGAAGAGACTACAAAGTCTAAAGCACAATTCTAGTCAATCTATTCCTATGCCTAGATTTTCTTAAAACTCTAATTTTAACCTATTAGCAATTCGATATATATACTCCCTCCATTTTTTGATTTAGCCCCATTTTCTTTTAGAGATTTTTTTTTAGTTAGCCTCATTTCTTCATATGAAAATTTATTAATTAGTATTTTTTTTCTCTCATCACATGCACTATATCACCAATTTCCATTTACTTTTTCACTTTTTTTGAAAATTTGTACCAAACCCAAATGAGGTTAATAAAAATATGGAGGGAGAAATTAATTATTACTCCGTATATATTATCCTTTTATTTGAATATAATTTTATGTCTAATCTTAACTTAAATCATCAAGCATATTTAGTAACATACTCTCCTGTAGAGTTGCACATAGGACACAAAAGTTGTGTTGTCCCGTCTTAAATAGTACTCAACATTACCATAAGAAAAAACTGACCCGACATGCCCAACTCGGTTTTAGGTCAAGAGTCAAGATCTCTGAATCTTGATCTATGACTCGATATTTTAATTAAAAATATAAACTAATATTGAATTTAATTTTTTATCTTTTAATTATAAAAGAATTTTAAAAATTTATTGAAATATAAAGTCTGTGCGATGAATATTAGTTTAAATCATTGAAATATAACATCATAATTAAGAAGTATAAAAATAATACGAAGTACTATTAAAATAAATGAAAAGAGGTAAAAAATCGACATACGAAACTATCTGTATTCTGACCATAACCCATTTCGGACCAATATAATACGATCCATAATTAAACCGACCCGTATTCAGTATTTTGACCCGACATGTTTAATGTTATTTTAAAAAATCATGTACATTAAAAAAAATCTGTCTTTACTTTCAATTAAAATTTATTATTTTATACTATTACTAATAATAATCAATATACTCAGTATAATGATAATCATCTGTACGTGTTACATAATAATCAATCAATTTTAAGCCCGTACATTATTGTTATTGTTATATACACTATATAATATGACATATTACCCATGTTGCGTATAGTAATTGTTGTAATGTAATTAGTAATTAGTGGACTTCTGTTGTTTATACAAAGAATTCTACTTTCACTCAAAATCCGTCTTAGGTTAGAGTTAAGAAGTGTACTTCTAATCTCATATTTATTAAAAACCCGGAAATAAAATAATAATAATATAGCTAATATTGATTGTAAAATAAAAAAAAGCTTCATTTAATTGTATATATTGATTAGAATCATTTCGCATACGACAAATAATTCTTCGATAGAGTAACAGACAAACAGCCTTTTTTAGTCAATATCCTCCTAACGGTTGGTTTAATTTTCATTCTCGAATGAGTTGGGCTTTTCATTTACTTATTAATCCATTTCGTCATTCAGTATTTTAGTTGGTTAAATTTTTTATTTTTATATTTTTTGTATTTTTTAAAAACTGGATCGGAGACTAGATATCCGGTTTTCATTTTCGCTGATACGTATCCACTACGATTTTACGTAAAAGCTTACCAGATATCCGGATATTTGTATCGAATATCTGGAAATTTGTATAATTGCATCCGTATACCGTATCGTATACGGATAATAAAACCGTATCAGATTTTTCTGCTCAACCCTAGTAAAAATTACCGTTAGATTTAACAAAATTTGACCTGACTTGTAAACCCGACCCACGCAACCCGTTTATTCATAGGTCAAGATTGAAGATGTCTAAATCTTGATTCATAACTTGATATTTTAAATTACAAATATAAACTTATATTTAATTTAATACAACATATTTTATCTTTTAATAATACAATAATTATTAAAATAGTTTTAAAATTTTATTGGAATATGAACATCATTGTGGACATGACGTAGGTCCACCCCGACGCGGCCACGCGCGGGTTTGGTTAGGCGAATGCACCTCCATATGAGAATGGATCGAATTGAAATTTAAGTCGAAATGGAGTCGCCACCGAACATTGTGGGAGTTCGGACCCGTTCGAGCCCACTCTATATCGCTATGTACCATACACAAAGTATGGTCCATTTCGGTTTTAGAGTTTATTGGGCTCGTCCCTTTGTATTACGATACCGATACCATCTACACCGCTAATCGTGTAAAGAATGACTCTCGTGCACCAACGGTTTCGGGCATCCGGAAACCGAGGTTCTTAGTAAGGGGTGAGAGTACGTGTTGGGAAGCCCACTAAGGACACCCAACCCCGCCCGCACTAAGCGGCCTCTACTAAGACATCGTTTGACTTTCTAATATGCGCGTTAGTGATTCGGTGAAATGATATGCAAACAACGTTTTAGCTAAGCATGCGAATTAAATGTGAGCTACGTCATTTTAATGCATCTAATTTATTGTCGAATTGATTGAGCATGCGAGGGTTTATTTATAAACGGTAAAACGTAAATAAATAAAGCAAAGTAATAATAAATCGGTTACAAATTACACGGGCGGAATACAACCCGGAATTCACAATACAACGAGCAATAAAATAGAATAATCAAAATATATAATCAAAATGATAAGAAGTAGTTAGAAACGGACCCGTGTATAAACTAGACCATGAGTTGTGTAAATGGACGAACTTTCGATTAAATACACATTATTTTGTGTACTAACCAAAGGACGGAGATATAGGACCTAGGCGTGGTGCTAGCCCGATCCCAAATCCCGATGCCTTGTCCCAACTTATCATATCGATAAATTGGAGTCTAAATTAATCGTACGTCGGATACGACTAAAGAGTCGTCAACGTAAGATTAATAGTGAGACCGTCGATCAAAGTTGTTTATGTGCAATGATATGCATGTATTTTAAAAAGAAATCACGTGATAGACTTTACACGTGTCGACTAAGTCGCTTTTAAAAAGACGAAGCTCGGATGATAAAAAAAGCTCTCGGTTTTCTGGGCTACAAGATCCACTCGATCGAGTCATGGCACGGACTCGGTCGAGTGTGCCTTTAAATTAGCTACTGCCCGTTTTTTAGGGTGCTACTCGATCGAGTAGCTTATGTACTCGGTCGAGTAGCATCTGTACGAGGTATAACTCGTCTCGTTTTATGTATTTTAAAATCGATAATTAATCGAATCACATATAAATATGGCACGATTTATATGCAACTCGATCTTCGGAACTCATAATGCTTATATCATGATTACGAGACCGTTATCGGAGATTTTAGAAAAGATGATATGAAAATCGTTTTAAATTGGACCGGGACAAAATTAGTTCCCTCCGCGTTACGTCATATTTAATAATCCTTACGGATTATGCGACGCTCGATTTAGCGTCAACGGGTTTTGTACCGATCCTTTGAAATGGAATTAAACCCGTTCAACTATGTACTATCACGATCACGTTATGCCCTTGAGTGCGTAGGGCGGTGCTCCTCGAAAGGGCGCCACCACTATTGCGGCTCGTAAAGGGATTAAACGGACTTTGTGCAATAGTCATAGTTAAACGAGTTAATCCGAATTTTGATATTATTTAAATGTATATATACGCGGTAGTAATAATATGACAAAATGTAAATAACGAACACTACAAGAAAAACTGTCCCGGGCGTCCACCTGTTTGGCGTCCTGGGCATACGGACGCCTACATGGCGTCCGAAAAGTCAAACGGACGTCCACAGTCGGACGCTAAACTTGGCGTCCGACTGTATTTGGGGAGGACAAAATTGAACCCAAATGACGTCCGCAGGCGGACGCCATATAACCCAAATGACGTCCACTATCGGACGCCATATTCATCAAAATGGCGTGTGAATGTGGCGTCCGATAGCGGACGCCCGTTGAGTTGGGTGTGGCGTCAAATACCAGCTCACCCCCCTCTCCCCCTTCATTCGTAAAAAAAAAATCTCTCTCTACACTCTCCCTCTACGCTCGCCGACCCTATTCTCTCCCTTTTTTCATCCTTTATTCCTAATTTCGGTACGTTTTCTTAGTTTATTTCGTTTCTATTCATTATAATTAGTTCGTATTCTCCATTGTTAGCGTTATTTATTGATAATTTGTTAGTTAATTTCGTCTAGGTCTAAATTTCGATTAGGTTGATTAGTTTAGGCCATGTTCGATTTGGTTGATTAGTTTATCCCAAATTCGCTTAGTTAGATTATTTATGCCCATCGTTATTTTGACTAGGGTTTGATTAATTTGGTTGAATTGAGCTAGAATGACCTATAGGGTTTAGGGTGAAGTTTTGTGTGACTTGAGACGGACCAAAAGGTGTCGTAATAATGCCGGATTTTCCCGAAACCACTTCTATCCTGATCGGGGTTGTAAATAGGTGTTAGCGGCGCTTTCGGAATTTTGATATCTGCATCCGAAAATTTGACCCTTTTTTGACCTGTTTAAGCTGCTTGTGTGTGACCTAAGGCATGAATTATTGTGTTTTGTTTGGTTGAATTGGGATTACATTGATAAATTAGCTAGGGTTTTTGTAAATTGGGATTAAATTGTGATTAAATTCGGTGACTAATTTTTGTAAGGTCAATTAATAATTAATAAGACATTTGCAAATTAGAAATTGGGTTTACTTAATACAAAATTCTTACATTTTCCCCAAAAAAAAAAATTGGGTTTACTAAATTTTTTTAAGGTCAATTCTGAATTAATAAGACATTTGGGTTTATTTTGACGTATTAGTTAGAGAAATGAAGTTTAAGTTAAATGGTGATTAAATATTCGTTTAGCAAGTTATAAATTAAAGTAGGGAAATTAAACTTTAATATGTTATATATATTTTTTGAACATAGAAAATGAAGAGAATTGAACGGAAATGGATGTACGAGGGAAGACTTGATAAGAAGAGATGTCCAACAGTCGAACTTTTGAGGGGTGTTGAGTCATTTGTCGAGGTCGCTAAAAAGTCGGTAGACTACGCATCGAGGGGGGAGGTTAGGTGTCCGTGTACTAAATGCAAGAACCTAAAATTTCTTGAGGTCCTTGTAGTGAAGGAACATGTCATCTATAGTGGTTTTTCACCCGATTACTATTATTGGATTTGTCATGGTGAGTCATCTCAGTCTGAGGGAACCGAAAACCATCAAGATGAGGGGGGATTGAGAGGTATGATAGTTGATGTTGTGGAGTGCAACTTGTTTAACTCACCTAACCCACGAGACTCACCTAGCCCACGAGACTCACCCAACCCACAAGATTCACCTAACCCACAAGAGCCTAACCCACGAGCAAAGGTGTTTTTTGACATGTTGGAAGCTTCGGAGAAACCGTTATACGGAGGGTGCGATGTGACTTTGTTAGAAGTCGCGTCTATGGTAGTTAGCCTTAAATGTGAGTTCAACCTGCCCTTTGCTTATGTCGATGGTATTGCTGCCTTGCTCGAGAGAGTTATTCCAAAAGACAATATAATGACCCGATCATTCTAGACAACCAAAAAGGTTGTGAAGGGACTTCAACTCCCGCATCAAAAGATTGACGCTTATCCAGATGGGTGCATGCTATTTTGGAAGGACGATGCGATGCTTGATGAATGTAGGAGATGTGGTAAGGGTAGGTATAAGATGGTCGAGGGGGATATTGTTTTGAGAGGTAGAAAAGGGAAAAGTAGTGTCAGGGGTAAGAAACCAATCCCAATAAGTCAGCTTACGTACTTCCCTATTGCACCTAGGCTTCAGAAATTGTACGCCACAAAAATTATAGCTGAGCAAATGCGGTGGCACAAGGAGGACATTAGGGTACTAGGGAAGATGTGTCATCCGAGTGATGGTGAGGAGTGGAAGCGTTTTGATAGACTACATCCTCACTTTGCGTTAGAACCCCGAAATGTAAGGCTTGGGTTGTGCACTGATGGATTTGCACCGTTCGGTCAATTTGGTAAATCGTACTCTTGCTGGCCAGTGATGATCACACCTTACAACCTACCTCCTTGGTTGTGTTTGAAGCAACCTTTCATCTTCCTATCTCTTATTGTTCCCGGACCCAAAAACCCGAAAAACCATTTGGATGTTTACTTGCAACCTGTTATTGAGGAACTGAAACAACTGTGGGTGGTAGGGGTGGAAACTTATGATGTCTCTCTGAGACAAAACTTTCAGTTGAAAGTAGCTTTGTTGTGGACTATAAACGACTTTCCCGCGTACGGTATGCTCTCGGGGTGGTCTACTGCGGGTCAGAAAGCATGTCCGTGTTGTATGGGTGAGAGCAAAGCTTTTTATCTTCCAAATTCTAGTAAAATAAGTTGGTTTGACTGTCATCGGCAGTTCCTACCAGAAGGTCACCCATATAGGAAGAATAAGAAGGCGTTCAAGAAGGGTGAGGAGGTGCTTGACGACGCACCTGATCGACTCCCAGGAGATGAAATATGGGAGTTGATTTCTGATTACCCGTCTACTGTTGACGGAACCGAGCAGGGGTTCAAAGATCTCAAGAAGTTTAAAAATGGTTGGTTTAAACGTAGCATATTCTTCGAACTACCATATTGAAGGACTTTGATAATTCGTCACAATTTAGATGTGATGCACATAGAGAAAAACTTCTTCGAGCAGTTGATTCACACGGTGACGGATGTGGAGGGGAAGAGTTGTGACACTACAGGCTCCCGGCGAGATGTAAAGAATTTTTGTGACCGTCCTCAACTGCACATAAAACGGGATGGGTCGAAACCAAGGGCCTTGTTCACACTTGAAAAGGCTCAGAGAAAGGCGTTGTTGGAGTGGGTAGAGAAGTTGAAATTCCCTGATGGGTACGCCTCCGACTTCAGACGCTGTGTTGATCTTAAGAACCTGAAGCTTCAAGGGTTAAAGAGTCACGACTGTCACGTTTTCATGGAGAGGTTGCTTCCGGTGTCACTAAAGCACCTTCTGCCACCGACGGTGTGGAATTCCATAACTGAGATATCTCAGTTCTTCCGAGATTTGTGTTCCTTTACAGTATCAGTTGAGGACATGTCTCGGCTCGAGGATCAAATTCCGTAGATAATGTGCAAACTTGAGATGATCTTTCCACCGTCATTTTTTAATTCCATGGAGCATCTACCTGTCCACTTGCCCTACGAGGCTAAGGTTGGAGGACCTGTCCAGTATAGATGGATGTATCCATTTGAAAGGTAAGTAACTTTTAGTAACTTCGTTTAAAAAAAATAAGCTTAACTAATTTGTATTGATTGGAATATATAACTTGTTTATTTAGATTCCTGAATCATTTGAAGAAGAAAATTGGTAACAAGGCTAGAGTAGAAGGTTCTTTTTGTAATGCATATTTGACAGAAGAGATTGCAAACTTCTGCTCCCTCTACTTCGATAAAGATGTGCAAACAAAAACCAAGAACCTGAACCTAGGATATTCGGTGTCCATTGACCCCACTATACCCGAATTTTTTCAAAAGAAGGACGATGAAGGAACTTCATCCGTTGAGGGTTCTAGGACACTAGATGAGAAAGAGTACAACCGAGCGCACCTTTACCTACTTTCGAATTGTGAGATCTTAGAGCCTTATGAGAAACAATTTGTAACTAAATATGTCGCTGCGAACCCTGCCGTGAACCCTGATGACGTTTGGAGTAAGCACGACCCTGATGAGGTGGTCCCCGAAACGGGACCGGAGCAGACCGCTGAGCAGGAGGAGGAGGAGCAGCAACAGGGGCCAGATGAGGAGCTGGAGAAGGACGAGGAGGGGCGGTATGTTCTCAAACCAACAGGCACATGGTAATATAATCTAACTTGTTGATTATTCTTTTGTAAATGTTCATTTTTGTACTACATTTTGTATGATTGACTGCATATATGGTCTTCTCGACTCGGTGCAGGTTTCTGCACAAAGAGGTCGTCAAAGGCTGTACCAACAGCTTCATGGTCGACAAAGGGCAAGGGTATGCTAATTGGTCTCAGGTACCGGTTGAGATACGAGAGTGGTGGTTCAACCAGTTCAAGGTACGTGGATTGTTTTCGCTCCCAGGTTTTTATTTTATAATCTGGACTTTGTAAATATTTTTCATACTACTTATTAATCTGTCTTGACTGTATAGTTCAAGTTCAGCTGGGCCTCAGAGTTTGATGGTAGGGTCTGGGAACGGTATAATGAAACATGCACACGACGTTTCGCCTGTGTGATGAATAAACGACGTACGCGGGGGACTCCGTTGAAGGACCTTAAAGGTGTTAGTTATTTTTTTTTGGGTAATCAATTTTAACAAATAAACAATCTAACTTCAATCTTTCACTGTATTAAATAATATATTGGGTCGTCATATTTTAGGGGAGGCGTTGGAGAGATGGATTGCCTACCACGATCAGAAAGAGTTTAAGGTGTGGTCCGAAATTGCCCAAAGGAACAAGTTGAAGAACTGTGACCATGAGGGCCAAGCGAACCCGACACATCATCGGGGTTCTCAGTCTTCTTTCACTCGTGTCAAGAGAGTATGATTTCCACTAATTAATACCGTACTCTTCCTTGAATAATCGTAAACTACGTTTGCGTAATTTATATTTGCCTAACTTTCGTACTAATTTAATAGCTGTGTGCTGAGCTCGGGAGGGAGCCAACCGCGGCGGAAGTATTTTACGACATGCATGGGCAGACCGATGAAACAGGGACTACCTTTAAATCGAAAAAGGATCAGGCGACCTGGGTGAGTACTAAATCGACTGTAGGTGGTGGATAACTATCTTCAATGATTTCATCTAATAATAACTTCAATTGAGATCGTTCTTCTGTACGCAGGACGCCTACCAAGAAGAGTTGGCGAGACTCGAGGCCGATCCTGATGTTGAGGAAGTCAACCCAAACGAGATTTGGTTCAAGGTCGTCAAGGGTTACAGGAAAGGAAGTGTGTACAGTGTGGGAAATGCACACGGTATGTACTTCAGACCTCCCACATCGCGTCTGAGCACCTCCACACAAATGGAGTACACGCCGGCCGGATCTCAGCAGTTCGATCCGGAGAAGGAGCAAATGAAGGAGCAACTGAAGGAGCAGGCAGAACACATCAAGAAAATGCAGGAACAGATGGCCATGTTTCAGGCCATGTTCGACAAATGCAACCAAGGTCCTCCCCCACCCCCTCCAGACGACAGAGACCCCTTTAGCGGGGGTGGCGGTAACTCTGGTGCTGCAGCTAGCTTCACAGTTAGTTGATTGTTTGTTGTTGTTGTTGTTTTAACTGTATATACGGATTATGTATCTTTGAACTACTTTACACTTGTGTACCTTCAAACCGTACGTTAAATCTGTTTATATAAGTTTTTTCAGCATAAATGAGTCGAGAGATGAACTCTTTTGGTTGACTGAGCTTGAATGTGGTTGAGGTATTGTGGATAGTCGACACTTGTTGTTGAGTTGTGGTTTATTTTGCAGGTTTTGGCTAAACATTGAACGCATGTTTACGGTCATGCAACAGCATAAATAGCGTCCGATAACGGACGTCATAGCAGACGCCAGGGGAAACTAAAGTGACGTCCGACTGTGGACGCGAGATGTACGTGGGTGGCGTCCACAGTCGGTCGCCAACATCAGGCCCCAGACGTCCGACTATGGACGCCACTCAGAGACACATGGCGTCCACAGTCGGTCGCCAGCTTGGTGTCCACTGTCGGTCGTCATTTGTCCTGGCGTCCAACAGTGGACGCCCGTTTTAAAAAGGGGCGACCAGGCGTGGCTTCCGCTTTCTGGCGTCTGTTTGCGGACGCCCGTCGCCTTATAACGTCCACTGTCGGTGGCCACCAGGTGGACGCCTGGGGCACCTTTTCTTGTAGTGGAAAAATTAAATGTTAGATTGTTAGATGCGATAAATAAATGTTAGATGCTAGAATACGATAAGTAAATGTTAGATGTTAGATGTTAGATGTTAGTAGTCATGTCGTTACTATCGACTAATTATAATACATAGACATAAACGTAAATGTACAAAAAAGAACGAAAAAAAAGAGGGAAGAAGGAGAAATCGATGTTGAATGTTACACCCGCAACCTACATGCTCTTGCTTCTCGGGATACGGTTCGTCAAATGGCGGCAATGGCACGGGAATCGCTGAGATACGTAGGAAGAGTTGATGGTGTGTATGTATGGCTCGGTTTTTGTATAGATTTGCTTAGGATTGTAGTGTATTAGGATGAGGGACTTAGGGTTAGAAATGTAGGGTGTTTTGCATGCATAAGTTGGCTGAAAAGTATGATCCAAAAGCTTGTGAAATGTGATGGGTTGATGGGGTATTTATAGGAGAAACCCCACGACATAGGGTCACTCGATTGAGTGGCCCTAGGGCACTCGGTCGAGTGCCTTCAAAGACGGGTCTGTTCCGGATTTTGAGGCTCCACTCGATCGAGTGGGTCAATCCACTCGACCGAGTGGATCAATTAGGGCGAGATATTTTAGGGATGATTGACTCTTGATTGTTTTTGATTATTTTTTGAATATCGCTACTTGGCGCAAGTTTTCGGAAGCGCACCAGGTCGTTTTTTGTGTGTCGGATTCGTATTGACCGGGTTTTGACCCGGTCGATAAAAGACGCGTTTTATTTTTGGTGTCGGTTTTGGCCCAAATTAGTCTCATTTTGCTCGGAACGACCCACTGGGCCTGGTTTTGAGGTTGGTTTTGTGAGATTTGTATCCCGTTAAAAAGCCCATGCCGGACATTACTGATTTCGAGCCCGTATCCGAGCGCGTTAGAGCTCGTTTGCGTTCGATCATCATCGGATGTTATTTTGGAAACTACCATCGACACCTGGCTGTCAAAATGCGGGTGTCTACAGAGCCCCCACTCTGACTGAGGCTTGGATAGGGCGAAAGTCAGAGTAGCTACCAAATCAATCAAGACCCGGTAGACCTCCGGTCGGGTCGTTTATAGTCCATTAGACTCGGGTGAAGGGCTCGCCATCCATAAGATAGAAATCATACCTGAGCTGATGATAATACCTTTGGGGGGAATTGGACTTGTCGCGTAAGTCCTGGGTGTGCCTGTATGTGGGCCCATCCCGTGCTTAAATTGAGGGAATGCCATCTTTAGACTTTTCGATGGGGAGATATATGAACTGTGCGGGCTTGCTTCTGAAGCCTCGAGTTGTACTGTATCAGTTACATAAAGGTTTGCATGCAACCTTTAGGCAAAACACGACTCGCGCTGGGGAATAAAAATTTGGATGATTGAAAAAAAAAATTAGAAAGATTTTAGAATATATATTTTTTTGAATTTTGACAGACTGCTCGGGATGACTAAATTCCTGTGCCCGTGGGGAGGAGTCAAGAGTCGGGCCTGCATGCCTAGGCCCACTTGGGCCAAGGAGGCACAGCTGCAGGGGATGCACCAGGGTTTTGATGTTATAAATACTTCACCCTGGCTTCTTTCTTTGTCACAACCCTCAAAACTTCTTCTTCTCCTCAAGAAGAAAAAAAAAATCATCTCTTTTAAGAAATTTTATCTTGGGTATTGACCATCTGACTGACATGTTGCAAGATTGGTCCCACCGTTTTAGGGATGCGAGCAAGGTAGCCCTAAAGCAGTCGGGTATTTTCTAATTGTTCACGTTCCGCCAGATGCACATGGACCGTCATTTTCTTGACGCCTGTCTGACCTTCTAGGATGACACTTATCACGTTTTCGCCTTCCCTTGGGGCGAAATCTGTTCTCTCCCGGAGGAAATTACTGCCATAGGAGGGTGGAACCCACTGCTCCGTCCCGCTGTCCCCTTCTCAGTTCGGGATCCTAGGAGGAAACTACGGGAGTTTTTAGGGCTCTCCCATGCTGAAGTGTCCCGTATGACTGAAGGGGATACTATTTCTCTGCTTGCTTTGGCTGAGAAATTCATGAACCCGTACGATGTCCGGGTTTCGTCCATTCATAGCCGCAGGGCGTTTGCCTTCTGTATGCTGCATGTGTATGCCTTTGAAGGCTATCTGGACCTGCTGTCTTGTATGGGCAGCGTTCGTCTTCTCGTCATTGCCGACCTTATGGAGACGGAATATAGTCCCGCGTGGTTGATCACGGGGGAAATTATTCAGGGCTTGGACAACCGCAAGAGGGATAACTCAGCCCGTTTCATTGGGAGCACCCGCCTGCTGCAGGTATATCGCTTTTCTTTTTCTTTTTGATTTTCGATTTTTTTTTATTCGATTTTTTTTTTGTGCGATATACTGCTACAGGGGGCACTCGACCGAGTCACCCTGGCACTCGATCGAGTGCCCTCGTAAAGGAGTCTACTGCCTCGTTTTAGGGGTGTCACTCGATCGAGTGACACTGACACTCGATCGAGTGCCCTCAGGCGAATGCCTAAGCTGTTCCAGAATCCTTACGAGTGTTGTTTTTCTTTTTAGCTCTGGCTATTTGAGAGGTTGTCAATGATCGAGCCTCCTCCCAATCCGAGCCAATATTGGTTCAACCAAGTGATGACGAGGAGACGGCCTACCGACCCAGAAATAATGGGAGGAAGAATTATCATTCCATCGTGGTCCCTTGATTCGATGGGTGGTTTCATGGTGGCCCATCTACTCCTGGACGGGTTTGGCGCCCGGAGATAAGGCGCGCTACCAGGTGATTCTGTCCCTCAGCCAGACAGTTCACCTCTATCCTGACCGCATACTCAGGCAGTATGGGTGGACTCAGCGCATTCCGGAGAACGAGGCAGTTGTGAGTGAAACTACCCAGCTGACCGACATTATGTGCGACACCTGGATTCAGAGGTGGTATACCCGAGTTACTTGGTCTGTTCCCAAGTCGCTCCATTCTATCTGGGTGTCTCATTCTTATGAGAGGTGGACCAAGGCGGAGACTGCTGAAGCTCGCGCCGCCCTAAAGGTTGATGAAGCCTTCGACCTGCTTCGGCGAGAGAAGGTCAAGGATAACAGAGACTTCTATGCTGAAGGGGAAACTCTAGCCCCGATAGTCCGTCTAACGCCGGGTCAGAGGAGAAGAGCTAGGACTCGAACTGGGGGATCCAGTGCTAGAGGTGCTTGGGGGGAAGTGAGCCCCCAGATAAACTTGGAAAGAAGACCAGGGCACAGACCATCAGTCCAGGACCGACTTGGTCCTAAGGACAGGTTGCCGGAGCACATACGGGCTCGACTTGGGCCCGTGACAATAGCAGAAGATCCTCTGTCGAAGAAGAGGACTCGGGCCAAGGAGGTTCCCGTGGTCATCCGGGAACGTTCTTCCCCACCCCGGCGACCTCGGGCTCCACGAGACCCGAAGGACAAGGGCAAGGGCATGATGCCCGGATACTAGTCTCCATCGTTATTATTATTTAGATATTATTACTATTTTTGTTGAGTGTTTTTTTTCGTGGTTTTTTGTAATTTTGAATTACCGAGTTTATCGGTTTTTTTGAATAATAAAAGTACTATATTAGTGAAGCCGTTCCTGTCTTTTTCGTTATTGCGGCGGTTGTGCCCTTTTGAGGGGCTGCCTACGTATCCAAACGTAGTTCGGGAGTAGATTTTTTTGCAATTTCGAATTACACCAAGACTATGAGTTCAAGATGTTTGACAGTAGGATAAATAATCCGAACTTATTGACTTGCTTATAAGTTTTGAAAAAGATGTTTTTAAATAATTTTTGCAAATGACATTTGAGATAAGGTTTAGGGGTAGTAGCGTTTCAGCTGGTCCAAGTTGGTCGGGTTGACAAATTCGTTCCCGTCCAGGTCCGTCAGCATCACTGCTCCTCCTGATAGAACCTTCTTGACTAGGTATGGCCCAGCCCAATTGGGTTTGAATTTTCCTCTCGGGTCAACCGGTAGTAAGGCACGAACCGATTTTAGGACCAAATCCCCCTCTTTGATGTTTCTGGGCCTGACTCTCTTGTTAAAGGCCCTTTTGATTCTCTTTTGGTATATTTGAATGTTATTGAGAGCCCGAGACCGTCGTTCGTCCAAAAGAACCAACGAGTCATATCGAGCTTGAACCCAATCCGCTTCGGGCACTTGGCTTTCTAGTAGAATTCTGAGAGACGATATTTCTAATTCGACCGGCTGGACTGCCTCCATGCCATACGTCAAATAATATGAAGTTGCCCCGGTTGCAGTACGAATTGATGTCCGGTACCCCCATAGGGCAAAGGGTATTTTGTCGGGCCAGTCCCGACAATTATCAGCCATCTTTTTAAGTATGGTGACAATTGTCTTATTAGCAGCCTCCACCGCTCCATTTTTTTGGGGACGGTAAGGCGAAGATGTATGCCTCTGGATTTTGTATTTTGCTAGCAAATTAGTGGTTTCGGCTTGGAAGTGGGTCCCGTGATCACTGATAAACTCGTGTGGGATCCCGTACCGGGATATGATTTTATTCTGGATAAATTTGGCTACGTACTTGGCGTTCAAGACACGATATGACTCAGCTTCGACCCATTTGGTGAAATAGTCGATAGCCACCAAAATAAAACAGTGACCTCCCATCCCGGAAGGGTTCACTTTCCCAATTATGTCGATCCCCCATGTCGAAAATGGCCATGGCGAGGTCATGGTGTACAGTAGAGACGATGGCATGTGTTGAACATTGCCGGAAATTTGACAATTATGGCAGTGTTTGACATATGATTGATTGTCGGTCTCCATACTGTTCCAGTAGTACCCGAGCCTCATGATTTTTCGGGCTAGCATATGGGCGTTCATATGCGGACCATTTTCACCGTCGTGTACCTCGGCCATCACTTTTTCAGCCTGTGTCTTGTCGATACATAGGAGTAAAGCCCCCTGCGCCGTCTTTTTTGTATAGCTGACCGTCGTCCGTACGAATGAATTGGGTGGCCAGTCTTCGCAGGGCCTTCTTTGCCCGATTTTCAGTTCCCGGGGGATATTCTCCCGTAGTCAAATAAGTTAGGACAGCCTGATACCAAGGTTCTGGATCGGCGATCTCGATATCTTGAATGGCGTTAACATATGCCGGCTCAGACCGTCTTTCGACGCAGACTGGCATACTTGACATATGTTCCGGGATGTTTAGTAAGGATGCCAATTTGGAAAGTGCATCTGCGAACTGATTTTCTTCACGTGGGAGGTAGATATATTCTACCTTCTGGAATTTTTTCTCTAGAACCCTTACTCGTGCTTGGTAAGTCACGAGATTGGCATTCCGAGTTTTCCATTTTTGAAGGGCTTGATTGATGACTAGGGACGAGTCTCCGTGAACCCGGAGATTAGTGATTCTCAGATCAGCAGCTGCTTGTAACCCGTGGATGCATGCTTCATACTCGGCCGTGTTATTAGTCACATCGAAGTCCAGTTTGATGGATAATGGGGTGTGTTCTCCTTTTGGTTATATAAGGAGAATATCGACTCCGAACCCTCGAAAGTTGGATGCCCCATCGAAATACAAGTCTCATGTTTCGGTATCAGTATGGAATATGTCTTCATCTGGAAAAGCCCAAGTATCGGTATGTCTTTCCTCAGATACCGGACTATCAGCGAGGAACTCGGCTACTACCCGGCCTTTGATGACTTTTAATGGTACAAATTTGAGGTCGAACTCGGCTAGCATTAAAGTCCATCTGGACATTTTTCCATTAAGAATGGGCTTCTCGAACAAGTATTTGATTGGATCCATCTTGGACAGGACGTGTATCTCGTGGCTGAGCATATAGTGTCGGAGCTTTTTAGTGGCCCACACTAAAGCTAGGCATGTTTTCTCGAGCATTGTATATTTGCATTCATATTCTAGGAACTTTTTACTGATGTAGTAAATAGCTAGTTCTTCTGAATCGACTGTCTGGGCCAGCATAGCCCCCATGGCTGTCTCAGTCGTCGTTAGGTATAACGACAGAGGCAAACCGGATTGAGGTGGCATTAATACTGGCGGAGCAGACAGGATCTCCTTGATTCTGTCAAAAGCCGTTTGACATTTATCGTCGCATAGTACCCGTTTCCTTATTTTCAGTTTCTTGAAAATGGGTTCACAAACCATGGTTAGCTTTGAAATAAATCGGCTGATGTATTGGACTTTCCCGAGAAACCACCTTTTTTCTTTTTCGGTCTTAGGTGGTTGCATCTCGGTGATGGCTTTGATTTTAGCTCGGTCGACCTCGATGCCGCGTTGGCTAACGATATGGCCCAGTAATTTGCCTGATGTTACCCCGAAACTGCACTTTTGAGGGTTCAACCTCATGTTGTACTTACGCAATCGGGTGAAGAATTTTCTTAGGGCAGCAACATGCCCATCTCGGCTTTTAGATTTAACAATCATGTCATCCACATAAACCTCCACTTCCTTATGCATCATGTCATGTAATAAGGTCGTGGCTGTTCGTTGATAAGTGGCTCCGGCATTAATGAGCCCAAACGGCATAACGGTATAACAATAAGTACCCCATGGCGTGGTGAATGTGGTTTTACCCATATCTTCTTCCGCCATCTAGATTTGGTTGAATCCGGCATACCCGTCCATGATTGATAGAAGGGCATGATCAGCCGTGTTGACCACCAGTATGTCGATGTGTAGCAACGGAAAGTCATCTTTTAGGCTAGCCTTGTTAAGGTCCCGGAAATATACGCATACCCGCACCTTGCCGTCCTTCTTGGGTACCGACACGATGTTTCCAACCCAGTCTGGACATTCAGACACTTGTATAAAGCCCGCTTTGAATTGTTTGTCTACTTCTTCTTTGACTTTGAGAGACCACTCGGGCTTCATTCTTCAAAGTTTCTGTTTTACCGGCTTACACCTATCTTTGATGGGTATGCGGTGTTCAGCTATTTCCCGATCTATCCCCGGCATGTCCTTGTAGGACCATGCGAAGACATCCTTGAATTCTTTGAGGAGGTTTGTGAATTGTTGTCTCTCCTCGGGATTTAAGGATAACCCTATCTTAAGCATCTGGGGCTCTAAGGCTGTTCCCACATTGATAGACTCGGTTTCCTCGATTACCGGGTCTCGGGATTCCCTCTGTTCTAGCTGCTCGATCAGATGCGGAGGAAAGGACACCTGTTCATCGGGTTTCTCAATGTCATTGCAGAAAATATTTTTGAAATTGAAAGTATTTTGAAAATAAGACAAGTCATAAGCGGAACGGTTTTCGTTATTATTGATGGTAAATTTGGAAAATAGCTCAAAGAGAGCGGCCATCTGATCATTGGTCAGAGGCGGGATCGGGAGCGCTTTCGGGACAGACCCCGAGGCTCCGGTGGTAGTGACTACAGGGAGGGGGGTTACAGCTTGGACTCTAGCACCAGACCTCTTAGACTCGAATACAGACTCAGACTCAGACTCAGACTCGGAATCGGTGTCCGGCATGTCTCCTTCCCCGGTGGTCAGCTTGTAGACTCGGCCCTGGCTGTCGGTTCACTTGGTGGTCTTCCTCCAGGCTCTTTTCCCGGTATCAGCACCGACCTCCGAGATCAGCTTTGAAGGATCGAACCTGTTGCTTCGATGGATCAGGTTCACCAGATCTTCCTTAGGGGTCGGGACAGCCTTGTCTTCCCCAATTAAGAGCCCTAGCACGGGCTCGGCATTGTCAGTACCCTCCTTGGATTCAGATTGGACGAGGGCAAACATGTCATCTGGAATATAGTTGCATTCCCAAGCTAGTTCAGTCTCGGGATATGTGATAGTTGGTTGGTATAGGCGAACTTGAATAGCCCCGAATACCGGTGTGACGAAATATTCAGCCAGCCTTGGGCTATAAGGGCCCAAGTAGGTACCCTTGATGATGTTGCAGGCCTTCTCAATGCCTGCTCGGACCACATTTCTCGGGCTCACAGCATACCCTAAACCGAAGCGAGATTTCCTGTCATTCAGGACTTCAATAATCTTCCCAGCTGGAAGATATGGCCTCGAGGTAGCCCCCGGTAAATACCCAGAATTTTGCAGCATCGTGTCGATGCTCGTGGTGAAATAGGGCCTGAAAAGATACTCTTCTTCAATCATCCCTACAAAATCGAACCCCCAAAGGTCGGTGCAGTCCGTGGCGTTACAGCTACCCACAGTCATAGGGGTTGCCTCTAGAGTGATAATCCCGTCTTGCCAGGGCATCTTGATCTTTCGATGAAGAGTAGAAGACACCGCCTTTATAGCATGAATCCAAGGCCTTCCTAGGAGTAGATTGAAAGAGGAGGTGACATCGATCACCTGGAACTCTAGCTCCTTTTCAATTGGACCCGTTGTAATTGCTAACTTAACGGCCCCAGAAACCGCCTTTGGACTTCCATCGAAAGCCTGGATAGTGTGGGCAGTTGGTATGTAGTCGGCCTCGGTGATGCCGAGGGCTTTGGCAGTTCTTAGAGGGAGGACATTCACAGCAGACCCGTCGTCAACTAGGGTCATTGGGAGGTACTTACCCCGGCAAATTACCGTGATATATAGGGCCAGATTGTGAGAGGCCCCAAATGGCGGTAGGTCGGCATCTGAGAAGGTGACTAAAGGTCTTCTTCTTTGGACTTGCCCTTGAGGTAGGGCAGGATGGTGGCTACCATTTCAGTAGGGGTAACCTGGGAGTCGACCATGATCTGAACGAGAGCCTTAGTAAGTGCCTCTCGATGTTCTTGCGAGCTAACCAAGAGTTGCCATATAGTGAGGTCAACCCGAGCTCTTTTCAATTGTTTGACAAGAGCCGTATCGGTGCTTGGCTCTCCAATGGCCTCTTCCGTCCTGGCAGGTTCAGTG
The DNA here is from genome assembly GCA_958450325.1 of Agrostemma githago. Classification (NCBI taxonomy): domain Eukaryota; kingdom Viridiplantae; phylum Streptophyta; class Magnoliopsida; order Caryophyllales; family Caryophyllaceae; genus Agrostemma; species Agrostemma githago. The sequence continues at coordinate 29,833,829 of OY288250.1, read as the reverse complement.
ATGGTTGCCGGGACTGAGGTGTCCTTGGAGCTAGTGGCTGAATAAGGACGACCGGCGGTGGTGAGGTGGTTACTAGCTAAGGCCTTGGACTTAGCTCTCCGGATTTCTTCGGGAGTGATAGGGACAGTTTCCCCTTTGGTGAGGTACACATCTTCCTCATCATCGAACCAGATTCCATTGATTTGTGGAATGAAAGGGGAGATGAGGTGAGAACAGTCAATCACCTCACCGGTGAAGATAGCATGAGAGCTAAAGGGGTTGTCCTTGTTGCTTGGCTTGTCCCCGGGTAAGTGTATTTTCCCGCTCTCAATCGGATCCTGAATCAGATGTTTCAACTTCCAGCATTTCTCGGTATCATGCCCATTGCCCCGATGATATTGGCAATAGGCTTGGGCATTGTAGCTTTTGGAGCGTTTTTCAACTGGAACTTCAGGAGTTGGGCCTATCGGTTGGACCAGGCCCTTGGAAGACAGCCTTTGTAAGGCATATGTATAGGTAGTCCCTATATCAGTGAATATCGTAGGAGGGGTATTTCATTTAGACGAGGCATCTAACAGATTAACCGTATTAAAGATGCTTCGGGTTGCGGCCGGGGGCTTGGTGGTGGAGGAGAAAGCCCCTTTGTATCCCTTGCTAGGGGCCTTAGTCAGGCTCTCTAGTCTTAAATCATCCTCAATTCTCATGCCCATTTCAGTAAGAGTGGTGAAATTGGGGATGACAGCATACCGGAGGTGGACCCGGTAGGAAGGGAGGAGGTTCTTGACAAAGGCCTCCACTAAAGTCTTCTCACTGGGCTTATCGACCAGTTTCACACTTTCGGCCCTCCAACGTTGGAGGTATTTGGTAAAGCCCTCCTTAGGTTCTTGGGCCATAACCTCTAGAGACCGCATAGTGGTCTGGATCTCGGTGTTATCAGCATAGTTCCGAGCAAATTCCGTAGCCACATCATCCCATTTCGAGAACTTCTTTGGGTCTAACCTGTAGTACCAGGCCTTTGGGTGTTGCTCAAGGGATGCAGCGAAGAGGTTTTTGAACATAGAAGAGTCCACTCCCTTAATAACCATGAACTCCTTGAAGGCCCGTACATGTAGTAACGGGTCTTCAGTTCCCTCAAACATAGGTAAGCCCGTGAGATTCAGGTTCGCGGGCAGTTTGTCACTTACCGGGGAGTACTCCCGACTATTCTCCCGGTGAATATTGTTACTTCCAGTTAGGTGAACTTGTTCTTCCAATCGGCGAACCGAGCTAACTAGTTCAGCTAGAGGTTCCGTAACCCCGATATTTGGAGTCATTTGCTCCACTGCAGCTAAACGAGCAACGATAGCAATTTGACCGGCCCTCATTTCTGTCAATTGGGCCTCAATGTCGGTTTGTTTGTCGACCATGGCATCCACGGAGGTCTTTAAACTGTTCAGAGTTGCTTCCATCTTGCGACTGTGTCTGGTAGACGGTGGCCTGTCTGTAAGAAAATCGCGCAATCAGAAACTGAACCCGGACCTTGGAACCAAAATAGTACATCCCGAGCAGGGAAAAGACTAAAAAACGACTTGAAAGAGACTTTTAGACGGGTGACTCGTGGATGACGGGCTTTCCTTAGGATTCGACGGGTGGGCCGAATCCTGTTTGAAGGAAGGTCAATGTGAGACGTCCCCAGACTTTGGACTCAAATGTGTAGACGGGCCCTCCTTTGTAGGAGTATGTCTTACGTAGGTGGGCCTTGCCTTAGTCTAATAAGGCGGACTGGGATAGGGAAGAAACTCGTGATGTAAGATCGACAGAGTTTCGACGCTAAAGACCTTGACGACTTATGACATGACCCGACACTGCTAAATATGGGAAAGTCCTAAGAGGGAGTTAAGTTTTGGAAAGGATTATTTTTGGAAAGTCCGAGAAAACTCGGGGAAAGGCCCGATTTTTTTCAAGAAAATCGAAAAATGCATCGGGCCTCGGTTTTGAAAGTTCGAAAATATTTTCAAGTTTTGAATTGGGCAGCATACCGGCTAAAAAGTGGGCTAATTTGAGTAAAATCATAAGTCCTAAATTCGGTAGCTTTCCGGGTTTTGAAATTTGAATATATTTTTGAAAAGATGTATTTTTGAAAATGATGGTTTTTGAAAATCGACACGGAAACCAAGCAGCACATAGTCACGCAAGCATTATAACGACGCCATGTATGCTTTACACTAAGTCTCGGTCGGTCTAAATGGGGTCTATACCAGTGCTCATAGTCTAGACGAGAATCGGGACGGACTTCCTAAGTCGAGTTGAGCTTAGAACATGCCGCAAAGTCCATACGAATCGACTATGAACACCTTTAACGTATCCAAGGCGGAATACATCGTGGTATAGTGGCACGTCGGTCACCAGTACCGGCCCGGGAAAATAGGGGTCATGCATGAACCGTAAAACTAAAACGCGTATTGTACTAGTCAAACGATTTCTATTCGAGTCACACCCTGAGGATGCCGATGGTTAGTCACTCATCAGTTATTCCCCAGCGGAGTCGCCAAATTGTGGACATGACGTAGGTCCACCCCGACGCGGCCACGCGCGGGTTTGGTTAGGCGAATGCACCTCCATATGAGATTGGATCGAATTGAAATTTAAGTCGAAATGGAGACGCCACCGAACTTTGTGGGAGTTCGGACCCGTTCGAGCCCACTCTATATCGCTATGGACCATACACAAAGTATGGCCCATTTCGGTTTTAGAGTTTATTGGGCTCGTCCCTTTGCATTACGATACCGATACCATCTACACCGGTAATCGTGTAAAGAATGACTCTTGTGCGCCAACGGTTTCGGGCATCCGGAAACCGAGGTTCTGAGTAAGGGGTGAGGGTACGTGTTGGGAAGCCCACTAAGGACAGCCAACCCCGCCCGCACTTAGCGGCCTCTACTAAGACATCGTTTGACTTTCTAATATGCGCGTTAGTGATTCGGTAAAATGATATGCAAACAGCGTTTTAGCTAAGCATGCGAATTAAATGTGAGCTACGTCATTTTAATGCATCTAATTTATTGTCGAAGTGATTTAGCATGCGAGGGTTCATTTATAAACGGTAAAACGTCAATAAATAAAGCAAAGCAATAATAAATCGGTTACAAATTACACGGGCGGAATACAACCCGGAATTCACAATACAATGAGCAATAAAATAGAATAATCAAAATATATAATGAAAATGATAAGAAGTTGTTAGAAACGGACCCGTGTATAAACTAGACCATGAGTTGTGTAAATGGACGAAATTTCGATTAAATACACATTATTTTGTGTACTAACCAAAGGACGGAGATATAGGACCTACGCTTGGTGCTAGCCCGATCCCAAATCCCGATGCCTTGTCCCAACTTATCATATCGATAAATTGGAGTCTAAATTAATCGTACGTCGGATACGACTAAGGAGTCGTCAACGCAAGATTGATAGTGAGACCGTCGATCAAAGTTGTTTATGTGCAATGATATGCATGTATTTTAAAAATAAATCACGTGATAGACTTTACACGTGTCGACTAAGTCGCTTTTAAAAAGACGAAGCTCGGATGATAAAAAAAAACTCTCGGTTTTCTGGGCTACAGGACCCACTCGATCGAGTCATGGCACGGACTCGGTCGAGTGTGCCTTTAAATTAGCTACTGCCCGTTCTTTAGGGTGCTACTCGATCGAGTAGCTTATGTACTCGGTCGAGTAGCATCTGTACGAGGTATAACTCGTCTCGTTTTATGTATTTTAAAATCGATAATTAATCGAATCACATATAAATATGGCACGATTTATATGCAACTCGATCTTCGGTACTCATAATGCGTATATCATGATTACGAGACCGTTATCGGAGATTTTAGAAAAGATGATATGAAAATCGTTTTAAATTGGACCAGGACAAAATTAGTTCCCTCCGCGTTACGTCATCTTTAATAATCCTTACGGATTATGCGATGCTCGATTTAGAGTCAACGGGTTTTGTACCGATCCTTTGAAATGGAATTAAACCCGTTCAACTATGTACTATCACGATCACGTTATGCCCTTGAGTGCTTAGGGCGGTGCTCCTCGAAAGGGAGCCACCACTATTGCGGCTCGTAAAGGGATTAAACGGACTATGTGCAATAGTCATAGTTAAACAAGTTAAAATCCGAGTTTTGATATTATGTAAATGTATATATATACGCGGTAGTAATATTATGACAAAATGTAAATAACGAAAAATTAAATGTTAGATTGTTAGATGCGATAAATAAATGTTAGATGTTAGAATACGATAAGTAAATGTTAGATGTTAGATGTTAGATGTTAGTAGTCATGTCGTTACTATCGACTAATTATAATACATAGACATAAACGTAAATGTACAAAAAAGAACGAACAAAAAAAGACGGAAGAAGGAGAAATCGGTGTTGAATGTTACACCCCCAACCTACATGCTCTTGCTTCTCGGGATACGGTTCGTCAAATGGCGGCAATGGCACGGGAATCGCCGAGATACGTAGGAAGAGTTGATGGTGTGTATGTATGGCTCGGTTTTTGTATAGATTTGCTTAGGATTGTAGTATATTAGGATGAGGGACTTAGGGTTCGAAATGTAGGGTGTTTTGCATGCATAAGCTGGCTGAAAAGTATGATCCAAAAGCTTGTGAAATGTGATGGGTTGATTCAACAAGAGATGAAGGAAGTTGTGTCTCCAACTCAAGGAGATTCAAGCTATGAGAGTCCAATGGAGGAGCAAGTTTTATGGGAAGTTGAAAAACCCCAAGAAGACAACCCTCCCCCACTTCAAGAGAAAGACAAGGGAAAAAAGGAAAGTGTCCTTTGAAGAGTCCACCCCTAGTGAGCAAAACAAGTACCAAATCAAGTTGCCTTTCCCATCAAGGCAAATGAAGACTAAGGTGGACACTTAATACGACAAGTTCCTTAGTATTGTGAAGAAATTGGATGTTAATGTCCCATTCACCGATTTACTTACCCAAGTCCCGGCATATGGGAAATTCATGCGGGATATCCTAGCTAGGAAGAGGTCCATCGACAAGGAAGAGACGATAGCATTCACGAGGGTGGTGAGCGAGCTTATTCAAGGTTCCACGCTTCCAAAGTTGAAGGATCCGGGTAGTTTTTCGATCCCTTGCACCATAGGCAACTTCATGATCAAGAATGCATTATGTGACTTGGGCGCAAGTGTGAGCTTCATTCCCTACTCTATTTGTTACCGACTCGGGATGAAGGAGTTGAAATGTACGTCCATTACACTCCAAATGGCCGATAAATCTCTTAACCGACCATTGGGAATGCTAGAGGATGTACCGGTGCGAATAGGGAAATTCTTCATTCCGGTCGACTTCATTGTGCTCGATATGCCGGAGGATGCAAACACTCCCATTATTCTTGGGCGCCCATTTCTACACACCGCCGGTGCCATGATCGATGTGAAGAACGGTAGGATCACATTTGAGTTAGGCGAGGAAAATATAGTGTTCAACCTCCAAGGCAACACTTCGCCTACTAAGGATGAATCGTGCAATATGATCCAAGCCAAGAAAGACGTCGATCTAAAGGATTCGGGACAAAGCTTGAAGAAGTATTCTTATGTACTTGAGGATGATGACTCCGAGAGTGCGGAGGATGAGTGCCCATATCATGGGTTAGGTGATAAATGCAATGACAAGGAGCAAGATGAGCCTCCCTTGGGGCCACATGATGACCGGTGGACATTCGGGTATATCCCGAAAGACCAAAAGTACAAGTTCAAACCATTGAACTTGGAAGATCGGGATGCCCCGGGAACGTCAAAGCAAGGCCATGAAGAGTCTTGGTATGTGGTCGGTTATATCTCGAGCTTGATTGAAGACTTCGCTAGGGCCTTCGACTTGTTCTTACGTGCACTTGATGGAGATGGAATTGGTCATGGTTGTTGAAAAGGATTGAAGAAAGCACCATCTTGGTTTGACGGAGTTCCACAAGAACCGTCTCATTGTATATATTTCTTACTTGTAGTTAGTTTGAGTTTTGTGATATTCTTGTTGTTTGGATTGACTGATGAGCGTAGTGAGGGAGAGAATTTAATGTGTGTTGGAGCTTTGTTGATAGTTGAAGTGCATGTGATTCCTAGAAAGGAATGGTTGAGGATGGAGCTTGGTTTGCGAGCGAGGAAGTCGGTTTTTGAAGCTTATGATAAGCTTTTGGGTTTGGGGAAGGCCAAGAAGACTCATCCCGACCGGGAAGAGGGCTTCCCGACCAGGAAGGATGAGGAATCCCGACCGGGAAGGAGCCATCCCGATCGGGATGAAGGTGCCAAAAATCGGACTCACTGGAGTGCATTCCCGACCGGGACGAGAGCTTCCCGATCGGGAAGGGTTTATCAACCCGATCGGGACCATCCATCCCGACCGGGATGGTCCCCTTTCTCCCTTTTGAGCCTTTTCTTATGCGTTTGACTCTACCCATCCATTATACCCCCTCCCAGCCTCCCTACTCCTCCTTACTCCTATCATATGACCCGTACACCTCACCTTACACCGAAATCCACATAAATTTTCATGCCTTCGCACCATTACTACCCCAACCGTGAGTCCTTCTTGAGTGTGAAGCGAGATGGCAACCGAGAAGACAAGCGACGAGCCTCTAATGATCATCGAGACGATGGAGCAAGTGAGTTACTAACCGCTTGGTTTGGGTAACTATCCTTACTTTTCCGTTTTTTTATCGCTTGTTTTTCATTGTCTGCCCCCTTCCCTTGAGTCATGGGATCTTAGTGGCCTTCGAGGCCATAGTATGATTGCTCCCGACTCTCGACGACGTGAGTGCGTCGAGAGTCAATCGAAAAATCCAATATACAAGATTTTCACCGCTTTTTAGGAATTAGTCGGATTTGGGCGGAATCCGGGCTAGGTGACTTGATTACACCTAGCCCTCCCCTCCCATTTCCTTTTGTTTCCTTTTTTTTTTCTTCCCCTTTCCATATCTCTTCTCCATCTTTTCTTTTTGATTTTTAGCTTTATTTTCGTAGTTTCTTTTCTTTTTCTTTTGTCTCTCCGCACACTACGATTGAGCATATGAGGACATTGCTCGGTTTAAGTGTGGGGGAGCGATATTCTAGCATAGTTAGTTTTATTTTCTTAGTTTTTTTCGAAAAAATCTTGAAAAATCCTAAAAATTTGAAAAAATTTCACAAAAATCAAAAAGATTTTTCTTTTGTGTGTTTTCCCTTTGTATCTTTGTGTCGTGTATTTGTTGTATTATGTTTGTTTTGCCTCCCTTTTCCTTATAGGTTGCCTAATCACCGTTAGTTTTGGAAAAGCTTTGAAGAAATCCGGTAACATCTTCTATCCTTTTTTCCCCTCTTTATTTCTTGTGAAGTATTGAAGATGATTGTGATGAAGGTTGCTCGGGTGGAGCTTGTAAAGTTTGTGGTTGATTGGTGACTTGTGTGGAATATCGGGGTGGTGTTTGTTTTGTTCATATGTTTATTTTGTGTTGTTTTGTTGCTTTTGTTTCTTTTTCTGTCGTTCTCGTTGAGTCTTCATTTTGTGTTGTGTTTGTTGAGTCTTGTGTGTTAACCGTTTTCGAAAACCCGGTTTAGAGGCTAGTGTGTGAGTGTGTACTTTCCCTTCCTAGTAGTGTAAATCGAGTCTTGGACTTTAGCCTAGTAGAATGACCCTAAATCAATGAATTCGTTGGTCCTTTACCTTGAGTCCACCTAGCTTACTAGGGATTTACTGCGGGATTTGCATTTTGACCATTATGACCACCCACGGTGTGAAAAGGCCTTGGTTACCGAGTCCCGTCCCTTAGGTGACCGTGTTTAGGATTGCTTGATTAGTCCAAGTTCTCTTCTTTTTGTGGGTTTGAAGGGAAGGCGCCGTCCCGACTCACCCATTACCCTACCTCCTACACATATCCACACAATAATTTGTATTTGTTGAATTCTCCCTTTCTTATTACACTAAGGAATGCCAAAAAGCCAAATCGTGCCAAAAAAAAAGGGCAAAGAAAAGAAAGAAAATGAAAGAAAGAAAGAAATGAAGAAAAAGAAAAGGCGCAAAAGCCAAAAGAAAATAGAAAAGAAGAAAAAGAATGGCATGGTAAAACAAAGCAAAATTGCAAAAGAAAAGAGAAAATGCCAAAAGAAAACCCGATTCACAAAAATAACCCCTACCTCTCAAAATAAGCCTTTTTCCAACTTTTGCCGTGAAGAGCCTACCAAAGGACCGAGTCCCGAGGAAGGATGATAGCGGCATTAGTCGATCTTCCCTCATTTTGCATGTTTTCCACCTTTTTACTTGGACTAGTTAGGCGGTTTTGGACACGGGACGACCCTCTTGGCTCACGCTAAAGGGGGCGGGGTCTCACTTACCTACAGTGTCGACTAACACCGTGGTTCTTCACTTTTCCACTCCGCCGATCGTCCCGTGGTACGTTTTTAGAAAGTTAGGAGGACCTAGGTAAGTTACCAACGTTTTTGTTGCTTTACCGTCATACTATTAGGGTTTAGTTCACCTTGATTTGTATTTATAGCTTGGGAACGTTGTCACTTACCTCGATTCCTAAACCGGTGTTTCATTCACCGCTTTTAGAGGGAAGCGGTATTTCTTTTGTTTTGGGTGCAACCGTCTAAGTGTTTGTTTGTGTGTTTGTTTGTTTGTGTGTTTTGTGTCCGGTTGCATCCACAGTTTTGTCGCAAGACCCGACTTGCCTTGCGGAGTGCACTTTTCCTCTAAGTGTACTCGCGTGAGTTGAAAGGGCGTAGGGTGCGCTAATACCCACTCGGCTAGTTTAGTATTTAGTGTGTGCTTACTCGAGGGCGAGTAAGGGTTAAGTGTGGGGGAGTTGATAAGTGTAGTTTGTAGTGCCTTTTTCACTATGTTTTGGTCCTATTTCCTTATGGAATCGCTCCTTGGGAGCGATTCATGGGCTTCTTATGCCTCCTTTAGTTCGTTTCAGGTTCCCGAGACCGATTTGGAAGAGTTGGAGCGATTCCGACTCGATACATACACATTTTGGAGCCAACGAGATAAAGGAACGATGACTCGAGGCCTTGGAATTGACCCCGAGACCTTGGGACCCAATCCCGAGCCTCCGAGACCCGAGCCCGAGTCCCGAGAATCGACCAGATACCCATGAGAGGCAAGGAGGGACCAAAAAGCTCTTAAGGGAGGCCTACAAGACCCATCCCGTTCGTGAAGGCCTCATCCCGTTCGGGATGGGGTGTGCGTTAAAGGGTGCTGCTGAGGGCCCGTCCCGGTCGGGACCAACCCGTCCCGATCGGGATGACAGGGCCGTCCCGATCGGGATGCTACAGGGGCAGCGCCACTTCTTTTATTTCTTCTCCTTCATTCTTGTACCCATATATATACTCCCTTCTTGTATTAGTAACATATCTTATCATAGTTTAGCATTCCTTAAGCCTCTCAAACCCTAAAACCCTAGATTTACTTTCACTCATTAGCTTTAATCTCTCTTTAATTCTTAGTTAATCATTGTAATTAGTTCTTGGATTAAGGGGATACTTGAAGATTGTTCCAAGCTTGACAACCTTGGGATTTTATTTGGGTTTCTTATTAATACAAGATTGCATCTTTTCTTCATCTAGTGTTGGTATAATATTTCTTACTCTTGCCCTTAGTTATTTAATCTTGTTTCTATCTTTTTATGTTGTGATTGTTATTGTTCTTGTTATCCATTATGGATGTTTGTTTTGTGATGATGTTTTCTCTTGTTATTGTTGTTTTATTCTTCATCATGAGTGAGTAGTAATCTTGTGGGGTTAGTAGGGGGATTAGGGGTAGATTATGGATGATTAGGGTTGATTAAGGGAAAAGGGTTAATCTTTATTGTTAGTCACATTGTGGGCACTCTATGTTTTTGTTGATATGCTTGTGTGAGTAGTAGTGGCCATGCTCCCCATACTTGTGTTCATCTTCCCATTGTTTGTCTATTATGTGGAAATGTTGAGAATAGTCGTAGTCATGAGAGTGCGGACTAGGGTCTAAGTTGCGAGAGCCCGGACCCACCTTGGCATCGGTCTAAGTTGCGAGAGCCCGGACCGCCTCTAGCAATTAGGAGACACCTATACCCTTGATCACCCCAATCACCCTTCTACTCCTATGAACCCGACCTACCCCACTTCTTTCGATATTTGAGTTCATCCTTTTAGTTAGTCATTACTCCATTAGTTTTATTGTTTAGTTTGTTTCTAGTTAATTCTCTTAATCTTGTGTTAGCTAGTTCATCATTAGTCTAGATCCTACCTATCCTCCACCATAGTTTGTCAATTACCATTTCTTTGTGTTTGTTTGGTAATCTAGTCTCGTTCTAGGCCGCCCTAGTCTAAACCTTGATATACCGTCCTCGTGGATACGATCCCGACTTGCCCTAGCTACCCACTAGGTGTAATCGGTAGTTTATTGACGGTTAGGGACGTGACAAATCCCTACCATCAGTTACCTACATTTCGGAAAAATTTTGGTTATTCGAGTCGGATTTGGGTCGGGTATTTTTTAGTCGGGTTTAAGTGCGCCGGCTGATATCGAATTCGGAATATACCGATTGTCGGATATAATCAGCTATCGGATAGTGTCAAATCAAACCAGGTCGGTTTCGGACACTAAGATATTTCAATAATGTCGAATGTCGAGCGGGCCCGATCTCGGGTGAATCGGATCGGTTTTGTCGAGTCGGATCGGGTTTTGCCAGCTCTAGTAATCCCACTGCTAACTGAAATCTAGGAGGGTATAAGTGACCATTGTCGTGGACATGGTTCAAAGATGGTGGTAATAACATAAGACGGGATGAAAAAGGGTTTAGGTTTGGATTAGGCATCCCAGCTTTGCGCTTCTACCTAATACAACCCTAAACTCTTTTCCTTATTTATGAAACGGACGTAAAAGGGTTATGTGTTGGATTAGGCGTCCCAGCTTTGCGCTTCTACCTAATACAACCCTAAACCCTTATCATTATTTATGAAACGGGACGTAATAGGGTTTAGGGTTGGATTAGGCGTCCCCGCTTTGCGGTTCCGCCTAATCTAACCCTATACCCATTTCCTTATTTAAGGTCACTAATCCCACAGCTAACTGAACCCTAGGAGGGTATAACTGAACCCTGTGGTATATATGATTCAAAGATCGTGGTAATGGCATAAGATGGGCCAGAAAATGTAGCACCACAGCCCAAACCTACGACAAGAAATGTTAACCGCGGTAGCTCGTCAGGCTTTGTTATGATCTCACAAAAACCAACACGAGTCCTTTCCTGCACATTTTGTCCTCACTCATGCGCATCCCGGAAAAGAAAGTGGACTTTGTTGATATGAGTAGTACTTTAGATCCCTTTAAGCAGAGCACATAAATAGGACATCTTCAATTAAACATGGGGTATTTCATAAAAAGTTTAGAGCACATAAACGCAACAAAAATCAGCTCAATCGGAGTTGTAGAACTCAAGATATTCACGTTTTAAGTTGACCCTTGTTTTCGCGATCGTTCTTTCTTCTCGATTTGCATTTGTTTGACCTATCCAACTTATTTCTTTGTCGTTTTTGTTTCTTCACCTCACGTCCTTCCTCAAGTATTCACTTAGTATCCTCTAACTTTTATCACTTCTTCTTTGTAGATCTCATGGCTCGACTCTCGTCATTGTCCAAAATATAGCTCAATCGCCTTCATTTGTCTCGTTTCCTACAAAACGTAAACTAAATACCCGGCATAACAAAGAAGAATAGTAAAGCTAGAAAAACGACTCATAGGATACATAAAACGAACCAAAATAAAGGAAACGTTGGGGTTAAATATATATATACGAAATGAGTTCATCAAATCCCTCCAAACCAAACCTTTGCTTGTCCCTAAGCAAAACAATCATCAAAGAGTATGGACAGGACTTAAAACAATGGCTTAGAGCTAACTACCAACACGAATCCCAACATCGAATACTCCAACAAGCGAATGACATCTAGGCGAAAGAAACGAGTTCATTAGCAAAAAGATAAAGAGTAAAGGAACTTCAAAAATCAATCTCCAATCAATACTCAAATGCCAAACTTTTAATCTTGCACAACCTTTTATGTCGAGATTCCTTACGGTTTACACTCATCACTCAATAAGGGCAATATTGTGAGTTTATGTAGAATCGGAAAGACAAAACACTCACCTAACTGCGACTTATAAGAACATGTATGCAATCTAACATGATATCAATCTCTACCAACCGTACATACACATTCAATCGGACCAAGACACTTGCCGAGGACTTACATATGGATAAAGTGAGGGTAATCGGGTAAGAAGGGGCAAACGATTTGGATATGTGGAGGTAAAAGTCAAGCTAGTACAACCGTAACCAAACTAAACTCATTCCATTCTTATCCAACTTCAATCAAAAGAATTACAAGTACTACCAAGCACCTTATTTTCAACTTTTCATAATCGGCTTTGCACCAACAACTACGAAAACAGAGCGATCAATTGTTTTCTCATAGCAAAAACACATTCATTTTCTTGTTTCACTTTTTTTTTCTTTCTTTTCAACTATCGCTTTTCCTTTTTCTTTTCATTCATTGATTTTTTTTTCAATCATTCATCATTTTTTTCTTCTCCAATCAACAAGACATAGTACCAAATTTCACCCGAAAAAAAACAATAATTCCGTCTAATTAACCAAACTAGCTTGACTAGGGTAGGCAAATATGGCATGTAGTTAATAAACGAGTCAAAATAGGTCCAATTATGGCTATGTGAAGTTTATGGGAATTAGATAAAAGAAAGGGAGTGCCTCTTCTACATGTGTCACGATCACAAACCGAATGCATACAGGTATTTAAGAGACGAATATCATGCTTATGCAATTTGATGTTACATGTCTCATAAGGAGTACTACTCTCAACCTATATGAAACTGATCATGGATGTCATCAGTTTAGGCTCTAAGTCTCACAATATAAGTAGCTTACTCGACAATTAGTCAATTGACTCATTTGGCATTCAAAACATAATCGGTGACAAGATTCAAAAAATACTAAACTTAAATAACGGGAAATAAGTGTCATTAACAAGAAAGAGCAAAGAACTAGGGAAAAACATGCGACAAACGCAATGTCATCATCGCCGACACGACTCCACACAAAAATTCGAAAATATTAATTTTTTTTTTGAAAATTAAAACACACCCAAAAGAAAAAAATACACAAAACTATCCCCCCAAACCAAATTACACAATGTCCTCATTGTGAACCAAGAGAAATAAAATAGAACAAAAATATAAAGGGTAAAGGAAGATATAAAAAAAAACAAAAATAAAAAATAAATTAAGAGATAAAAAGGGAAAGGTACCGACAATATACTGGAGAGAAGTTCCCTCCAAATCAGCAACAAACATGGGGTATAAGAATCACACTCATCAACCATCAGTATTAAAATCATAGCAGTTCAAGGCTCGCAGGAGTAGATCAAATGTCTGCGCATGTGCAACACAAGAGCATAAGTACCACCAAGATAGAATAACAACATAATATAAAATCAATGTTAGGGATCCTCTTAGTTTAGCTGGGCCAATCCTGAACAAGGTGGTCATAGTATATAAGAAGAGTAAGGCTGCTAATAGGCGGCTCGTAAGGCAAGGCGGCGTACACACCAAATTTCTCAAATGTCCACCAAGGCTTATCATCGAGTATAAATTGCACAAGAGAATAGTTAGAACTCTCAAAACAAGTCAAAGCATCAATCTTACTTGCCTCACTTTCTTTAGGAAGGTTGTCTGAATCTGCTTCAAACTCCAAACTCAAAACAAATCTGCTTCAAAGAATTATCACAATCCTCCTCACAAATCATAAGCTCAAACAAAGGGTCAAGAGATATCTGATCTAGACAATTAATGGGTGAAAGGGCTTCATCTTCAATATAAGGGAAAAACTCTAATTTCTCTAAAATGGATTTCTCAAATAAATCATCCTCGATATCCCATCTATCCACAGTTTTTCTACTTAAGAAATCATCAAAAAGTGTATTCTCCTCTTCCCTTTGATTTTTCCTCACAAGCTCAAGATCCTCTCGTTTATTCAATTCCTTCTCCAAAATGTCATAATTGACATCAAATGACACTCTCTCAAAATCACACAAATCAAAATCCTTAATGTTGTCCTTAATTAAAAGAGCAATATTTAGAGCATCCAAACACACATTTTCCTCAAAAAACATACATTCCAACTTAGTGCCATTGACATTCACAAAGTCGGGAGAAGGTTGGATTAAAGTGTCTGGTAGTTGGTTTAAAGGAGGATGAGATGGTTCACAAGGATCAAATTTATGGAAATCGATATCATGCATCATTTTATCATTCATGGGGGAGCGGGGAACTTGGATAGATTGAACATTATACACATCATTATCTTCTTCATCATCAATTATGTTCATAGGAGATGGAGATGGAACACTTACTTGAAGGTTATTTGCTACTTCCATAGGCGAACCCGATTGACTTTGTTGCTTTTCGTCGGCTAATTGGGTAAGAGCTAGCAACTGACCTTTTAGAGTCTCTTGATTCTGTAGACGTTGCGTGAATTGTAGCATCAAAGCCTTGATTTTCATCATTTCATTATTCCACCTCATCTCTGACTCAGCACTGTTTCGGGCTAAATATTTAAGGAGTTTCCATCGCTCCTCATAAAGCATATAATTAAACATCCTATCGCAATTTGCCTCAATATTAGCCCGTCTCTCATCAAGCACACCATCAAAAATCATATGACACATCTCCCAAATATCAACATGAAAGCCACTTTGTAAATAAAAGACTCAAGTATGTCCCAATAAATATGCAGTGACTCATGATTAAATTGAGGAAAGTAGAAGATAGTGATAATGGTGAGACAAATAAAAAAAAGAAAAAACAAAATTATATACGAAATAAAAATAAATAAATAAATACAAAATAATCTAGAACTCAAAACAAATAATAAGCAATAATACAAAACCGTCTCCCCGGCAACGGCGCCAAAATTGACAAGGCTAAAGTCGTATCACCTTAATCAAAATAATCCTAACGAACAATTAACAGGTAGCTAGCATTAAGTAAGGGTCGAATCCATAGAGAGACGGATGAAAATCGCTAATTATCTAATAATCGATTCTAAACTATTTAAATTCTGGTTTGTTTGAATTGTTTTATAAACTAATGTGATTATGTAAATTACAAGGTTCTAATAATATTAAAAGGATCTAGGTCTTCTGGTTCACTATGCAATTAAATTGGGTCAAGTTAATTAATCATTCAATCAATCAATCACAGTTATTCATGGTAAAGACACGGCCTCTCGGATCTTATGTCAACCTTAGGATAGATTCTGACGGGCTCTCGCAACTTACCAGATTATCCTACCCACTTACTTGTAAGTCTACCCTTACCAGGCTTTCGATCTTAGGTTCGGGTTCCTAAACATTCAACTAGTTCAACGTCTCAAACTAATCAAACAATGATACAAGACAAGTAGTAAGGCAATAACATATAAATGATCAATCAAACAATTAATTAAACCAACATCCCAAATTCAATTAACGTTGATCCTCTTTAACCCTAGAAGAATAAATTAGATACTCATACTAAAAGATAAAGCAATAAAGAAATTAAGCAAAATAAAATACAATATGAAACTAAGAGAAAAGAGAAAAATACTAATTACGTAGAACTGAAAGATTGACGATCTAAAATTATGATTACTAACTAGAAGAATTATGATACTCATAAAAAGTCTAAACTAAACTACTGAATATGAAAGTGTAAATATAACTAACCCAAGGAGGGTATATATACTAATAATAAGGAGTCTAACATCTTCTCCTTTACTAAATAATAATGAAAAACTAACAAGATAAGAATATTACGTAAGATAAGAGTTATGGTAAGTTACGAAGTCTAAAAATTGAAAATCCCGTGAAACAGCTTCAAACCGATCGGTTTGGGTCTGAACCGACCGGTTCGGGTTTCTCTGCACTGCACGACGAATTTGAATGCTTTCTGTTTCTTCATTACTTATCGAATTTGGACGTGTGATATATCGTTGGAAAGATAAAAGAAAGATATTTCCAACGCAAAAAAATCAGCTCAATCGGAGTTGTAGAACTCAAGATATTCACGTTTTAAGTTGACCCTTGTTTTCGTGATCGTTCTTTCTTCTCGATTTGCATTTGTTTGACCTTTCCAACTTATTTATTTGTCATTTTTGTTTCTTCACTTCACGTCCTTCCTCAAGTATTCACTTAGTATCCTCTAACTTTTATCACTTCTTCTTTGTAGATCTCATGGCTCGACTCTCGTCATTGTCCAAAATATAGCTCAATCGCCTTCATTTATCTCGTTTCCTACAAAACGTAAACAAAATACCCGGCATAACAAAGAAGAATAGAAAAGCTAGAAAAACGACTCATAGGATACATAAAACGAACCAAAATAAAGGAAAAGTTGGGGTCAAATATATATACGAAATGAGTTCGTCTGGGAGTATATAAGAGTAATCATTCGTCCATATATATTAACCAAACTTCTTTTGAGTCTTAGAAAAACTCCATATCGACAAAATTAAAGAGTTTTTAAGACTAATGACATTGAAAGACTAACGACATATGTATAAATTAATTTTTTTTTCCTTTTATAATTGTAGTTATAAGTAAAAAGTGAGGTTAATATAGTAAAAAGGGTGAACCAAATAAAAAATAATTACGATGGACGAAGATAGAAAGACAAACGAAAATAGAATATGGAAGAATACAAAAGGAAGGAGGAAGTACTCCATAAGTCTGTAGTATAATTGTATAACATTGAAAATTTATCATAAGGGGATGATCCTATGATTATAAATTGAAGTCATTTTTGGTTCTTAGATATCAACTATCAATCCAAATATTTACCGAGTATTGTCTTAAAGAGAGATATTGCGAGTTTAAAATACAATGCACGCGTACAATTTAATTTGACGTTTACCGCATGTATGACCTCCCAAAAAACACATTCACGTATGTGGATAGTATTCATTTACTATTAAACATACTCTTACCTTCGACTTACTTTCTAATGTTTCGTAGTCTCACAAATTTATGCAATCTTCTAACTTGGTATCATTACATTGTCACTAAAAATCGGCATGTGCATCGCACGGGCTTTCCATCTAGTTAAGTAAATTGAAACACTTTTGGGCTGAATTGATGAGAGGACTCGGGTGGTAGTATTTGTGTACTATTACTGTGCCACTTAGGATGTAGTGGTTTCATCTTTTATATATAAAAGATTTGAACGTGGACTGCATGGTTGATGTTAATTATTTCTATTGTTCTACTCTCGAATGTTTGATTGCTTCTTCTTATCTGAACTGAATGGCGTGATTTGGGTTGCTAATAGAAATAATGAATTAGGGAAAATTATTTGACTCTTTTCTTCACTAACAATGAAGAGAGATCCATATCCGATATAATTGAATTTGTATTGAATGTCACAAAATGCTTTGAATTGTTGGATTGATTGATCTATTTTAGGGATCAAATAATTATTAGTAGTTGATACAAGTTAGGTTAAGTCATTCTCCTCCATTTAAATTCTCATTAATAAATTCCTAACGATTTTTATTATTTGTTGTTAGTTAGTTACTCCCTCCGATTTTAAATTTTCACCCATTCGTCAATATATAGGTGGAGTATTTTAAAGAAATGAGGCGTAAATAAAAAACGGAGGGAGTATTTGTTAATTCAACACCACAATTCCCCCAAAAGTGGTTACTTGATCATTGATTTATAAAAGTTCATGTCTTTCTACACAAATTTGTCAAATACGATTAATCTGATTCTTTGTGGGTTCGACCTTTATTTGCATTTTACAATTTACTAGTTTTTATGCCCGTGCGATGCACTGGTTTAACAATGACATTATTAAATCAACCTTAATACTTCATTTTATAATTATTGACTGCGATGGAATGATTACGATTATTTCAAATAATTGTCGTTTTAGAGGATTAGCACTCCACGTTTGCATGTATTTTATACGAAAAGTAGCAGACGCGGGTTATGATGCTACACTTAGACGGTTAGACCTGTCAAATTCAACTCGACCCATAAATCCGACCATAATTTAATACATACTCCCTCCGTTCATAATCTTTTGCCCCGTTTCATCATTATTTGTGGGGAATATTTTAATGAAACGGGGAAAAAGATAGTGAACAGAGGGAGTACTAATTTTTTTACTTTAAAAGCCATAACAAAATTAGCCGTTCAAAACTATTTCTGAGCAAGACCCGTATACCCCGACCGAGCGACCGGTGACAAGTCTAGTGTGCATATTAGCTACATGGCTAAAACAAACGTTGCTCATCATAATACCTGGTCACTTTCAGCAATTTTAATGTCTGTGACAACTCATATAGAACATTGAGCTCATCTGTGTCTTTTGTTACCTAAGCATTTGACTTTCGCACTGAATATGTTTGTATGTATGTCATCATCTCACTCTAAATTTGACCTGACCCACCTGACACTTTTTTAGGGGCATGAGCCTTTTTTTTACTCGCAACCGTTTAACCCGAATCCGAAATGACCCGATTTTGGGTCATGATCTAGCCCGACCTGTTTAACTTGTTGGAAAGAAGAGACCATAAAACTTTAGTCTAAAAGTCAATTTCTAACCATCTATTTCTATGTCTGGATTTTGCTAAAACTCAAATTTTAACATAGAAAGTAGTACTCACCATGCTTGTAGAAGAGTCACTCTTTTCTTTTTGGGTTGTCTTTCTAAAAGTCACTTTTAGCTTTATTCCTATTTTGTTTGATTTTTGTGGTTAACATTGGTTCTAACCTCACTTATTTTTCATCTTTCATTTTCCATCACACATTTCTATACACCTTAATTCTCACTAAGAAGGTGGGGTGACCCTTTTAGTGAGACGGTGGGAGTATTAGTTATGCGACGAAGTGATTATGATTACTTCAAACCATTGTCATTTCAAAGATTTGGCATCGTTTATCAATGCTTATCTTAAGAGGACGACACCGAGAGAAATCAAGAAGTGAGACAAGCTAAGATTTTTTTTTTAAATATAAAATTTATAATTTAAAGAAAATAATACCAATAGTGTTAAAATAAATAAAAAATTAATATCAAAAATATTTTTTTTGCTAAAAAAGCGGTAAAAAATCAGGCGTTCGAAACTATTAATGTTCCGTATTCTGTCCATAATCCGATACGGGACCAGTATTTGAGCTGACGCATTCGTCAGTTCTAGTGTCTACATTAGTTATTTGGGTGGAACAAATGACACTCATCAAAATACCAGGTCTTGTGCCTGTGAGCAATATTAATATGTCCGTGAGACCGTGACAACTTATCTGCGAACATAGTTTATCTATGTCTTTTATTCGATAACCATTTGAATCTACTACATCTAATATATTTGCATGTATGCAACCATCTCGCTTTAAATTCGACCCATCCCGCAAACTTGTCTCACCAAATCTGTTGTTTTTTGGGTCATGAACCCAGCTTTTTCACCCAAATTCTAAATTACCCATTAATTTACGGACATGCCATGGTCTGACACGTTAAACTTGTTGGAATGAAGAGACTACAAAGTCTAAAGCACAATTCTAGTCAATCTATTCCTATGCCTAGATTTTGTTAAAACTCTAATTTTAACCTATTAGCAATTCGATATATATACTCCCTCCATTTTTTGATTTAGCCCCATTTTCTTTTAGAGGTTTTTTTTTTGAGTTAGCCTCATTTCTTCATATGAAAATTTATTAATTAGTATTTTTTTTTCTCTCATCACATGCACTATATCACCAATTTCCTTTTACTTTTTCACTTTTTTTGAAAATTTGTACCAAACCAAATGAGGTTAATAAAAATATGGAGGGAGAAATTAATTATTACTCCGTATATATTATCCTTTTATTTGAATATAATTTTATGTCTAATCTTAACTTAAATCATCAAGCATATTTAGTAACATACTCTCCTGTAGAGTTGCACATAGGACACAAAAGTTGTGTTGTCCCGTCTTAAATAGTACTCAACATTACCATAAGAAAAAACTGACCCGACATGCCCAACTCGGTTTTAGGTCAAGAGTCAAGATCTCTGAATCTTGATCTATGACTCGATATTTTAATTAAAAATATAAACTAATATTCAATTTAATTTTTTATCTTTTAATTATAAAAGAATTTTAAAAATTTATTGAAATAAAAAGTCTGTGCGATGAATATTAGTTTAAATCATTGAAATATAACATCATAATTAAGAAGTATAAAAATAATACGAAGTACTATTAAAATAAATGAAAAGAGGTAAAAAAATCGTCATACGAAACTATCTGTATTCTGACCATAACCCATTTCGGACCAATATAATACGATCCATATTTAAACCGACCCGTATTCAGTATTTTGACCCGACATGTTTAATGTTATTTTAAAAAATCCTGTACATTAAAAAAAATCTGTCTTTACTTTCAATTAAAATTTATTATTTTATACTATTACTAATAATAATCAATATACTCAGTATAATGATAATCATCTGTACGTGTTACATAATAATCAATCAATTTTAAGCCCGTACATTATTGTTATTGTTATATACACAATATAATATGACATATTACCCATGTTGCGTATAGTAATTGTTGTAATGTAATTAGTAATTAGTGGACTTCTGTTGTTTATACAAAGAATTCTACTTTCACTCAAAATCCGTCTTAGGTTAGAGTTAAGAAGTGTACTTCTAATCTCATATTTATTAAAAACACGGAAATAAAATAATAATATAGCTAATATTGATTGTAAAATAAAAAAAAGGTTCATTTAATTGTATATATTGATTACAATCATTTCGCATACGACAAATAATTCTTCGATAGAGTAACAGACAAACAGCCTTTTTTAGTCAATATCCTCCTAACGGTTGGTTTAATTTTCATTCTCGAATGAGTTGGGCTTTTCATTTACTTATTAATCCATTTCGTCATTCAGTATTTTAGTTGGTTAAATTTTTTATTTTTATATTTTTTGTATTTTTTAAAAACTGGATCGGAGACCAGATATCCGGTTTTCATTTTCGCTGATACGTATCCACTACGATTTTATGTGTTTTCCTTCGAGTGGGCTAGCGAGCAGTTATGGATCCTGCTTGTTTTAATCAGATCACTGTATTATGGATTGTTAAAACCCTTTTTATGGATTTTATTTATTTATTTATTTTTGTAGCCATTTTTTATTTTATGGCTTATGTATTGACTTACCATTTTTATTTAATCAAGACATAGCTACAGTGTGTTATAATCCCACTTCTAGAGTGTTTCCGCCACTGTATTGCGTTAGAATTTCTAGGGGATTACAGTTGGTATCAGAGCATCACTGCTCCCAACGCTTACACCTGAAATTAGGGAAAATACTAGTAAATTATTTAAACAGTAAATAAAAATATTATTAGAGATGGGTAGAAACAAATAGGGACTTAACTGTTAAGATTATCTGTTCCTGAACTCAATGATTAGCATTGAATATTTGTTGCTTTTGTGGGAAGAAGACGAATGAACAAGATACTGATATGATACTGCTCCAGATCGGGACAAGACCTGCTTAGAACTCCCAACGCCTGCTGGCTCGAGTGGACAACTTGGTGCACCAAGAAATATGTCGATGGTGACTTTTAGCTCCGGTTTAGTTTACTTAAGCTACAGGCCAGATAATCAAGAGTAGATTCCTGTTCCATGATGTCGGAGTAGATCGAGATGGAGCGACCCAAGACTTGTGTGCTCGTTCCTCTACAAGAAGATGAAGTAAGCCATTTGGATCCGGCGTGAACTCTGGAGGCCCGAAGATTCTCCTCTGGTTCAAGAACTTAGTGATATAGTACCATCTACTCTTTTCTTCCTTCCTCTACTTCTTCTAATTCTTCTCTATTATATTCTCTTATTCATCCGCTTGGTGAATCCTTGTTATATTCTTCTACTATACCATCTTTCTCTTGAGATTCTTTGGCTAGACCGATTTCCGTCTCAGTGAACCCCGTGAATGGATATAGATGTTTGAGGTTTAGTAAACCCTTGTTACCTATGGCTTGAGGGTTGTGAGTTATACCCTGTTATCTATCTTAGTAAGCTTTTGAGGATCGATTTGAATGATAAATTGTCAATTAATGGAATTAGGTTGGTACTTTAGACACTGAACTTTGGGTTATAGGTTACTTGATTATTTGGAGGACTTAAAGTTGAATATATTTTGGGGTAGTAAGAGTATATCGTATTTGATGGATACCTAGTACCTAATTTAACCTAGAACCGAACCAAGTGTAGCTAATAATAGTATTTTGGGATTCATACGTAATGCTTATTTGATGGATGCGTCGTGAATATTTGGGATCATAGAGTGTTGGTTAAAGTGTTAACCTGAATGTTGTGGTACCATCAAAGGTTTTCATTAATACCATTAGAAATTTTGGTTAACATAGATAACCCGTGTTTGTGAGAGTCGTGCTAGGAATCTCGAGATGGTTAGTTTCTTCTATAATCCTTGAGAGCTTTTTCTGACTCTCAACTCCGTCTTCCTTTCTACTTCTATTGAATTCTGTTACCGCATCTACTGCTAATCCCTTCAACTTCTTTTACGGGTTTGAAACTTTTGTTTCGATTTGTAGTTGACCTTGACTCTATTTATCCGTTCATCATTTCCCCAAACTTATGAAAAGTTTGACTAATTTAAAAATTTTGATTTTCATGAAATTTTAACATTTTGAAGCATAATTTCAAATTTTAAAACTCCCCGTTTTGTAAAACTTTGACTAATTTAAACTTTTCGGATATCGTGAAATTTAACATTTTTGAATTATAATTTAAGAACTTTATACATCACTTTTGTTTTATCTTTGGTTGATATTTATATTTAGTCCTGTTTCAAAATGCCTTAATAATTTATTTTAAATTATTTTGAAAATATTTCAATTTTTGATTTTCAAACAATTGGAATTTTATGAAGACTTTCATATTTCCAAATACTTCAACTTCTATAGGATTATTTTGTAAAGTGTATTAACATTGTCGAAATTATTTTGAATGTTCATGTTTGATAACATTTTTGAAAACTTTCATATTACTTTGATAACATTTTCGAAATTTTAACGTTTTGAAATTAGTTTCTCTTTATTGTTGGTGGACTTTTGAATCTATTATTGAAAATGCTTGACAACTGGATCGATTTTTACTAACTACAAATTTGATTTCTCAACACTAAATTTTGCTTCATCAGGAAAAGAAATATTATTAAATTTCTTAATCAAATTGTTTTACTTTTGTTTTGAAAATGTTTTAATTACCCTATTTCCTTCAAGCTCGTTACAAATGCTATTTAGCGTCGTTATTTTATCAAATAACTTTACTTTACGATTTCACTAATTAAAAGATTTCAAATTCCGGGTAGCTTAGCCCAATTTCTCTTGGAATAAATGATTGTATTTGATTTCATATCACTTTAAAAGTTGTAAAATTTTCTTTTACAGCAAAATTTTTATGCGAAATTTATATCCTCATCTTTTCGAGTGGGGTAATCTTGACTCCTTTTTGCGTATTCTTAGTTTCGAGGACGAAACTTTCTTTTAGTGGGGAGGATTGTAACACCCGCTAATTTTCTAGGCGTTGTTATCTATTCTGTTATGACTCCGTCATGACTCTGTGATTTTTTTTCTGCCTTCAGTATCCTTCATTTTCAAACTTCATAATATTTTCGAGTCAAATATTTTTTTTTTGTTAAAATATTTTAAATATTTATTTTCCTTTAATAAATCTATTTATTAAATTTTCGTCGCAAACTATTTATTTAATTCACAAAGAATCTCATTTTATACGAACTATCATTTTAAGCTTGAATTTGGGTTATTTATTTTTCTAAAAGGGCCCAAATACGTTTATATAATATTTCTAACTAAGAAATTATTTTTATTTATGAAAATGTATCACTTAATGATTTTATTACGAAGTTTCGTAAATAATTATTTTCAGACGCGCGGTTTACTCGAGTTGCTTTGAAATACCTTTAATAACTTTACGATTCTTCTTTTTATCAACTTACAATTATTTTGGAACCTTTTCTCACATGTTGGACCGTGACAACCCTTGTCACACCCCTTACTACACATTTTATTACACATTTCATTTTATGATGTTTAAGCCTTAGATATTTTTTTTTTCTCACCCATTTATTTTTGGCCTTAAACACAAACTCTTCACACTCCCTTCCTCTCTCATTTTGGCTGAATTGTGCATGTATTATGACATAGTTTTCATCAAAATTTACTTATCATTTATGCTTTAGAAAATCATCCACTTTCTTATCATTCTTTTTACAAAAAATTAAACATTTCCTCCCTTTGTCTCTCTTGGATGAGATTTTCCAGCAGCTTTTCTAGCCAAATTTTGTCTCAAAGTGAGTCTTGATCGTCTCATTTTCATCTCCAAATTAATCGTCACTCCGATCCCTTCGTTAAGGTAATAATCGATGTTGTTTTCGATCGATATTTGCCTTCATTTTCTTAGTTTTCTCATGGTATTTTTCCACCATGTTTTTCATGTGTTGAAGGATTTTTGAATGATCCCGAAGCCGAGGAATATATTATCGATTCAGACTTGGAGTAGAGGTAACGTCGATGTTACTCGGTATTTCATGATTTTAATTGTCTATTTGCATGTATATATTTTTATATTTTATTTTGACAATATATGTATGTCACAAAATCTGGAAAATTTTCAAAAGTTGAAAATTTGCATGTTTCGGTATTTTTATCGCTTTTACGAGATTAAAGATTAAATTGTTATATTAATTTGTAAAATCATAATATTCGGCCTAAACATGTAATATATGTTTATATTCTGTAAAATTGATATTTTTGATGATGTATAATAAGTTAGGATTTTTCTGATATTTTAAATATCGATTATTGAATTATTACCGTTTACGGACAAAAACGATTAAAAGCCGATTTTTAGTTCTAGTACCTAAACATTTTATTTTAATCTTATTTTTGGCGTGGTGAAACCTTCTGGTGAAATAGAATTTTCTGAATTTTTTCATAATTTTTCGGAATTTTAAGTGGATGAATTAATTAATCACTTTAAATCATCGTTTATCGTTAAAACCGTGTTTGTTGTTTAAATTCTCGAATTCTGGCCTTTGGTTTGAATCTGAAAAAAAATGTGATTCTGATGATTTCATATTAATATATATTTTTATGATTTTTAGTGCCTTAATAAAATGTTAGGAACGATAAGTTTATTAATGAAATCGTTAATTGTGAAAACGGGTTTAAATGACGGTTTTGTTGGAATTTGTTAAATATGGAATTTTGGAAAAATCTGAAAAATTTATATTCTGGAAAATCATGATTTTTAAGTTTAATAATAATTTTTGGATATTAATACTTAAATCGTTTTGTAATTACTGTTTTTATTAATCGTTATTGTCGAGATTAGACGATTAACGGGAAAACGCTTTAAAAACCGAGTTTTATGATTCTGGAAAATTTTCTTTTCTGGAAAAAATGTCCATAAATATGTTTTAACTATTTAACGTAATTTTTGTACTATTTATTAAAAGTCTTTAATTAATAACTATGGATTTTCGGACAAATTGTGCTTTATCGTTAAAATTCTTCGTCTTACATAAAAGAATTAATTTTCCAGCAATTTTGAAAATATTTAAATCTGAAACTTTAAGAGTTAAATCATACCTTAACATACTCTAAATATATTCATTGGTTTAATTAAATAAAAGACGTTAAAGATTTAATTTGACCTTTTGCCGTAAAATCCTATTTATAATCGTATTGTCGTAACTAATAATAATTA
This sequence comes from Agrostemma githago, assembly GCA_958450325.1. Classification (NCBI taxonomy): domain Eukaryota; kingdom Viridiplantae; phylum Streptophyta; class Magnoliopsida; order Caryophyllales; family Caryophyllaceae; genus Agrostemma; species Agrostemma githago. The sequence continues at coordinate 29,807,958 of OY288250.1, read as the reverse complement.
GGGAATTTTAGTTTTATAAATTTTGGAAACACCCTAATTAGTAGTACTAAAGTGTTTAAGAAATTTTTAATTATTTTGTAAATACTTGTATGGTTTTTCAATAATTTCATAAATCTAAATACTCTCACTTTGATAAGTAATATCGTTAAGGCCGAAAGTACTAGTTTTTATAAATCTATATCGTTTACTAAAATGTCAAATTAGTATAAACTAATATTTTCACTATTTTGATATAATGCTATTTTTAGTAAAGTTTCTAAAAATAGAAGTTTCCTAGAATAGAAAGTTTCCTCTTTTAGAATATAAATGTTTACTTCTTTTATCCTGATATTATTTATATTGATTATATCTTTTGAATATCGATAATGGCTTTGTTTCGGAGTTATGGAATAAGGACAAGTGTGAGATTAGAGTAATATATTCTAGGGTTTACGGTTTTGCCATCAACTATAAGGCTAGTGTATCAGGAATCGGTACATTGGTTGTTGAACCGGGTGACAGGTATCCCGGGAGTTGTGTACATTTTGACCTTAAGCTTAGGCCTCGCAGTAAGTCGCCGTCATAAGTTGAACTGGGTGACAGGTAATCCCAGGAGGGGTGTGTATTGTCTTAAACTAGGGTCACGCATTTATAAGTCGCCGCTCTATTATAGTTGAGTAGCCTAGTTAGAGATCGAAGTTTGATTTGTTTGAACTAAGTTCTCGAAGCTAGTTTTTAGTATTCTCCTAGTGAAAGTCTAGCCGTCTACATTACTCCTATCCATAACGCCATTTTGAATATTTTTATTATTATCGATATATTTACATTTGCAGGTTGGCAAATGTTTTATGTTTTCTTCGGAAAACTCATTTTATTTATATTGTTTCGTTACGTGAAATTTTTCACTGAAAGCTTATTTTTAATATGTTGTTTTACTATTTTCCATTTTTACTATTTTTCTATAATAGTAATTACAGTTTTAGAATCCTGTTATACGGCTGGGAGAACGTTGGCGTTGCTCCCCACTGATTGTGGCTGTTATGTTTTTAACATGGCAGGTATATGTGTTTTCCTTCGGGTGGGCTAGCGAGCAGTTATGGATCCTGCTTGTTTTAATCAGATCACTGTATTATGGATTGTTAAAACCCTTTTTACGGATTTTATTTATTTATTTATTTTTGTAGCCATTTTTTATTTTATGGCCTATGTATTGACTTACCATTTTTATTTAATCAAGACATAGCTACAGTGTGTTATAATCCCACTTCTACAGTGTTTCCGCCTCTGTATTGCGTTAGAATTTCTAGGGGATTACAGTTGGTATCAGAGCATCACTGCTCCCAACGCTTACACCTGAAATTAGGGAAAATACTAGTAAATTATTTAAACAGTAAATAAAAATATTATTAGAGATGGGTAGAAACAAATAGGGACTTAACTGTTAAGATTATCTGTTCCTCAACTAAATGATTAGCATTGAATATTTGTTGCTTTTGTGGGAAGAAGACGAATGAACAAGATACTGATATTATACTGCTCCAGATCGGGACAAGACCTGCTTAGAACTCCCAATGCCTGCTGACTCGAGTGGACAACTTGGTGCTCCAAGAAATATGCCGATGGTGACTTTTAGCTCCGGTTTAGTTTACTTAAGCTACAGGCCAGATAATCAAGAGTAGATTCCTGTTCCATGATGTCGGAGTAGATCGAGATGGAGCGACCCAAGACTTGTGTGCTCGTTCCTCTACAAGAAGATGAAGTAAGCCATTTGGATCCGGCGTGAACTCTGGAGGCCCGAAGATTCTCCTCTGGTTCAAGAACTTAGTGATATAGTACCATCTACTCTTTTCTTCCTTCCTCTACTTCTTCTACTTCTTCTCTTTTATATTCTCTTCTTCATCCGCTTGGTGAATCCTTGTTATATTCTTCTACTCTACCATCTTTCTCTTGAGATTCTTTGGCTTGACCGATTTCCGTCTCAGTGAACCCCGTGAATGGATATAGATGTTTGAGGTTTAGTAAACCCTTGTTACCTATGGCTTGAGGGTTGTGAGTTATACCCTGTTATCTATCTTAGTAAGCTTTTGAGGATCGATTTGAATGATAAATTGTCAATTAATGGAATTAGGTTGGTACTTTAGACACTGAACTTTGGGTTATAGGTTACTTGATTATTTGGAGGACTTAAAGTTGAATATATTTTGGGGTAGTAAGAGTATATCGTATTTGATGGATACCTAGTACCTAATTTAACCTAGAACCGAACCAAGTGTAGCTAATAATAGTATTTTGGGATTCATACGTAATGCTTATTTGATGGATGCGTCGTGAATATTTGGGATCATAGAGTGTTGGTTAAAGTGTTAACCTGAATGTTGTGGTACCATCAAAGGTTTTCATTAATACCATTAGAAATTTTGGTTAACATAGATAACCCGTGTTTGTGAGAGTCGTGCTAGGAATCTCGAGATGGTTAGTTTCTTCTATAATCCTTGAGAGCTTTTTCTGACTCTCAACTCCGTCTTCCTTTCTACTTCTATTGAATTCTGTTACCGCATCTACTGCTAATCCCTTCAACTTCTTTTTCGGGTTTGAAACTTTTGTTTCGATTTGTCGTTGACCTTGACTCTATTTATCCGTTCATCATTTCCCCAAACTTATGAAAAGTTTGACTAATTTAAAAATTTTGATTTTCATGAAATTTTAACATTTTGAAGCATAATTTCAAATTTTAAAACTCCCCGTTTTGTAAAAATTTGACTAATTTAAACTTTTCGGATATCGTGAAATTTAACATTTTTGAATTATAATTTAAGAACTTTATACTTCACTTTTGTTTTATCTTTGGTTGATATTTATATTTAGTCCTGTTTCAAATTGCCTTAATAATTTATTTTAAATTATTTTGAAAATATTTCAATTTTTGATTTTCAAACGATTGGAATTTTATGAAGACTTTCATATTTCCAAATACTTCAACTTTTATAGGATTATTTTGTAAAGTGTATTAACATTGTCGAAATTATTTTGAATGTTCATGTTTGATAACATTTTTGAAAACTTTCATATTACTTTGATAACATTTTCGAAATTTTAACGTTTTGAAATTAGTTTCTCTTTATTGTTGGTGGACTTTGAATCTATTATTGAAAATGCTTGACAACTGGATCGATTTTTACTAACTACAAATTTGATTTCTCAACACTAAATTTTGCTTCATCAGGAAAAGAAATATTATTAAATTTCTTAATCAAATTGTTTTACTTTTGTTTTGAAAATGTTTTAATTACCCTATTTCCTTCAAGCTCGTTACAAATGCTATTTAGCGTCGTTATTTTATCAAATAACTTTACTTTACGATTTCACTAATTAAAAGATTTCAAATTCCGGGTAGCTTAGCCCAATTTCTCTTGGAATAAATGATTGTATTTGATTTCATATCACTTTAAAAGTTGTAAAATTTTCTTTTACAGCAAAATTTTTATGCGAAATTTATATCCTCATCTTTTCGAGTGGGGTAATCTTGACTCCTTTTTGCTTATTCTTAGTTTCGAGGACGAAACTTTCTTTTAGTGGGGAGGATTGTAACACCCGCTAATTTTCTAGGCGTTGTTATCTATTCTGTTATGACTCCGTCATGACTCTGTGATTTTTTTTCTGCCTTCAGTATCCTTCATTTTCAAACTTCATAATATTTTCGAGTCAAATATTATTTATTTTCATTAAAATATTTTAAATATTTATTTTCCTTTAATAAATCTATTTATTAAATTTTCGTCGCAAACTATTTATTTAATTCACAAAGAATCTCATTTTATACGAACTATCATTTTAAGCTTGAATTTGGGTTATTTATTTTTCTAAAAGGGCCCAAATACGTTTATATAATATTTCTAACTAAGAAAATATTTTTATTTATGAAAATGTATCACTTAATGATTTTATTACGAAGTTTCGTAAATAATTATTTTCAGACGCGCGGTTTACTCGAATTGCTTTGAAATACCTTTAATAACTTTACGATTCTTCTTTTTATCAACTTACAATTATTTTGGAACCTTTTCTCACATGTTGGACCGTGACAACCCTTGTCACACCCCTTACTACACATTTTATTACACATTTCATTTTATGATGTTTAAGCCTTAGATATTTTTTTTTTCTCACCCATTTATTTTTGGCCTTAAACACAAACTCTTCACACTCCCTTCCTCTCTCATTTTGGCTGAATTGTGCATGTATTATGACATAGTTTTCATCAAAATTTACTTATCATTTATGCTTTAGAAAACCATCCACTTTCTTATCATTCTTTTTACAAAAAATTAAACATTTCCTCCCTTTGTCTCTCTTGGCTGAGATTTTCCAGCAGCTTTTCTAGCCAAATTTTGTCTCAAAGTGAGTCTTGATCGTCTCATTTTCATCTCCAAATTAATCGTCACTCCGATCCCTTCGTTAAGGTAATAATCGATGTTGTTTTCGATCGATATTTGCCTTCATTTTCTTAGTTTTCTCATGGTATTTTTCCACCATGTTTTTCATGTGTTGAAGGATTTTTGAATGATCCCGAAGCCGAGGAATATATTATCGATTCAGACTTGGAGTAGAGGTAACGTCGATGTTACTCGGTATTTCATGATTTTAATTGTGTATTTGCATGTATATATTTTTATATTTTATTTTGACAATATATGTATGTCACAAAATCTGGAAAATTTTCAAAAGTTGAAAATTTGCATGTTTCGGTATTTTTATCGCTTTTACGAGATTAACGATTAAATTGTTATATTAATTTGTAAAATCATAATATTCGGCCTAAACATGTAATATATGTTTATATTCTGTAAAATTGATATTTTTGATGATTTATAATAATTTAGGATTTTTCTGATATTTTAAATATCGATTATTGAATTATTACCGTTTACGGACAAAAACGATTAAAAGCCGATTTTTAGTTCTAGTACCTAAACATTTTATTTTAATCTGATTTTTGGCGTGGTGAAACCTTCTGGTGAAATAGAATTTTATGAATGTTTTCATAATTTTTCGGAATTTTAAGTGGATGAATTAATTAATCACTTTAAATCATCGTTTATCGTTAAAACCGTGTTTGTTGTTTAAATTCTCGAATTCTGGCCTTTGGTTTGAATCTGGAAAAAAATGTGATTCTGATTATTTCATATTAATATATATTTTTATGATTTTTAGTGCCTTAATAAAATGTTAGGAACGATAAGTATATTACTGAAATCGTTAATTGTGAAAACGGGTTTAAATGACGGTTTTGTTGGAATTTGTTAAATCTGGAATTTTGGAAAAATCTGAAAAATTTATATTCTGGAAAATCATGATTTTTAAGTTTAATAATAATTTTTGGATATTAATACTTAAATCGTTTTGTAATTACTATTTTTATTAATCGTTATTGTCGAGATTAGACGATTAACGGGAAAACGCTTTAAAAACCGAGTTTTATGATTCTGGAAAAAAAAAAATTCTGGAAAAAATGTCCATAAATATGTTTTAACTATTTTACGTAATTTTTGTACTATTTATTAAAAGTCTTTAATTAATAACTATGGATTTTCGGACAAATTGTGCTTTATCGTTAAAATTCTTCGTCTTACATAGAAGAATTAATTTTCCAGCAATTTTGAAAATATTTAAATCTGAAACTAAGAGTTAAATCATCCCTTAACATACTCTAAATATATTCATTGGTTTAATTAAATAAAAGACGTTAAAGATTTAATTTGACCTTTTGCCGTAAAATCCTATTTATAATCGTATTGTCGTAACTAATAATAATTAGGGAATTTTAGTTTTATAAATTTTGGAAACACCCTAATTAGTAGTACTAAAGTGTTTAAGAAATTTTTAATTATTTTGTAAACACTTGTATGGTTTTTCAATAATTTCATAAATCTAAATACTCTCACTTTGATAAGTAATATCGTTAAGGCCGAAAGTACTAGTTTTTATAAATCTATATCGTTTACTAAAATGTCAAATTAGTATAAACTAATATTTTCACTATTTTGATATAATGCTATTTTTAGTAAAGTTTCTAAAAATAGAAGTTTCCTAGAATAGAAAGTTTCCTCTTTTAGAATATAAATGTTTACTTCTTTTATCCTCATATTATTTATATTGATTATATCTTTTGAATATCGATAGTGGCTTTGTTTCGGAGTTATGGAATAAGGAAAAGTGTGAGGTTAGAGTAATATATTCTAGGGTTTACGGTTTTGCCATCAACTATAAGGCTGGTGTATCAGGAATCGGTACATTGGTTGTTGAACCGGGTGACAGGTATCCCGGGAGTTGTGTACATTTTGACCTTAAGCTTAGGCCTCGCAGTAAGTCGCCGTCATAAGTTGAACTGGGTGACAGGTAATCCCAGGAGGGGTGTGCATTGTCTTAAACTAGGGCCACGCATTTATAAGTCGCTGCTCTATTATAGTTGAGTAGCCTAGTTAGAGATCGAAGTTTGATTTGTTTGAACTAAGTTCTCGAAGCTAGTTTTTAGTATTCTCCTAGTGAAAGTCTAGCCGTCTACATTACTCCTATCCATAACGCCATTTTGAATATTTTTATTATTATCGATATATTTTCATTTGCAGGTTGGCAAATGTTTTATGTTTTCTTCGGAAAACTCATTTTATTTATATTGTTTCATTACGTGAAATTTTTCACTGAAAGCTTATTTTTAATATGTTGTTTTACTATTTTCCATTTTTACTATTTTTCTATAATAGTAATTACAGTTTTAGAATCCTGTTATACGGCTGGGAGAACGTTGGCGTTGCTCCCCACTGATTGTGGCTGTTATGTTTTTAACATGGCAGGTATATGTGTTTTCCTTCGGGTGGGCTAGCGAGCAGTTATGGATCCTGCTTGTTTTAATCAGATCACTGTATTATGGATTGTTAAAACCCTTTTTACGGATTTTATTTATTTATTTATTTTTGTAGCCATTTTTTATTTTATGGCTTATGTATTGACTTACCATTTTTATTTAATCAAGACATAGCTACAGTGTGTTATAATCCCACTTCTACAGTGTTTCCGCCACTGTATTGCGTTAGAATTTCTAGGGGATTACAATAATCAATCAATTTTAAGCCCGTACATTATTGTTATTGTTATATACACTATATAATATGACATATTACCCATGTTGCGTATAGTAATTGTTGTAATGTAATTAGTAATTAGTGGACTTCTGTTGTTTATACAAAGAATTCTACTTTCACTCAAAATCCGTCTTAGGTTAGAGTTAAGAAGTGTACTTCTAATCTCATATTTATTAAAAACCCGGAAATAAAATAATAATATAGCTAATATTGATTGTAAAATAAAAAAAAAGCTTCATTTAATTGTATATATTGATTACAATCATTTCGCATACGACAAATAATTCTTCGATAGAGTAAAGGACAAACAGCCTTTTTTAGTCAATATCCTCCTAACGGTTGGTTTAATTTTCATTCTCGAATGAGTTGGGCTTTTCATTTACTTATTAATCCATTTCGTCATTCAGTATTTTAGTTGGTTAAATTTTTTATTTTTATATTTTTTGTATTTTTTAAAAACTGGATCGGAGACCAGATATCCGGTTTTCATTTTCGCTGATACGTATCCACTACGATTTTACGTAAAAGCGTACCAGATATCCGGATATTTGTATTGAATATCTGGAAATTTGTATAATTGCATCCGTATACCGTATCGTATACGGATAACAAAAGCGTATCGGATTTTTCTGCTCAACCCTAGTAAAAATTACCGTTTGATTTAACAAAATTTGACCTGACTTGTAAACCCGACCCACGCAACCCGTTTATTCATAGGTCAAGATTGAAGATGTCTAAATCTTGATCCATAACTTGATATTTTAAATTACAAATATAAACTTATATTTAATTTAATACAACATATTTTATCTTTTAATAAAACAATAATTATTAAAATAGTTTTAAAATTTTATTGAAATATGAACATTATTGTGGACATGACGTAGGTCCACCCCGTCGCGGCCACGCGCGGGTTTGGTTAGGCGAATGCACCTCCATATGAGAATGGACCGAAATGAAATTTAAGTCGAAATGGAGTCGCCACCGAACTTTGTGGGAGTTCGGACCCGTTCGAGCCCACTCTATATCGCTATGGACCATACACAAAGTATGGCCCATTTCGGTTTTAGAGTTTATTGGGCTCGTCCCTTTGCATTACGATACCGATACCATCTACACCGCTAATCGTGTAAAGAATGACTCTCGTGCGCCAACGGTTTCGGGCATCCGGAAACCGAGGTTCTGAGTAAGGGGTGAGAGTACGTGTTGGGAAGCCCACTAAGGACACCCAACCCCGCCCGCACTAAGCGGCCTCTACTAAGACATCGTTTGACTTTCTAATATGCGCGTTAGTGATTCGGTGAAATGATATGCAAACAGCGTTTTAGCTAAGCATGCGAATTAAATGTGAGCTACGTCATTTTAATGCATCTAATTTATTGTCGAAGTGATTTAGCATGCGAGGGTTCATTTATAAACGGTAAAACGTCAATAAATAAAGCAAAGAAATAATAAATCGGTTACAAATTACACGGGCGGAATACAACCCGGAATTCACAATACAATGAGCAATAAAAAAGAATAATCAAAATATATAATGAAAATGATAAGAAGTAGTTAGAAACGGACCCGTGTATAAACTAGACCATGAGTTGTGTAAATGGACAAACTTTCGATTAAATACAAATTATTTTGTGTACTAACCAAAGGACGGAGATATAGGACCTAGGCGTGGTGCTAGCCCGATCCCAAATCCCGATGCCTTGTCCCAACTTATCATATCGATAAATTGGAGTCTAAATTAATCGTACGTCGGATACGACTAAGGAGTCGTCAACGCAAGATTAATAGTGAGACCGTCGATCAAAGTTGTTTATGTGCAATGATATGCATGTATTTTAAAAATAAATCACGTGATAGACTTTACACGTGTCGACTAAGTCGCTTTTAAAAAGACAAAGCTCGGATGATAAAAAAAACTCTCGGTTTTCTGGGCTACAGGACCCACTCGATCGAGTCATGGCACGGACTCGGTCGAGTGTGCCTTTAAATTAGCTACTGCCCGTTCTTTAGGGTGCTACTCGATCGAGTAGCTTATGTACTCGGTCGAGTAGCATCTGTACGAGGTATAACTCGTCTCGTTTTATGTATTTTAAAATCGATAATTAATCGAATCACATATAAATATGGCACGATTTATATGCAACTCGATTTTCGGTACTCATAATGCTTATATCATGATTACGAGACCGTTACCGGAGATTTTAGAAAAGATGATATGAAAATCGTTTTAAATTGGACCGGGACAAAATTAGTTCCCTCCGCGTTACGTCATCTTTAATAATCCTTACGGATTATGCGATGCTCGATTTAGCGTCAACGGGTTTTGTACCGATCCTTTGAAATGGAATTAAACCCGTTCAACTATGTACTATCACGATCACGTTATGCCCTTGAGTGCGTAGGGCGGTGCTCCTCGAAAGGGCGCCACCACTATTGCGGCTCGTAAAGGGATTAAACGGACTTTGTTCAATAGTCATAGTTAAACGAGTTAAAATCCAAGTTTTGATATTATGTAAATGTATATATACGCGGTAGTAATATTATGACAAAATGTAAATAACGAAAAATTAAATGTTAGATTGTTAGATGCGATAAATAAATGTTAGATGTTAGAATACGATAAGTAAATGTTAGATGTTAGTAGTCATGTCGTTACTATCGACTAATTATAATACATTTTTTTGAATTTTGACAGACTGCTCGGGATGACTAAATTCATGTGCCTGTGGGGAGGAGTCAAGAGTCGGGCCTGCATGCCTAGGCCCGCTTGGGCCAAGGAGGCACAGCTGCAGGGGATGCACCAGGGTTTTGATGTTATAAATACTTCACCCTGGCTTCTTTCTTTGTCACAACCCTCAAAACTTCTTCTTCTCCTCAAGAAGAAAAAAAAATTCATCTCTTTTAAGAAATTTTATCATGGGTATTGACCGTCTGACTGACATGCTGCAAGATTGGTCCCACCGTTTTAGGGATGCGAGCAAGGTAGCCCTAAAGCAGTCGGGTATTTTCCAATTGTTCACGTTCTGCCAGATGCACGTGGACCGTCATTTGCTTGACGCCTGTCTGACCTTTTGGGATGACACTTATCACGTTTTCGCCTTCCCTCGGGGCGAAATATGCCCTCTCCCGGAGGAAATTAATGCCATAGGAGGGTGGAACCCACTACTCCGTCCCGCCGTCCCCTTCTCAGTTCGGGATCCTAGGAGGAAACTACGGGAGTTTTTAGGGCTCTCCCATGCTGAAGTGTCCCGTATGACTGAAGGGGATACTATTTCTCTGCTTGCTTTGGCTGAGAAATTCATGAACCCGTACGACGTCCGGGTTTCGCCCATTCATAGCCGCAGGGCGTTCGCCTTCTGTATGCTGCATGTGTATGCCTTTGAAGGCTATCTGGACCTGCTGTCTTGTATGGGCAGCGTTCGTCTTCTCGTTATTGCCGACCTTATGGAGACGGAATATAGTCCCGCGTGGTTGATCACTGGGGAAATTATTCAGGGCTTGGACAACCGCAAGAGGGATGAGTCAGCCCGTTTCACTGGGAGCACCCGCCTGATGCAGGTATATCGCTTTTCTTTTTCTTTTTGATTTTCGATTTTTTTTTTATTCGATTTTTTTTTTGTGCGATATACTGCTACAGGGGGCACTCGACCCAGTCACCCTGGCACTCGATCGAGTGCCCTCGTAAAGGAGTCTACCGCCTCATTTTAGGGGTGTCACTCGATCGAGTGACACTGGCACTCGATCGAGTGCCCTCAGGCGAATGCCTAAGCTGTTCCGGAATCCTTACGAGTATTGTTTTTCTTTTCAGCTCTGGCTATTTGAGAGGTTGTCAATGATCGAGCCTCCTCCCAATCCGAGCCAATATTGGTTCAACCAAGTGATGACGAGGAGACGGCCTACCGACCCAGAAATAATGGGAGGAAGAATTATCATTCCATCGTGGTCCCTTGATTCGATGGGTGGTTTCATGGTGGCCCATCTACTCCTGGACGGGTTTGGCGCCCGGATATAAGGCGCGCTACCAGGTGATTTTGTCCCTCAGCCAGACAGTTCACCTCTATCCTGACCGCATACTCAGGCAGTATGGGTGGACTCAGCGCATTCCGGAGAACGAGGCAGTTGTGAGTGAACCTACCCAGCTGACCGACATTATGTGCGACACCTGGATTCAGAGGTGGTATACCCGAGTTACTTGGTCTGTTCTCAAGTCGCTCCATTCTATCTGGGTGTCTCATTCTTATGAGAGGTGGACCAAGGCGGAGACTGCTGAAGCTCGCGCCGCCCTAAAGGTTGATGAAGCCTTCGACCTGCTTCGGCGAGAGAAGGTCAAGGATAACAGAGACTTCTATGCTGAAGGGGAGACTCTAGCCCCGATAGTTCGTCTAACGCCGGGTCAAAGGAGAGGAGCTAGGACTCGAACTGGGGGATCCAGTGCTAGAGGTGCTTGGGGGGAAGTGAGCCCCCAGATAAACTTGGAAAGAAGACCAGGGCACAGACCATCAGTCCAGGACCGACTTGGTCCTAAGGACAGGTTGCCGGAGCACATACGGGCTCGACTTGGGCCCGTGACAATAGCTGAAGATCCTCTGTCGAAGAAGAGGACTCGGGCCAAGGAGGTTCCCGTGGTCATCCGGGAACGTTCTTCCCCACCCCGGCGACCTCGGGCTCCACGAGACCCGAAGGACAAGGGCAAGGGCAAGATGCCCGGATACTAGTCTCCATCGTTATTATTATTTAGATATTATTACTATTTTTGTTGTGTGTTTTTTTTTCATGGTTTTTTGTAATTTTGAATTACCGAGTTTATCGGTTTTTTTTAATAATAAAAGTACTATATTAGTGAAGCCGTTCCTGTCTTTTTCGTTATTGCGGCGGTTGTGCCCTTTTGAGGGGCTGCCTACGTATCCAAACGTAGTTCGGGCGTAGATTTTTTTGCAATTTCGAAATACACCAAGACTATGAGTTCAAGATGTGTGACAGTAGGATAAATAATCCTAACTTATTGACTTGCTTATAAGTTTTGAAAAAGATGTTTTTAAATAATTTTTGCAAATGACATTTGAGATAAGGTTTAGGGGTAGTAGCGTTTCAGCTGGTCCAAGTTGGTCGGGTTGACAAATTCGTTCCCGTCCAGGTCCATCAGCATCACTGCTCCTCCTGATAGAACCTTCTTGACTAGGTATGGCCCAGCCCAATTGGGTTTGAATTTTCCTCTCGGGTCAACCGGTAGTAAGGCACGAACCGATTTTAGGACCAAATCCCCCTCTTTGATGTTTCTGGGCCTGACTCTCTTTTTAAAGGCCCTTTTGATTCTTTTTTGGTATATTTGAATGTTATTGAGAGCCCGAGACCGTCGTTCGTCCAAAAGAACCAACGAGTCATATCGAGCTTGAACCCAATCCGCTTCGGGCACTTGGCTTTCTAGTAGAATTCTGAGAGACGGTATTTCTAATTCGACCGGCTGGACTGCCTCCATGCCATACGTCAAATAATATGAAGTTGCCCCGGTTGCAGTACGAATTGATGTCCGGTACCCCCATAGGGCAAAGGGTATTTTGTCGGGCCAGTCCCGATAATTATCAGCCATCTTTTTAAGTATGGTGACAATTGTCTTATTAGCAGCCTCCACCGCTCCATTTGTTTGGGGATGGTAAGGCGAAGATGTATGCCTCTGGATTTTGTATTTTGCTAGCAAAGTAGTGGTTTCGGCTTGGAAGTGGGTCCCGTGATCACTGATAAACTCGTGTGGGATCCCGTACCGGCATATGATTTTATTCTGGATAAATTTGGCTACGTGCTTGGCGTTCAAGACACGATATGACTCAGCTTCGACCCATTTGGTGAAATAGTCGATAGCCACCAAAATAAAACAGTGACCTCCCGTCCCGGAAGGGTTCACTTTCCCAATTATGTCGATCCCCCATGTCGAAAATGGCCATGGCGAGGTCATGGTGTACAGTAGAGACGATGGCATGTGTTGAACATTGCCGAAAATTTGACAATTATTGCAGTGTTTGACATATGATTGAATGTCGGTCTCCATACTGTTCCAGTAGTACCCGAGCCTCATGATTTTTCGGGCTAGCATATGGGCGTTCATATGCGGACCATTTTCACCGTCGTGTACCTCAGCCGTAATTTTTTCGGCCTGTTTCTTGTCGATACATAGGAGTAAAGCCCCCTGCGCCGTCTTTTTGTATAGCTGACCGTCGTCCGTACGAATGAATTGGGTGGCCAGTCTTCGCAGGGCCTTCTTTGCCCTATTTTCAGTTCCCGGAGGATATTCTCCCGTAGTCAAATAAGTTAGGACAGCCTGATACCAAGGTTCTGGATCGGCGATCTCGATATCTTGAATGGCGTTAACATATGCCGGCTCAGACCGTCTTTCGACGCAGACTGGCATAATTGACATATGTTCCGGGATGTTTAGTAAGAATGCCAATTTCGAAAATGCATCTGCGAACTGATTTTCTTCACGTGGGAGGTAGATATATTCTACCTTCTGGAATTGTTTCTCTAGAACCCTTACTCGTGCTTGGTAAGCCACGAGATTGACATTCCGAGTTTTCCATTTTTGAAGGGCTTGATTGATGACTAGGGACGAGTCTCCGTGAACCCGGAGATTAGTGATTCCCAGATCAGCAGCTGCTTGTAACCCGTGGATGCATGCTTCATACTCGGCCGCGTTATTAGTCACATCGAAGTCCAGTTTGATGGATAATGGGGTGTGTTCTCCTTTTGGTTATATAAGGAGAATATCGACTCCGAACCCTCGAAAGTTGGATGCCCCATCGAAATACAAGTCTCATGTTTCGGTATCAGTATGGAATATGTCTTCATCTGGAAAAGCCCAAGTATCGGTATGTCCTTCCTTAGATACCGACTATCAGCGAGGAACTCGGCTACTACCCGGCCTTTGATGGCTTTTAATGGTACAAATTTGAGGTCGAACTCGGCTAGCATTAAAGTCTATCTGGACATTTTTCCATTAAGAATGGGCTTCTCGAACAAGTATTTGATTGGATCCATCTTGGACAGGACGTGTATCTCGTGGCTGAGCATATAGTGTCGGAGCTTTTTAGTGGCCCACACTAAAGCTAGGCATGTTTTCTCGAGCATTGTATATTTGCATTCATATTCTAGGAACTTTTTACTGATGTAGTAAATAGCCCGTTCTTCTGAATCGACTGTCTGGGCCAGCATAGCCCCCATGGCTGTCTCAGTCGTCGTTAGGTATAACGACAGAGGCAAACCGGATTGAGGTGGCATTAATACTGGCGGAGCAGACAGGATCTCCTTGATTCTGTCAAAAGCCGTTTGACATTTATCGTCCCATAGTACCCGTTCCCTTATTTTCAGTTTCTTGAAAATGGGTTCACACACCATGGTTAGTGTAACACCCGTGCTTTTGACCATTTTAGTTATTTATAATAACGATTAATATTAATAAATCGAGTCTCGACAAAATATTTTATATAGTAATATTCAATTCTTTTGTCTTTGGAACCTTTCTATTTCACTTCATTGTTTGTAAAACTGAAATTTCTATCGTTATCGAAATTCTGCGCGATTTCGTAAAACGGTTCCTATTTTCTCATACGGACTCCGATTGAGGCGTTTCAAAAGCCTAAATTTATTAATTTTCCAAGATCTACACAATGGTGATATTTAAATTACAATTTATAAGTTCATCATAAAAATATTGTACTGGACAGCTCCTTTACTACGAAAATCGTCACCCGACGAATCGTTTCTCGACATTCGATTTCCGTACTTCTTTCCTAACCATGGTGTGACCAAATAAACTCAAAAACATCACCCTAAGGCATTCCATACCGTACTTTGAAGTCCAAGCCTTAAAATATGCCTTTCTAATCAAAAACACCAAATAGGGTATGTACCTCTTAAAGTATGCTTAGCTACTTTTGGTAATTGTCATGTTCTTGTCCACCCTTTGCTCCCCCATCTAATGCACGACTTGTGTGCTTATAACCATCCATTTTCTCTTCATTTACTCATCCATTCACTCACTTAAACACTCCTTCAAAGATCCATCTAAAAACAAAAGAAAATCATACAAGTTCTTTTAAGTTCTAAGGTGTTTACACCACCATATCTCAAGAGCACATACTCTTTCTTTTCCTTACCTTATACTCTTTATTTTTAAGTCTTATTCCTATTATATTTACTAAATTACTTTGTTTGTGTGTCCTTCTAACTTATTCATGAAGAGGAGCAAGAGGAAGGGGGCTTCGATCTTAGTATATTTGATTTCATAGTTGATCCGGAGAATTGCTAATAGGTAACCTAGCTTTTCTTCGCCCTCAAATCTCGTAGTATAGTGTTTAGACTCTAACTAACATATAACATCATTTTTAGGACTAATATTAGATCACCAAGTTTAAAGTTAACTATTTGTTGATTTATCACTTAACAATACATGCTGTAAAATAAATTTTGTGATGTATGATGTATGTTCACGATTTTTCTGTGTAAAATATGTTTCGAATTAGCCTTAGATTCTTTCATGAAAGTTGTAGATCTGAATGTCTAGAATATGATAAAAATATGAAAATTAAGTTTTTATGAAAATATACATTTAGTAATGATTTATTTCGTAAACTGGTACTGTATGATTTTATGTACTGTCTGAGAAAATGATATGTTTCGTGATGCTAAACGTTTCTTTCGGACTTGGAAAAACTATTTTATGTTCCTGATGATTCCTAAGATGTGTATGTCAAACTTCATATGAATCCATCATATATATTTTCATTTATAAAATTTTTACTAAAATGTGTCAGATCTGGAAAGAATATTTTATTTAAGAACATTTATAAAGTATTTTAATCTAAATTTACGGGTATAAGTTATTTAAAATTATAGGTATCCAAAATAAAATTTTGGTTCACTTTAATGACGTTTAATTATTTTAAATGATTTAAAAGAAAGTATTGAAAACCGTACTGTTTTCGTTTTTAATTTGTTAAAAATAATAAACCTTATTATTTTTGAAAAATGATTTTATATATGGAAACCTAACTTATAAAAGTATGTTGAGTATTAAAATCGAAACTTAAAAATAACATTTGAAAAATGACTCATTTAGTATCCTTAATAATATTATCGATTTCGTTATTACTTAAAGTTACTTTTGCAAAACTCTATGTTTTGAGAAATATGATACCTAATAAGGTTAAAAATGATTTTTATAATTATTATTGATTTATTTGATGTTTGAAATATTTTACTAAGTATAAATAGGCTTTAAGAGATAGGTATACTTGTACAAATACGAAACCGTATAAAAATACTAAATACGTACACTTGAACAATAAATGTACTAAATACTTGTGCCCAAAAAGTATAGAGTACTAAAAGACGAATAACCCAAAAGTACTAAGTTAAACAATGCTTAAATGTGCAAAACAACACTTAAACTTTATAATAAGCACTTAAGGACCTATTAGTGACTAAGTCAAAACTAAGGGTTGACTAGTCTATCTTGGTCAAACTTTGGCTTTTTAAGTCAACATAGACCAAGTCAAGATAAATGAACCATCTTAAATAATGTACTTAGAAATAATTGAATCTTTAATCAAATCTCAACTAATTAACGCTTCAAATAATATATCTCAAATAAAATGTTCCAAATCTCTTACATCAGTATACTAAAACTATCAGTTAAGATAAATTTCACGACGATTGATAATGTTTGTTAATCTTAAAATCGACATACTTAAATTCCATAGGAACAACCGTACTTCTAGTCGGTGTGTTAACTAAGCCGGTGACCAGACACGTTTTCACGAACGATGTTATCGACACCAGTCATGGTGAAAATGAACATGTGCCCTGGCAGTACCCTCTGAGTCGTCTTCACCATTCCATGTTGTAATGACTTGTTCTGAGTCAATACACAGCCCACAGACCGGTCATCCTTATGGAACCCGGTATTGTTTCATCCCTCTAGTCATCAGACATGTGCCCCACGATGACCGCTGAGCTCGATATTCCAGAGACTCTGTCTTTATAAGACACCCAAATTCAGCCTATGTTTCGTGTTGGGCGCTATCTTGGTAAAGTTTAGAAGGCGATGCGATAGAAGACAGCTTCGAAAGTAGACTACGACACTCGGAGTCACTGCTCATGGGAGGCCATGATGCATCCTGCCGGTGCGAGAAAATGCTAAGAAGTAAATGGACAGCCAGCTCTTTATGAGTTTGTCGGTAGAGTAGTAGTCGTCCAGTTGCCATTGAGGAGCTCGGTTGTGTAAAGATTTTCTTTCCCGAGACCAAGAGTATGGATTGGGTGTGTGCGCATACATAGACAAGGGCACTGATCAGCTCTCACTCTCTATATCGGATATCTTTGGGGGCGGAATACCTTCCGACCTTTGCCTTAGCAGTGTATGGGACATGTTCGGTTTAGCGGGGCCTCTGAGTCCATGCACTTGCAGTCCTTCTTCTCCGTATGTCAGTCGACTAAACCGAGTCAATTTAGGTGTTCGATCCTATTGAGCACTAGGGGTGAGATGTAAACCTCCTAGTATCGATATGATTGGCGGGATTGATGTTCCCATCCGCATTTATGGTGAGATGCAAGCCTTAAGTGTGCATGAGACATTAGTAGTCACGTCTCGTGCATTATGTGAAAGGAAACCATTGTTTTTAAAAGTAAATGACTATAGTTTTCTAAATCACATGTGCTATTATGCTTTGTTATTGTTCTATACTCTTATGACTAATGATGTGATTGAAATGCTTGATAATGGGAAGTGATGTTTTGTTATATGTCTTGCTTGAATATTGATTATGATTTATATTATGTTCCATACGATTTGTATTATGTATGTCTTACTCTATTTTCACATGACACTTCTATGAATCCATGATCCATGCTCTACTGTATTCTACTCACATGATACTCATATGATGTATGTATTACTTTATTCTATATAACCTACATGTCTTATATATTTAAATTGATTCGCATGTTAATTGAAATCACTTCATGTGTATCTCACATTGTATACATGTCGATTTGTAATGTGACATGCCTGCTTATCTGTTAATTAGATAACCTAAACGTTGTACTACATTGATTATTCGGGGCCGTGTTAGAAGGACGGTTAGGTTACTCCCACTAAGTGGGACATGTATATTTAAATATGCATTCAGGTTGACGAACCCTCAAGACTGGACATGAGGGCATGCGTGAGTGCAAGAGATACAGTGTGGCAGATGAGAGTGTCAAACTATAAATCTTGTAACACAAATTTTGTCAGACTATTTTATTTAGAAATTTGTAATTCGGGTTTCAGCTGTTGTATTTTAACAAACGGTTCATTTATCGGTAAAAGACTCACTTGAGTCGATGGTTTTAAATTTTTATCCCTTTTTACGACTTAATTATTTTCCGCCTTGTTAATTAATGTCATTAGAAGAACCGGGTTGTTACAGTTAGCTTTGAAATAAATCGGCTGATGTATTGGACTTTCCCGAGAAACCACCTTATTTCTTTTTCGGTCTTAGGTGGTTGCATCTCGGTGATGGCTTTGATTTTAGCTCGGTCGACCTCGATGCCGAGTTGGCTAACGATATGGCCCAGTAATTTGCCTGATGTTACCCCGAAACTGCACTTTTGAGGGTTCAACCTCATGTTGTACTTACGCAATCGGGTGAAGAATTTTCTTAGGGCAGCAACATGCCCATCTCGGCTTTTAGATTTAACAATCATGTCATCCACATAAACCTCCACTTCCTTATGCATCATGTCATGTAATAAGGTCGTGGCTGTTCGTTGATAAGTGGCTCCGGCATTAATGAGCCCAAACGGCATAACGGTATAACAATAAGTACCCCATGGCGTGGTGAAAGTGGTTTTACCCATATCTTCTTCCGCTATCTTGATTTGGTTGAATCCGGCATACCCGTCCATGAATGATAGAAGGGCAAGATCAGCCGTGTTGTCCACCAGTATGTCGATGTGTGGCAACGGAAAGTCGTCTTTTGGGCTAGCCTTGTTAAGGTCCCGGAAATATACGCATACCCGCACCTTGTCGTCCTTCTTGGGTACCGGCACGATGTTTGCAACCCAGTCTGGATATTCGGACACATGTATAAATTAAAGCCCGCTTTGAATTGTTTGTCTACTTCTTCTTTGACTTTGAGAGGCCACTCGGGCTTCATTCTTCGAAGTTTCTGTTTTACCGGCTTACACCTATCTTTGATGGGTATGCGGTGTTCATCTATTTCCCGATCTATCCCCGGCATGTCCTTGTAGGACCATGCGAAGACATCCTTGAATTCTTTGAGGAGGTTTGTGAATTGTTGTCTCTTCTCAGGATTTAAGGATAACCCTATCTTAAGCATCTGGGGCTCTAAGGCTGTTCCCACATTGATAGACTCGGTTTCCTCGATTACCGGGTCTCGGGATTCCCTCTGTTCTAGCTGCTCGATCAGATGCGGAGGCAAGGACACCTGTTCATCGGGTTTCTCAATGTCATTGCAGAAAATATTTTTGAAATTGAAAGTATTTTGAAAATAAGACAAGTCATAAGCGGAACGATTTTCGTTATTATTGATGGTAAATATTGAAGATAGCTCAAAGAGAGCGGCCATCTGATCATTGGTCAGAGGCGGGATTGGGAGCGCTTTCGGGACAGACCCCGAGGCTCCGGTGGTAGTGACTACAGGGAGGGGGGTTACAACTTGGACTCTAGCACCAGACCTCTTAGACTCGAATACAGACTCAGACTCGGACTCAGACTCGGAATCGGTGTCCGGCATGTCTCCTTCCCCGGTGGTCAGCTTGTAGACTCGACCCTGGCTGTCGGTCCACTTGGTGGTCTTCCTCCAGGCTCTTTTCCCGGTATCAGCACCGACCTCCGAGATCAGCTTTGAAGGATCGAACCTGTTGCTTCGAAGGATCAGGTTCACCAGATCTTCCTTAGGGGTCGGGACAGCCTTGTCTTCCCTAAATAAGAGCCCTAGCACGGGCTCTACATTGTCAGTACCCTCCTTGGATTCAGATTGGACGAGGGCAAATATGTCATCTGGAATATAGTTGCATTCCCGAGCTAGTTCAGTCTCGGGATATGTGATAGTTGGTTGGTAGAGGCCAACTTGAATAGCCCCGAATACCGGTGTGACGAAATATTCAGCCAGCCTTGGGCTATAAGGGCCCATGTAAGTACCCTTGATGATGTTGCAGGCCTTCTCAATGCCTGCTCGGACCACATTTCTCGGGGTCACAGCATACCCTAAACCGGAGCGAGATTCCCTGTCATTCAGGACTTCAATAATCTTCCCAGCTGGAAGATATGGCCTCGAGGTAGCCCCCGGTAAATACCCAGAATTTTGCAGCATCGTGTCGATGCTCGTGGTGAAATAGGGCCTTAAAAGATACTCTTCTTCAATCATCCCAACAAAATCGAACCCCCAAAGGTCGGTGCGGTCCGTGGCGTTACAGCTACCCACAGTCATAGGGGTTGCCTCTAGAGTGATAATGCCGTCTTGCAAGGGCATCTTGATCTTTCGGTGAAGAGTAGAAGACACCGCCTTTACAGCATGAATCCAAGGCCTTCCTAGGAGTATTTTGAAAGAGGAGGTGACATCGATCACCTGAAACTCTAGCTCCTTTTCAATTGGACCCGTTGTAATTGCTAACTTAACGGCCCCAGAAACCGCCTTTGGACTTCCATCGAAAGCCTGGATAGTGTGGGCAGTTGGTATGTAGTCGGCCTCGGTGATGCCGAGGGCTTTGGCAGTCCTTAGAGGGAGGACATTCACAGCAGACCCGTCGTCAACTAGGGTCATTGGGAGGTACTTACCCCGGCAAATTACCGTGATATATAGGGCCAGATTGTGAGAGGCCCCGAATGGCGGTAGGTCGGCATCTGAGAAGGTGAATAATGGGTCTTCTTCTTTGGACTTGCCCTTGAGGTAGGGCAAGATGGTGGCTACCATTTCAGTAGGGGTAACCTGGGAGTCGACCTTGATCTGAACGAGAGCCTTAGTAAGTGCCTCTCGATGTTCTTGCGAGCTAACCAAGAGTTGCCATATAGTGAGGTCAACCCGAGCTCTTTTCAATTGTTTGACAAGAGCCGTATCGGTGCTTGGCTCTCCAATGGCCTCTTCCGTCCTGGCAGGTTCAGTGATGGTTTCCGGGATTGAGGTGTCCTTGGAGCTAGTGGCTGAATAAGGACGACCGGCGGTGGTGATGTGGTTACTAGCTAAGGCCTTGGACTTAGCTCTCCGGATTTCTTCGGGAGTGATAGGGACAGTTTCCCCTTTGGTGAGGTACACATCTTCCTCATCATCGAACCAGATTCCATTGATTTGTGGAATGAAAGGGGAGATGAGGTGAGAACAGTCAATCACCTCACCGGTGAAGATAGCATGAGAGCTAAAGGGGTTGTCCTTGTTGCTTGGCTTGTCCCCGGGTAAGGGTATTTTCCCGCTCTCAATCAGAACCTGAATCAGATGTTTCAACTTCCAGCATTTCTCGGTATCATGCCCATTGCCCCGATGATATTGGCAATAGGCTTGGGCATTGTAGCTTTTGGAGCGTTTTTCAACTGGAACTTCAGGAGTTGGGCCTATCGGTTGGACCAGGCCCTTGGAAGACAGCCTTTGTAAGGCATATGTATAGGTAGTCCTTATATCAGTGAATACCGTAGGAGGGGTATTTCTTTTAGACGAGGCATCTAACAGATTAACCGTATCAAAGATGCTTCGGGTTGCGGCCGGGGGCTTGGCGGTGGAGGAGAAAGCCCATTAGTATCCCTTGCTAGGGGCCTTAGTCAGGCTCTCTAGTCTTAAATCATCCTCAATTCTCATGCCCATTTCAGTAAGAGTGGTGAAATTGGGGATGACAACATACCGGAGGTGGACCCGGTAGGAAGGGAGGAGGTTCTTGACAAAGGCCTCCACTAAAGTCTTTTCACTGGGCTTATCGACCAGTTTCACACTTTCGGCCCTCCAACGTTGGAGGTATTTGGTAAAGCCCTCCTTAGGTTCTTGGGCCATAACCTCTAGAGACCGCATTGTGGTCTGGATCTCGGTGTTATCAGCATAGTTCCGAGCAAATTCCGTAGCCACATCATCCCATGTCGAGAACTTCTTTGGGTCTAGCATGTAGTACAGCCCTTTGGGTGTTTCTCAAGGGATGCAGCGAAGAGGTTTTTGAACATAGAAGAGTCCACTCCCTTAATAGCCATGAACTCCTTGAAGGCCCGTACATGTAGTAACGGGTCTTCAGTCCCCTCAAACATAGGTAAGCCCGTGAGATTCAGGTTCGCGGACAGTTTGTCACTTACCGGGGAGTACTCCCGACTATTCTCCCGGTGAATATTGTTACTTCAAGTTAGGTGAACTTGTTCTTCCAATCGGCGAACCGAGCTAACTAGTTCAGCTAGAGGTTCCGTAACCCCGGTATTTGGAGTCCTTTGCTCCACTGCAGCTAAACGAGCAACGATAGCAATTTGACCGGCCCTCATTTCTGTCAATTGGGCCTCAATGTCGGTTTGTTTGTCGACCATGGCATCCACGGAGGTCTTCAAACTGTTCAGAGTTGCTTCCATCTTGCGACTGTGTCTGGTGGACGGTGGCCTGTCTGTAAGAACATCGCGCAATCAGAAACTGAACCCGGACCTTGGAACCAAAATAGTACATCCCGAGCAGGGAAAAGACTAAAAAACGACTTGAAAGAGACTTTTAGACGGGTGACTCGTGGATGACGGGCTTTCCTTAGGATTCGACGGGTGGGCCGAATCCTGTTTGAAGGAAGGTCAATGTGAGACGTCCCCAGACTTTGGACTCAAATGTGTAGACGGGCCCTCCTTTGTAGGAGTATGTCCTACGTAGGTGGGCCTTGCCTTAGTCTAATAAGGCGGACTAGGATAGGGAAGAAACTCGTGATGTAAGATCGACAGAGTTTCGACGCTAAAGACCTTGACGACTTATGACATGACCCGACACTGCTAAATATGGGAAAGTCCTAAGAGGGAGGAAAGTTTTGGAAAGGATTATTTTTGGAAAGTCCGAGAAAACTCGGGGAAAGGCCCGATTTTTTTCAAGAAAATCGGAAGTGCATCGGGCCTCGGTTTTGAAAGTTCGAAAATATTTTCAAGTTTTGAATTGGGCAGCATACCGGCTAAAAAGTGGGCTAATTTGAGTAAAATCATAAGTCCTAAATTCGGTAGCTTTCCGGGTTTTGAAATTTGAATATATTTTTGAAAAGATATATTTTTGAAAATGATGGTTTTTGAAAATCGACACGGAAACCAAGCAGCACATAGTCACGCAAGCATTATAACGATGCCATGTATGCTTTACACTAAGTCTCGGTCGGTCTAAATGGGGTCTATACCAGTGCTCATAGTCTAGACGAGAATCAGGACGGACTTCCTAAGTCGAGTTGAGCTTAGAACATGCCGCAAAGTCCATACGTATCGACTATGAACACCTTTAACGTATCCAAGGCGGAATACATCGTGGTATAGTGGGACGTCGGTCACCAGTACCGGCCCGGGAAAATAGGGGTCATGCATGAACCGTAAAACTAAAACGCGTATTGTACAAGTCAAACGATTTCTAGTCGAGTCTTACCCTGAGGATGCCGATGGTTAGTCACTCATCAGTTAATCCCCAGCGGAGTCGCCAAATTGTGGACATGACGTAGGTCCACCCCGACGCGGCCACGCGCGGGTTTGGTTAGGCGAATGCACGTCCATATGAGATTGGATCGAATTGAAATTTAAGTCAAAATGGAGACGACACCGAACTTTGTGGGAGTTCGGACCCGTTCGAGCCCACTGTATATCGCTATGGACCATACACAAAGTATGGCCCATTTCGGTTTTAGAGTTTATTGTGCTCGTCCCTTTGCATTACGATACCGATACCATCTACACCAGTAATCGTGTAAAGAATGACTCTCGTGCGCCAACGGTTTCGGGCATCCGGAAACCGAGGTTCTGAGTAAGGGGTGAGGGTACATGTTGGGAAGCCCACTAAGGACACCCAACCCCGCCCGCACCTAGCGGCCTCTACTAAGACATCGTTTGACTTTCTAATATGTGCGTTAGTGATTCGGTAAAATGATATGCAAACAGCGTTTTAGCTAAGCATGCGAATTAAATGTGAGCTACGTCATTTTAATACATCTAATTTATTGTCGAAGTGATTTAGCATGCGAGGGTTCATTTATAAACGGTAAAACGTAAATAAATAAAGCAAAGCAATAATAAATCGGTTACAAATTACACGGGCGGAATACAACCCGGAATTTACAATACAACGAGCAATAAAATGGAATAATCAAAATATATAATCAAAATGATAAGAAGTAGTTAGAAACAGACCCGTGTATAAACTAGACCGTGAGTTGTGTAAATGGACGAACTTTCGATTAAATACAAATTATTTTGTGTACTAACCAAAGGACGGAGATATAGGACCTAGGCGTGGTGCTAGCCCGATCCCAAATCCCGATGCCTTGTCCCAACTTATCATATCGATAAATTGGAGTCTAAATTAATCGTACGTCGGATACGACTAAGGAGTCGTCAACGCAAGATTAATAGTGAGACCGTCGATCAAAGTTGTTTATGTGCAATGATATGCATGTATTTTAAAAATAAATCACGTGATAGACTTTACACGTGTCGACTAAGTCGCTTTTAAAAAGACGAAGCTCGGATGATAAAAAAAAACTCTCGGTTTTCTGGGCTACAGGACCCACTCGATCGAGTCATGGCACGGACTCGGTCGAGTGTGCCTTTAAATTAGCTACTGCCCGTTCTTTAGGGTGCTACTCGATCGAGTAGCTTATGTACTCGGTCGAGTAGCATCTGTACGAGGTATAACTCGTCTCGTTTTATGTATTTTAAAATCGATAATTAATCGAATCACATATAAATATGGCACGATTTATATGCAACTCGATCTTCGGTACTCATAATGCGCCATATCATGATTACGAGACCGTTATCGGAGATTTTAGAAAAGATGATATGAAAATCGTTTTAAATTGGACCGGGACAAAATTAGTTCCCTCCGCGTTACGTCATCTTTAATAATCCTTACGGATTATGCGATGCTCGATTTAGCGTCAACGGGTTTTGTACCGATCCTTTGAAATGGAATTAAACCCGTTCAACTATGTACTATCACGATCACGTTATGCCCTTGAGTGCTTAGGGCGGTGCTCCTCGAAAGGGCGCCACCACTATTGCGGCTCGTAAAGGGATTAAACGGACTATGTGCAATAGTCATAGTTAAACGAGTTAAAATCTGAGTTTTGATATTATGTAAATGTATATATATACGCGGTAGTAATATTATGACAAAATGTAAATAACGAAAAATTAAATGTTAGATTGTTAGATGCGATAAGTAAATGTTAGATGTTAGAATACGATAAGTAAATGTTAGATGTTAGATGTTAGATGTTAGTAGTCATGTCGTTACTATCGACTAATTATAATACATAGACATAAACATAAATGTACAAAAAAGAACGAAAAAAAAAGAGGGAAGAAGGAGAAATCGGTGTTGAATGTTACACCCCCAACCTACATGCTCTTGCTTCTCGGGATACGGTTTGTCAAATGGCAGCAATGGCACGGGAATCGCCGAGATACGTAGGAAGAGTTGATGGTGTGTATGTATGGCTCGGTTTTTGTATAGATTTGCTTAGGATTGTAGTATATTAGGATGAGGGACTTAGGGTTCGAAATGTAGGGTGTTTTGCATGCATAAGTTGGCTGAAAAGTATGATCCAAAAGCTTGTGAAATGTGATGGGTTGATGGGGTATTTATAGGAGAAACCCCACGACATAGGGTCACTCGATCGAGTGGCCCTAGGGCACACGGTCGAGTGCCTTCAAAGACTGGTCTGTTCCGGATTTTGAGGCTCCACTCGATCGAGTGGGTCAATCCACTCGACCGAGTGGATCAATTAGGGCAAGATATTTTAGGGATGATTGACTCTTGATTGTTTTTGATTATTTTTTGAATTTCGCTACTTGGCGCAAGTTTCCGGAAGCGCACCAGGTCGTTTTTTGTGTGTCGGATTCGTCTTGACCGGGTTTTGACCCGGTCGCTAAAAGACGGGTTTTATTTTTGGTGTCGGTTTTGGCCCAAATTAGTCTCATTTTGCTCGGAACGACCCACTGGCATGGTTTTGAGGTTGGTTTTGTGAGATTTGTATCCCGTTAAAAAGCCCATGCCGGACATTACTGATTTCGAGCCCGTATCCAAGCGCGTTAGAGCACGTTTGCGTCCGATCATCATCGGGTGTTTTTTGGAAACTACCATAGACACCTGGCAGTCAAAATGCGGGTGTCTACAATTATAATCAAGGATATAAAAATATGAACATTATACTCAAGGAGTATAAAAATAATATTATTAGAATAAATAAAAAGGTAATATCAAAAATATTATTTTTTTTAGTTAAAAACGGTAAAAAAAATAATTTGTGTTCAAAAGTATTTTTCACCCATATTCTAAGCACAATCCGTCTCGTAACCCGTATAATCCGACCCATATTTGAACCGACCTTTAGTCTAACTCGACATATATAAAGTTATTTAAATAAATCATGTAATTTAAAAAAATTGAGATAACATGTCACTCGAAAAAAATTTAAATTATATTCATTTTGTTTTTAATTATTTAATTAATTATCCTATTTTAAGTGTTTTAACTCCATTAAAATTTTGAATTAATTAAAATAGTTTAATCAAGTTTATAGTGTTCAAACTTTTTAAACACTTAAATATGATAACTAATTTAAGTTTGTATTTAAGAATTCTAAAACATTTGGAGACTACCAATGTCGCTCTAAAAACGTCTCGTGTAGTTATATTGATGACTGACTAATTGATTGATTCAACGTAGTTAATTTTTATATATTAATCAATTTATTTGAATAAGATTTTATGTCTAATTTAAACTTAAATTATATAGCACTCTTAGTATATATATTGCTTGTTTATATCGTGAGACTAAAACTGTACTCTCAAGTTTAATGGCTTGACTTGACTCGTAAACCCTACCCATATATCCAACCCGTTTTTTCATAAGTCAACACCTATAAATCTTTATCCGCGACTCGACGATCATCAAACCCGGTAATTTAGGGTCGCGGCCTGACCCGACCTGCCCGTTAAAAATTATTTATACGATTGCAAATTTTAGAGGGTTATTTCATGAGAATAATCTCAACTATGCATGTGCTTCTTCAAATAATCCAAATTATGTCTAATCTCATTTTAATATGAACTACTGTAGACACCCACATTTTGACCGTCAGGTGTCTATAGTAGGTCCCGCCAAACACCCGATGATGATAGGACGCAAACATGCTTTAATGGACTCGGATATGGGCTCGAAATCATGGACATTTGGTTTAGGCTTATTACGGAGTACAAATCTTACGAAACCAACCTCAAATCCAGGCCCAGTGGGTCGTTTCGAGTCAAATGAGACTAATTTGGGTCGATTCCGACACCGGGGGTAAGACCGTCTTTTTACGACCGAGTCAAAACCCGGTCGAAAGATATTCTTGAGACACACGAGTCAGCCGTGACACCTCACACGGCTGATCCGGTCCCAAATACTACAAAAATCATCTTCAAATAATATTAAACAAATCAGTTTAAGGATAGAATTCGATCTCAAGTAGGAATTCTATCCGAAAACCGAAACAAATCGCCAACCAAGCTCAAACACTCGGCCAAACAGCCGAGATACTCCCCAACCAGCCGAGTTATTTGGCTTCTCCACCAAGAAACGAGACTTTCGTTCCCTTTCGAACTCTCGTGTTTCCTATCCAAACCGGTGTTTCTTGTCACACAAGCAAGACTACCTCGACCCCTATAAATAGGACCTCCCGTCCAACACAAAAGACAACGATTACACACAACAATTTCAGCAATCAAAAATACACATCAATTATTCATAAACTTATCTAGTAAAATAGTACAAAGCAAATCCCGACATAATCCCGAAGAAGTCTCGAAGTACCGACGAAACTCCCCCCCCCCCCCCCCCCCCCCCGCCCCGGCCGGACCTGACGCCTCACACACATAAAATCGCACCATCCTAAACTCACCCACATCATCTCGACGCTCCCGTACCTAAGCCACCGTCCGACGAGCCCTATACCGAGAAAACGAAGCATGTAGGTTGAGGGTGTAAATCAAACCCGACTCTTCTCTTTCTTCTCTTCCTTTCTCTCGTCCTTTTCTCCTTTTTTTGTTGTTTTCGTCGGTCGTTTCACATTATTAATATGGGTCGCTCGTCGCATATTTTTATTTATTTCTAATAATCGATACTAAAAAAAAACTATTTTTTCATATAACGTTCTTAAAATACGATATCGATTCTCTAATCGAATATCGTATCTAACAAGAACTAAATTAATTAATTCTCGTTGATGCTAATAAAATCATTACCTTTTTCGCAAAATTCGATGATTTTAAACGCAGAGAGAATTAACATCTTTTCGTTCATTTTTTTTTTTTTTCGCTCAAAACAAACTTTTTTTTAAAACTTTTTCTAAAACATTCCGACTATTCGATATCGATTTCATAATCGAATATCGAATACGACGAATATCGAAAATATAAATCGAGTATAAATTAATCCATATTTGTACGCGATTTATAAAAATTAACGATTTTCGAAAAATAAAAAAAACCGGCAGGCCACCACGCGGGTCGCGCGCCTGTCAGGCGACCCGCGCGGCAACCTGATCCGCCGGGCTCTTTTTCTTTGTTTCTACGCTTTTCTATTTTTTATTCTTTTCGAAATACTTTTTTGACCTCGGTCAACGCGTGTTAATCCATCACGTGTCATAAATCTTTTCTAAAAATCATGCATATTATTTGTTTATGTCTTTATTCGATTTATTCAAACGTTACTAACTCGTTTTCTCGTGTTTGTAGCTATTTATTTGTTTTTATCGTTTTATTAGACTAAAACGAACTCACATGCTAAAATAACTTTGACGTTATTAGTTTAATATGCAATAAACGACATAGCAACCCATTTTATTTTTCTCTCACATGCTTAGAAAAATAATGTTCGCATATCATTCAACCGTCGAACTAACCCGTGTACACCAAAAACGAACGATATCTTAGTAAAGGCCGCTAAGTGCGGGCAGGGTTGGGTGTTCTTAGTGAACTTCCCAACACGTACACTCACCCCTTACTCAGAACCATGGTTTCCGGATGTCCGAATCCATTGGCAACGAGAGTCATTCAATACACGGTATCCGATAATGTCGGTATCGGTATCGTAATGCAAAGGGACGAGCCCAATAAACTTTGATATCGGAAATGGGCCATATTTTGTATACGGCCCACTACGACATAGAGTGGGTTCGAATGGTTCCGAATAACCAAAAAATTCGGTGGTGACTCCTACTTCGATTTAAATTTCAATTTGACCATCTCATATGGAGATTCATTCGCCTCCCCAAACCCACGCGTGGCCGCGTCGGGGTGGACCTATGTCATGTCCACAATTTGGCGACTTCGATGGTGGAACTCGCATGGGTTTTACGGCAGGTTCTAAGACCAACTCGGCTTAGGAAGACCGTCCTGATTTGCGAGAAAGCTATCGTCGTTGGTATAGACCCTATTCGACTGACCGAGACTTAGACTAAGAGCATACTTGGCGTGATTATACTGTTTCCGTGACTACGTGCTACTTGATCCATGTCTCGTCTTTTCAAAAACCGGCATTTTCAAAAACTTGCATCTTTTTCGAAAATTATCCATTTTTCAAACCCGGAAGGCTACCGAATTTAGGACTTATGATTTTGACTCAAAATAGCCTATTTTCTAGCCGGTATGCTGTCCAAACCTTTTCAAAAATCCAAAATCTAGGCCCGGTAACACATTTTTTTCGATTTTCAAAAAAAATTGGGCCATCCTATCCGACTTTGTTCGGTTTTCAAATTCAAATCCTCTTTTCAAAACCTTCTTCTTAGGACTTCCCGTATTTAGCAGTGTCGAGTCTAGTCATAAGTTGTTAGTTTCCATAGCGTCGAAACTCCGTCGATCTTACATCACGAGTTTCTACCCCATCCCAAGTCCGCCTTATTTATCAAGGCACGGCCCACCTACGTAGGACAAACCCCTACAAAGGGAAGCCCATTTACACTTTAGGGTCCAAAGTCTGGGGAATAGCTCACACGTAGGTCTTTCTTCACACTGGACTAGGCCCATTTTGCCAAAATCCTAAGGAAGGCCCACCGTCCACGAGTCACCCGTCTAGGTGTCCTTTCCGACTCATTTCCTTTTCGGGCTTTTCCTCACTCGGGGGCTACCCTTCATCAGAGCGGTCAACCACGGTTGCTCTAAGGGTCATGTCTTACACGTGTATCATGTACCCCACTTTTGAGTCACTTAGATGTCACACCATCTGAGTCTTTAGTCTCACTCGGGGGCTGTCCTCCACCCGAGCAGTCAACCACGGTCACCTTAAGGGGTACTTTACACCGGTGTCGTTATGATGCCTTCTCCAAGTCGAACCTATCCTACGAACACTCGAGTCACCTAGGGTTAGGTCATCACGGTTGGTCCGAGCACGCGACACGGTCAAACACGGTCGCCCCCATTTTCGGATTCACCCTTATGCAGCTCGAGTCCAATTCGCGGTCGTTACTTTGTCTAGGTCAACGTTCGAGTATCCCGATCCAAGAACCTTTGTCATCCCGTCATCCCGGGCCGTGTCTAGTTCGACTCCTTCTCTTGCACCTGCGCAAAACCGAGCATCCGAGTCCGGATCTGATTCGAGTCTAAGTCCGAGTCCGAGTCTAGGATACCCTACATCCTCATTTCCAAATCAGAGTCAGAGTCATTTGCATTCTGTCCTCTTTTCACATTTCAATAAAATCAGCTTTTCTATTTTCTCATATATTTCCTTAATTATGTGTTTCCGAGAACATGATGAACACCATCATACACTGTGAGCACATGCACGTGACTATTATAGGCACATCTATAATGACTGCAGGAAATCGAGACCCGTGTTTTTCTTTTACCTGTTCCATGTCTGACATAGAAAGCCACATAACCACCCTTAGTAGGAGCGGTATCGAATCCTATGATGAATCTAGGTAGTCTCCTAGTTTGGGTTCAAGACGGGAGGCAAGCCTATTTCCCACAATAAACACCCGTCCAATAAGACAAACCAATCCCTACCTTATGTGTTTAGTCTGACCGACAAAAAAAAGTTGGACAAAAAAAATCAAAAGTCCAAGGAAAAAGCAAAAGACCTAAACAAAAAAGCTGGCCATGATAAAAAAAAAGAATTATCAACATCCCTCGACCAAACACGGTCAACTCAAATGAAGAATCCCATGACCGGGGCTAAGAGGTCAACCCAAAGAATTCAAAAACCCACGACCGTAAAAAAAACGGTTAATTCAAAAATTATCATTACCCGTACCATCAAATAAGGGAGAGACAGTCAAGCTGGTCAGCTAACACCACATCTAGCCTTCCCACATTACAACCCTCAAGACCTTCTCGAGACCTAGGCTAGAGACAGCCCAGAATTTTGAGGATTCAAACTCCATAGGATACACCCTAAACATGGAAATCAGATCCCGCATTATCAAACCTACCCCGATCGAAGTTCGAGTCATTATTACTCGACTTCCCCCTTTCCTACCACATTACAATACCTTACCCTCGAAGCTTTAGCTCCACAAAATCGAGCTCCAGATTTCGAATCATCAAAGCCACTTACTTCCTAGCATCACATTTCAAAAAACATCTAAACCAGTTACCAACCCCAAACACGGGAATTCAA
The DNA here is from genome assembly GCA_958450325.1 of Agrostemma githago. NCBI lineage: Eukaryota > Viridiplantae > Streptophyta > Magnoliopsida > Caryophyllales > Caryophyllaceae > Agrostemma > Agrostemma githago. The sequence goes on along the minus strand of OY288250.1, from coordinate 29,775,995 downwards.
CTTGCAGTCGGCATAGAACATGCTCAAATAGTTCACACCACCTCTGGGGGCTACCCTGGAGAACGCTCACAGTCACAGGATCAACATCCTAACCATTCTAGCCCTTTGATCAAGACATCATTGGGAATGCACCTAGCCTACACCATTGCTATGGCTAGTTACACACAAAGCCCTAATAAACTAGGCACCACAATATATCTTTCAACACTGAACTACGGCTTGGTTTGATTTCACAACACGTGAATACGTAGGCAGCCTTTCAAAAGAGGCACAACCACCCACAAATTCAAACAGCGTCATCATTCTTGTGGTGACACCGTCATGTTGTCAACAATTAGCTTTGTTATCCTGGGGGCTTCTCTTAGGCAGAAGTTCTCCATCCACTCACATAATCCAAAGACTTTCAAAAAATAGCCTCCTTTCTATAGTGTGTCCTAGTACTCGGCCCAATCGAAGACAAGAATCTGTCAGAGACTCGAGACAACACCTACTTTGGGAACATGCCCCGAAACCAAAAAAAATTCCAAAGAACACCAGTCTACGGCATTGCTACCACAAAGCCCTGTCGTACGGAAACAATCTCACTCTGAGGATTCGACCATGTTGCCACTCGCCTAGGCTACGGAATAGCGCAACTTAAGAGTCTTGTCATCTTAGGTGGCCCATCCCCTACCGAGTCACGGTCCAACCCTTAGAGAGTCCAATCGTGTCTGTCGGCATGTCTCTCTCCAAATTCTTATTTTAAAATTTGCAAAAGTTAGCCATTTGAGAAAATCCCTTTCCTAGTCACCCCGGGAATAGGAATTTTTATCACACTTCATCTAGGCATACAGGCCTTACCAGAAGATTTTAAGAAGTCGGTGTCAGAATCTGATCGGGAATCAAGTCATGCCAAGCATTCTAATTTCCAAAAAATTCAAAAATTTTCAGCGTTTCCAAAAATGTTCAAAAATTTTCAGCATTTTCTTTCCAAAAATCAATCAAAAAAATCATTTTCTTCCCCAGCATGAGTCGATGTTTTATCTGAATGTTGCATGCAAAACAGGCAGGTATCCCAAGACTCCCTAAGAATTCTCAAAGTCTCAGTGAAAATTCAGGCAACATTTTTACTGAAGAATCGGATGTATCAGTAAGCGGTACATCCGCAGCTTCCAATGGAGGCTCCCGCGCAATTCAAAGATGGGACGTATCTGTAAACAGGTACACCCATAGCCTCCAATAAAGGCACCCGCATAATTCAAAGATGGGACGCGTCTGTAAACAGTCGCACCCATAGCCTCCAAGGCAAGCTCCCGCGCAATTCCAAGATGGGATATGTCTGTAAACAGACATACCCATGACCTTTTTAAGAAAATCCCTACGATATTGTTGACATCTACCCAGGTATGATTTCTATCTTATGGCTGGCGAGCCCCACCAACGCAAATCTAATGGACTCTAAACGACCCGATCGGAAGTCTGTCAGGTCTTAATCCTCGATTGGCCTGGTAGCTACTCTGACTTTCGCCTTGTCCAAGCCTCATTCAGAGTGGGGGCTCTGTAGACACCCACATTTTGACCGCCAGGTGTTTATAGTAGGTCCCGCCAAACACCTGATGATGATAGGACGCAAACATGCTTTAATGGACTCGGATATGGGCTTGAAATCATGGACATTTGGTTTAGACTTATTACGGAGTACAAATCTTACGAAACCAACCTCAAATCCAGGCCCAGTAGGTCGTTTCGAGTCAAATGAGACTAATTTGGGTCGATTACGACACCGGGGGTAAGACCATCTTTTTACGACCGAGTCAAAACCCGGTCGAAAGATATTCTCGAGACACACGAGTCAGCCGTGACACCTCACACGGCTGATCCGGTCCCAAATACTACAAAAATCATCTTCAAATAATATTAAACAAATCCGTTTAAGGATAGAATTCGATCTCAAGTAGGAATTCTATCCGAAAACCGAAACAAATCGCCAACCAAGCTCAAACACTCGACCAAACAGCCGAGATACTCCCCAACCAGCCGAGTTATTTGGCTTCTCCACCAAGAAACGAGACTTCCGTTCCCTTTCGAACTCTCGTGTTTCCTATCCAAACCGGTGTTTCTTGTCACACAAGCAAGACTACCTCGACCCCTATAAATAGGACCTCCCGTCCAACACAAAAGACAACGATTACACACAACAATTTCAGCAACCAAAAATACACATCAATTATTCATAAACTTATCTAGTAAAATAGTACAAAGCAAATCCCGACATAATCCCGAAGAAGTCTCGAAGTACCGACGAAACTCCTCCCCCCCCCGGCCGGACCTGACTCCTCACAGACATAAAATCGCACCATCCTAAACTCACCCACATCATCTCGACGCTCCCGTACCTAAGCCACCGTCCGACGAGCCCTATACCGAGAAAACGAAGCATGTAGGTTGAGGGTGTAAATCAAACCCGACTCTTCTCTTTCTTCTCTTCCTTTCTCTCGTCCTTTTCTCCTTTTTTTGTTGTTTTCGTCGGTCGTTTCACATTATTAATATGGGTCGTTCGTCGCATATTTTTATTTATTTCTAATAATCGATACTAAAAAAAAAACTATTTTTTCATATAACGTTCTTAAAATACGATATCGATTCTCTAATCGAATATCGTATCTGACAAGAACTAAATTAATTAATTCTCGTTGATGCTAATAAAATCATTACCTTTTTCGCAAAATTCGATGATTTTAAACGCAGAGAGAATTAACATCTTTTTCGTTCAAATTCTTTTTTTTTTTTTTCGCTCAAAACAAACTTTTTTTTAAAACTTTTTTCTAAAACATTCCGACTATTCGATATCGATTTCATAATCGTATATCGAATACGACGAATATCGAAAATATAAATCGAGTATAAATTAATCCATATTTGTACGCGATTTATAAAAATTAACGATTTTCGACAAATATAAAAAAACCGGCAGGCCACCACGCGGGTCGCGCGCCAGTCAAGCGACCCGCGCGGCAACCTGATCCGTCGGGCTCTTTTTCTTCGTTTCTACGCTTTTCTATTTTTTATTCTTTTCGAACCTTACATTAAAATGCGACTTTCGCGACATATTTCAATAAATACTTTTTTGACCTCGGTCAACGCGTGTTAATCCATCAGGTGTCATAAATCTTTTCTAAAAATCATGCATATTATTTGTTTATGTCTTTATCCGATTTATTCAAACGTTACTAACTCGTTTTCTCGTGTTTGTAGCTATTTATTAGTTTTTATCGTTTTATTAGACTAAAACGAACTCACATGCTAAAATAACTTTGACGTTATTAGTTTAATATGCATTAAATGACTTAGCAACCCATTTTATTTTTCTCTCACATGCTTAGGAAAATAATGTTTGCATATCATTCAACCGTCGAACTAACCCGTGTACACCAAAAACGAACGATATCTTAGTAAAGGCTGCTAAGTGCGGGCGGGGTTGGGTGTTCTTAGTGAACTTCCCAACACGTACCCTCACCCCTTACTCAGAACCATGGTTTCCGGATGTCTGAATCCATTGGCAACGAGAGTCATTCAATACACGGTATCCGATAATGTCGGTATCGGTATCGTAATGCAAAGGGACGAGCCCAATAAACTCTGACATCGGAAATGGGCCGTATTTTGTATATGGCGCACTACGACATAGAGTGGGTTCGAATGGTTCCGAATAACCACAAAATTCGGTGGCGACTCCTACTTCGATTTAAATTTCAATTTGACCATCTCATATGGAGATTCATTCGCCTCTCCAAACCCACGCGTGGCCGCGTCGGGGTGGTCCTATGTCATGTCCACAATTTGGCGACTCCGCTGGGGATTAACTGATAAGTCACTTAGCATCGGCATCCCTAGGGTGAGACTCGAAAAGAAATCGTTCGAATAGTAATGTACACGTTTTAGTTCAATGGGTCATGTATAACCCAATTCTTTCCCGGGCCGGTTACTTGTGACCGACGTCCCACTATACCACGGTGCGTTCCTAAATGGACCCATTAAAGACTTCGATGGCGGAACTCGCATGGTTTTTACGGCAGGTTCTAAGACCAACTCGGCTTAGGAAGACCGTCCTGATTTGCGAGAAAGCTATCGTCGTTGGTATAGACCCTATTCGACTGACCGAGACTTAGACTAAGAGCATACATGGCGTCATTATACTGTTTCCGTGACTACGTGCTACTTGATCCATGTCTCGTCTTTTCAAAAACCGTCGTTTTCAAAAACTTACATCTTTTTCGAAAATTATCCATTTTTCAAACCCGGAAGGCTACCAAATTTAGGACTTATGATTTTGACTCAAAATAGCCTATTTTCTAGCCAGTATGCTGCCCAAACCTTTTCAAAAATCCAAAATCTCGGGCCGGTAACACATTTTTTTCGATTTTCAAAAAAAATTGGGCCATCCTATCCGATTTTGTTCGGTTTTCAAATTCAAATCCTCTTTTCAAAACCTTCTTCTTAGGACTTCCCGTATTTAGCAGTGTCGGGTCTTGTCATAAGTTGTTAGTTTCCATAGCGTCGAAACTCCGTCGATCTTACATCACGAGTTTCTACCCCATCCCAAGTCCGCCTTATTTATCAAGGCACGGCCCACCTACGTAGGACAAACCCCTACAAAGGGAAGCCCATTTACACTTTAGGGTCCAAAGGCTGGGGAATAGCTCACACGTAGGTCTTTCTTCACACTGGACTAGGCCCATTTTGCCAAAATCCTAAGGAAGGCCCACCGTCCACGAGTCACCCGTCTAGGTGTCCTTTCCGACTCATTTCCTTTTCGGGCTTTTCCTCACTCGGGGGCTACCCTTCATCAGAGCGGTCAACCACGGTTGCTCTAAGGGTCATGTCTTACACGTGTATCATGTACCCCACTTTTGAGTCACTTAGATGTCACACCATCAGAGTCTTTAGTCTCACTCGGGGGCTGTCCTCCACCCGAGCAGTCAACCACGGTCACCTTAAGGGGTACTTTACACCGGTGTCCTTATGATGCCTTCTCCAAGTCGAACCTATGCTACGAACACTCGAATCACCTTGGGTTAGGTCATCACGGTTGGTCCGAGCACGCGACACAGTCAAACACGGTCGCCCCCATTTTCGGATTAACCCTTATGCAGCTCGAGTCTAATTCGCGGTTGTTACTTTGTCTAGATCAACGTTCGAGTATCCCGATCCCAGAACCTTTGTCATCCCGTCATCCCGGGCCGTGTCTAGTTCGACTCCTTCTCTTGCACCTGCGCAAAACCGAGCATCCGAGTCCGGATCTGATTCGAGTCTAAGTCCGAGTCCGAGTCTAGGATACCCTACATCCTCATTTCCAAATCAGAGACAGAGTCATTTGCATTTTGTTCTCTTTTCACATTTCAATAAAATCAGCTTTTCTATTTTCTCATATATTTCCTTAATTATGTGTTTCCGAGAACATGATGAACACCATCATACACTGTGAGCCCATGCACGTGACTATTATAGGCACATCTATAATGACTGCAGGAAATCGAGACCCGTGTTTTCCTTTTACCTGTTCCATGTCTGACATAGAAAGCCACATAACCACCCTTAGTAGGAGCGGTATCGAATCCTATGACAAATCTAGGTAGTCTCCTAGTTTGGGTTCAAGACGGGAGGCAAGCCTATTTCCCACAATAACCACCCATCCAATAAGACTAACCAATCCCTACCTTATGTGTTTAGTCTGACCGACAAAAAAAAGTTGCACAAAAAAAAATCAAAAGTCCAAGGAAAAAGCAAAAGGCCAAAACAAAAAAGCTGGCCATGATCAAAAAAAAGAATTATCAACATCCCTCGACCAAACACGGTCAACTCAAATGAAGAATCCCTTGACCGGGGCTAAGAGGTCAACCCAAAGAATTCAAAAACCCACGACCGTAATAAAAAGGGTTAATTCAAAAATTATCATTACCCGTACTATCAAATAAGGGAGAGACAGTCAAGCTGGTCAGCTAACACCACATCTAGCCTTCCCACATTACAACCCTCAAGACCTTCTCGAGACCTAGGCTAGAGACAGCCTAGAATTTTGAGGATTCAAGCTCCATAGGATACACCCTAAACATGGAAATCAGATCCCGCATTATCAAACCTACCCCGATCGAAGTTCGAGTCATTATTACTCGACTTCCCCCCTTTCCTACCACATTACAATACCTTACCCTCGAAGCTTTAGCTCCACAAAATCGAGCTCCAGATTTCGAATCATCAAAGCCACTTACTTCCTAGCATCACATTTCAAAAAACATCTAAACCAGTTACCAACCCCAAACACGGGAATTCAACTTGCAGTCGGCATAGAACATGCGCAAATAGTTCACACCACCTCTGGGGGCTACCCCAGAGAACGCTCACAGTCACAGGATCAACATCCTAACCATTCTAGCCCTTTGATCAAGACATCATTGGGAATGCACCTAGCCTACACCATTGCTATGGCTAGTTACACACAAAGCCCTAATAAACTAGGCACCACAATATATCTTTCAACACTGAACTACTGCTTGGTTTGATTTCACAACACGTGAATACGTAGGCAGCCTTTCAAAAGAGGCACAACCACCCACAAATTCAAAAAGCGTCATCATTCTGGTGGCGACACCGTCATGTTTTCAACAGTTAGCTTTGTCATCCTGGGGGCTTCTCTTAGCCAGAAGTTCTCCATCCACTCACATAATCCAAAGACTTTCAAAAACTAGCCTCCTTTCTATAGTGTGTCCTAGTACTCGGCCCAATCGAAGACAAGAATCTGTCAGAGACTCGAGACAACATCTACTTTGGGAACATGCCCCGAAACCAAAAAAAATTCAAAAGAACACTAGTCTACGGCATTGCTACCACAAAGCCCTGTCGTACGGAAACAATCTCACTCTGAGGATTCGACCATGTTGCCACTCGCCTAGGCTACGGAATAGCGCAACTTAAGAGTCTTGTCATCTTAGGTGGCCCATCCCCTACCGAGTCACGGTCCAACCCTTAGAGAGTCCAATCGTGTCTGTCGGCATGTCTCTCTCCAAATTCTTATTTTAAAATTTTCAAAACTTAGCCATTTAAGAAAATCCCTTTCCTAGTCACCCCGGGAATAGGAATTTTTATCACACTTCATCTAGGCATACAGGCCTAACCAGAAGATTTTAAGAAGTCGGTGTCAGAATCTGATCGGGAATCAAGTCATGCCAAGCATTCTAATTTCCAAAAAATTCAAAAAATTTCAGCGTTTCCAAAAATTTTCAAAAATTTTCAGCATTTTCTTTCCAAAAATCTATCAAAAAAATCATTTTCTTCCCCAGCATGAGTCGATGTTTTATCTGAATGTTGCATGCAAAATAGGCAGGTATCCCAAGACTCCCGAAAAATTCTCAAAGTCTCAGTGAAAATTCAAGCAACATTTTTACTGAAGAATCGGATGTATCAGTAAGCGGTACATCCGCAGCTTCCAATGGAGGCTCCCGCGCAATTCAAAGATGGGACGTATCTGTAAACAGGTACACCCATAGCCTCCAATAAAGGCACCCGCATAATTCAAAGATGGGACGCGTCTGTAAACAGTCGCACCCATAGCCTCCAAGGCAAGCTCCCGCGCAATTCCAAGATGGGATATGTCTGTAAACAGACATACCCAGGACCTTTTTAAGAAAATCCCCACGATATTGTTGACATCTACCCAGGTATGATTTCTATCTTATGGCTGGCGAGCCCCACCAACGCAAATCTAATGGACTCTAAACGACCCGATCGGAAGTCTGCCAGGTCTTAATCCTCGATTGGCCTGGTAGCTACTCTGACTTTCGCCTTGTCCAAGCCTCATTCAGAGTGGGGGCTCTGTAGACACCCACATTTTGACCGACAGGTGTCTATAGTAGGTCCCGCCAAACACCCGATGATGATAGGACGCAAACATGCTTTAATGGACTCGGATATGGGCTTGAAATCATGGACATTTGGTTTAGGCTTATTACGGAGTACAAATCTTACGAAACCAACCTCAAATCCAGGCCCAGTAGGTCGTTTCGAGTCAAATGAGACTAATTTGGGTCGATTTCGACACCGGGGGTAAGACCGTCTTTTTACGACCGAGTCAAAACCCGGTCGTAAGATATTCTCGAGACACACGAGTCAGCCGTGACACCTCACACGGCTGATCCGGTCCCAAATACTACAAAAATCATCTTCAAATAATATTAAACAAATCCGTTTAAGGATGGAATTCGATCTCAAGTAGGAATTCTATCCGAAAACCGAAACAAATCGCCAACCAAGCTCAAACACTCGGCCAAACAGCCGAGATACTCCCCAACCAGCCGAGTTATTTGGCTTCTCCACCAAGAAACGAGACTTCCGTTCCCTTTCGAACTCTCGTGTTTCCTATCCAAACCGGTGTTTCTTGTCACACAAGCAAGACTACCTCGACCCCTATAAATAGGACCTCCCGTCCAACACAAAAGACAACGATTACACACAACAATTTCAGCAACCAAAAATACACATCAATTATTCATAAACTTATCTAGTAAAATAGTACAAAGCAAATCCCGACATAATCCCGAAGAAGTCTCGAAGTACCGACGAAACTCCTCCCCCCCCCCCGGCCGGACCTGACGCCTCACAGACATAAAATCGCACCATCCTAAACTCACCCACATCATCTCGACGCTCCCGTACCTAAGCCACCGTCCGACGAGCCCTATACCGAGAAAACGAAGCATGTAGGTTGAGGGTGTAAATCAAACCCGACTCTTCTCTTTCTTCTCTTCCTTTCTCTCGTCCTTTTCTCCTTTTTTTGTTGTTTTCGTCGGTCGTTTCACATTATTAATATGGGTCGTTCGTCGCATATTTTTATTTATTTCTAATAATCGATACTAAAAAAAACTATTTTTTCATATAACGTTCTTAAAATACGATATCGATTCTCTAATCGAATATCGTATCTGACAAGAACTAAATTAATTAATTCTCGTTGATGCTAATAAAATCATTACCTTTTTCGCAAAATTCGCTGATTTTAAACGCAGAGAGAATTAACATCTTTTTCGTTCAAATTCTTTTTTTTTTTTTTTTTCGCTCAAAACAAACTTTTTTTTAAAACTTTTTCTAAAACATTCCGACTATTCGATATCGATTTCATAATCGTATATCGAATACGACGAATATCGAAAATATAAATCGAGTATAAATTAATCCATATTTGTACGCGATTTATAAAAATTAACGATTTTCGACAAATAAAAAAAACCGGCAGGCCACCATGCGGGTCGGGCGCCTGCCAAGCGACCCGCGCGGCAACCTGATCCGCCGGGCTCTTTTTCTTCGTTTCTACGCGTTTCTATTTTTTATTCTTTTCGAACCTTACATTAAAATGCGACTTTCGCGACATATTTCAATAAATACTTTTTTGACCTCGGTCAACGCGTGTTAATCCATCACGTGTCATAAATCTTTTCTAAAAATCATGCATATTATTTGTTTATGTCTTTATTCGATTTATTCAAACGTTACTAACTCGTTTTCTTGTGTTTGTAGCTATTTATTTGTTTTTATCGTTTTATTAGACTAAAACGAACTCATATGCTAAAATAACTTTGACGTTAGTAGTTTAATATGCATTAAACCACTTAGCAACCCATTTTATTTTTCTCTCACTTGCTTAGGAAAATAATGTTTGCATATCATTCAACCGTCGAACTAACCCGTGTACACCAAAAGCGAACGATATCTTAGTAAAGGCCGCTAAGTGCGGGCGGGGTTGGGTGTTCTTAGTGAACTTCCCAACACGTACCCTCACCCCTTACTCGGAACCATGATTTCTGGATGTTCGAATCCATTGGCAACGAGAGTCATTCAATACACGGTATCCGATAATATCGGTATCGGTATCGTAATGCAAAGGGACGAGCCCAATAAACTCTAACATTGGAAATGGGCCGTATTTTGTATACGGCCCACTACGACATAGAGTGGGTTCGAATGGTTCCGAATAACCACAAAATTCGCTGGCGACTTGATGGTAAGGATTCGTCACGTCCCTAACCGTCAATAATAAACCGATTACACCTAGTGGGTAGTTAGGGTAAGTCGGGATCGTATCCACGAGGACGGTAAGGCGAAGTTTAGACTATGTCTACCTAAAACAAGACTAGGTCACCAAAACAAACACAAAGAAACAATAAATGGAAAACTATGGTGGAGGAGAAGTATGACTAAGCTAATAATCGAACTAACAAATAAACTAGAGTAAACTATGACTAACTAAGGAGTTGGATCAAATATGGAAGAAAGTGGGGTAGGTCGAGTTCATAGGACTAGAAGGGTAATTGGGGTGATCAAGGGTATAGGTGTCTCCTAGTCACTAGAGTCGGTCCGGGCTCTCGCAACTTAGACCCTAGTCCGCGCTCTCGCGACTAAACTATTCTCAACATTTCCGCATCATAGACAAACAATGAGAAGATGAGCACAAGTATGGAAAGCATGGTCACTACAACTCATACAAGCATATCAACAAACACATAGAGTGCCCACAATGTGACTAACAACAAAGATTCACCCTTTTCCCTCAATCAACCCTAATTATCCATAATCTACCCCTAATCCCCTTACTAACCCCACAAGAAGACTACTCACTCATTAACAAATTACCCATAACAATAACAAGAGAAAACAAACTAAACATCCAAGCATTCATTATGAACAACTAACAAAAATAACAATATATAAAGGATTCAAACTTGAACAATAAACAAAGAACAAAAATAAAAGGGAGAGGAAGATTATACCAACTAATAATGGATGAAAAAGATGAGAACTTGTATAAATAAGAAACCCAAATAAAACCCCAAGGTTGTCAATCTTGGAATAATCTTCAAGAATCTTCTTAATACAAGACTAATTACAATGATTAACTAAAGATTAAAGAGAGAATTAAACTAATGAGAGTAGTACTAATCTAGGGTTTTGAATGTTAATGGAGGCTTAAATTAGTCTAGGGTATGATAAGATGTCTTAACATTACAAGAAGAGAGTATATATATGGTTACAAGTGGGAAGGAATTGAAAGAAACAAGGCGGAGCTGTAACTGACCCTTCCCGGTCGGGAAGGCTTGGTCCTGATCGGGATGGGCCATCCTTCCCGGTCGGGAAGGACCTTCCCGATCGGGATGGGCTCACAGTGGCACCCTTTAACGTGCACCCCATCCCGAACGAGATGGGTCTTGTAGGCTTCCCTTAAGAGCTCTTTGGTCCCTCCTTGCCTCTCATGGGCTTCTCGTCGATTCTCGGGACTCGGGATCGGGTCTCGGAGGCTCGGGATTGGGTCCCAAGGTCTCGGGGTCGACTCCAAGGTATCGAGTCATCGTTCCTTAGTTTCGTTGGCTTCAAAATGTGTATGTATTGAGTCGGAATTTCTCCAACTCTTCCAAATCGGTCTCGGGAACCTGAAACAAACTAAAGGAAGCATAAGAAGCCCATGAACCGCCCCAAAGGAGCGATTCCACAAGGAAAATGGGACCAAAACACAACAAATAGGCATTACAAACTACACTTATCAACTCCCCCACACTTAACACTTACTCGCCCTCGAGTAAGCACAAACTAACTACTAAACTATCCGAGCGGGTATTAGCGCATCCTACGCCCTTTCAACTCACGCGAGTGCACTTAGAGGAATAGTGCACTCCGCATGGCAAGTCGGGTCTTGCGACAAAACCGCGGATGCAACCGGACACAAAACACACAAACAAACAAACACACAAACAAACACTTAAACGGTTGCACCCAAAACAAAAGAAATACCGCTTCCCTCTAAAAGCGGTGAAAGAAGCACCGGTTTAGGACTCGAGGTAAGTGACAACGTTCCCAAGCTAGCAATACAAACCAAGGTGGACTAAACCCTAATAGTATGACGATAAAGCAACAAAAACGTTGGTAACTTACCTAGGTCCTCCTAACTTTCTAAAAACGTACTACGGGACGATCGGCGGAGTGGAAAAGTGAAGAACCACGGTGTTAGTCGACACTGTAGGTAAGTGAGACCCCGCCCCCTTTAGCGTGAGCCAAGAGGGTCGTCCCGTGTCCAAAACCGCCTAACTAGTCCAAGTAAAAAGGTGGAAAATATTGCAAAATGAGGGAAGACCGACTAATGCCGCTATCATCCGTCCTCGGGACTCGGTCCTTTGGTAGGCTCTTCACGGCAAAAGCCGGAAAGGGCTTATTTTTGTGGGGATTTCTTTTTGTGAGACGGGTTTTCTTTCGGCATTTTCTTTCTTTTCGACAATTTGGTTTGTTTGTTGCCATGCCATTTCTTTTTCTTCTTTTCTATTTTCTTTTTGGATTTTGTGCCTTTTCTTTTTCTTCATTCTTTTCTTTCTTTCATTTTTCTTTCTTTTCTTTTCTTTACCCTTTTTTGGCAAGATTTGGCTTTTTGGCATTTCTAGACAATTAAGAAAGAGAGAATCAACAATTTGCAATTTATTGTGTGATAAGTGTAGAAGGTAGGTGAATGGGTAAGTCGGGACGACGCCTTCCCTTCAAACCCACAAAAAGGGGAGAACTTGGACTAATCAAACAATCCCAAACACGGTCACCTAAGGGACGAGACTCGGTAACCAAGGCCTTTTCACACCGTGGGTGGTCATAATGGTCAAAAGTGCAAATCCCGCAATAAATCCCTAGTAAGCTAGGTGGACTCAAGGTAAAGGACCAACGAATTCATTGATTTAGGGTCATTCTACTATGCTAAAGTCCAAGACTCGATTTACACTACTAGGAAGGGAAAGTAAGCACTTGCACACTAGCCTCTAAACCGGGTTTTCGAAAATGGTTTACGCACATGACACACAACACAACACAAAACAAAGACATGACGAAAACGGACGAAAGAAAAAAGAAGTAAAAGCAACGACACAAAAACAACACAAAATGAACACATACACAACATAAACACCACCTCGATCATCCAAACAAGCCACCAAATCAACCACACTTTACAAAGCTCCACCCGAGCACACAACATCACAATCTCCTCCAAACTCCGCAAGAGGTAAAGAAGAAAAAGGGATAAGATGTTACCGGGAGTCTTGAAAGCCTTCCAAAGTTAACGGCGATTAAAGCAACCTATAAGGGAAAGGGAGGCAAAACACGCACACAAAACAAATATACGACACAAAGACACAAAGGGAAAACACACAAAAGAAAAATCATTTTGATTTTTGTGAAAAATTTTCAAATTTTTTGGTTTTTTAAAGGTTTTTTTCGAAGAAGGAAAAAATAAAACTAACTACGATAGAATATCGCTCCCCCACACTTAAACCGAGCAATGTCCTCATATGCTCAATCATAGTGTGCGGAGAGACAAAAGAAAAGGAAAACAAACTACGAAAATAAGGCTAAAAATCAAAAAAATAAGGTGAAGAAAACGGTAGAAGGTGTCCGGCCGGGGTGTAATCAAGTCACCATGGGCCGAGACAAGAAAAGATATGGAGGGGGGAAAGAAAATAAAAAGAAAGAAATAAAAGGAAATGGGAGGGGAGGGCTAGGTGTAATCAAGTCACCTAGCCCGGATTCCGCCTAAATCCGACTAAATCCTAAAAAAGGGTGAAAATCTTGTAAAATTGGATTAATCGATTGACTCTCGACGTAATCACGTCGTCGGGAGTTGGGAGCGACCATACCACGGCCTCGAAGGCCACTAGATACCATGACTCAAGGGAAGGGGGCAAACAATGAAAAACAAGCGATAAAAAGACGGAAAAGTAAGGATAGTTACCCAAACCGAGCGGCTAGTAACTCACTTGCTCCATCGTCTCGATGATCATTAGAGGCTCGTCGCTTGTCTTCTCGGTTGCCATCTCGCTTCTCGCTCAAGAAGGACTCACGTTCGGGGTAGTAATGGTGCGAGGGGATGAAAATTTATGTGGATTTCGGTGTAAGGTGAGGTGTACGGGTGATATGATATGAGTAAGGAGGAGTAGGGAGGTTGGGAGGGGGTATAATGGATGGGTGGAGTCAAATGCCTAAGAAAAGGCTCAAAAGGGAGAAAGGGGACCATCCCGGTTGGGATGGATGGTCCCGATCGGGTTGATAAACCCCTCCCGATCGGGAAGCTCTCGTCCCGGTCGGGAATGCACTTCAGTGAGTCCGATTTTCTGCACCTTCATCCCGATCGGGATGGCTCCTTCCCGGTCGGGATTCCTCATCCTTCCCGGTCGGGAAGCCCTCTTCCCAGTCGGGATGAGTCTTCTTGGCCTTCCCCAACCCAAAAGCTTATCATAAGCTTCAAAAACCGACTTCCTCGCTCGCAAACCAAACTCCATCATCAACCATTCCTTTTATAGGAATCACATGCACTTCATATATCAACAAAGCTCTTATACACATCAAATTCTCTCCCTCACAACGCTCATCAATCAATCCAAATAACAAGAATATCACAAAATTCAAACTAACTACAAGAAAGAGATATGTACAATGAGACGGTTCTTGTGGAACTCCGTCAAACCAAGATGGTGCAATCTTCATTCTTTTTCAACAACCATAACTAGTTCCATCTCCATCAAGGGCACGTAAGAACAAGTCGAAGGCCCTAGAGAAGTCTTCAATCAAGCATGTCATATAACCGACCACATACCAAGGCTCTTCATGGCCTTGCATTGACGTTCCCGGGGCATCCCGATCTTCCAAGCTCAACGGCTTGAACTTGTACTTTTGGTCTTTGGGGATATACCCAAACGTCCACCGGTCTTCATGTCGCCCAAGGGAGGCTCATCTTCTTCCTTGCTTTGCAACTTGTCATCAAGCCCATGACTTGGGCACTCATCTACCTCCAAATCGGAGTCATCATCCTCAAGTACATAAGAGTACTTCTTCAAGCTTTGTCCCGGATCTTTCCCTCGATCGATGTCTTCCGTGGCATGGATCATATTACATGTCTCGGTCATAGGCGAAGTGTTGCCTTGGAGGTTGAACACTAACTCCTCGTCGCCTAGTTGAAAAGTAATCCTACCCTTCTTCACATCGATCACGGCACCGGCGGTGTGTAAAAATGGGCGTCCAAGGATGATGGGAGTGTTAGCATCCTCCGGTATGTCAACCACAATGAAGTCGACCGGAATGAAGAACTTCCCTATTCGTACCGGCACATCCTCTAACATTCCCAATGGTCGGTTAAGAGACTTATCGGCCATTTGGAGTGTAATGGACGTACACTTCAACTCCGTCATCCCTAATCGCTCACAAATGGTGTAGGGAATAATGCTCACACTCGCACCCAAATCACACATAGCTCTCTCAATCTTGTAATTGCCGATGGTGCATGGGATAGAGAAACTACCCGGGTCCTTCAACTTCGGAAGCGTGGAACCTTGAATAAGCTCGCTCACTACCCTTGTGAACGCTATTGTCTCTTCCTTGTCAATGGACCTCTTCCTAGCCAAGATTTCTTTCATGAAATTACCATATGCCGGGATTTGGGTAAGTAACTCGGTAAACGGGACACTAACATCCAATTTCTTCACAATACTAAGGAACTTGTCGTATTGAGTGTCCACCTTAGTCTTCATTTGCCTCGATGGGAAAGGCAACTTGATTTGGTACTTGTTTTGCTCAATAGGGGTGGATTCCTCAAATGACACCTTCCTTTTACCCTTGTCTTTCTCTTGAAGTGGGGGAGGGTTGTCTTCTTTGGGTTTTTCAATTTCCCAAAGAACTTGCTCCTCCATTGGATTTTCCGAGCTTGAATCTTCTTGAATTGGAGACACAACTTCCTTCATTGCTTGTTGCTCACTAGGAAACACGGGAGGATTATAGGTGGCACCGCTCCTTAAGGTGATGGCGTTGACATGCTCAAAAATTGGAGTTTCACCTTGAGAAGGTAGTTGCCCCCTTTGTCTTGAAGAACTTCCCGATGCAAGTTGAGATACTTGATTCTCAATCATCTTCATGTGAGTTTTCATTTCCTTGTTATCCATTAGAATTTGAGCAATGATTCCTTGTTGTGACATTTGTGCCTCCAATTGACTCTTTTGCATTTCTTGAGTATTCCTTTGCATATCCATCATTTGCTTTTGTATGTCAAAATCCCGTGGTGGGGATGATGGATTGTGCGGAGTATCGGTGAGGGCTAATGGACTACCATAGTCATGAATAGGAGACCGGCTCCTAGGCTTGCTTTGTTGTTGATTGCCTTGAGTTGCTTGTTGTTGTTGATGGTTCCCTTGGAACCCATGGGAATTGCCTTGATTAAGGACTTGGTTGTGGTTTTGTTGTCCTTGAAAGTTTCGGTTTCCTTGGAAATTTTGGTTTCCTTGGAAACCACCATGATTGAAGTTCCCTTGTTGGAAACCTTGCTTGTTGTTGTGGAAGGTACCTTGGTTATTTTGCTTGAAGTTGTTGAAGGGTCTTTGGGTACCCACATAACCTTGGTAACCTTCATTGTTGTCCCGTAAGGGAGGTGGAACATAGGGACGATGTTATTGTTGTTGTTGATGTTGAAAGGCTTGTTGTTGAGAGACTTGGTTGGAAGCTTGGTATTGATTAGAGTAGGAGGCACCTTGCTTGAATGCTTGAAAGGCGTTCACTTGCTCAATACTTCCTCTACAATGTATAGGATCATGACCAACGATTCCACAAGTATCACACATCCCAAAATAAGGCAAAGGAGGTGCAAACTCCAAGGCATTCACTTCTTGAATCGGTTGATGGTGGGAGGAACTAGTTCCTTGGACTTGGTTGAGGTGGCTTTGGAGCTTCTTGTCAATAGTCTCCATGTGTGTTTTCAATTGAGCTCCAAGATCGATGCTCAATTCTGTAATGGCATCAATCTCATGCCTACCTCCCCGATTTGCCTTCCTAGGCCTTGAGTATTGTGAATTATGCACCGCCATCTCTTCAATCCTTGACCAAGTTTGGTCATCCTCCACTTCGGTAAACCTACCGTTAGATCCCATGTTGAGTATGGCCCTCGAGTCTTCATATAACCCGTTCCAAAATTGTTGTACGAGGAACCATTGTGATAAACCATGGTGTGGACAAGAACGGATCAAGGCTTTGAATCTTTCCCACGATTCATAGAGGCTTTCATCATCACGTTGTTGGAAACCCGTGATAGAAGCTCTCAATAGATTTGTCTTCTCCGGGGGATAGAATTGTTGGTAGAAGGCTAAAGCTAGCTTCTTCCAAGTGTCAATGCCAAGTCTTGCTTTGTCCAACCCCTTGAACCATTGCTTCGCTTTACCAATAAGAGAGAAAGGAAATAATACCCACCGGATTTGGTCTTGAGTTATTCCTGTTTGCGAAATAGCGTCACAATAATCCGAAAAGGTTTCCATGTGTTGATGAGGATCTTCGGTTGGTAACCCACTAAATTGACTTCTCTCGACCAATTGGATAAATTGTGTTTTTGCCACAAAATTCCCGGTATATGCCTCCGGTAAAGTGGATGGACCCGGCAAAACGTCTTCCGTAAAGGTTGAGTGAGAAGAAAACTTAGGCATGATGGGATATAAGGGAGAAGATGGTGGTGTAGACGGTGTTGGTGTAGATGAAGAGGGGGAACTAGGAGAAGAATTACCGAAGGGATTGATAAAGGTCCCTCCGGCCGTCTCTCGAGGTGACTGGCTAAAGTCGGCTCCTTGAGCTTGCCCTTGATGAGTATTGCTTGAACTTGGTTGAGAGATCCTAACTCGATTAATCGTCCGTTGGCGAAAGGCTCGAAACAGTCTCTCCGGCTCTGGATTAAAGAGATAGAAGTCGCCTCCGCTCCTAGGCATACACTACACACTAGAACAAACGTGAGAACACCTAGTGCTTTATGGGCACTAGGCAACAATAACAAACACAACTAGAGACAAAGAGAAAAGAAAGCTAAGAAAAGAAGAGAAACTAGAAAATATTTACAAGAGAAGATGGGAGAGCACAAAGAAGGGTAACTAAGTCTAGAAATAAGCAAACCAAGTCTAAACAATGCACCGTCCCCGGCAACGGCGCCAAATTGATGGTAAGGATTCGTCACGTCCCTAACCGTCAATAATAAACCGATTACACCTAGTGGGTAGCTAGGGTAAGTCGGGATCGTATCCACAAGGACGGTAAGGCGAAGTTTAGACTATGGAAAACTATGGTGGAGGAGAAGTATGACTAAGCTAATAATCGAACTAACAAATAAACTAGAGTAAACTATGACTAACTAAGGAGTTGAATCAAATATGGAAGAAAGTGGGGTAGGTCGGGTTCATAGGACTAGAAGGGTAATTGGGGTGATCAAGGGTATAGGTGTCTCCTAGTCACTAGAGTCGGTCCGGGCTCTCGCAACTTAGACCCTAGTCCGCGCTCTCGCGACTAAACTATTCTCAACATTTCCGCATCATAGACAAACAATGAGAAGATGAGCACAAGTATGGGAACCATGACCACTACAACTCATACAAGCATATCAACAAACACATAGAGTGCCCACAATGTGACTAACAACAAAGATTCACCCTTTTCCCTCAATCAACCCTAATCATCCATAATCTACCCCTAATCCCTCTACTAACCCCACAAGAAGACTACTCACTCATTAACAAATTACCCATAACAATAACAAGAGAAAACAAACTAGACATCCAAGCATTCATTATGACTAACTAACAACAATAACAATATATAAAGGATTCAAACTTGAACAATAAACAAAGAACAAGAATAAAAGGGAGAGGAAGATTATACCAACTAATAATGGATGAAAAAGATGAGAACTTGTATAAATAAGAAACCCAAATAAAATCCCAAGGTTGTCAATCTTGGAATAATCTTCAAGAATCTTCTTAATACAAGACTAATTACAATGATTAACTAAAGATTAAAGAGAGAATTAAACTAATGAGAGTAGTACTAATCTAGGGTTTTGAATGTTAATGGAGGCTTAAATTAGTCTAGGGTATGATAAGATGTCTTAACATTACAAGAAGGGAGTATATATATGGTTACAAGTGGGAAGGAATTGAAAGAAACAAGGCGGAGCTGTAACTGACCCTTCCCGGTCGGGAAGGACCTTCCCGATCGGGATGGGCTCATAGTGGCACCCTTTAACGTGCACCCTATCCCGAACAGGATGAGGCCATCTCGAACGGGATGGGTCTTGTAGGCCTCCCTTATGAGCTCTTTGGTCCCTCCTTGCCTCTCATGGGCTTCTCGTCGATTCTCGGGACTCGGGATCGGGTCTCAGAGGCTCGGGATTGGGTCCCAAGGTCTCGGGGTCGACTCCAAGGTATCGAGTCATCGTTTCTTAGTTTCGTTGGCTCCGAAATGTGTATGTATTGAGTCGGAATTTCTCCAACTCTTCCAAATGGTTCTCGAGAACCTGAAACGAACTAAAGGAAGCTTAAGAAGCCCATGAACCGCCCCAAAGAAGCGATTCCACAAGGAAAATGGGACCAAAACACAACAAATAGGCATTACAAACTACACTTATCACGACTCCTACTTCGATTTAAATTTCAATTTGACCATCTCATATGGAGATTCATTCGCCTCCCCAAACCCACGCGTGGCCGCGTCGGGGTGGACCTATGTCATGTCCACAATTTGGCGACTCCGCTGGGGATTAACTAATGAGTCACTTACCGTCGGCATCCCTATGGTGAGACTCGAAAAGAAATCGTTCGAATAGTAATGTACACGTTTTAGTTCAATGGGTCATGCATAACCCAATTCTTTCCCGGGCCGGTTACTAGTGACCGACGTCCCACTATACCATGGTGCGTTCCTAAATGGACCCACTAAAGACTTCGATGGCGGAACTCGCATGGGTTTTACGGCAGGTTCTAAGACCAACTCGGCTTAGGAAGACCGTCTTGATTTGCGAGAAAGCTATCGTCGTTGGTATAGACCCTATTCGACTGACCGAGACTTAGACTAAGAGCATACATGGCGTCATTATACTGTTTCCGTGACTACGTGCTACTTGATCCATGTCTCCTCTTTTCAAAAACCGTCGTTTTCAAAAACTTGCATCTTTTTCGAAAATTATCCATTTTTCAAATTCGGAAGGCTACCGAATTTAGGACTTATGATTTTGACTCAAAATAGCCTATTTTCTAGCCGGTATGCTGTCCAAACCTTTTCAAAAATCCAAAATCTCGGCCCGGTAACACATTTTTTTCGATTTTCAAAAAAAATCGGACCATCCTATCCGACTTTGTTCGGTTTTCAAATTCAAATCCTCTTTTCAAAACCTTCTTCTTAGGACTTCCCGTATTTAGCAGTGTCGGGTCTTGTCATAAGTTTTTAGTTTCCATAGCGTCGAAACTCCGTCGATCTTACATCACGAGTTTCTACCCCATCCCAAAATCCGCCTTATTTATCAAGGCACGGCCCACCTACGTAGGACAAACACCTACAAAGGGAAGCCCATTTACACTTTAGGGTCCAAAGTCTGGGGAATAGCTCACATGTAGGTCTTTCTTCACACTGGACTAGGCCCATTTTGCCAAAATCCTAAGGAAGGCCCACCGTCCACGAGTCACCCGTCTAGGTGTCCTTTCCGACTCATTTCCTTTTCGGGCTTTTCCTCACTCGGGGGCTACCCTTCATCAGAGCGGTCAACCACGGTTGCTCTAAGGGTCATGTCTTACACGTGTATCATGTACCCCACTTTTGAGTCACTTAGATGTCACACCATCTGAGTCTTTAGTCTCACTCGGGGGCTGTCCTCCACCCGAGCAGTCAACCACGGTCACCTTAAAGGGTACTTTACACCGGTGTCGTTATGATGCCTTCTCCAAGCCGAACCTATGCTACGAACACTCGAGTCACCTAGGGTTATGATAAGTGTAGTTTGTAGTGCCTATTTGTTGTGTTTTGGTCCCATTTTCCTTGTGGAATCGCTCCTTGGGAGCGATTCATGGGCTTCTTATGCTTCCTTTAGTTCGTTTCAGGTTCCCGAGACCGATTTGGAAGAGTTGGAGCAATTCCGACTCGATACATACACCTTTTGGAGCCAATGGAGTAAAGGAATGATGACTCGATGCCTTGGAATCGATCCCGAGACCTTGGGACCCAATCCCGAGCCTCCGAGACCCGATCCCGAGTCCCGAGATTCGATGGGAAGCCCATGAGAGGCAAGGAGGGACCAAAAAGCTCTTAAGGGAAGCCTACAAGACCCATCCCGTTCGGGATGGCCTCATCCCGTTCGGGATGAGGTGCGCTTTGAAGAAGGCAACTGTGAGCCCATCCCGGTCGGGACCAACCCGTCCCGATCGGGATGGCAGGGCCGTCCCGATCGGGATGATCCCGTCCCGGTCGGGACGCTACAGGGGCAGCTCGTGATTCTTTATTTCTTCTCCTTCATTCTTGTACCCATATATATACTCCCTTCTTGTATTAGTAACACATCTTATCATAGTTTAGCATTCCTTAAGCCTCTCTACAACCCTAAAACCCTAGATTTACTTTCTTTTATTAGCTTTAATCTTCCTTTAATTATTAGTTAATCTTTGTAATTAGTTCTTGTATTAAGAAGTTCTTGAAGATTGTTCCAAGCTTGACAACCTTGGGATTTTATTTGGGTTCTTATTTATACAAGATTGCATCTTTTCATCTCCATAGTGTTGGTATAATCATCTCTACTCTTAATCTTGTTTATTTAATCTTGTTTGAATCTTTTTATGTTGTTATTGTTATTGTTCTAGTTATTCATCATGGTTGTTTGTTTTGTGGTATTGATTTCTCTTGTTATTGTTGGTTTTCTCTTCATCATGAGTGAGTAGTCTTCTTTGTGGGGTTAGTAGGGGGATTAGGGGTAGATTATGGTTGATTAGGGTTGATTATGGGAAAAGGGTGAATCTTTGTTGTTAGTCACATTGTGGGCACTCTATGTGGTTGTTGATATGCTTGTATGAGTTGTAGTGGCCATGCTTCCCATACTTGTGCTCATCTTCTCATTGTTTGTCTATGATGTGGAAATGTTGAGAATAGTCGTAGTCACGAGAGTGCGGACTAGGGTCTAAGTTGCGAGAGCCCGGACCCACCTTGACATCGGTCTAAGTTGCGAGAGGCCGGACCGACCCTAGAAATTAGGAGACACCTATACCCTTGATCACCCCAATTACCCTTCTACTCTTATCAACCCGACCTACCCCACTTTCTTCCATATTTGAGTTCATCCTTCTAGTTAGCCATCGTTCTTCTAGTTTATTTATTAGTTCGATCATTAGCATTGTTTAGCATTGTTTTAGCTTAGTTCATCATTAGTCTAGTTCTCACTTCTCCTCCACCATAGTTTTCCATTTATCATTTCTTTGTGTTTGTTTGGTAGCATAGTCTTGTTGTAGGCCGACCTAGTCTAAGCTTCGCAATACCGTCCTCGTGGATACGATCCCGACTTACCCTAGCTACCCACTAGGTTAGTTGGTTGTTTTATTGACGGTTAGGGACGTGACATTGTTTAGACTTAGTTTGCTTATTTCTAGACTTAGTTACCCTTCTTTGTGTTCTCCCATCATCTCTTGTGCATATTTTCTAGTTTTTCTTGTTTTCTTAGCTTTCTTTTCTCTTTGTCTCTAGTTGTGCTTGTTTATTGTCGTTGCCTAGTGCCTATAAAGCACTAGGTGTTCTCACGTTTGTTCTAGTGTGTAGTGTTTGCCTAGGAGGGGAGGCGACTTCTATCTCTTTAATCCAGAGCCGGAGAGACTCTTTCGAGCCTTTCGCCAACGGACGATTAACCGGGTAAGGATCTCTTAACCGAGTGCAAGCAATACTCATCAAGGGCAAGCTCAAGGAGCCAACTTTAGCGAGTCACCTCGAGAGACGGCCGGAGGGACCTTCATCAATCCCTTCGGTAACTCTTCTTCTCCTAGTTCCCCCTCTTCATCTACATCAACACCGTCTACACCACCATCTTCTCCCTTATATCCAATCATGCCGAAGTTCTCATCTCACTCCACTTTCACGGAAGATGTCTTGCCGGGACCGAGTGCATTACCGGAAGCCTACACCGGGAATTTTGTGGCAAAGACCCAATTTATCCAACTTGTGGAGAGGAGCCCATTTAGTGGTTTGCCCACCGAAGACCCGCACCAACACATGGAGACCTTCTCCGATTATTGTGACGCTATATCTAAAACCGGGGTTACTCAAGATCAAATTTGTTGGGTACTTTTCCCGTTTTCTCTTATTGGAAAAGCGAAGCAATGGATCAAGAGTCTCGATAGGGCAACCATGGGGATCGATACTTGGAAAAAGCTTGCCTTGGCGTTCTACCAAAAGTTTTACCCTCCGGAAAAGACCAATTTGCTTAGGGCCTCCATCACCGGGTTCCAACAAAGGGATGAAGAGAGCCTATATGAAGCTTGGGAGCGGTTTAAGTCTTTGGTAAGATCGTGCCCTCATCATGGACTCTCACAATGGTTCTTGGTGCAACAATTTTGGAATGGTCTTTATGAGGACTCGAGAGCTATTCTTAACATGGGCTCCAATGGTAGGTTCACCGAGATCGATGACGACCAAACTTGGGCGAGAATCGAAGAGATAGCGGTGCATAATTCGCAATACTCTAGGCCTAGGAAGGCACATCGAGGAGGCATGCATGAGGTTGATGCTATCACTAAGTTAAGCATTGACCTTGGAGCTCAATTGAAAACACACATGGAGACTATTGACAAGAAGCTCCAAAGCCACCTCAACCAAGTCCAAGGCACTAGTTCCTCCCACCATCAACCGATTCAAGAAGTGAATGCTTTGGAGTTTGCACCTCCTTTGCCTTATTTTGGGATGTGTGATACTTGTGGAATCGTTGGTCATGATCCTATGAATTGTAGAGGAAGTATTGAGCAAGTGAACGCCTTTCAAGCGTTCAAGCAAGGTGCCTCCTACTCTAATCAACCAAGCTTCCAATCAAGTCCCTCAACAACAAGCGCTTCAACATCAACAACAACATCGTCCCTATGTTCCACCTCCCTTAAGGGACAACACTCAAGGCTACCAAGGTTATGTGGGTAATCCAAGACCCTTCAACAACTTCAAGCAAAATAACCACGGTACCTTCCACAACAACAAGCAAGGGTTCCAACAAGGGAACTTCAATCAAGGTGGTTTCCAAGGAAACCAAAATTTTCAAGGGTATCAAAACCACAACCATGGCAACAATCAAGGCCATCATCAAGGCAACTTTCATGTGTTCCAAGGGAACCATCATCAACAACAAGGTAATTCTCAAGGGTTCCAAGGGAACCGTCAACAAGCAACTCGAAATCAACAACAACAAAGCAAGCCTAGGAGCCGATCTCCTACTCATGATTATGGCATTCCTCTCGCCATCACCGATACTCCGCATAATCCATCATCTCCACCTCGGGAATTCGACATTCAAAAGACTATGACGGATATGCAAAGGAGTCAAATGGAGATGTCAAAAACCCATCAAGAGCTCTTTGCTTATATTCAAGGGGAAAACGCGGTAAGAGATACCCGTATGAAGATGCTTGAGACTCAAGTAGCTCAACTTTCTTTAAGGAGCTCCTCAAGACAAAAGGGGCAACTACCTCCTCAAGGTGAAACTCCAAATTCTGAGCATGTTAACGCCATCACCTTAAGGAGCGGTGCTACCTATAATCCTCCCGTACCTCCTAGTGAGCAAGAGCCAATGCAAGAACCGACAAGGAAAATGGCATCTCCAATTCAAGAAAGCTCAAGCTTTGATAATCCAATGGAGGAGCAAGTCCTTTGGGAGGTCGAAAAACCCCAAGAAGACAACCCTCCCCCACTTCAAGCTCAAGAAAAGGGTAAAGGGAAAGTGTCAAGTGAGGAGTCCACCCATATTGAGCAAAACAAGGTTCAAATCAAGTTGCCTTTCCCATCAAGGCAAATGAAGACTAAGGTGGACACTCACTATGACAAGTTCCTTAACATCGTGAAGAAATTGGATGTTAGCGTCCCGTTTACCGAACTACTTACCCAAATCCCGGCATATGGAAGATTTATGAGAGAAATCTTAGCTAGGAAGAGATCCGTCGACAAGGAAGAGACCGGAGCGTTCACGAGGGTGGTGAGCGAGCTTATCCAAGGTTCCACGCTTCCGAAGTTGAAGGATCCGGGAAATTTTTCGATCCCTTGCACCATAGGTAACTTCTTGATTAAGAATGCGTTATGTGACTTGGGCGCGAGTGTGAACATCATTCCCTACTCTATTTGTTACCGACTCGGGATGAAGGAGTTGAAATGTACGTCCATTACACTCCAAATGGCCGATAAATCTCTTAACCGACCATTGGGAATGCTAGAGGATGTGCTGGTACGAATAAGGAAGTTCTTCATCCCGGTTGACTTCATTTTGGTTGACATGCCGGAGGATGCTAAAACTCCCATCATCCTTGGACGCCCATTCTTACACACCGCCGGTGCCGTGATCGATGTGAAGAAGGGTAGGATTACCTTTCAACTAGGCGACGAAGAGTTAGTGTTCGACCTCCAAGGCAACACTTTGCCTATGACCGAGACGTGTAATGTGATCCATGCCACGGAAGACATCGATCGAGGGAAAGATCCGGAACAAAGCTTGAAGAAGTACTCTTATGTAGTTGAGGATGATGACTCCGATTTGGAGGAAGATGAGTGCCCATTTCATGGGTTTGATGACAAGTGTAATGACAAGGAAGAAGATGAGCCTCCCTTGGGGCCACATGATGACCGGTAGACGTTCGGGTATATCCCAAAAGACCAAAAGTACAAGTTCAAATCGTTGGACTTGGAAGATCGGGATGCCCCGGGAACGTCAAGGTAAGGCCATGAAGAGCCTTGGTATGTGGTCGGTTATATCTCGAGCTTGATTGAAGACTTCTCTAGGGCCTTCGAATTGTTCCTACGTGCCCTTGATGGGGATGGAATCGGTTTCAAGGTTGTTGAAAAAGAGTGAAGAGTGCACCATCTTGGTTTGACGGAGTTCCACAAGAACCGTCTCATTGTATATATTTCTTACTTCTAGTTAGTTTGAGTTTTGTGATATTCTTGTTGATTGGATTGATTGATGAGCGTAGTGAGGGAAAGAATTTAATGTGTGTTGGAGCTTTGTTGATAGGTGAAGTGCATTTGATTCCTAGAAAGGAATGGTTGATGATGGAGTTTGGTTTACGAGCGAGGAAGTCGGTTTTTGAAGCTTATGATAAGCTTTTGGGTTTGGGGAAGGCCTAGAAGACTCATCCCGACCGGGAAGAGGGCTTCCCGACCGGGAAGGATGAGGAATCCCGACCGGGAAGGAGCCATCCCGATCGGGATGAAAGTGCAAAAATTCGGACTCACTGGAGTGCATTCCCGACCGGGACGAGAGCTTCCCAATCGGGAAGGGTTTATCAACCCGATCGGGACCATCCATCCCGACCGGGATGGTCCCCTTTCTCCCTTTTGAGCCTTTTCTTAGGCGTTTGACTCCACCCATCCATTATACCCCCTCCCAGCCTCCCTACTCCTCCTTACTCCTATCATATGACCCGTACACCTCACCTTACACCGAAATCCACAAAACTTTTCATCCCCTCGCACCATTACTACCCCGACCGTGAGTCCTTCTTGAGTGTGAAGCGAGATGGCAACCGAGAAGACAAGCGACGAGCCTCTAATGATCATCGAAACGATGGAGCAAGTGAGTTACTAGCCGCTCGGTTTGGGTAACTATCCTTACTTTTCCGTCTATTTATCGCTTGTTTTTCATTGCTTGCCCCCTTCCCTTGAGTCATGGGATCTTAGTGGCCTTCGAGGCCATAGTATGATTGCCCCCGACTCTCGACGACGTGATTGCGTCGAGAGTCAATCGAAAAATCCAATATACAAGATTTTCACCACTTTTTAGGAGTTAGTCAGATTGGGACGGAATCCGGGCTAGGTGACTTGATTACACCTAGCCCTTCCCTCCCATTTCCTTTTGTTTCCTTTTTTTTTTCTTCCCCCTTCCATATCTCTTCTCTATCTTTTCTTTTTGATTTTTAGCTTTATTTTCGTAGTTTCTTTTTCTTCCCTTTGTCTCTCCGCACACTACGATCAAGCATGACGACATTGCTCGGTTTAAGTGTGGGGGAGCGATATTCTATCGTAGTTTGTTTTATTTTCTAAGTTTTTCGAAAAAAATCTTAAAAACCCTAAAAATTTGAAAAATTTTCACAAAAATCAAAAAGATTTTCTTCTTTTGTGTGTTTTCCTTTTATGTTTTTGTGTCGTATATTTGTTTTGTTGTGTGTGTTTGCCTCCCTTTTCCTTATAGGTTGCTTAATCACCGTTGTTCGGAAAGCTTTGAAGACATCCGGTAACTTCTTCTAACCCTCTTTCCCTCTTTATTCCTTGTGATGTTTGGAGAAGGTTGTGTTGAGGTGTGCTCGGGTGGATCTTGTACATACTTGTGGTGGATTTATTGACTTTTTTGGAAATTCGGGGTGGTGTTTGTGTTATGTATGTGTTCGTTTTGTGTTGTTTTTGTTTTGTTGCTTTTGCCTCTTTTTCTTTCGTTTTCGTTGAGTCTTTGTTTTATGTGTAGTTGTGTCTTGTGCGTAAAAGGTTTTCGAAAACCCGGTTTAGAGGCTAGTGTATGAGTGTCTATTTTTCCCTTCCTAGTTGTATAAATCGAGTCTTGGACTTTAGTCTAGTAGAATGACCTTAAATCAATGAATTCGTTGGTCCTTTACCTTGAGTCCACCTAGCTTACTAGGGATTTACTACGGGATTTGCATTTTGACCATTATGACCACCCACGGTGTGAAAAGGCCTTGGTTACCGAGTCTCGACCCTTAGGTGACCGTGTTTAGGATCGTTTGATTAGTCCAAGTTTTTCCCCTTTTTGTGGGTTTGAAGGGAAGGACGCTCCCCGACTCACCCATTCACCTACCTCCTACACATTCCACACAAATAAAATGCAATTTGTCGATTTCTCTCTTTCTCAATTGTCAAAGAAATGCCAAAAAGTCTAATCAAGCCAAAAGGGCAAAGAAAAAGAAGAAAAGAAAGAAAAATGAAAGAAAAAAAAAGAAATGAATAAAAAAAAGAAAAGGCACAAAAGCCAAAAAGAAAATAGAAAAGAAGAAAAAGAAATGGCATGGCAACAAGCAAATCAAAACGTCGAAAAGAAAGAAAATGCCAAAAGAAAACCCGTCCCACAAAAAGAAATCCCCACAAAAATAAGCCTGTTTCCGACTTTTTCCGTGAAGAGCCTACCAAAGGACCGAGTCTCGAGGAAGGATGATAGCGGCATTAGTCGGTCTTCCCTCATTTTGCATGTTTTCCACCTTTTTACTTGGACTTGTTAGGCGGTTTTGGACACGGAACGACCCTCTTTGCTCACGCTAGAGGGGGCGGGGTCTCACTTACCTACAGTGTCGACTAACACCGTGGTTCTTCACCTTTCCACTCCGCCGATCGTCCTGTAGTACGTTTTTAGAAAGTTAGGAGGACCTAGGTAAGTTACTAACGTTTTTGTTGCTTTACCGTCATACTATTAGGGTTTAGTTTACCTTGATTTGTATTGCTAGCTTGGGAACATTGTCACTTACCTCTAGTCCTAAACCGGTGTTTCATTCAGCGCTTTTAGAGGGAAGCGGTATTTCTTTTGTTTTGGGTGCAACCGTCTAAGTGTTTGTTTGTGTGTTTGTTTGTTTGTGTGTTTGTTTGTTTGTGTGTTTTGTGTCCGGTTGCATCCGCGGTTTTGTGCAAGACCCCACTTGCCTTGCGGAGTGCACTTTTCCTCTAAGTGCACTCGCGTGAGTTGAAAGGGCGTAGGGTGCGCTAATACCCATTCGGCTAGTATAATAGTTAGTATGTGCTTACTCGAGGGCGAGTAAGGGTTAAGTGTGGGGGAGTTGATAAGTGTAGTTTGTAGTGCCTATTTGTTGTGTTTTGGTCCCATTTTCCTTGTGGAATCGCACCTTGGGAGCGATTCATGGGCTTTTTATGCTTCCTTTAGTTCGTTTCAGGTTCCCGAGACCGATTTGGAAGAGTTGGAGCAATTCCGACTCGATACATACACCTTTTGGAGCCAATGGAGTAAAGGAATGATTACTCGATGCCTTGGAATCGATCCCGAGACCTTGGGACCCAATCCCGAGCCTCCGAGACCCGATCCCGAGTCCCGAGATTCGATGGGAAGCCCATGAGAGGCAAGGAGGGACCAAAAAGCTCTTAAGGGAAGCCTACAAGACCCATCCCGTTCGGGATGGCCTCATCCCGTTCGGGATGAGGTGCGCTTTGAAGAAGGCAACTGTGAGCCCATCCCGGTCGGGACCAACCCGTCCCGATCGGGATGGCAGGGCCGTCCCGATCGGGATGGCAGGGCCGTCCCGATCGGGATGATCCCGTCCCGGTCGGGACGCTACAGGGGCAGCTCGTGATTCTTTATTTCTTCTCCTTCATTCTTGTACCCATATATATACTCCCTTCTTGTATTAGTAACACATCTTATCATAGTTTAGCATTCCTTAAGCCTCTCTACAACCCTAAAACCCTAGATTTACTTTCTTTTATTAGCTTTAATCTTCCTTTAATTATTAGTTAATCTTTGTAATTAGTTCTTGTATTAAGAAGTTCTTGAAGATTGTTCCAAGCTTGACAACCTTGGGATTTTATTTGGGTTCTTATTTATACAAGATTGCATCTTTTCATCTCCATAGTGTTGGTATAATCATCTCTACTCTTAATCTTGTTTATTTAATCTTGTTTGAATCTTTTTATGTTGTTATTGTTATTGTTCTAGTTATTCATCATGGTTGTTTGTTTTGTGGTATTGATTTCTCTTGTTATTGTTGGTTTTCTCTTCATCATGAGTGAGTAGTCTTCTTTGTGGGGTTAGTAGGGGGATTAGGGGTAGATTATGGTTGATTAGGGTTGATTATGGGAAAAGGGTGAATCTTTGTTGTTAGTCACATTGTGGGCACTCTATGTGGTTGTTGATATGCTTGTATGAGTTGTAGTGGCCATGCTTCCCATACTTGTGCTCATCTTCTCATTGTTTGTCTATGATGTGGAAATGTTGAGAATAGTCGTAGTCACGAGAGTGCGGACTAGGGTCTAAGTTGCGAGAGCCCGGACCCACCTTGACATCGGTCTAAGTTGCGAGAGCCCGGACCGACCCTAGAAATTAGGAGACACCTATACCCTTGATCACCCCAATTACCCTTCTACTCTTATCAACCCGACCTACCCCACTTTCTTCCATATTTGAGTTCATCCTTCTAGTTAGCCATCGTTCTTCTAGTTTATTTATTAGTTCGATCATTAGCATTGTTTAGCATTGTTTTAGCTTAGTTCATCATTAGTCTAGTTCTCACTTCTCCTCCACCATAGTTTTCCATTTATCATTTCTTTGTGTTTGTTTGGTAGCATAGTCTTGTTGTAGGCCGACCTAGTCTAAGCTTCGCAATACCGTCCTCGTGGATACGATCCCGACTTACCCTAGCTACCCACTAGGTTAGTTGGTTGTTTTATTGACGGTTAGGGACGTGACAAATCCCTACCATCAGGTTAGGTCATCACGGTTGGTCCGAGCACGCGACACGGTCAAACACGGTCGCCCCCATTTTCGGATTCACCCTTATGCAGCTCGAGTCCAATTCGCGGTCGTTACTTTGTCTAGGTCAACGTTCGAGTATCCCGATCCCAGAACCTTTGTCATCCCGTCATCCCGGGCCGTGTCCAGTTCGACTCCTTCTCTTGCACCTGCGCAAAACCGAGCATCCGAGTCCGGATCTGATTCGAGTCTAAGTCCGAGTCCGAGTCTAGGATACCCTACACCCTCATTTCCAAATCAGAGTCAGAGTCATTTGCATTCTGTCCTCTTTTCACATTTCAGTAAAATCAGCTTTTCTATTTTCTCATATATTTCCTTAATTATGTGTTTTTGAGAACATGATGAACACCATCATACACTGTGAGCACATGCACGTGACTATTATAGGCACATCTATAATGACTGCAGGAAATCGAGACCCGTGTTTTCTTTTTACCTGTTCCATGTCTGACATAGAAAGCCACATAACCACCCTTAGTAGGAGCGGTATCGAATCCTATGACAAATCTAGGTAGTCTTCTAGTTTGGGTTCAAGACGGGAGGCAAGCCTATTTCCCACAATAAACACTCATCCAATAAGACTAACCAATCCCTACCTTATGTGTTTAGTCTGACCGACAAAAAAAAGTTGGACAAAAAAAATCAAAAGTCCAAGGAAAAAGCAAAATGCCAAAACAAAAAAGCTGGCCATGACAAAAAAAAGAATTATCAACATCCCTCGACCAAACACGGTCAACTCAAATGAAGAATCCCATGACCGGGGCTAAGAGGTCAACCCAAAGAATTCAAAAACCCACGACCGTAATAAAAACGGTTAATTCAAAAATTATCATTACCCGTACCATCAAATAAGGGAGAGACAGTCAAGCTGGTCAGCTAACATCACATCTAGCCTTCCCATATTACAACCCTCAAGACCTTCTCGAGACCTAGGCTAGAGACAGCCCAGAAATTTTAGGATTCAAACTCCATAGGATAAACCCTAAACATGGAAATCAGATCCCGCATTATCAAACCTACCCCGATCGAAGTTCGAGTCATTATTACTCGACTTCCCCCTTTTCTACCACATTACAATACCTTACCCTCGAAGCTTTAGCTCCACAAAATCGAGCTCCAGATTTCGAATCATCAAAGCCACTTACTTCCTAGCATCACATTTCAAAAAATATCTAAACCAGTTACCAACCCCAAGCACGGGAATTCAACTTGCAGTCGGCATAGAACATGCCCAAATAGTTCACACCACCTCTGGGGGCTACCCCGGAGAACGCTCACAGTCACAGGATCAACATCCTAACCATTCTAGCCCTTTGATCAAGACATCATTGGGAATGCACCTAGCCTACACCATTGCTATGGCTAGTTACACACAAAGCCCTAATAAACTAGGCATCACAATATATCTTTCAACACTGAACTACGGCTTGGTTTGATTTCACAACACGTGAATACGTAGGCAACCTTTCAAAAGAGGCACAACCACCCACAAATTCAAAAAGCGTCATCATTCTGGTGGCGACACCGTCATGTTCTCAACAGTTAGCTTTGACATCCTGGGGGCTTCTCTTAGGCAGAAGTTCTCCATCCACTCACATAATCCAAAGACTTTCAAAAACTAGCCTCCTTTCTATAGTGTGTCCTAGTACTCGGCCCAGTCGAAGACAAGAATCTGTCAGAGACTCGAGACAACACCTACTTTGGGAACATGCCCCGAAACCAAAAAAAAATCAAAAGAACACCAGTCTACGGGATTGCTACCACAAAGCCCTGTCGTACGGAGACAATCTCACTCTGAGGATTCGACCATGTTGCCACTCGCCTAGGCTACGGAATAGCGCAACTTAAGAGTCTTGTCATCTTAGGTGGCCCATCCTCTACCGAGTCACGGTCCAACCCTTAGAGAGTCCAGTCGTGTCTGTCGGCATGTCTCTCTCCAAATTCTTATTTTAAAATTTGCAAAACTTAGCCATTTGAGAAAATCCCTTTCCTAGTCACCCCGAGAATAGGAATTTTTATCACACTTCATCTACGCATACAGGCCTAACCAGAAGATTTTAAGAAGTCCATGTCAGAATCTGATCGGGAATCAAGTCATGCCAAGCATTCTAATTTCCAAAAAATTCAAAAATTTTCAGCTTTCCAAAAATTTTCAAAACTTTTCAGCATTTTCTTTCCAAAAATCAATCAAAAAAATCATTTTCTTCCCAGCATGAGTCGATGTTTTATCTGAATGTTGCATGCAAGACAGGCAGGTATCCCAAGACTCCCGAAGAATTCTCAAAGTCTCAGTGAAAATTCAAGCAACATTTTTACTGAAGAATCGGATGTATCAGTAAGCGGTACATCCGCAGCTTCCAATGGAGGCTCCCGCGCAATTCAAAGATGGGACGTATCTGTAAACAGGTACACCCATAGCCTCCAATAAAGGCACCCGCATAATTCAAAGATGGGACGCGTCTGTAAACAGTCGCACCCATAGCCTCCAAGGCAAGCTCCCGCGCAATTCCAAGATGGGATATGTCTGTAAACAGACATACCCAGGACCTTTTTAAGAAAAATCCCCACGATATTGTTGACATCTACCCAGGTATGATTTCTATCTTATGGCCGGCGAGCCCCACCAACGCAAATCTAATGGACTCTAAACGACCCGATCGGAAGTCTGCCAGGTCTTCATCCTCGATTGGCCTGGTAGCTACTCTGACTTTCGCCTTGTCCATGCCTCATTCAGAGTGGGGGCTCTGTAGACACCCACATTTTGACCGCCAGGTGTCTATAGTAGGTCCCGCCAAACACCCGATGATGATAGGACGCAAACATGCTTTAATGGACTCGGATTTGGGCTCGAAATCATGGACATTTGGTTTAGGCTTATTACGGAGTACAAATCTTACGAAACCAACCTCAAATCCAGGCCCAGTAGGTCGTTTCGAGTCAAATGAGACTAATTTGGGTTGATTCCGACACCGGGGGTAAAACCGTCTTTTTACGACCGAGTCAAAACCCGGTCGAAAGATATTCTCGAGACACACGAGTCAGCCGTGACACCTCACACGGCTGATCCGGTCCCAAATACTACAAAAATCATCTTCAAATAATATTAAACAAATCCGTTTAAGGATGGAATTCGATCTCAAGTAGGAATTCTATCCGAAAACCGAAACAAATCGCCAACCAAGCTCAAACACTCGGCCAAACAGCCGAGATACTCCCCAACCAACCGAGTTATTTGGCTTCTCCACCAAGAAACGAGACTTTCGTTCCCTTTCGAACTCTCGTGTTTCCTATCCGAACCGGTGTTTCTTGTCACACAAGCAAGACTACCTCGACCCCTATAAATAGGACCTCCCGTCCAACACAAAAGACAACGATTACACACAACAATTTCAGCAACCAAAAATACACATCAATTATTCATAAACTTATCTAGTAAAATAGTACAAAGCAAATCCCGACATAATCCCGAAGAAGTCTCGAAGTACCGACGAAAATCCCCCCCCCCCTCCCCGGCCGAACCCGACGCCTCACACACATAAAATCGCACCATCCTAAACTCACCCACATCATCTCGACGCTTCCGTACCTAAGCCACCGTCCGACGAGCCCTATACCGAGAAAATGATGCATGTAGGTTGAGGGTGTAAATCAAACCCGACTCTTCTCTTTCTTCTCTTCCTTTCTCTCGTCCTTTTCTCCTTTTTTTGTTTTTTTCGTCGGTCGTTTCACATTATTAATATGGGTCGTTCGTCGCATATTTTTATTTATTTCTAATAAAAGATACTAAAAAAACTATTTTTTCATATAACGTTCTTAAAATACGATATCGATTCTCTAATCGAATATCGTATCTAACAAGAACTAAATTAATTAATTCTCGTTGATGCTAATAAAATCATTACCTTTTTCGCAAAATTCGATGATTTTAAACGCAGAGAGAATTAACATCTTTTTCGTTCAAAACAAACTTTTTTTAAAAACTTTTTCGAAAACATTCCGACTATTCGATATCGATTTCATAATCGAATATCGAATACGACGAATATCGAAAATATAAATCGAGTATAAATTAATCCATATTTGTACGCGATTTATAAAAATCAACGATTTTCGACAAATAAAAAAAAAACCGTCAGGCGACCCGCGCGGCAACCTGATCCGCCGGGCTCTTTTTCTTCGTTTCTACGCTTTTCTATTTTTTATTCTTTTCGAACCTTACATTAAAATGCGACTTTCGCGACGTATTTCAATAAATACTTTTTTGACCTCGGTCAACGCGTGTTAATCCATCACGTGTCATAAATCTTTTCTAAAAATCATGCATATTATTTGTTTATGTCTTTATTCGATTTATTCAAACGTTACTAACTCGTTTTCTCGTGTTTGTAGCTATTTATTTGTTTTTATCGTTTTATTAGACTAAAACGAACTCACATGCTAAAATAACTTTGACGTTATTAGTTTAATATGCATTAAACGACTTAGCAACCCATTTTATTTTTCTCTCACATGCTTAGGAAAATAATGTTTGCATATCATTCAACCGTCGAACTAACCCGTGTAAACCAAAAACGAACGATATCTTAGTAAAGGCCGCTAAGTGCGAGCGGGGTTGGGTGTTCTTAGTGGACTTCCCAACACGTACACTCACCCCTTACTCAGAACCATGGTTTCCGGATGTCCGAATCCATTGGCAACGAGAGTCATTCAATACACGGTATCCGATAATGTCGGTATCGGTATCGTAATGCAAAGGGACGAGCCCAATAAACTCTGACATCGGAAATGGGCCGTATTTTGTATACGGCCCACTACGACATAGAGTGGGTTCGAATGGTTCCGAATAACCACAAAATTCGGTGGCGACTCCTACTTCGATTTAAATTTCAATTTGACCATCTCATATGGAGATTCATTCGCCTCCCCAAACCCACGCGTGGCCGCGTCGGGGTGGACCTATGTCATGTCCACAATTTGGCGACTCCGCTGGGGATTAACTGATGAGTCACTTACCATCGGCATCCCTAGGGTGAGACTCGAAAAGAAATCGTTCGAATAGTAATGTACACGTTTTAGTTCAATGGGTCATGCATAACCCAATTCTTTCCCGGGCCGGTTACTTGTGACCGACGTCCCACTATACCACGGTGCGTTCCTAAATGGACCCACTAAAGACTTCGATGGCGGAACTCGCATGGGTTTTACGGCAGGTTCTAAGACCAACTCGGCTTAGGAAGACCGTCCTGATTTGCGAGAAAGCTATCGTCGTTGGTATAAACCCTATTCGACTGACCGAGACTTAGACTAAGAGTATACATGGCGTCATTATACTGTTTCCGTGACTACGTGCTACTTGATCCATGTCTCGTCTTTTCAAAAACCGTCATTTTCAAAAACTTGCATCTTTTTCGAAAATTATCCATTTTTCAAACCCGGAAGGCTACCGAATTTAGGACTTATGATTTTGACTCAAAATAGCCTATTTTCTAGCCGGTATGCTGTCCAAACCTTTTCAAAAATCCAAAATCTCGGCCCAATAACACATTTTTTTCGATTTTCAAAAAAAATCGAGCCATCCTATCCGACTTTGTTCGGTTTTCAAATTCAAATCCTCTTTTCAAAACCTTCTTCTTAGGACTTCCCGTATTTAGCAGTGTCGGGTCTTGTCATAAGTTGTTAGTTTCCATAGCGTCGCAACTCCGTCGATCTTACATCACGAGTTTCTACCCCATCCCAAGTCCGTCTTATTTATCAAGGCACGACCCACCTACGTAGGACAAACCCCTACAAAGGGAAGCCCATTTACACTTTAGGGTCCAAAGTCTGTGGAATAGCTCACACGTAGGTCTTTGTTCACACTGGACTAGGCCCATTTTGCCAAAATCCTAAGGAAGGCCCACCGTCCACGAGTCACCCGTCTAGGTGTCCTTTCCGACTCATTTCCTTTTCGGGCTTTTCCTCACTCGGGGGCTACCCTTCATCAGAGCGGTCAACCACGGTTGCTCTAAGGGTCATGTCTTACACGTGTATCATGTACCCCACTTTTGAGTCACTTAGATGTCACACCATCTGAGTCTTTAGTCTCACTCGGGGGCTGTCCTCCACCCGAGCAGTCAACCACGATCACCTTATGGGGTACTTTACACCGATGTCCTTATGATACCTTCTCCAAGTCGAACCTATGCTACGAACACTCGAGTCACCTAGGGTTAGGTCATCACGGTTGGTCCGAGCACGCGACACGGTCAAACACTGTCGCCCCCATTTTCGGATTCACCCTTATGCAGCTCGAGTCCAATTCGCGGTCGTTACTTTGTCTAGGTCAACGTTCGAGTATCCCGATCCCAGAACCTTTGTCATCCCGTCATCCTGGGCCGTGTCTAGTTCGACTCCTTCTCTTGCACCTGCGCAAAACCGAGCATCCGAGTCCGGATCTGATTCGAGTCTAAGTCCGAGTCTGTCTAGGATACCCTACATCCTCATTTCCAAATCAGAGTCAGAGTCATTTGCATTCTGTCCTCTTTTCACATTTCAATAAAATCAGCTTTTCTATTTTCTCATATATTTCCTTAATTATGTGTTTCCGAGAACATGATGAACACCATCATACACTGTGAGCACATGAACGTGACTATTATAGGCACATCTATAATGACTGCAGGAAATCGAGACCCGTGTTTTCCTTTTACCTGTTCCATGTCTGACATAGAAAGCCACATAACCACCCTTAGTAGGAGCGGTATCGAATCCTATGACAAATCTAGGTGGTCTCCTAGTTTGGGTTCAAGACGGGAGGCAAGCCTATTTCCCACAATAAACACCCATCCAATAAGACTAACCAATCCCTACCTTATGTGTTTAGTTTGACCGACAAAAAAAAGTTGGACAAAAAAAATCAAAAGTCCAAGGAAAAAGCAAAAGGCCAAAACAAAAATGCTGGCCATGATAAAAAAAAGAATTATCAACATCCCTCGACCAAACACGGTCAACTCAAATGAAGAATCCCATGACCGGGGCTAAGAGGTCAACCCAAAGAATTCAAAAACCCACGACCGTAATAAAAATGGTTAATTCAAAAATTATCATTACCCGTACCATCAAATAAGGGAGAGACAGTCAAGCTGGTCAGCTAACACCACATCTAGCCTTCCCACATTACAACCCTCAAGACCTTCTCGAGACCTAGGCTAGAGACAGCCCAGAGTTTTGAGGATTCAAGCTCCATAGGATACACCCTAAACGTGGAAATCAGATCCCGCATTATCAAACCTACCCCGATCGAAGTTCGAGTCATTATTACTCGACTTCCCCCTTTCCTACCACATTACAATACCTTACCCTCGAAGCTTTAGCTCCATGATAAGTGTAGTTTGTAGTGCCTATTTGTTGTGTTTTGGTCCCATTTTCCTTGTGGAATCGCTCCTTGGGAGCGATTTATGGGCTTCTTATGCTTCCTTTAGTTCGTTTCAGGTTCCCAAGACCGATTTGGAAGAGTTGGAGCGATTCCGACTCTATACATACACATTTTGGAGCCAACGGAGTGAAGGAATGATGACTCGATGCCTTGGAATCGACCCCGAGACCTTGGGACCCAATCCCGAGCCTCCGAGACCCGATCCCGAGTCCCGAGAATCGATGGGAAGCCCATGAGAGGCAAGGAAGGACCAAAGAGCGCTTAAGGGAGGCCTACAAGACCCATCCCGTTCGGGATGGCCTCATCCCGTTCGGGATAGGGTGCACGTTGAAGGGTGCCACTGTGAGCCCATCCCGGTCAGGACCAACCCGTCCCGATCGGGATGACAAGGCCGTCCCGGTCGGGATGATCCGTCTCGGTCGGGACGAAGAGCTGGCAGCACGGGCTTCTTCTTTTCTTCTCCTTCATTCTTGTACCCATATATATACTCCCTTCTTGTAATATTAAGACATCTTATGATAGTTTAGCATTTCTTAACCCTCCCAAAAACCCTAAAACCCTTGATTTACTTTCACTCATTAGTTTTAATCTTCCTTTAATCTTAGTTAATTCTTGTAATTAGTTCTTGTATTAAGAGGATACTTGAAGAATTCTCCAAGCTTAACAACCTTGGGTTTTATTTGGGTTCTTATTTATACAAGATTGCATCTTTTCATCTTCATAGTGTCGGTATAATCATCTCTACTCTTAATCTTGTTTATTTAATCTAGTTTGAATCTTTTCGTATTGTTATTCTTGTTATTCTTGTTATTCATTATGGATGTTTGTTTTGTGAGTTTGTTTTCTCTTATGATTGTTAGTTTGACCATGATAATGAGTGAGTAGTGATCTTGTGGGGTTAGTAGGGGGATTTGGGGTAGATTATGGATGATTAGGGTTGATTAAGGGAAAAGGGTGAATCTTTGTTGTTAGTCACATTGTGGGCACTCTATGTGTTTGTTGATATGCTTGTATGAGTTGTAGTGGCCATGCTTCCCATACTTGTGCTCAATTTCTCATTGTTTGTCTATTGTGTGGAAATGTTAAGAATAGTTTAGTCACGAGAGCGCGGACTAGGGTCTAAGTTGCGAGAGCCCGGACCCACCTTGACATCGGTCTAAGTTTCGAGAGCCCGGACCGACTCTAGTGACTGGGAGACACCTATACCCTTGGTCACCCCAATTACCCTTCTACTCCTATGAACCCGACCTACCCCACTTTCTTCCATATTTGAGTTCATCGTCTTAGTTAGTCATCATTTATTTAGTTTCATTGTTTAGTTAGCTCTCATAGTTAGGTCATCATTAGTCTAGCTATCTCTCCTCCTCCATCATAGTTTTCCGTTTATTGCCTCTTTGCGTTTGTTTGGTGATCTAGTCTCGTTGTAAGCCGACCTAGTCTAAACCTTGATATACCGTCCTCGTGGATACGATCCCGACTTGCCCTAGCTACCCACTAGGTGTAATCGGTATTTTATTGACGGTTAGGGACGTGACGAATCCCTACCCATCAATTTGGCGTCGTTGCCGGGGACGGTGCATTGTTTAGACTTAGTTTGCTTATCTCTAGACTTAGTTACCCTTCTTTGTGTTCTCCCATCTTCTCTTGTGAATATTCTCTAGATTTTTCTTCTTTCCTTAGTTTTATTTCTTCTTTTTCTCTTTGTCTCTAGTTGTGTTTGTTTATTGTCGTTGCCTAGTGCCCACAAAGCACTAGGTGTTCTCACGTTTGTTCTAGTGTGTAGTGTATGCCTAGGAGGGGAGGTGACTTCTATCTCTTTAATCCAGAGCCGGAGAGACTCTTTCGAGCCTTTCGCCAACGGACGATTAATCGGGTTAGGATCTCTCAACCGAGTGCAAGCAATACTCATCAAGGGCAAGCCCAAGGAGCCGACTTGAACAATCCACATCGAGAGACGGCCGAAAGGAATTTCGTAAATCCTTTTGGTGATTCTTCTTCTCCTAGTTCCCCCTCTTCATCTACATCAACACCGTCTACACCACCATCTTCTCCCTTATATCCAATCATGCCTAAG
Source organism: Agrostemma githago (assembly GCA_958450325.1). Classification (NCBI taxonomy): domain Eukaryota; kingdom Viridiplantae; phylum Streptophyta; class Magnoliopsida; order Caryophyllales; family Caryophyllaceae; genus Agrostemma; species Agrostemma githago. The sequence goes on along the minus strand of OY288250.1, from coordinate 29,735,975 downwards.
TTTTCTTCTCACTCAACCTTCACTGAAGACGTTTTGCCGGGTCCATCCACTTTACCGGAGGCATATACCGGGAATTTTGTGGCGAAAACGCAATTTATCCAATTGGTCGAGAGAAGTCAATTTAGTGGGTTACCAACCGAAGATCCTCATCAACACATGGAAACCTTTTCGGATTATTGTGACGCTATTTCGCAAACGGGAATAACTCAAGACCAAATCCGGTGGGTATTATTTCCTTTCTCTCTTATTGTTAAAGCGAAGCAATGGTTCAAGGGGTTGGACAAAGCAAGACTTGGCATTGACACTTGGAAGAAGCTGGCCTTAGCCTTCTACCAACAATTCTATCCCCCGGAGAAGACAAATCTATTAAGAGCTTCTATCACGGGTTTCCAACAACGTGATGATGAAAGCCTCTATGAATCGTGGGAAAGATTCAAAGATTTGATCCGTTCTTGTCCACACCATGGCTTATCACAATGGTTCCTCGTACAACAATTTTGGAACGGGTTATATGAAGACTCAAGGGCCATACTCAACATGGGATCTAACGGTAGGTTTACCGAAGTGGAGGATGACCAAACTTGGTCGAGAATCGAAGAGATGGCGGTGCATAATTCGCAATACTCTAGGCCTAGGAAGGCACATCGAGGAGGCATGCATGAGGTTGATGCTATCACTAAGTTAAGCATTGACCTTGGAGCTCAATTGAAAACACACATGGAGACTATTGACAAGAAGCTCCAAAGCCACCTCAACCAAGTCCAAGGCTCTAGTTCCTCCCACCATCAACCGATTCAAGAAGTGAATGCTTTGGAGTTTGCACCTCCTTTGCCTTATTTTGGGATGTGTGATACTTGTGGAATCGTTGGTCATGATCCTATGCATTGTAGAGGAAGTATTGAGCAAGTGAACGTCTTTCAAGCGTTCAAGCAAGGTGCCTCCTACTCTAATCAATACCAAGCTTCCAATCAAGTCCCTCAACAACAAGCCTTTCAACATCAACAACAACATCATCCCTATGTTCCACCTCCTTTAAGGGACAACAACCAAGGTTACCAAGGTTACATGGGTAATCCAAGACCGTTCAACAACTTCAAGCAAAATAACCAAGGTACCTTTCACAACAACAATCAAGGGTTCCAACAAGGGAAATTCAATCAAGGCGGTTTCAAAGGAAACCAAGGCTTCCAACAACAACAAAACCACAATCAAGGCCTTAATCAAGGCAATTTTCATGGGTTCCAAGGGAACCATCAACAATAACAAGCAAATCAAAGTCATCAACAACAAAGCAAGCCTAGGAGCCGGTCTCCTATTCATGACTATGGTACTCCGTTAGCTCTCACCGATACTCCACATAATCCATCATCTCCACCACGGGATTTCGACGTACAAAAGCATATGATGGATATGCATAGGAGTAATCAAGAGATGGCAAGAAATCAACAAGAGTTCTTTGCTTACGTTCAAAAGGACAATCTAGCAACAGATGCTCATGCGAAGTCGATGGAAACCCGAATATCTCAACTTGCTTCGGAGATCTCTACAAGACAAAAGGGGCAACTACCTCCTCAAGGCGAAACACCTAAATTTGAGCATGTAAATGCTATTACTACGAGGAGTGGTACGTCCTATGAACCCCCTTTTTCCCCTAGTGAGCAAGAACCAAGACAATAAGTCATACCCCCCCCCCCCATGACGATGCAAGCTATGAAAATCCAATTGAGGAGCAAGTTTTATGGGAAATTGAAAAACCCCAAGAAGACAACCGTCCCCCACTTCAAGAGAAAGACAAGGGAAAAAGGAAAGTGTCCTTCGAAGAGTCCACCCCAATTGAGCAAAACAAGTACCAAATCAAGTTGCCTTTCCCATCAAGGCAAATGAAGACTAGGGTGGACACTCAATACGACAAGTTCCTTAGTATTGTGAATAAATTGGATGTTAGTGTCCCGTTTACCGAGTTACTTACCCAAATCCCGGCATATGGTAAATTCATGAAAGAAATTGGTAAGTGTAGTTTGTAGTGTCTATTTTACTGTGTTTTGGTCCCATTTTCCTTGTGGAATCGCTCCTTGGGAGCGATTTATGGGCTTCTTATGCTTCCTTTAGCTCGTTTCAGGTTCCCGAGACCGTTCATGAGGAGTTGGAGCGATTCCGACTCGATACATACACTTTTTGGAGCCAACGAAGCTAAGGAACGACCACTCGATGCCTTGGAGTCGACCCCGAGACCTTGGGACCCAATCCCGAGCCTCCGAGACCCGATCCCGAGTCCCGAGAATCGACGAGAAGCCCATGAGAGGCAAGGAAGGACCAAAGAGCTCTTAAGGGAGGCCTACAAGACCCATCCCGTTCGGGATGGCCTCATCCCGTTTGGGATGGGGTGCACGTTGAAGGGTGCCACTGTGAGCCCATCCCGGTCGGGACCAACCCGTCCCGATCGGGATGACAGAGCCGTCCCGGTCGGGATGATACATCCCGGTCGGGACGAAGAGCTGCCAGCACGACTCTTCTTCTTTTCTTCTCCTTCATTCTTGTACCCATATATATACTCCCTTCTTGTAATTTTAAGACATCTTATCTTACCCTAGACTAGTTTAAGCCTCCATTAACATTCAAAACCCTAGATTAGTGTTACTCTCATTAGTTTAATTCTCTCTTTAATCTTTAGATAATTATTGTAATTAGTCTTGGATTAAGGGATTCTTGAAGATTGTTCCAAGCTTGACAACCTTGGGATTGTATTTGGGTTTCTCATTAATACAAGATTGCATCTTTTCATCATCTAGTATTGGTATAATATTTCTTTACCCTTGTTCTTAGTTATTCAATCAAGTTTCATCCTTTACATATTGTTATTGTTATTGTTTGTTTATGATGAATGTTTGGATGTTTGTTCTAGCTTCTTTTGTGAATGTTAGTTTGTTCATGAATATGAGTGAGTAGTTTCTTTGTGGGGTTATTAGGGGATTAGGGGTAGATTATGGATGATTAGGTTTGATTAAGGGGAAAAGGTTACATCTTTGTTGTTAGTCACATTGTAGGCACTCTATGTGTTTGTTGATATGCTTGTGTGAGTTGTAGTGGCCATGCTTCCCATACTTGTGTTCATCTTCTCATTGATTGCTTATTTTGTGGAAATGTTGAGAATAGTTTAGTCGCGAGAGCGCGGACTAGGGTCTAAGTTGCGAGAGCTCGGACCCACCTTGACATCGGTTTAAGTTGCGAGAGCCCGGACCGACTCTAGCAATTAGGAGACACCTATACCCTTGATCACCCCAATTACCCTTCTACTCCTATGAACCCGACCTACCCCACTTCCTTCCATATTATAGTTCATCGTCTTAGTTAGTCATTATTTCTATAGTTTCATTGTTTAGTTAGTGTTCATAGTTAGTCCATCATTAGTCTAGCTATCTCTTCTCCTCCATCATAGTTTTCCATTTACCGCTTCCTTTGTGTTTGTTTGGTAATCTAGTCTCGTTCTACGCCAACCTAGTCTAAACCTTGATATACCGTCCTCGTGGATACGATCCCGACTTGCCCTAGCTACCCACTAGGTTAGTCGGTGTTTTATTGATCGGCTAGGGACGTGACAAATCCCTACCATCAGAAATCTTGGCTAGGAAGAGGTCCATAGACAAGGAAGAGACGGTAGCATTCACGAGGGTGGTGAGCGAGCTTATTCAAGGTTCCACACTTCCGAAGTTGAAGGACCCGGGTAGTTTCTCTATCCCATGCACCATCGGCAATTACAAGATCGAGAGAGCTATGTGTGATTTGGGTGCGAGTGTGAGCATTATTCCCTACACCATTTGTGAGCGACTAGGGATGACGGAGTTGAAATGTACGTCCATTACACTCCAAATGGCCGATAAGTCTCTTAACCGACCATTGGGAATGTTAGAGGATGTGCCGGTTCAAATAGGGAAGTTCTTCATTCCGGTCGACTTCATTGTGGTTGACATGCCGGAGGATGCTAACACTCCCATCATACTTGGACGTCCATTTTTACACACCGCCGGTGCCGTGATCGATGTGAAGAAGGGTAGGATTACTTTTCAACTAGGCGACGAGGAGTTAGTGTTCGACCGCCAAGGCAACACTTCGCCTATGACCGAGACATGTAATATGATCCATGGCACGGAAGACATCGATCGAGGGAAAGATCCAGGACAAAGCTTGAAGAAGTACTCTTATGTACTTGAGGATGATGACTCCGACTTGGAGGAGGATGAGAGCCCATATCATGGGTTGGATGACAAGTGCAATGACAAGGAAGAAGATGAGCCTCCCTTGGGGCCACATGAGGATCGTTGGACGTTTGGGTATATCCCGAAGGATCGCAAGTACAAGTTCAAGCCGTTGAGCTTGGAAGATCGGGATGCCCCGGGAACGTCAAGGCAAGGCCATGAAGAGCCTTGGTATGTGGTCGGTTATATGACATGCTTGATTGAAGACTTCTCTAGGGCCTTCGACTTGTTCTTACGTGCCCTTGATGGAGATGGAACTAGTTATGGTTGTTGAAAAAGAATGAAGATTGCACCACCTTGGTTTGACGGAGTTCCACAAGAACCGTCTCATTGTGTATATCTCTTTCTTGTAGTTAGTTAGATTTTTGTGAATTCTTGTTATTTGGATTGATTGATGAGCGTTGTGAGGCAGAGAGTTTGATGTGTGTTTGAGTATTGTTTGATAGGTGAAGTGAGAATACTCCTAGAGAAGAATGGCTATGATATACCTGGGGTTCTAAGCACGAGGATCGGGTTTTTGAAGCTTAGAGCGAGCTTTTGGGATTGTGGAAGTTGAAGAAGGCTCATCCTGACCGGGATGAGGCGTCCCGACCGGGAAGGGTAAGGCATCCCGACCAGGAAGGGTGCCGTCCCGATTGGGATGGGTGCACCATATTTCGAGCTTGCTGTGGGTCCGTCCCGACCGGGATGAGGGCGTCCCGACCGGGACGGGTGAGGTAACCCGATCAGGATCGATCTACCCGACCGGGATGGTCCTCTGCTCCCCCTTTGTGTTTCTTCTTCGGCAATCGAGTCCACCCAACCATTTTATACCCCCTCCCAACCTCCCTAGCTATCCTAGCCTTATCATATGCCCCATGTACTTCATTGTCATGCCCTCACTCCATTTCCTATCCACTTTACACCGAGATCCACATCAAATCCCACCCCCTCGCACCATTACTACCTCTACCATGCGGTTCTATCAAGCTTGAAGCGGGATAGCAAAGTTGAAGACAAGCAAGTGCCTATATTGATCTATGAGACTATGGAGAGAGTGAGTTGCTAACCTATGGTACGACAACTATCCTTTCTTTTCCGTTTTTGTTGTTGCTTGTTTTTCCCTTGTTTATCCCCTTCCCCTTGTACACTTTTGTGTCTTGAGTCATGGTACCTTGGTGGCCTTCGAGGCCTTGGTAGTGGTTGCTCCCGACTCTCGATGATGTGACTACATCGAGAGTCATTTTCAAAATCTAAATTTTACAAGTTTTTCACTCTTTCTTCTTGAGGATTTAGTCCGATTTAGGCGGAATCCAGGCTAGGTGACTTGATTACACCTAGCCCTCCCCTCCCATTTCCTTTTATTTCCTTCTTTTATTTCTTCCCCCATCCATATCTTTTTCTCGTCTCGGCCCATGGTGACTTGACTACACCCTGGCCGGACACCTTCTACCCTTTTCTTCACTTTATTTTTGATTTTTAGTTTTATTTTCGTAGTTTCTTTTTCTTTCTTTTGTCTCTCCGCACCCTACGATCGAGCATGAGGACATGGCTCGATTTAAGTGTGGGGGAGCGATATTCTATCGTAGTTAGTTTCATTTTCTTAGTTTTTTTTTTTTAAAAAAAAATAAAAAAAAAATTTCAAAAATCCTAAAAATTTGAAAAATTTTCACAAAAATCAAAAAGATTTTCTCTTTTGTGTTTTCATTTTGTGTCTTTGTGTCGTATATTTGTTTGTGTGCGTGTTTTGCCTCCCTTTGTCCTTATAGGTTGCTTTAATCGCCAATGACTTTGGAAAGCTCTAAAGACATCCGGTAACATCTTCTAACCCTCTTTCCCTCTTTATTCCTTGTGATGTTTGGAGAAGGTTGTGTTGAGGTGTGCTCGGGTGGAGCTTGTACATTCTTGTGGTGGATTTGGTGACTTGTATGGATTATCGGGGTGGTGTTTGTTATATGTTTGTTTTGTTATGTTTTGTTTTTGTTGCCTTTGTTTCTTTTCCTCTCGTTTTCGTCATGTCTTTAATTTTGTGTTGTGTTGTGTTGTGTGTAAACCATTTTCGAAAACCCGGTTTAGAGGCTAGTGTGTGAGTGTCTATTTTCCCTTCCTAGTTGTATAAATCGAGTTTTGGACTTTAATCTAGTAGAATGACCCTAAATCAATGAATTCGTTGGTCCTTTACCTTGAGTCCACCTAGCTTACTAGGGATTTACTGCGGGATTTGCACTTTTGACCATTATGACCACCCACGGTGAGAAAAGGCCTTGGTTACCGAGTCTCGTCCCTTAGGTGACCGTGTTTAGGATTGTTTGATTAGTCCAAGTTCTCCACTTTTTGTGGGTTTGAAGGGAAGGACGCTCCCCGACTCACCCATTTACCTACCTCCTACACATATCCACACAATAAAATGCAATTTGATGAATTCTCTCTTTCTTGTTATACGATGAAAGTGCCAAAAAGCCAAATCTTGCCAAAAAGGGCAAAGAAAAGAAAAGAAAGAAAAATGAAAGAAAGAAAAGAATGAAGAAAAAGAAAAGGCACAAAAGCCAAAAAGAAAATAGAAAACAAGAAAAAGAAATGGCATGGCAGAACAAAGCAAATAAGTCGAAAAGAAAGAAAATGCCAAAAGAAAACCCGTCTCACAAAAAGAAATCCCCACAAAAATAAGCCTTTTTCCGACTTTTGCCGTGAAGAGCCTACCAAAGGACCGAGTCCCTAGGAAGGATGATAGCGGCATTAGTCGGTCTTCCCTCATTTTGCATGTTTTCCACCTTTTTACTTGTACTAGTTAGGCGGTTTTAGACATGGGATGACCCTCTTGGCTCACGCTAAAGGGGGCGGGGTCTCACTTACCTACAGTGTCGACTAACGCCGTGGTTCTTCACTTTTCCACTCCGCCGATCGTCCCGTAGTACGTTTTTAGAAAGTTAGGAGGACCTAGGTAAGTTACCAACGTTTTTGTTGCTTTATCGTCATACTATTAGGGTTTAGTCCACCTTGGTTTGTATTGCTAGCTTGGGAACGTTGTCACTTACCTCGAATACTAAACTGGTGTTTCATTCACCGCTTTTAGAGGGAAGCGGTATTTGTTTTCCTTTGGGTGCAACCTTGTGTTTGTTTGTTTGCTTGTTTTTGTGTTTGTTGTTTATTGTGTTTAGTGTCCGTTGCATCCACAGTTTTGTCGCAAGACCCCACTTGCCTTGCGGAGTGCACTTTTCCTCTAAGTGCACTCGCATGAGTTGAAAGGGCGTTGGGTGCGCTAATACCCATTCGGCTAGTATAGTAGTTAGTATGTGCTTACTCGAGGGAGAGTAAGGGTTAAGTGTGGGGGAGTTGATAAGTGTAGTTTGTAGTGCCTATTTGTTGTGTTTTGGTCCCATTTTCCTTGTGGAATCGCTCCTTGGGAGCGATTTATGGGCTTATTATGCTTCCTTTAGTTCGTTTCAGGTTCCCGAGACCGATTTGGAAGAGTTAGAGCGATTCCGACTCTATACACACATTTTGGAGCCAACGGAGTGAAGGAACGATGACTCGAAGCCTTGGAATCGACCCCGAGACCTTGGGACCCAATCCCGAGCCTCCGAGACCCGATCCCGAGTCCCGAGAATCGATGGGAAGCCCATGAGAGGCAAGGAAGGACCAAAGAGCGCTTAAGGGAGGCCTACAAGACCCATCCCGTTCGGGATGGCCTCGTCCCGTTCGGGATGGCCTCGTCCCGTTCGGGATGGGATGCACCTTGAAGGGTGCCACTGTGAGCCCATCCCGGTCGGGACCAACCCGTCCCGATCGGGATGACAAGGCCGTCCCAGTCGAGATGATCCATCTCGGTCGGGACGAAGAGCTGGCAGCACGGGCTTCTTCTTTTCTTCTCCTTCATTCTTGTACCCATATATATACTTCCTTCTTGTAATATTAAGACATCTTATGATAGTTTAGCATTTCTTAAGCCTCCCAAAAACCCTAAAACCCTAGATTTACTTTCACTCATTAGTTTTAATCTTCCTTTAATCTTAGTTAATCCTTAGTTAATTCTTGTAATTAGTTCTTGTATTAAGAGGATACTTGAAGAATTCTCCAAGCTTGACAACCTGGGTTTTATTTGGGTTCTTATTTATACAAGATTGCATCTTTTCAACTTCATAGTGTCGGTATAATCATCTCTACTCTTAATCTTGTTTATTTAATCTAGTTTGAATCTTTTCGTATTGTTATTGTTGTTATTGTTGTTATTCATTATGGATGTTTGTTTTGTGAGTTTGTTTTCTCTAATGATTGTTAGTTTGACCATGATAATGAGTGAGTAGTGATCTTGTGGGGTTAGTAGGGGGATTTGGGGTAGATTATGGATGATTAGGGTTGATTAAGGGAAAAGGGTGAATCTTTGTTGTTAGTCACATTGTGGGCACTCTATGTGTTTGTTGATATGCTTGTATGAGTTGTAGTGGCCATGCTTCCCATACTTGTGCTCAATTTCTCATTGTTTGTCTATTGTGTGGAAATGTTAAGGATAGTTTAGTCGCGAGAGCGCGGACTAGGGTCTAAGTTGCGAGAGCCCGGACCCACCTTGACATCGGTCTAAGTTGCGAGAGCCCGGACCGACTCTAGTGACTGGGAGACACCTATACCCTTGGTCACCCCAATCACCCTTCTACTCCTATGAACCCGACCTACCCCACTTTCTTCCATATTTGAGTTCATCGTCTTAGTTAGTCATCATTTCTTTAGTTTCATTGTTTAGTTAGCTCTCATAGTTAGTTCATCATTAGTCTAGCTATCTCTCCTCCTCCATCATAGTTTTCCGTTTATTGCCTCTTTGTGTTTGTTTGGTGATCTATTCTCGTTGTAGGCCGACCTAGTCTAAACCTTGATATACCGTCCTCGTGGATACGATCCCGACTTGCCCTAGCTACCCACTAGGTGTAATCGGTAGTTTATTGACTGTTAGGGACGTGACGAATCCCTACCCATCACTCCACAAAATCGAGCTCTAGATTTAGAATCATCAAAGCCACTTACTTCCTAGCATCACATTTCAAAAAACATCTAAACCAGTTACCAACCCCAAACACGGGAATTCAACTTGCAGTCGGCATAGAACATGCCCAAATAGTTCACACCACCTCTGGGGGCTACCCCGGAGAACGCTCACAGTCACAGGATCAACATCCTAACCATTCTAGCCCTTTGATCAAGACATCATTGGGAATGCACCTAGCCTACACCATTGCTATGGCTAGTTACACACAAAGCCCTAATAAACTAGGCACCACAATATATCTTTCAACACTGAACTACGGCTTGGTTTGATTTCACAACACGTGAATACGTAGGCAGCCTTTCAAAAGAGGCACAACCACCCACAAATTCAAAAAGCGTCATCATTCTGGTGGCGACACCGTCATGTTCTCAACAGTTAGCTTTATCATCCTGGGGGCTTCTCTTAGGCAAAAGTTCTCCATCCACTCACATAATCCAAAGACTTTCAAAAACTAGCCTCCTTTCAATAGTGTGTCCTAGTACTCGGCCCAGTCGAAGACAAGAATCTGTCAGAGACTCGAGATAACACCTACTTTGGGAACATGCCCCGAAACCAAAAAAAATTCAAAAGAACACCAGTCTACGGCATTGCTACCACAAAGCCCTGTCGTACGGAAACAATCTCACTCTGAGGATTCGACCATGTTGCCAGTCGCCTAGGCTACGGAATAGCGTAACTTAAGAGTCTTGTCATCTTAGGTGGCCCATCCCCTACCGAGTCACGGTCCAACTCTTAGAGAGTCCAGTCGTGTCTGTCGGCATGTCTCTCTCCAAATTCTTATTTTAAAATTTGCAAAACTTAACCATTTGAGAAAATCCCTTTCCTAGTCACCCCAGGAATAGGAATTTTTATCACACTTCATCTACGCATACAGGCCTAACCAGAAGATTTTAAGAAGTCTGTGTCAGAATCTGATCGGGAATCAAGTCATGCCAAGCATTCTAATTTCCAAAAAATTCAAAAAATTTCAGCGTTTCCAAAAATTTTCAAAAATTTCAGCATTTTCTTTCCAAAAATCAATCAAAAAAATCATTTTCTTCCCCAGCATGAGTCGATGTTTTATCTGAATGTTGCATGCAAAACAGGCAGGTATCCCAAGACTCCCGAAGAATTCTCAAAGTCTCAGTGAAAATTCAAGCAACATTTTTACTGAAGAATCAGATGTATCTGTAAGCGGTACATCCGCAGCTTCCAATGGAGGCTCCCGCGCAATTCAAAGATGGGACGTATCTGTAAACAGGTACACCCATAGCCTCCAATAAAGGCACCCGCATAATTCAAAGATGGGACGCGTCTGTAAACAGTCGCACCCATAGCCTCCAAGGCAAGCTCCCGCGCAATTCCAAGATGGGATATGTCTGTAAACAGACATACCCAGGACCTTTTTAAGAAAAATCCCCACGATATTGTTGACATCTACCCAGGTATGATTTCTATCTTATGGCCGGCGAGCCCCACCAACGCAAATCTAATGGACTCTAAACGACCCGATCGGAAGTCTGCCAGGTCTTAATCCTCGATTGGCCTGGTAGCTACTCTGACTTTCGCCTTGTCCAAGCCTCAGTCAGAGTGGGGGCTCTGTAGACACCCACATTTTGACCGCCAGGTGTCTATAGTAGGTCCCGCCAAACACCCGATGATGATAGGACGCAAACATGCTTTAATGGACTCGGATAGGGGCTCGAAATCATGGACATTTGGTTTAGGCTTATTATGGAGTACGAATCTTACGAAACCAACCTCAAATCCAGGCCCAGTAGGTCGTTTCGAGTCAAATGAGACTAATTTGGGTCGATTCCGACACCGGGGGTAAAACCGTCTTTTTACGACCGAGTCAAAACCCGGTCGAAAGATATTCTCGAGACACACGAGTCAGCCGTGACACCTCACACAGCTGATCCGGTCCCAAATACTACAAAAATCATCTTCAAATAATATTAAACAAATCCGTTTAAGGATAGAATTCGATCTCAAGTAGGAATTCTATCCGAAAACCGAAACAAATCGCCAACCAAGCTCAAACACTCGGCCAAACAGCCGAGATACTCCCCAACCAGCCGATTTATTTGGCTTCTCCACCAAGAAACGAGACTTTCGTTCCCTTTCGAACTCTCGTGTTTCCTATCCAAACCGGTGTTTCTTGTCACACAAGCAAGACTACCTCGACCCCTATAAATAGGACCTCCCGTCCAACACAAAAGACAACGATTACACACAACAATTTCAGCAACCAAAAATACACATCAATTATTCATAAATTTATCTAGTAAAATAGTACAAAGCAAATCCCGACATAATCCCGAAGAAGTCTCGAAGTACAGACGAAACTCCCCCCCCCCCCCCCCCCTCCCCGGCCGAACCCGACGCCTCTCACACATAAAATCGCACCATCCTAAACTCACCCACATCATCTCGACGCTTCCGTACCTAAGCCACCGTCCGACGAGCCCTATACCGAGAAAACGAAGCATGTAGGTTGAGGGTGTAAATCAAACCCGTCTCTTCTCTTTCTTCTCTTCCTTTCTCTCGTCCTTTTCTCCTTTTTTTGTTGTTTTCGTCGGTCGTTTCACATTATTAATATGGGTCGTTCGTCGCATATTTTTATTTATTTCTAATAATCGATACTAAAAAAAACTATTTTTTCATATAACGTTCTTAAAATACGATATCGATTCTCTAATCGAATATCGTATCTAACAAGAACTAAATTAATTTATTCTCGTTGATGCTAATAAAATCATTACCTTTTTCGCAAAATTCGATGATTTTAAACGCAGAGAGAATTAACATCTTTTTCGTTCAAATTCTTTTTTTTATTTTTCGCTCAAAACAAACTTTTTTTTTAAACTTTTGCTAAAACATTCCGACTATTCGATATCGATTTCATAATCGAATATCGAATACGACGAATATCGAAAATATAAATTAATCCATATTTGTATGCGATTTATAAAAATTAACGATTTTCGACAAATAAAAAAAACCGGCAGGCCACCACGCGGGTCGCGCGCCTGTCAGGCGACCCGCGCGGCAACCTGATCCGCCAGGCTCTTTTTCTTTGTTTCTTCGCTTTTCTATTTTTTTTTCTTTTCGAACCTTACATTAAAATGCGACTTTCGCGACATATTTCAATAAATACATTTTTGACCTCAGTCAACGCGTGTTAATCCATCACGTGTCATAAATCTTTTCTAAAAATCATGCATATTATTTGTTTATGTCTTTATTCGATTTATTCAAACGTTACTAACTCGTTTTCTCGTGTTTGTAGCTATTTATTTGTTTTTATCGTTTTATTAGACTAAAACGAACTCACATGCTAAAATAACTTTGACGTTATTAGTTTAATATGCATTAAACGACTTAGCAACCCATTTTATTTTTCTCTCACATGCTTAGGAAAATAATGTTTGCATATCATTCAACCGTCGAACTAACCCGTGTACACCAAAAACGAACGATATCTTAGTAAAGGCCGCTAAGTGCGGGCGGGGTTGGGTGTTCTTAGTGAACTTCCCAACACGTACCCTCACCCCTTACTCAGAACCATGGTTTCCGGATGTCCGAATCCATTGGCAACGAGAGTCATTCAATACACGGTATCCGATAATGTCGGTATCGGTATCGTAATGCAAAGTGACGAGCCCAATAAACTCTGACATCGGAAATGGGCCGTATTTTGTATACGGCCCACTACGACATAGAGTGGGCTCGAATGGTTCCGAATAACCACAAAATTCGGTGGCGACTCCTACTTCGATTTAAATTTCAATTTAACCATCTCATATGGAGATTCATTCGCCTCCCCAAACCCACGCGTGGCCGCGTCGGGGTGGACCTATGTCATGTCCACAACTACGCCTTCATTAATCTTGCTTTGCTATGGACGAAATTACAACTTGCTAGTACTGGTAATAGTGACTTGTTGTAACTTTCGAGGATTTTATGGGTTTCAATGCTGTCGTGAAAGCCAAAATACCAATGAAACCATTTTTTTTCATGGCCTCTAAAGACTAATAAAAAAATAAATGGAAGATAAATTTTGCGAATCTTTACTTATTTTTTTTATCAATGGCCGAAAATGAAGACAAAATGTGAAGAAGAGTAAGAGTAAGAATTGAATAAGGGAGGTTCAACACTTCAACAAGTAGTCGGTCACCCACAGCAAAGCGAGATTAATGAATGCGTAGTTCATATTAGAATGAGATTTGGTATATTGTTTAGATTAATTTAAGAAGCACACACATAGTTGAGACTCATGAAATAACCGAATTTTAAATACAGTATATTTTTTTTATGACACTTATAAATGAAGTAATAATTTTTTTATTGTGTAATATCTTTTAAAATGTTTATTATTAATAATTATCTCTATATAACTGTGATACATAATGAATATAAATAAACTACTTCAATATTAAATAAAATAAAACTCTTAAAACTATACTCCGTATTTTTATTGATATTATAAAAAGTAAAAAAAAAATTAATTTCATCTAATATTCCGTATTAAACTCATAGGAACGATTTTTTTTTTTTGTTAAACGAAAAGTAATGATTTTTACATAAAATTGTAATTTCTCACACTTTATTTTAGCAAAAATGTAAATCTAATTCTTATTAGGATAATTTTATCTTAATAAATATATTTACTTATATTAGGATAATAATTTAATTTTATTAATAATTATTTAAGAAATTCGAAATTTTAATTTTATATTTTTGAGGTTCTAATATTTTTTAGAAGGCCAGGTGAATAAATAATGAATATTAATATTGAAAAGTTATCAAATCGAACTGAATAGCGTTCCACGCGCTGTCTATTCAAATTTCCTTGTTTTCTGAGGTGATAATTGACGGTTATATAATGGTAATTTTTTGAGTCTTAGGATGTTAGGATTGTTTTGTCTACTAATAAAATTCAATGGAGTATTTTTTATTATCTAATACTAAAACAAATGGATGTATTATTTATTGAAAACCCGAAGATCTCCATTGATGTACTCAAGCTTTGGAGGAAGAAAAATATCTGAGATATGTGGTGTAAAATGTATTGTATTAAGTTAAGGAATCATTACAGCAAAGTGTATATATATACAAGTAAACGTAACCGACTAAGTGTAACAACCTCCACGCCACCTAACCACTGACTAACTGCCTAACTAGTGTTAGTATCGTAACTAGTGTTAGCTTCATAGTCCCCCTCAAGCTGGATCAAGTGGTACGCTGTGTAATCCAAGCTTGCGAGTAAAGAATTGATGTTGAGATCCTCCCAAGGCCTTAGTCATGATATCCGCCAATTGTACTCTAGTGCTGACGAACATGGGTGTAAAAAACTCTTCTAGATATTTGTCTCGCACAAAATGACAGTCAACATTTAAATGCTTTGTTCGTTCGTGAAAGACCGGATTCTGAGTTATGTGAATTGCTGCCTTATTGTCACAGAAGAGAGGAACAGGTATGTGTGGTGTTACCTTGAGATCAGCTAACAAAGCGACTAACCAAATCAATTCGGCAGAGGCATAAGACATTGCCCTGTATTCCGATTCGGCAGAACTTCTACTGACCGTCTTCTGCTTCTTTGATTTCCAGGAAATAAGAGACGAACCAAGGAACATAGCATAACCACTGACAGATCTACAACTGAAAGCACAAGTATCATAGTCGGCATCACTGTATGCTGTGACATTTAAATCACTTTCAGCTGGGTAAAATAGACCAGTGTTAATTGTCCCCTTAAAATATCTCACAACATGCATAGCAGCCTGCATATGTGGTACTCTGGGTTGATGAATAAACCGACTTAAATGTTGGACAGAGTAGGAAATATCTGGCCTGGTTAAGTTGAGGTATAGCAGTCTTCCAATCAGTCTTCGATACTGTTCTTGATCTTCCAGTAGTTCTCCAGTTTCAATTGATAGCTTCAGTCCTTGAGAAAGTGGAAATTCAGCAGGATCAGCATTCACCATATTCATGTCATTTAATATATCCAGAATGTATTTTCTTTGATTCAACATAATTCCCTCATCATTCCTTGCAACTTCCAATCCCAAAAAATATCTCATTAAGCCCAGATCTTTGATAGTAAATTTCGAATCCAGGCTATGTTTGGTGTCTTGTATTCCTTCAGAATCATCTCCGGTGAGAAGTATATCGTCTACATACACAAGTGCCACAGTGAATCCTTGTGCCCTAGTGCGTGTGAACAAAGAGTAGTCCTCTCTGGACTGTATAAACCCAATAGATTTTAGATGCTTGGTTAGTTCTATATTCCATTGACGAGAGGCCTGTTTCAGTCCATAAATGGACTTTTTGAGTCTACAAACAAGGTCTGAAGAAGTTACTTTGTATCCATCTGGAGGCTCCATGTATACTTCTTCATCAATATATCCATGGAGGAACGCATTGTTGACATCTAGCTGGTGCAGTGGCCAATGTCTCGATGATGCAACTGCAATAAGAGTTCTGACAGTTGTAAATTTGGCCACAGGTGAAAAAGTATGCTTGTAGTCCTTATTTTTTATTTGATTGTATCCTTTCGCCACCAATCTTGCTTTATATCTCTCAACTGATCCATCAGGGTTGTGTTTGACTTTAAAAACCCATTTTGATCCTATAGCCTTATGACCTGGTGGAAGAGGCACCAAATCCCAGGTTTTGTTTATTTCTAGGGCAGCGATTTCCTTCTCCATGGCCTCAACCCACTTAGGATCAGATTTAGCCTGGAAGTATGTACCTGGCTCAGGAACTTGCAAAACAGATGCCAATGAAGCAACATAATCAGTGTCAAATTCAGTAAGACCATTGAGTACAGTAGTGTGAAACGATACTGAAGAATCAATAGCATTCTCCGTAGCATTATTAACTGGCGGCTTCTTCAGAGGGCAATGAAAATCTTTTAGCTTTGTAGGGATCTGTTTAATTCTGGTTGAACGCCTTGTAGTAACAGCTTGTCGTGGAGAGGAAATAGGGGAAGATAGGACAGATGATTCAGCACTAAAATTTTGATTCAAGTTTGCTGTATTCTGATTGTTGGTGTCTTCCACATTAAAATTAACCTGATCTTGATTAGAATTATGATGAGAACTTCCTGTAGAAACTGTCTCCAATGATTCATGAGAAGTAAGGGAATCTCGATTCTGATGTGTATTAGGAAAAATATCAGGTATAAAATTCACCAAGGGAGGAGAATAAATGGTAGGTGCTGGTTGTTGAGAAACCTGGAAAGGAAATGTAGATTCCCTAAAAATCACATCCCTACTAACAAATACCTTGTGTTGAGAAAGATCATACAACTTATACCCTTTCTCTCCATGTGGATATCCAATGAAAATACACTTCCTTGCCTTGGGAGCAAATTTGTCTCTATGAGTTATAGGCATAGATGCAAAACATAGGGATCCAAATACTCGTAGTTCATCAAGGTTGGAAGCACTATTGTACAGAATTTCGTAAGGAGATTTCCAATTAAGAATGGGTGAAGGCATTTTATTTATTAGGTATGTTGCAGTAAGTATAGAATCTCCCCAGAACTTTGAAGGTAAATGAGCATGTATAAGCATTGCCCTTGTTGTTTCAATTAAATGTCTGTGTTTGCGTTCTACTCTTCCATTTTGTTGTGGTCTCCCCACTACACTTTGTTGATAAATGATCCCATGTTGATGAAACAAATCATGACAAAATTCTTGCTCAAATTCTGTCCCATTATCCGTTCTAATCACTTTGATTTTGGTGTTGAACTGAGTCTGTACCATGATAATGAATCCTTTGATAACATAAGGAACTTGGTCCTTATGTCGAACCAAATAAGTCCAGGTGCTCCTTGAACAATCATCTACTATGGTAAGAAAAAATCTAGCACCATTAAGGCACGGAGTTTTATATGGACCCCAAAGATCCATATGAACTAAATCGAAACAGTGCAGAGCATGAGAGTTACTCCTTTGAAAAGGAAGTCTATGATGTTTAGACAAGGCACAAGTCTCACAAAAAAAATCATTCAGGCTGACAACATTGCCTATTACATGCTTTAGTTTGTCTTTTGAGGAATGACCAAGTCTGGCGTGCATTAGTGCTACATCAGACATAGACTTAGCTATATGGGCTTTACTTTGAAATTCTTTATTGCTACTAGCTTGATTATGGGCTTGAGTATCAGCAGAAACCAAGTAAAGTCCTCCATTCTTCTTGCCATTAGCTCTAATGACCTTACTTGAAAGGTCGTGGAAGATACACGAGTCTTTAGAAAATAATACTTGAAGTGAAGAATTCTCCAATAAACGTCCAACAGATAATAGATTTTGTTTAAATTCATTAATGATGAACATATTCTGCAATGTTATATGTTCATTCAACCTTAATTTTCCTGCCTTAAAAGCAGTTTTGACAGATCCATCAGGCAGACCAACTCTAATTGGCTTGCTAAGTTGACAAATATCATGCAGCAAATCAGCATAAGGAGTCATATGATCGGATGCTCCTGTGTCGACTATCCATTCATACATGGATGGATGATGTTGCAGCTTATTAAGATGAAGGCAAGTAACTGTACCTGCCATGGGAATACCCTGATTATCAGAAAATGACTTGAGAATCTTCTGATAAATCGAGTTTGCCATATCATTGATCAGTCCATGATCCATATTTCCTTGACCAGCACCTGCACTTGAAGGACCAGCATTATTGGCGTTAGTATCATACTCAAGAGGAGTATATTCTCCTTCCTCTTGATCTGGAACAGCATCTGCATTGTTTGCAGTCCTCCTGTACACATTTGCACCACTTTGGTAATGCACATCAGAAGGTCTTCTCTGAGAGTTCCCCCCTTTTCCTTTGTACCTTTTTCCATTGGGATTAAAAAAACAATATCCTGACACATGTCCCTTCTTTCCACAGTGAGTACATGTCTTAAGTTTGTGACAATTTCCAATTTCATGTCCTTTCTTCAAGCAATGACCACACCATTTTTCAGTCACATCAGTCTCCAATTTTGGACGTTTACCACCAGAATTAGCTGCATAAGCATTTGTTTCTGCTAGAATATCTACTGCATCACTCACCTGTTTCTGTCTCTCGACCTTATGGAGCAAAGCAAAAGCCTTATTCAGAGGCGGTAAAGGCTCCATAGTCAGGACATTTGTTTTTACTCCCTCAAAACTGGTGTTTAACCCCATCAAAAACTGTATGAGCTTAGTCGCAGACTCTCTATCTAGCATTCTTTTAAGTTATTTGCAAGAACAAGTGTCCATTACTCCACAGGTACACAGAGGGTCTCCCAAGTCCTTTTGAGCTTACTATAATACTCCACTAGAGGTGCATTAGATTGTGTAGTATCACTCAACTCTTTTCTTAACTGGTATATTTCCACACTATTCACCTGTCCATATCTTTCAACCAGCTCATTCCACAATTCCTTAGCACTTCTAGCATATTCCACAGTCTCACGTATCTCCCTAGTTAGTGAGTTTAGAATCCATTTAACAACCATATAATCACACCTAATCCATTGGTGGTGTTTTTTATCCGATTTATGTGGTTGTTTACAGGTTCCATCAATAAAGCCATCTTTGTTCTTAGCAATTAATGCAATTTGAACATCACGTTTCCATGACATGAAACCTAATCCATTAAATTGTGCAGAAACTAGCTGAAGATTAGGTTGATCGGAGGAGCATAGGTAAAAAGGATCATCAAAGCATGAATAGTTGTTTGAATTGGCTGAACTATCAGACTCTGAGTTTGTCATTTTGAATCAGAGAATTTAGAAGAGAATTCACAAGTTCTATCAAGATTTCATGAAGAATACTCAAGTATCAATAACGAATCAATGGTGAATCACACAAATTCAAAGAATCTAGTACGATTTCAGAAAGCAATTACTTCAACAGCCGTCAATTCCAGAAGAGAAATAAGAAATGAAGGAATAGCTTGAAACAATCAATCAATGGAGGTTCGAAGATGCGGAAAACGAAGATGCGGAATAAAAGAAGAGAGGTTTAGATTATACCGCTCTACTATAAGGAATGAATTCAGGATATTTCAACGAAGAATAACACTAGTGATCGCACTGCTGCTCTGATACCATGAAAACCCGAAGATCTCCATTGATGTACTCAAGCTTTGGAGGAAGAAAAATATCCGAGATATGTGGTGTAAAATGTATTGTATTAAGTTAAGGAATCATTACAGCAAAGTGTATATATATACAAGTAAACGTAACCGACTAAGTGTAACAACCTCCACGCCACCTAACCACTAACTAACTGCCTAACTAGTGTTAGTATCGTAACTAGTGTTAGCTTCATATTTATCATATTCATTTTTAATACGGATAATATTTAAATTTTTAGTGTTTTAAAAAAGTTGGATTTTTCATTCGAAAAAAGCTTCCTTTAATTATATATACTAGTCTTAATGCCCGTGCGATGCACGGGTGCAACAAAAATGCTACTAAATCATCCATAATAGTGATAATACTTCATTTTATGATATTGACTGTGACAAAATAGTAACGTTACTATTAGACTCAACAAAACTTGACCTGACTTGTAACACGATCCGCTCAACCCGTTTATTCATAGGTTAAGATTCAAGACATCTAAATCTTGATCCGTGACTCGATACTTTAAATTACAAATATAATTAATATTCAATTTAATACAACTTTTTTTTATCTTTTGATAGTAAATAATTATTAAAATAATTTTAAAAATTCTTTGTAATATAAACATTATAATAAAGGAGTATAAAAATAATATTATTAAAATAAATAAAAAGGTAATATTGAAAATATTACTCCGTTCTACTTAAAAGGTAAAAAAAAATCCAAGTTCGAAACTATTTGTCAGCTGTATTCTAAGCATAATCCGTCTCGTGGCCCGTATAACCC
Source organism: Agrostemma githago (assembly GCA_958450325.1). Classification (NCBI taxonomy): domain Eukaryota; kingdom Viridiplantae; phylum Streptophyta; class Magnoliopsida; order Caryophyllales; family Caryophyllaceae; genus Agrostemma; species Agrostemma githago. Next base: position 29,715,817 of record OY288250.1, on the reverse strand, counting down.
TACCCCTATTTGAACCGACCTGTAGTCTAAGCTGACATATATAAAGTTATTTAAATAAATTACGTAGTTTAAAAAAGTTGGAGATTACATGTCACTCGAAATATCCGTAGTCTAACCCGACATGTATTCATTTTGTTTTTAATTATTTAATTATTTTATTTAAGTGTTTTAATTTCATTAAATTTTGAATTAGTTAAAATAGTTTAATCAAGTTTGCAGTAGTTCAAAATTTTTAAATACTTAAATATGATAAATAATTGAAGTTTGTATTTAAGAATTCTACAACTATTGGAGATTACCAACGTCGCTCGAAAAATGTATCGTTTAATTATATTGATAATTGACAGATTGATTGATTGAACATAATTATTTTTTATATATTAATCAATTTATTTGAATATGATTTTGTTTTTAATTTTAACTTAAATTATCTAGCACTCTTATTAGTATATACGAGTATATTGTTTGCTTATAAATTAGGAGACTAAAGTTGTACTCTCTAGTTAATCTGAATGACTTGACTTGACCCGTAAACCCAACCCATCCAACACGTTTTTTCGTAGGTCAATACCTATAAATATAGATCCGCGACTTGACTGTCATCAAACCTGGTATATTAGGGTCGCGGCCCGACCCGACCTGCCCGTTAAAAATTATTTACACAATATTAAATGCAGTGTACTTTTATTTTGATGACACCTATAAATGAAGTAATAATTTATTTTTTTATTGTGTAATATCTTTTAAAACATTTACTATTTATAATTATTTCTATATAAATATGACAAGTAATGAATATAAATAAAATACTCCAATATTAAATTAAAAAAACTCTTAAATTTTTTTATTGATATAAAAGGGAAAAAGTTATAAAATTGTAATTTCTCACACCGTATTTTCGCAAAAATGTAAATCCAATTCTATTAGGATAATAATTTTATTTTAATAATAATTTTCCAAAAATGACGATTATTTGAAATAATCATAACCATTTTACGTGTTCCATGCGGTGTCTATTCAAATTTTGTTGTTTTCTGAGGTTGTAATTGACGTTTATATAATGGTAATTCTTTGACTCTTAGGGGTGGTAGGATTGTTTAGTCTAATACTAAAAGTCAAAGGAGTATTATTGATTATCTAATACTAAAACAAATAGGAGTATTATTTATCATATCCACTTTTAATATGGATAATATTTAAATTTTTAGTGTTTCATAAAAGTTTGATTCCCTCGAAAAAAAAGCTTCCTTTAATTATATATATTGATTGATTTAGTATTAGAGTTTAAGTGATTATAAATTGTTGTTTGACGCATTTAACTTTTAGCACGTCATACTATATGGACTATATAAACTCGGGGAAGCTTTAATTTAATAGTTTGTGATTGTAACCTGTTGTCAGTCATAAATCATAATGCATCGCCATTTTGATACAAATGGGAATATTGAGCCGAGTTACATATTTTGTAGCCAAATTTTACAAATGTATCGAATTCAAATACTCTTTGTTGTCAATGCTCCCTAAATTACACTTAAATGATGTACCTCTAAAAAAAGTGAAAAACAGAGAGAAATACTCTGCCAATTTTTGATGCTTAATTAATTTTTGAAATAGAAGAAATTATGAGTATCCTAAAGAAAAAGATCATCAACTAATCATCCTAATTTCCTACTATGATATTGTTATCCCTTAGCACAACCTCCTTCCTGTAAAAACACAAATACACAAATTTATACATAATACTTAGTGATGCTCTGCTTTAAACTGCTCGACAGTATGACACGCAAATGACAAAGACTTTCAAAATCGTAATAATAGTCTGTAGATGTACGCATGCAACGGCATCCCAGCACCCAAATCCTTTGTTAAATTTTAGTTATTTTACAAACCTGAGTTGTGTTGTTTGCTGAGAACCAAAGATGAGGCCTTCATTCTGAATTGCACCGCAAGTAACATCAACATTATTCGGAATATCATATGAAGGAGGAGGGTCATCAGAATCGAGCCTCATGAGTTTCATCGGCAACCCATCACATTCATTTCCTAAATCATTCTTAACTATCAAGCATTCATCGTGGTTGTTGCTACTGTTGTCGTCCTGTGGGGTCCATGAGAACTGATCGTTCTCGCTGCTCCCATCCACATATTGTACCCCTCCTTGGTCGAAACTCTCATAATAACACTTCATTAGCGTTTGATGATAATGACGGTAATGCTCCTCATCAATGTTATTACTATTGTCATTATCATTATCGTCGTCATCATCGTTGTTGTTGTTGTTGTTGTTGTTGTTGTCATCATCATCTTCCTCTGTCACAACGCCTAGCGGTGTGGGGTGTGGCATAGGAGGAACTACAACCGATGGATTAATTTGTAACAAATGACTTTGGTGTTGTTGATACGCCTGCGCTTTGAAAATAGCCAATTGTTGGAGGACAAGGTCTAACTCGGCTTTACAAAACTCGATTTGTTGATGTAAGTCCCTAATGATCCTATAACACCCTCCGACGGGGTCCTTGGCTCGTGCATCTGACTGAAACATTATAGTATGCATGGCTATGTCCTTTTCGGGAACACTAAGGTTGCGAATGATCTTAGTAATGTTGCTTACGCCAAATAATTTGTGCGCATTTAAGAATTGTAGCTGGCGGTCATGAGGAAAATAAGGCGCTAGCACGCAATCTGGGGCGCATTTTTTACGTTGATACTTGCACGCCGCGCACGCTTGGGTACCGTTACTTACCCTATGCTGATTGTTATTCGCAGTGTTGTTGTTGTTGTTGTTCGATTTGGTATTGGTATTGGCGTTGTTGATAGTATTACTTATTGTATTGGCGTTAATAATGTTGTTCATTGACGAGATAAAAAATATTCAGTTTGTTGATGGTTTTGGTGATGGTGTGCGGGGAATGGTGGTGAGATTTCCACTGCGTTAGATTTGCAGTTTTTTTTGATGGAATTGTCGGAATACTCCTGTTTTTTTTAAAACGTTCCTCTATTTTCTCAATGAATAGGAGGGAATGGAGATAGAGTGGGGGATGTGTATGGGATTGAGGAAAACAAGGGGATGGTAAATTTGAAGCTTATAAGACACAAGGAATAACTGATTTTAGTTTTAATAATTAGTGTACTACGTGTGATTTAGTGAGAATTTGTTCCCTAAGAGTTGTTGATTTGCTAAATTTATACGCTTGAGGTGTCATTTTCTATAGGGATATTAGTTAAATTGACATATTCTTAAATAATTTGTCTTAATTTAGTATATTTGATTCACGCGTAAGAAAAGACTTCTGTTTATATTATCTTATTGTTGTTAACTTTAGCACTCCAATTATCTATCTAAATGAATCTATATAAATTTTATGTACATTTTTTTCATGAAATGTAAATTATACGGATATCAATGAAACATTTTAAAATTTTCATCCACTATATACTGATGACAAATTTAGGGGAGCGGGCGCCCCATTCAAATCTTAGAAATAACTAGTTTTAATGCCCGTGCGATGTACGGGTGCAACAAAAATGATACTAAATCATCCATAATAGTGATAATACTTCATTTTATAATGTTGACTATGACGAACTGTTTATGAATATTTCAAATAATTGTAATTTTGGAGTTATTGATAATAACTCGACCCGTGAGTCGTATAACCCGACCCGTATCCTGACTCAACTCGTATAACTCGACCCGTGAGCCGACCTGCTCGACTTGTTTGACTGGTCTAGTGCTTATATTGATTACTTACTTAGATAAAAAACGACACTCATCAAAGTAGTAGGTCATGTATTTGTGAGCAATATTAATACGTCACAACTGATCTGTGAATATTTAGTTTATCTATGTCTTTTACTTTATAAGATTATAATCATTTCACTTTCTGCATCAAATATTTTGTATGTATGTCATCATCTCGCACTATATTCGACCCTACCCGTCCGACCCATTGTTTTTAGGGTCATGAGCCCTTTTTTCTTGAGCCGCGACCCAATTGACCTAAACAAATCTAAAAGATTTAGTCTAAAAGCCTAGTCCGACTCAATCTATTATTCTGCTTAGATTTTGTTAAAACTCTATTTTTAATTTATTAGTTATTCGATATAACTAATTTTATATATTATTCTTTTATTTGAATATAACTTTATGTCTAATCTTAACATAAATTATCTAGCAATTTTAGTACGTTACTCTCTTGTAAAGTTGTATATAGGGAGCCTAACAGAAATTCTTACTTGTGACGGATATATTCGTCGCAAACTTGCGACGGGTCAAGTACTACCTATGTGGGATAGATAAAATAAAGCAAAATACTTAGTAAATGACACTTTGTTTTGTCTTATCTACCCAATGGGTAGTATTTTCCCCGTCGCAAGCTTGCGATTCTGTGACAAATATGGTCGTCACAAGGAACACTTGTTGAAAGATTAAAATTTGTATTATCGTGTTAAATAGTAACGTTACTATCGTCACAAGTGTATTTCCGAGGGATTAGGAAAGGGAATTTAAGTACGAGGGACTCTGAATATGTAACTAGAATCATAGCACACTGTATATGATTTTTTGATTTATCAATATACTTACCATTTAACAAAAAAAAAACTTGACCTGACTTGTAACACGATCCGCTCAACCCGTTTATTCATAAGTTAAGATTCAAGACATCTAAATTTTGATCCGTGACTCGATATTTTAAATTACAAATATAAATTAATATTCAATTTAATACAACATTTTTTATCTTTTGATGGTAAATAATTATTAAAATAGTTTTAAAACTTCATTGTAATATAAATATTATAATAAAGGAGTATAAAAATAATATTATTAAAGTAAATAAAAAGATAATATCGAAAATATTACTCCGTTCTACTTAAAGGTAAAAAAAAAATCTACGTTCGAAACTATTTTTCAGCTGTATTCTAAGCATAATCCATCTCACGACCCGTATAACCCGACCCCTATTTGAACCGACCTGTAGTCTAACCCGACATATATAAAGTTATTTAAATAAATTATGTGGTTTAAAAAAGTTTGAGACTACATGTCACTCGAAATACCCGTAGTCTAACCCGACATGTGTTCATTTTATTTTTAATTATTTAATTATTCTATTTAAATATTTTAACTTCATTAAATTTTGAAATAGTTAAAATAGTTTAATCAAGTTTGCAGTGTTCAAATTTTTTAAATATTTAAATATGATAAATAATTTAAGTTTGTATTTAAGAATTCTAAAACTATTGGAGATTACCAACGTCGCTCGAAAAACGTATTTTCGTAGGTCAACACCTATAAATCAGGAGACTAAAGAATCCGAATGACTTGACTTGACCCGTAAACCCTACCCATCCAACCCGTTTTTTCGTAGGTCAACACCTATAAATCTTGATCCGCGACTTGACGGTCATCAAACCCGGTATATTAAGGTCGCGGCCCGACCCGACCTGTCCGTTAAAAATTATTTACTCTATATGATTGCAATATTAAATACAGTGTAGTTTTATTTTGATGACACCTATAAATGAAGTAATAAACAGAGTAATGAATATAAATAAAAGTCCATTAAAAATTTTAATACATTTATTATTTATAATTAATTCTATATAAATATGACAAGTAATGAATATAAATAAAATACTCCAATATTAAATTAAAAAATCTCTAAAAAAAATTTATTGATATAAAAGGTAAAAAGTTTAAAAAAATGTAATAGTTTTTACATAAAATTGTAATTCCTCACACCGTATTTTCGCAAAAATGTAAATCCAATTCTATTTGGATAATTTTATCTTAATAAATATATCTACTTATATTAGGATAATAATTTTATTTTAATAATAATTCTCCAAAAATGACGATTATTTGAAATAATCATAACCGTTATACGCATTCCACGTCTATTCAAATTTTGTTGTTTTCTGAGGTGGTAATTGACGGTTTATATAATGGTAATTCTTTGAGTCGTGTTAAGATTGTTTTGTCTAATACTAAGAGTCAAAGGAGTATTATTTATTATCAAATACTAAAACAAATAGGAATATTATTTATCATACCCACTTTTAATATGGATAATATTTAAATTCTTAGTATTTCATAAAAGTTGGATTCCCTAAAAAAAAAAGCTTTCTTTAATTATATATATTGATTTCCTTAAAAAATCATAGAAATATGTGTTTAATATAGGACACATATTCATACATACAATACTACAAAACTTGTCATAGACATCACCTAATAGATCTCGGTTAAAAGTAAGCATGTCGTCCATTCTTAATAGACATAAGGTATTAAGTAAACTGATGTATATAAAAGATATTCTACATTAATCAAACAAATAAGTTAATGCCTACAAATTATAGACATCAGGTAAAGTAAAATTGATATGTATAAATTAAGAATAGAAGTCGTATCTGAAACTGGTGTACATTGAAATAAGAAAAAATTTAACTTTCAAGAGAACCCTAACTCACTGATGAGAGTGATTTATGCCACGATAATAAGACTTATATCGTGGCATTTTAGTGTGTTGTTGACTCCATTTAACTTAGTTTGCACTCAAGGCTCGAGGTTTGGTAAATTATCGTTTTTTGGGTTCTTTACGTCGTGTTTTGAGAATTGTTTGTATGATGGGATGAGGAAGTATCAAAGAAACATGTCACATTTGGAACTCAAGTTACGTCCCCGAGACTTAAAGTCTGGAAGAGTTCGTAATTGAAGAAATCGAGAGCCAACATGCAGGATAAAAGTTGAAGACACATATTTATTACTCTCTCTTTTTTCACTAACATCTTATTCTTTTCCTTTTTGGTTATTTTCGGCAAGATCTTCCTCTTTCTTTTTTGATACAAAATACATACACGACTATTATTAACACAACTTTTACTCCACTTAACCACAACCACATATTCTCTCTCACTAAAAATTTGTGCCCCAAAGGACCAAGAACATCATAATGAAAAAGGAGGGAATACTAAATAAGAACAAGCTGGAAGCAAATGCAAAAGTGGAAGAATAAGAAGGAGGCGGAGCCTGGAATCATACCGAGTCTGCATGCTACATCTTGCAACCGTAGCCTGCGCCTTCTACCAAACCACAGACTGCGCTTCTCAGCCGCATCCTGCGGTCCCCTGAGTTGTAGCTTTTGCAGGTTTTAATTTCGTGTTTTGGATTGAGCACATTTGTTTTGTTCTCTTAATTTTAGGCTAAGCTATGAATAATTTAGGATTTTTCAGATTTGGGGGAGAATTGTACACATCAGTTAGGGTTTGTATAAAGAACTAAGCCTTGAATTAATTTGTCTCAAGATTATAATTAGATTTTTAAAGATTTTTTTCCAATTCCTATAATCTATATACTTCTTTATCTTGTGTTTTTGTTGTTTATGATTTTCAAATGATTCTTGTGGCTTGATCATCCTCATTGATTGTATGTTCATCTAGAGCATTACTTGGGTTGGTGGTTTTAACTAATCTTAAGTATGTGAGGCAAACTTGACTTAATCATGACTTGACTAATAGAAGGGATTGAGAAAAGTTGGATATTGATTGTTAATGCATGCTTTATGGCTTATATTCTTGTGTGTATTGATCTAGGTGTTAATACTAATGCTCCCTTGTTCATTGCATTGATGGGTTTTAGTTTTTTTTTGGTAAAAGGTAAGTATTATAAGTCAACGAAAGAATGACAATCACATTGTAGACACCCACATTTTGACCGTCAGGTGTCTATAGTAGTTTCCGCCAAACACCCGATGATGATCGGACGCAAACATGCTTTAATGGACTCGGATATTGGCTCGAAATCATGGACATTTGGCTTGGGCCTATTACGGAGTACAAATCTTACTAAACCAACCTCAAATCCAAGCCCAGTGTATCGTTTCGAGTCAAATAAGACTAATTTGGGTCGAATCCGGCACCAGGGGCAAAACCGTCTTTTAGCGGCCGGGTCAAACCCGGTCAAAGATATTTTTTCGAGACACACGGACCAGCCGTGTCATCTCACGAGTTCGGTTTAGGCTCGAATAATACAAAAATCAGCCTCAAAAAATATTAAACAAATCCATTTAAGGATAGAATTCGATCTCAAGCAGGAATTCTATCCGGATACCGAATCAAACACTCGACTAAGCGTCAAAGACTCGGCCGAGCAGCCCCATTTCAGCCGAGATTCCTTTCTTTCCAACCAAGAAACGAAATTCTCTTCCCTTTCAACTTCTTACTTTTCCTATCCTTAGACGGAATCCCACTTCATTACAACCGGTGACTTTCTTCCTTTGCAAGTTAGCAATCTCCTATAAATAGGACCCTCCCATCACACACATCATACATCTACAATTCATAACACATCTACAACAATCAACATCCTAGGCGATACAATCCCATACAATTCATCTCCGAAATTCTAGGCAATTTTAGGAAAACCATATACAAACCCTATAGCAAAACTCGTCAAATCTCATCCCAATCATAAACCACCATAACTCTTCCTATATCATCTCGACGCTTCCGTGCCTAAGCCACATTCCGACGAGCCCCGTTCCGAGGATACAAAGCATGTAGGTTGAGGGTGTAAAATCAAATCCCTTTTTTTCTCCCTTTCTCAATTTTTTTTTTCACAATTTTTTGTCACGATTTTTTTTGTCACAATTTTTTTTGTCACAATTTTTTGTAACGTTTTTTGTCACAATTATTTTGTCACAATTATTTTGTCACAATTTTTTCGCCACAATTTTTCGCCCCAATTTTTACACAATCTTTCAGCAACTTTTTCAAAATCCACTCTAAATATTCGATATTGATTCTATAATCAAGACTCGAATATTACGAGTATCAATATTTAAGTCGAGTATAAATTGCACCATATTTTTACACGACTTAACCAAATCATCGATTTCCAAAACCAAATACAATTTTCTCATCATATCATATTTACATCTTCTAACTCGTTTGCTCCTTTATTATCGCGATTGTTGTATTGTATCGTTGGTTGCATTGTAATTCTGGGTGGTATGCCGCTCGTATATTGTAATCTGTTATCGTTTTTGTTGTTTGTTTTATTGTACTAAAATGAACATCACATGCTAAAACAACTTTGACATTATTAGTTTAGATGCATTAAACGACTTAGTCAAACATAATTCACATGTTTAGTCAAAACGCTCTTTGCATATCATTCAACCCTCGAACTAACGCGTGTACATAAAAAAGGAACGATATCTTAGTAAAGGCCGCTAAGTGCGGGCGGGGTTGGGTGTTCTTAGTGAACTTCCCAACTCGTACCCTCACCCCTTACTCAGAACCATGGTTTCTGGATGTCCGAATCCATTGGCAACGAGAGTCATTCAATACACGGTATCCGATAATGTCGGTATCGGTATATAGTAATGCAAAGGGACGAACCCAATAAGCTCTGACATCGGAAATGGGCCGTATTTTGTACACGGCCCACTACGACATAGAGTGGGTTCGAACGGGCCCGAACTCCCACAAAGTTCGGTGGCGACTCCTACTTCGATTTAAATTTCTTTTTGACAATCTCATATGGAGATTCATTCGCCTCCCCAAACCCGCGCGTGGCCGCGTCCGGGTGGACCTATGTCATGTCCACAATTTGGCGACTCCGCTGGGGATCAACTGATGAGTCACTTACCATCGGCATCCCTAGGGTGAGACTCGAAAAGAAATCGTTCGAATAGTAATGTACACGTTTTAGTTCAATGGTTCATGCATAACCCAATCTTTCCCAGGCCGGTTACTTGTGACCGACGTCCCACTATACCACGGTGCGTTCCTAAATGGGCGCACTAAAGACTTCGATGGCGGAACTCGCATGGGTTTTACGGCAGGTTCTAAGACCGACTCGGCTTAGGAAGACCGTCCTGATTTGCGAGAAAGCTTTCGTCGTTGGTATAGACCCTATTCGACCGACCGAGACTTAGATTAAGAGCATACATGGTGTCATTATACTGTTTCCATGACTACGTGCTACTTGATTTACTTGTTTTCTTTTTCAAAAACCGTCATTTTCAAAAATTTGCATCCTTTTCAAACCTATCCATTTTTCAAAACCCGGAAAGCTACCGAATTTAGGACTTAAGATTTTGACTCAAAATAGCCTATTTTTAGCCGGTATGCTGCCCGAACCATTTCAAAAATCCGAAATCTCGGCCCGATAACGTTTTTTTCGATTTTTGATGGTAGAATTTTGCCGTGGATCCCCACCGTCAATAAATAACCGGCTAATCCTAGTGGGTAGCTAGGGTAAGTCGGGTCGAATCCACGGGGACGGTAAGAGGCGTCTAGACTAAGGTCACCTAAATACAAGACTAGGTCAACGAACTAAGCTAAACTAGAATGATAAGAAGGGAAGAAGGCTAAGACTATGGCTAAGGTGACGGAGAAAACAAATAAGGAAACGGGCTAGGATTAGGTCGGGTTCAAGGGGTGATGGAATGGTCAAGGAAGAGCTAAGGTGAAGGGGTAGTTGGGTTATCTAGGTGTAGTCCGGGCTCTCGCTACGTAGACCGACCTAGAGGTTCTTGCTAGAACCCATCTTAGCGACACATATGACAAACGGGGTTACTAGCGTGCTATCGTAGCCTAGGTCACGTCCGGGCTCTCGCTACGTAGACCGACCTAGGGGTCGTCCTCACCGGGCTCTCGCAACGTAATGAGGGAACCAAATCCACGAGCAAACTATCACCCACAAGAGAAAAGGCAAGAAAAACAAGCACATGCATCTACATGTCATTCAAGCATTTCATCAAACATGTTCCATGCATCTAACCAAGAGGAAACCCAAAACTTCCACCAACATCTCCAACAAACCCTTAATCATCCATTAAACACCCAAATCCCCCTACTAACCCTAGCAAGAATCTACTCAAACATAACTAAGCTAAAACTAACAAGAACAAGAGGAATCAACACAACCAACAAAACATACATAATGAAACTAGTGAAAACAATGGGCAATAAACATAACAATGAACAAAGATTGAAACTTGAATGAATAAACAAGATTAAGAGGAAGGATTAAGAAGATTATACCTACTAACAGGATGAAAGGAAGATTGAAACTTGCATTAATAAGAAAAACCCAAAACAATCAACCAAGGTTGTCAATCTTGGATGGATCTTGAAGAATTCCCTTAATACAAGTACTAAACTAAGATGAACGACTAATTACCGACTAATCTACTCTAATCTAAGCTAATCTATGCTAAAGTAGTCTAGGGTTTAATGGGTAATGAAGAACCTCCCATAAGATTACAAGAGGGAGCGTATTTATATGGTTACAAGAATGAAGGAGGAGAAAAGAAGTAGAGTCGCGCTACAGCACGCCCGTCCCGACCGAGACGGGTTTCTTCCCGGTCGGGAAGGCCGGTCCCGACCGAGACGGCCCATGGTCTCGGCCGGGAAGCCTCAAAACAGGGGCTGGTTCATTTGCACACTCCTTCCCGGTCGGGAAGGCCACTATCCCGCCCGGGAAGGGTCTTGTAGGCCTCCCATAAGAGCTCTATGGTCCCTCCTTGCTTCTCATGGGCTTCTCATCGATTCTCGGGGCTCGGGATCGAGTTTAAGGGGCTCGGGAATAGGTCCCAAGGTCTTGGGATCGAATTCAAGGCACCAAGTTATCGTTCCTTCTCATCGTTGGCTCCAAAAGCGTATGAAACGAGTTGGAATCGTTCCAATTCTCCATGAACGGTCTCGGGAACCTAAAACGAACTAAAGGAAGCATGAGCAGCCCAGAAATCGCTCCAAAGAGCGATTCCACAAGGAAAACGGGACCAAAACATAACAAATAAGGCACTACAAACTACACTTATCAACTTTCAAAAAAATCGGGCCATCCTATCCGACTTTGTTCGGTTTTCAAATCCAAATTCTTCTTTCAAAGCTTTCTTCTTCTTAGGACTTCCCGTATTTAGCAGTGTCGGGTCTTGTCATAAGTTGTTAGAGTCTATACCGTCGAAGCTCCGTCGATCTTACATCACGAGTTTCTACCCCATTCTAGTCCGCCTTATTTGTCAAGGCACGGCCCACCTACGTAGGATGAACCCCTACAAAGGGAAGCCCGTTTACACACTCGAGTCTTAACAAAGTCTTTGATCCCGATTGGGGGGCTACCCCTCAGCAAAGCGATCAATCACGGTTGCTCTAAGGGTCATGTCTTACACGTGTCTCACGTACCCACTTTCGAGTCACTTAGATGTCACACCATCTGAGTCCTATCAAAGCCTTTAGTCTCACTCGGGGGCTGTCCCCCACCCGAGCAGTCAACCACGGTCATCCTAAAGGCACCCCACGTTCATCCTACACTGGCGTCCTTATGATGCCTTCTTCGAGTCGTACCTATGCTACGAACACTTGAGTCACCTAGGGTTAGGTCACCACGGTTAGTCCAAGCACGCGACGCGGTCAAACACGGTCGCCCCATTTTCGGACTCACCCTTATGCAGCTCGAGTCTAATTCGTGGTCGTTACTTTGTCTAGGTCAACATTCGAGTATCCCGATCCAAGAGTCTTTGTTATCCCGTCACCCCGGGCCATGTCTAGTTTGACACCCTCTCTTGCATTTGCGCAAAGCCGAGTTTAGGCGAGTCGTGGCACTTGTCGTTCTCTCCAATCAAAGACCTTACAAAAACAACCAACCGAGCGTCCGAAAGTCCGGATTTGATTCGAGTCTAAGTCTGAGTTCGAGTCTAGGATACCGTACATCCTCATTTCCAAATCAGAGTCAGAGCCATTTGCATTCTGTCATCTTTCAATATTCTATTTCCCATATATACTTTCCTTATGCGTTTCCGAGAACATGATGAATACCGTCATACACTGTGAGCACATGCACGTGACTATTATAGGCCCATCTATAACGACTGCAGGAAACTGAACCCGTGTTTTCCTTTACCTTTTCCATGTCTGACATAGAAAGCCACATAACCACCCTTAGCAGGAGCGATATCGAATCCTAGGACAAATCTAGGTAGTCTCCTAGTTTGGGTTCAAGACGGGAGGCAAGCCCATTACCCACAATAAACACCCATCCAATAAGACTAACCAGTCCCTACCTTAGGTGTTAGTCTGACCGACAAAAAAGCTGGACAAAAAAAATAAATCTAAAGTCCAAGGAAAAAGCGAAAGGCCAAAACAAAAGCAGGCCATCATAAAAAAAAAGGCACCCATGTTAAACGGTCAATCCAAGTGAAGAATCCCACGACCGGGGCTAAGAGGTCAACCAAAAAAAAAAATTTCAAAAAACCCATGACCGTTATAAAAACGGTCAATTCAAAATTATCAAAATCCATACAATCAAATAAGGGAGAAACAATCAAGCTGGTCAGCTAGCACCACATTTAGCCTTCCCACATTACAACCCTCAAGACCTTCTCGAGACCTAGGCTAGAGACAGCCCAAAATTTTTAGGATTCAAGCTCCATAGGATACACCCCAACCTTTAGGGCCAGACATGGAAACCAGATCCCGCATTATCAACCTGCCCAATCGAAGTCCGAGTCTTTTTTACTCGACTTCCCCCTTTCCTACCACATCGCAATACCTTACCTTCGATGCCTTAGCTCCACAAAATCGAGCTCCAGATTTCGAATCATCAAAGCCACTTACGACCTAGCACCACATTTCCAAAAACATCTAAACCAGTTACCAACCCCAAACACGGGAATTCAACTTGCGGTCGGTATAGAACATGCCCAAATAGTTCACACCACCTCTGGGGGCTACCCCGGATAATTCTCACAGTCACAGGATCAACATCCTAAATATTCTAGCCCTTTGATCAAGGCGTCATTGGGAGCACACCTAGCCTAACCATCGCTATGGCTAGTTACACACCAAGCCCTAATAAACTAGGCACCATAATATATCTTTCAATCACTGAACTACGGCTTGGTTTTATTTCACTACACGTGAATACGTAGGCAGCCTTTCAACAAAGGCACAACCACCCACATTGACACTCATTCAAAAAGCACCATCATTCCGGTCACGACACTGTCATATTCTCAACAGTTAGCTTTGTCGTCCCGGGGGCTTCTCTTAGGCAGAAGACCTCCATCCACTCACATAATCAAAATACTTTCAAACACTAGCCTCCTTTTTATAGTGTTTCCTAGTATTCGGCTCAGTCGAAGACGAGAATCTGACAGGGACTCGTGGCTGCACCCTACTTTGGGAAAATTTCCCTAAAATCAAAGATGCAAAAGAGCACTAGCCTACAGCATTGCCACTGCTAAGTCCTGCAAAAACAGTCCCATTATTGACTACTGCAACCCTGTATAGCACATCCTTCCCATTCTGAAGTTCAACCGTGTTGCCACTCGCCTAGGCTACGGAATAGCGCAACTTAAGAGTCTTGTCATCTTAGGTGGCCCACCCCCTACCGAGTCACGGTCTAACCCTTAGAGAGTCAAAGTCGTGTCTGTCAACTCGTCCTCTCGCGTCCAGAGTCGAGTCTGTCGGTATATCTCTCTCCTCAAATTCTCATTTTAAAATTTGCAAAACTTAGCCATTTGAAAAAATCCCTTTCCTAGTCACCACGGGAATAGGAATTTTTATCATACTCTCTACTTCATCTAGGCATACAGGCCTAACCGGAGAATTTTAGGAGTCCGTGTCAGAATCTGATTAGGAATCAAGTCATCCCAAGCATTCTTGTTTCCAAAATTTTCAAAAAAAAATTCGGCATTTTTCTTTCCAAAAAATCAGTCAAAAATCCTTCCTTCCCCAGCATGAGTCGGTATTTTACCTGAATATTACATGCAATTTACAGACAGCTACACCAAGACTCCCGAAGGATTCTCAAAGACTCCCCAGTGGAAACTCAAGCAGCATTTTTATCAGGATGTATCTCCAGGCAGATACACCCAGAGCTTACAAGCAAGCTCCCACGATTTCCAGACAGTATGCATCTACAAGCAGATACGCCCAGAGCTTACAGGCAAGCTCCCACGCAATTCTAAGACGGGATGTATCTACAGGCAGATGCACCCAGAGTTTACAAGGCAAGCTCCCACACAACTTCAAGACGGGATATGTCTGTAAACAGACACACCCAAGACTTTTCAGGCAAAGTCACCGCGACATTATTGACATCTACCCAGGTATGATTTCTATCTTATGGCTGGCGAGTCCTTCACGCAAGTCTAATGGACTATAAACGACCCGATCGGAAGTCTGCCAGGTCTTAATCCTCGATTAGCCTGGTAGCTACTCTGACTTTCGCCTTGTCCAAGCCTCAGTCAGAGTGGGGGCTCTGTAGACACCCACATTTTGACCGTCAGGTGTCTATAGTAGTTTCCGCCAAACACCCGATGATGGATCGGACGCAAACATGCTTTAATGGACTCGGATATGGGCTCGAAATCATGGACATTTGGCTTGGGCCTATTACGGAGTACAAATCTTACTAAACCAACCTCAAATCCAAGCCCAGTGGGTCGTTTCGAGTCAAATAAGACTAATTTGGGTCGAATCCGGCACCAGGGGCAAAACCGTCTTTTAGCGGCCGGGTCAAACCCGGTAAAAAATATTTTTTCGAGACACACGGACCAGCCGGGTCATCTCACGAGTTCGGTTAAGGCTCAAATACTACAAAAATCAGCCTCAAAAAATATTAAACAAATCCATTTAAGGATAGAAATCGATCTCAATCAGGAATTCTATCCGGATACCGAATCAAACACTCGACTAAGCGTCAAATACTCGGCCGAGCAGCCCCATTTCAGCCGAGATTCCTTTCTTTCCAACCAAGAAACGGAATTCTCTTCCCTTTCAACTTCTTACTTTTCCTATCCTTAGACGAAATCCCACCTCATTCCAACCGGTGACTTTCTTCCTTTGCAAGTTAGCAATCTCCTATAAATAGGGCCCTCCCATCACACACATCATACATCTACAATTCATAACACATCTACAACAATCAACATCCTAGGTGATACAATCCCATACAATTCATCCCTGAAATTCTAGGCAATTTTAGGAAAACCATATACAAACCCGATAGCAAAACTCGTCAAATCTCATCCCAATCATAAACCACCATAACTCTTCCTATATCATCTCGACGCTTCCGTGCCTAAGCCACATTCCGACGAGCCCCGTTCCGAGGATACAAAGCATGTAGGTTGAGGGTGTAAAATCAAATCTCTTTTTTCTCCCTTTCTCATTTTTTTTTGTCACAATTTTTTTTCTTGATTTTTTTATCACGATTTTTTTTGTCACATTTTTTTGTCACAATTTTTTTTATCACAATTTTTTGTCACGGTTTTTTGTCACGGTTTTTTGTCACAATTATTATGCACAATTTTTTCGCCACAATTTTTC
Source organism: Agrostemma githago (assembly GCA_958450325.1). NCBI lineage: Eukaryota > Viridiplantae > Streptophyta > Magnoliopsida > Caryophyllales > Caryophyllaceae > Agrostemma > Agrostemma githago. Next base: position 29,699,470 of record OY288250.1, on the reverse strand, counting down.
GCCACAATTTTTCGCCCCAATTTTTACACAATCTTTCAGCAACTTTTTCAAAATTCACTCTAAATATTCGATATTGATTCTATAATCAAGCATCGAATATTACGACTATCAATATTTAAGTCGAGTATAAATTGCACCATATTTTTACACGACTTAACCAAATCATCGATTTCCAAAACCAAATAAAATTTTCTCATCATATCATATTTACATCTTCTAACTCGTTTGCTTCTTTATTATCGCGATTGTTGTATTGTATCGTTGGTTGCATTGTGATTCTGGGTGGTATGCCGCTCGTATATTGTAATCTGTTATTGTTTTTGTTGTTTGTTTTATTGTACTAAAATGAACATCACATGCTAAAACAACTTTGACGTTATTAGTTTAGATGCATTAAACGACTTAGTCAAACATAATTCACATGTTTAGTCAAAACGCTCTTTGCATATCATTCAACCGTCGAACTAACGCGTGTACATAAAAAACGAACGATATCTTAGTAAAGGCCACTAAGTGCGGGCGGGGTTGGGTGTTCTTAGTGAACTTCCCAACACGTACCCTCACCCCTTACTCAGAACCATGGTTTCTGGATGTCCGAATCCATTGGCAACGAGAGTCATTCAATACACGGTATCCGATAATGTCGGTATCAGTATCATAATGCAAAGGGACGAACCCCATAAGCTCTGACATCGGAAATGGGCCGTATTTTGTACCAGGCCCACTACGACATAGAGTGGGTTCGAACGGGCCCGAACTCCCACAATGTTCGGTGGCGACTCCTACTTCGATTTAAATTTCAATTTGACCATCTCATATGGAGATTCATTCGCCTCCCCAAACCCGCGCGTGGCCGCGTCCGGGTGGACCTATGTCATGTACACACACATTTACATAGGTAGCCTCACAAGGCTCATAATGAAATTTCTATCTTTTGAGCTAAAGTTATTTGTACTCTTTCCATTACAAAAATTTCTAATTTCCTTTACTATGCTCTCACTACCTTTTCAGGTCTAGCTAACTTGTTTCCAATCGACTTTTATTCCTTCGAGTCCAAATATGATAGATAATATCATTGATCACTCCATTCTTCACCTCTCTTTGAAGCATGGTCCCTCTCATTCTCCTTCTCCATTCATTATCTGTTTTTAGTCCCCCTTGGCATTTCAGTATGTTGGTCACTGCCTGAAAGATTCTGATGTTGTACTCACACTCCTGAAAAAGATGTTTGTTACTTTCTGTCCCTGCCTGACAAATACAACAGCTATCATCATCAATAACACTGATTTTGAACAACTTTTCTTTTAGATTCAAAGCCTGATGCTGAATTAGGCAAGCATGAACCTTATGTTTAGGGATAGTCCAAGCACTCCATTCCAATTTGTGCTACTTAATAGGATTTTTCTTCTCCCTCATCCAGTGGTACCTTTTGCTAACAGTATAGTTTTGCATATTCCACTAATTTGCTTCATATCCTGTCTTAATCATATCCCTTGCTTGATAGATCTTTCTCCAGGCCCAACTGGTATCATTAGTTGGTTGGTAATCGTCCCAAGCTTGCCCTTTTAAATAGACATGGTGCACCCATTGAACCCAAAGCTTGTTTTGGTTACTAGTAATCCAACATGCCAACTTACCAATGGTTGCTTTGTTCCACACACTACTTTGCATCAGATTTAGTCCCCCCTCTTTGACAGGCATACAGACATGACATAGGTCCACCCCGACGCGGCCACGCGCGGGTTTGGCTAGGCGAACGAATCTCCATATGAGAATGGATTGAATTGAAATTTAGGTCTATGTGGAGTCGCCACCGAATTTTGTGGTTATTCGGAACCATTCGAGCCCACTCTATGTCGTAGTGGGCCGTATACAAAATATGGCCCATTTCCGATGTCAGAGTTTATTGGGCTCGTCCCTTTGCATTTGATACCGATACCGACATTATCGGATATCGTGTATTGAATGACTCTCGTGCGCCAACGGTTTCGGGCATCCGGAAACCGAGGTTCTGAGTAAGGGGTGAGGGTACGTGTTGGGAAGCCCACAAAGGACACCCAACCCCGCCCGCATTTTAGCGGCCTCTACTAAGAATTCGAGTGACTTTATAATATGCGCGTTAGTTAAACGGGAAAATGATATGCAAAGATTATTTTCCCTAAGCATGTGAATGGAATTGAAAAGGGTTTCTAAGTCAATTTAATGCAATTAATTCTAACGTCAAAGTTGAATTTTAGCATGCGGGTTCATTTTAGTAAAATAAAATAAACAAGCGAAAATTGACAAAGGAAATAAACAAACTGTTAGTAACGATATAACGAATAATAACGGTTTGTGCAAATATTGAATTGAATTGAATGACGTAAACGAGATGATGCATGGTTTGAAAAGATAGTAATATACGTGATTAATTAGGCACGTGTTCACTTAAGTCATAAAAGATATGAACGAGACTCGAATAACTTGTAGGACTCGCGGTTTGACGCGATAAAGGGGCCACTCGACCGAGCCATTGAGGGACTCGACTGAGTGGACCTCTAAAAAAGGGTTCTGTCCGGATTTCGTGACCCTACTCGACCGAGTTACTGACCAACTCGGCCGAGTACGTTGCCACTCGATCGAGTCATTGCGAGACTCGACCGAGTGGAGGTTGGAAAACGTATTCTGCTCGACTTTTGTGATGTCACTCGATCGAGTGGCCTATTGCACTCGGTCGAGTGGCACCTGTACGAACTAGGTTCGTTTGCAATTTTATTATTGATTTTGAAATTGCTTTTGATTTTTGATAATTCGACGGTTTTACCGAATCGAACATAAATATTGCACAATTTATGCTCGACTCGGATTTTATAAATCGCGAATTTTGTTGAATCGAATATCAATATTGCGGAATTTATATTCGATTCTAATTTTGTATACTCGTTGTATCCCATATTCGATTATTGAATCGATATGGAATATTGATAAGTGTAGTTTGTAGTGCCCAATTGTTGTGTTTTGGTCCCTTTTTCCTTGTGAATCGCTCCTTTGGAGCGATTCATGGGCTTCTTATGCCTCCTTTAGTTCGTTTCAGGTTCCCGAGGCCGAATTGAAAGAGTTGGAGTGATTCCGACTCAATACATACACATTTTGGAGCCAACGAGATAAAGGAACGATGACTCGAGACCTCGGAATCGACCCCGAGACCTTGGGACCCAATCCCGAGCCCCGAGAATCGGTGGGAAACCCATGAGAGGCAAGGAAGGACCAAGGAGCATTAAAGGAAGGCATATAAGAACCTTCCCGGTCGGGATGGTGGCCTTCCCGATCGGGAAGGGATGCACGATTAGGAGTGTTGCTGTGGGTCCTTCCCGGTCGGGTTAAATCCTTCCCGATCGGGAAGACAAGACCCTTCCCGGTCGGGTTAAATCCTTCCCGATCGGGAAGACAAGACCCTTCCCGATCGGGAATATCCGTCCCGGTCGGGATGGGCTACAGCTCACCCGCTCTTCTCTTTTCTTCTTCCTCATTCTTGTACCCATATATATACTCCCTTCTTGTAATTTTAAGACATCTTATCTTAACCTACCTTAGTTTAAGCCTCAAAACCCTAGATTTACTCTCATTCATTAGTCCTAATCTCTCCTTAATCCTTAGTTAATCATTGTAATTAACCTTGTATTAAGAAGATTCTTGAAGATTATTCCAAGATTGACAACCTTGGAGTTCTAGTTGGGTGTCTTATTTATACAAGTTCTCATCTTTTCCTCATCTAGTATTGGTATAATCATTCTTACTCTTGTTTTTAGTTATTTAATCTTGTTTCCATCTTTTTATGTTATTATTGTTATTGTTCTTGTTATTCATAATGAATGTTTGGATTGTGAGTTTGTTTTCTCTTATGATTGTGAGTTTTGCATTGATGATGAGTGAGTAGTGATCTTGTGGGGTTAGTAGGAGGATTAGGGGAAGATTATGGGTGATTAGGGTTGATTAAGGGGAAAAGGGTGTATCTTTGTTGTTAGTCACATTGTAAGCACTCCATGTGTTTGTTGATATGCTTGTGTGAGTTGTAGTGGCCATGCTTCCCATGCTTGTATTCATCTTCTCATTGATTGTTTATTTTGTGGAAATGTTGAGAATAGTCATAGTCACGAGAGTGCCGACTAGAGTCTAAGTTGCGAGAGCCCGAACTCACCTTGACATCGGTCTAAGTTGCGAGAGCCCAGACCGACTCTAGCGATTAGGAGACACCTTTACCTTTGATCACCCCAATTATCCTTCTACCTCTATGAACCCGACCTACCCCACTTCTTTCCATATTTGAGTTCACCGTCTTAGTTAGTCATAGTTCTTCTAGTTTATTCATTAGTTCGATCATTAGTCTGGTTCCCACTCTTCCCCCTTAATTGTTTCCATTTATAGCTTTCTTTGTGTTTGTGTGTGTGACTTAGCCTAGTTTTAGTGGACCTAGTCTAGACCTTACTCTACCGTCCCCGTGGATAGCGACCCTACTTGCCCTAGCTACCCACTAGGAATAGTCGGTTCATTATTGACGGTTGGACCCACGGCAAAATCCTACCATCAAATATTAGAGTGAAAATAAGAAAAATAAATTAATTTTAGTCATCTTAAATTAACTATCGCGACATGAGTGAATCACGTTAATTAATTTATGTGACTCATCAAGGACAAGCCCAGGGAGCCGACTTGAGCATTTCACCTCGAGAGACGGCCGGAGGGACCTTCATCAATCCCTTCGGTGATTCTTCTCCTAGTTCCCCCTCTTCATCTACATCAACATTCTCTACACCCCTGTCCTCTCCCTTACATCCAAGAATGCCTAAGTTCTCCTCCCACTCCACATTCACGGAAGATGTCTTGCCGGGACCGAGTGCATTACCGGAAGCCTATACCGGGAATTTTGTGGCAAAGACTCAATTTATCCAACTTGTGGAGAGGAGCCCATTTAGTGGTTTGCCCACCGAAGACCCGCATCAACATATGGAGACTTTCTACGATTATTGTGACGCTATATCTCAAACCGGGGTTACTCAAGATCAAATTCGATGGGTACTCTTCCCGTTTTCTCTTATTGGAAAATCGAAGCAATGGATCAAGAGTCTCGATAGGGCAACCATGGGGATCGATACTTGGAAGAAGCTTGCCTTGGCGTTCCCCCAAAAGTTTTACCCTCCGGAAAAGACCAATATGCTTAGGGCCTCCATCACCGATTTCCAACAAAGGGATGAGGAGAGTCTATATGAAGCTTGGGAGCGGTTTAAGTCTTTGGTAAGATCGTGCCCTCATCATGGACTCTCACAATGGTTCTTGGTGCAACAATTTTGGAATGGACTTTATGAGGACTCGAGAGCCATTCTCAATATGGGCTCCAATGGTAGGTTTACCGAGGTCGATGACGACCAAACATGGGCGAGAATCGAAGAGATGGCAGTGCATAATTCGCAATACTCTAGGCCTAGGAAGGCACACCGAGGAGGCATGCATGAGGTCGATGCTATCACTAAACTAAGCATTGACCTTGGAGCTCAATTGAAAACACACATGGAGACTATTGACAAGAAGCTCCAAAGCCACCTCAACCAAGTCCAAGGCTCGAGTTCATCCCACCATCAACTGATTCAAGATGTGAATGCTTTGGGGTTCGCACCTCCTACACCTTACTTTGGGATGTGCGACACTTGTGGAATCGTTGGACATGATCCTATGTATTTCCATGGAAGTATCGAGCAAGTGAACGCCTTTCAAGCGTTCAAGCAAGGTACCTCTTATTCTAATCAATGCCAAGCTTCCCAACAAGTCCCCCAACAACAAGCCTTTCAACATCAACAGCAACATCGTCCTTATGTTCCACCTCCCTTAAGGGACAACAACCAAGGTTACCAAGGTTACATGGGTAATCCAAGACCCTTCATCAACTACAAGCAAAATAACCAAGGTACCTTTCACAACAACAATCAAGGGTTCCAACAAGGGAACTTCAATCAAGGCGGTTTCAAAGGAAACCACGGCTTCCAACAACAACAAAACCACAATCAAGGCCTTAATCAAGACAATTCTCATGGGTTCCAAGGGAACCGTCAACAAGCAACTCAAAATCAACAACAACAAAGCAAGCCTAGGAGCCGGTCTCCTACACATGACTATGGCATTCCCCTCGCCATCACCGATACTCCGCATAATCCATCGTCCCCACCTCGGGATTTTGACATTCAAAAGACTTTGACGGAAATGCAAAGGAGTACTCAAGATTTGCAACAAGGTCAAGTTGACATATCAAGGCATCATCATGAGCTCTTCACTTATATTCAAGGGGAAAACGCAATGAGAGATACCCGTATGAAGATACTTGAGAATCAAATATCTCAACTAGCTTCGGGGAGCTCCTCAAGACAAAAGGGGCAACTACCTCCTCAAGGCGAAACACCAAAATTTGAGCATGTAAATGCTATTACTACGAGGAGTGGTACGTCCTATGAACCCCCTTTTTCACCTAATGAGCAAGAGCCTATACAAGAACCGACAATGCAAACGACATCTCCAAATCGAGAAGAGTCAAGCTTTGACATTCCAATTGAGGAGCAAGTCTCAAGGGAGGTCGAGAAACCTCAAGAAGACAACCCTTCTCCTCTTCAAGAGAAAGACAAGGGAAAAAGGAAAGTGTCCTTTGAAGAGTCCACCCCAATTGATCAAAACAAGTACCAAATCAAGTTGCCTTACCCATCTAGGCAAATGAAGACTAAGGTGGACACTCAATATGATAAGTTCCTTAGTATTGTGAAGAAATTGGACGTTAGTGTCCCGTTTACCGAGTTACTTACCCAAATCCTGGCATATGGTAAATTCATGAAAGATATCTTGGCTAGGAAGAGGTCCATCGACAAGGAAGAGACGGTAGCGTTCACGAGGGTGGTGAGCGAGCTTATTCAAGGTTCCACGCTTCCGAAGTTGAAGGACCCGGGTAGTTTCTCCATCCCATGCACCATCGGCAATTACAAGATCGAGAGAGCTATGTGTGATTTGGGCGCGAGTGTGAGCATTGTTCCCTACACCATTTGTGAGCAATTAGGGATGACGGAGTTGAAATGTACTTCCATTACACTCCAAATGGCCGATAAGTCTCTTAACCGACCATTGGGGATGTTAGAGGACGTGCCGGTGCAAATAGGGAAGTTCTTCATTCCGGTCGACTTCATTGTGGTAGACATGCCGGAGGATGCTAACACTCCCATCATCCTTGGACGCCCATTTTTACACACCGCCGGTGCCGTGATCGATGTAAAGAAGGGTAGGATCACCTTTCAATTAGGTGACGAGGAGTTAGTGTTTGACCTCCAAGGCAACACTTCGCCTATGACCGAGAGATGTAATATGATCCATGCCACGGAAGACATCGATCTAGGGGAAGGATCGGGACAAAGCTTGAAGAAGTACTCTTGTGTACTTGAAGATGATGACTCCGAGAGTGAGGAAGATGAGTGCCCATATCATGGGCTTGATGACAAGATGAAAAGTAAGGAGAGTGATGAGCCACCCTTGGGGCCACATGGACCGGTGGACGTTTGGGTATGTCCCGAAAGACCAAAAGTACAAGTTCAAGCCCTTGAATTTGGAAGATAGGGATGCCCCGGGAACGTCAAGGCAAGGCCATGAGGAGCCTTGGTATGTGGATGCCTATATAACGAGCTTGATTGAAGACTTTGCTAGGGCCTTCGACTTGTTCCTTCGTGCCCTCGATGGAGATGGAGTCGGTTATTGTTGTTGAAAAAGAATGAAGATTGCACCATCTTGGTTTGACGGAGTTCCACAAGAACCATCTCATTGTATATACCTTTTTCTTGTAGTTAGCTTGTTCTTAGTGATATTCTTGTCATTTGGGTTATGTGATGAGAGTTGTGAGGGAGAGAATTTTATGTGTGTTTGAGCTTTATTGATAGGTGAAGTGAATGTGAGCCCTAGAGAAGACGGGTTGATGATAAGACTTGGTTTGTGATCAAGGAAGTCGGTTTTTGAAGCTTGTGATAAGCTTTTGGGTTCGTGGAAGGCCAAAACGACTCATCCCGTTTGGGAAAAAAGTCTTCCCGTTTGAGATGGTCAAAAATCCCGATCGGGATTATTCATTCCCGCTCGGGTTGCAGGTGCAATTTGGAGCGACCACTATGAGCCCTTCCCGTTCGGGATTTTTCCCTTCCCGTTCGGGTTGGTGGGAAAACCCGATCGGGTTTTTCTTTCCCGTTCGGGTTGGGGGTGCAAGTTAGACTGGCTACTGTGAGCCCTTCCCGATCGGGATTTTTCTTTCCCGATCGGGAAGGCGTTGCCTCGAGCCCAGTTCGCCCGATTGAGGCCCAGCTCGGCCCTCCTCTCTTCAGCCAAGCCCGACCCGCCCCTAATCCTTTTCCTCTTACAACCTCCCTCTTACAACCCAACCCAACCCATTCCCACATCATTTCAACACAACACTACCAAACTTCATCTTCAACCTCTCTTCAAAACCCCATTTTTCAAAACCTAACCCCAATATCACCATTAATCCTCCATTTCTCCACCAAACTTCACCAAATCACTCCCAAAACTTCACAAAATCGATTTCTATCCCATCCATAAGTATCCTAAATCCATTTTCTACCTTCAAAACTCCCAAAAATTGAAAAAAATCGAGTTTTTGTGCCCATTTTTCTCCAAATCCGAAAATTGGTATTTATTCTATTACTCGATTTGTCTTGCTAAGCTTCACTTGGGTAGCTTATTTCTTCGATATTAAGCTTGTTTGAGGTATTTTTGGGGGGTTTTAGCTCTTATTTGTGGGAAGGAAATATTTTTGTGTTTGGTATACTATCATTCTAAGCCTTCATCATCCAATATGGCACCAAAGAAGAGAGGGGGATCAGTGATTAGCAGAAAAAGAAAGGATGCTTCGAGTTCGAGAGCCCAGCCCGAGCCCGAGCCCATGGTCGAGGTTGAGGAGCAGGAAATTGCTCGTCTCCCGGAGTTTCCCAGTCTGATATTTGAATCGGAAGAGCAAAAGGAAAAATTTATCAAGCTCCTTGGTAAGCCCCTAGAACCCACTCGATTCATATGCAAAATTATTCTTCGAAAGCTTGGTATTTTAGAGCAATGTAGGCAATTCTTTGTTGGGATGGGTATGGAAGTTCTCTTTGACATGCATGAGCTCACATATAGGCAACTCACTTTAGAGTTCCTAAGTAGCTTTCGTCTCGAAATTCGATCCCGACCACACCGAGTTTATTTCCGAATCAATAACACATCCCTTATGTACACCCTCGACAACTTCGGTGAGCTCTTTAGCATTCCGGAGGTTACCGATGGTCGGGTACCCAATGACTTTAATGTAGCTGACGTATGGCGTAGTATAACGGGTCTCACACTTGTGGATCTTAGACACTTGTCTAGTCGCCTTGTCCACCACCCGGTCCTTCGTATATGGCAGCGTTTTGTAGCGGGTACTATTTTCGGGAGGTGTGAGACAGGTACATACACTCGGCAAGAGTTGACCTTAGTCGGGGGGTACTTGAACTTAAAAAGGCAACATCGGTTCACCCCCGACGTCGCACTTGCACTAGCCAAGCATTTCGAGAAGATAGCCAAGGGGGGGAAGCATTTGAGAGAAATTGCTATCGGGGGGCTTGTTACTCATCTAGCCAAGAGAGTGAGTCCAACATTTAGGGAAGACGGTTTAATCCCCATACCGGGGGGCACAAGATTAGATGAGGACCAATTATCTAGGTATCATCGATGGATCAATTATGATAATAGGCTTAGAAAGTACCTTTGGAGCACGGGGGGTCGGACGCACTTCTTCCTACCGTGCGATACACTTCCGGCCCTTGCGCCTTCGCAAGAGTCCGCCGTGCCGGTTCAAGAACCAAATCTTTTATTGCCTTTTATCGGAAGTGATCAAGGTGCCTCCTCTTCCCATGGGCCCCGACCACGAGCTCGACCCCAACTCCCAGCTCGACCACCACAACAACAACAACAACAAGCTACACAACCCCAGCACTACTACCCCACCCCCCCGGCATTTATTGATGTCCCTCCGTATGCACCATACACTCCCTTTGTTTACCCTTTGCTCCCAGCCGACCTTTCTATGGCCGCCATGCTTAATGCTCTACATCTTGGGCAATATGAGCAAAGGAGAGATGATTACTATGCCCAATACCCCGGGTACCACCTCCTAACTCAGCAAGGGTATATAAATCCGCAAGGAAACCTCCCATCGTGGTATAGATCCGAATACTTCCAAAGCCACGGTAACCCTAGTACTAGTGGCGGTGTGATGAACGATGAGGAGTTTGAGGAGGAGGACGTTTGGGATGTCAACATGGGCGAGGGTGATGATGATGGTGAAGATGATGATGGTGACGATGATGATGGTGGAGATGATGAAGGTGACGATGATGATAATGACGATGGTGATGGAGGTGATGATGACGGTTATTACTAGCCTCGATGATGAAGAGGCGATTGGGTGGCCTTAAGGGCCTTGATGATTGCTCCCGGTGGCTCTTGACGACGTGATTACGTCAAGAGTTACTTCAAAATCCAAAATGACAATTGGTAATTCTTCTCCTTAGTTTTTATTTCTATTTATTTATTTAAGTTATTATTTTTTTTTTTTTAGGATTAATCGTTATAAATTAGTGGAAATCGGGCGGAATCCGGGCTAGGTGACTTGATTACACCTAGCCCTCCCCTCCCATTTCCTTTTATTTCCTTCTTTTTATTTTCTTCCCCCATCCATATCTTTTTCTTGTCTCGGCCCATAGTGACTTGACTACACCCCGGCCGGACGCCTTCTACCTTTTTCTTCACCTTATTTTTGATTTTTAGCTTTATTTTCATAGTTTCTTTTCTTTTCTTTTGTCTCTCCGCACCCTACGATCGAGCATGAGGACATGGCTCGATTTAAGTGTGGGGGAGCGATATTCTAGTATAGTTAGTTTTATTTTCTTAGTTTTCCGAAAAAAAAAAAATCTTCAAAAAACCCTAAAAATTCGAAAAATTTTCACAAAAATAAAAAAAAAAGATTTTTCTTTGTGTATTTTCCTTTTGTGTCATTGTGTAGTATTTTTGTTTTGTTGTGTGCGTGTTTTGCCCCTCCCTTTCCTTATAGGTCGCTTAATCGCCGCTAGCTTTGGAGAGCTTTCAAGACTCCCGGTAACATCTTATCCCTTCTCTCCTTTACCTCTTGCGGAGTTTGGAGAAGTTGGGATGTTGTGTGCTCGGGCGGAGCTTTGTAAAGTCGTGGTGGATTTGGAGACTTGTTTAGATGATCGGGGTGGTGTTTGTGTTGTGTATGTGTTTGTTTTGTTTTGTTTTTATTTCTTACTTTTGCTTCTTTTTCTTTCGTTTGTTTTCGCCGTGTCTTCATTTTTGTGTGTGTTGTGTGTCTTGTGTGTAAATGTTTTCGAAAACCCGGTTTAGAGGTTAGGGTGGGAGTGTCTATTTTTCCCTTCCTAGTAGTATAAATCGAGTCTTGGGCTTTAGTCTAGTAGAATGACCTTAAATCAATGAATTCGTTGGTCCTTTACCTTGAGTCCACCTAGCTTACTAGGAATTTACTACGGGATTTGCACTTTTGACCATTATGACCACCCACGGTGTGAAAAGGCCTTGGTTACCTAGTCTCGTCCCCTAGGTGACCGTGTTTAGGATTGTTTGATTAGTCCAAGTTATCCGCTTTTTGTGGGTTTGAAGGGAAGGCGCCGTCCCGACTCACCCATTACCCTACCTCTTACACATACCCTCACAAATAAAATGCAAATTGTTGATTATCTCTTTCTTGTTACTCAATGAAATGCCAAATCTTGCCAAAAAAGGCAAAGAAAAGAAAAGAAAAAGAAAGAAAAAAAAAATGAAAGAAAGAAAAGAAATGAAGAAAAAGAAAAGGCACAAAAGCCAAAAAGAAAATAGAGAAGAAGAAAAAAAGAATGGCATGGCAAAACAAAGCGAAAATGCAAAAGAAGAAAGAAAATGCCAAAAGAAAACCCGTCTCACAAAAAGAAATCCCCACAAAAATAAGCCTTTTTCCGACTTTTGCCGTGAAGAGCCTACCAAAGGACCAAGTCCCGAGGAAGGGTGATAGCGGCATTAGTCGGTCTTCCCTCATTTTGCATGTTTTCCACCTTTTTACTTGGACTAGTTAGGCGGTTTTGGACACGGGACGACCCTCTTGGCTCACGCTAAAGGGGGCGGGGTCTCACTTACCTACAGTGTCGACTAACACCGTGGTTCTTCACTTTTCCACTCCGCCGATCGTCCCGTAGTACGTTTTTAGAAAGTTAGGAGGACCTAGGTAAGTTACCAACGCTTTTGTTGCTTTATCGTCATACTATTAGGGTTTAGTTCACCTTGATTTGTATGTCTAGCTTGGGAACGTTGTCACTTACCTCGAGTCCTAAACCGGTGTTTCATTCACCGCTTTTTGAGGGAAGCGGTATTTCTTTTGTTTTGGGTGCAACCGATTATGTGTTTGTTTGTGTGTTCATTTGTTTGTGTGTTTTGTGTCCGGTTGCATCCACAGTTTTGTCGCAAGACCCAACTTGCCTTGCGGAGTGCACTTGTCCTCTAAGTGCACTCGCGTGAGTTGAAGGGGCGTAGGGTGCGCTAATACCCATTCGGTTAGTGTAGTAGTTAGTATGTGCTTACTCGAGGGCGAGTAAGGGTTAAGTGTGGGGGAGTTGATAAGTGTAGTTTGTAGTGCCCAATTGTTGTGTTTTGGTCCCTTTTTCCTTGTGAATCGCTCCTTTGGAGCGATTCATGGGCTTCTTATGCCTCCTTTAGTTCGTTTCAGGTTCCCGAGGCCGAATTGGAAGAGTTGGAGCGATTCCGACTCAATACATACACATTTTGGAGCCAACGAGATAAAGGAACGATGACTCGAGACCTCGGAATCGACCCCGAGACCTTGGGACCCAATCCCGAGCCCCGAGAATCGGTGGGAAGCCCATGAGAGGCAAGGAAGGACCAAGGAGCATTAAAGGAAGGCATATAAGAACCTTCCCGGTCGGGATGGTGGCCTTCCCGATCGGGAAGGGATGCACGATTAGGAGTGTTGCTGTGGGTCCTTCCCGGTCGGGTTAAATCCTTCCCGATCGGGAAGACAAGACCCTTCCCGGTCGGGTTAAATCCTTCCCGATCGGGAAGACAAGACCCTTCCCGATCGAGAATATCCGTCCCGGTCGGGATGGGCTACAGCTCACCCGCTCTTCTCTTTTCTTCTTCCTCATTCTTGTACCCATATATATACTCCCTTCTTGTAATTTTAAGACATCTTATCTTAACCTACCTTAGTTTAAGCCTCAAAACCCTAGATTTACTCTCATTCATTAGTCCTAATCTCTCTTTAATCCTTAGTTAATCATTGTAATTAACCTTGTATTAAGAAGATTCTTGAAGATTATTCCAAGATTGACAACCTTGGAGTTCTAGTTGGGTGTCTTATTTATACAAGTTCTCATCTTTTCCTCATCTAGTATTGGTATAATCATTCTTACTCTTGTTTTTAGTTATTTAATCTTGTTTCCATCTTTTTATGTTATTATTGTTATTGTTCTTGTTATTCATAATGAATGTTTGGATTGTTAGTTTGTTTTCTCTTATGATTGTGAGTTTTGCATTGATGATGAGTGAGTAGGGATCTTGTGGGGTTAGTAGGGGGATTAGGGGTAGATTATGGGTGATTAGGGTTGATTAAGGGGAAAAGGGTGTATCTTTGTTGTTAGTCACATTGTAAGCACTCCATGTGTTTGTTGATATGCTTGTGTGAGTTGTAGTGGCCATGCTTCCCGTGCTTGTATTCATCTTCTCATTGATTGTTTATTTTGTGGAAATGTTGAGAATAGTCATAGTCACGAGAGTGCCGACTAGAGTCTAAGTTGCGAGAGCCCGGACTCACCTTGACATCGGTCTAAGTTGCGAGAGCCCGGACCGACTCTAGCGATTAGGAGACACCTTTACCTTTGATCACCCCAATTATCCTTCTACCTCTATGAACCCGACCTACCCCACTTCTTTCCATATTTGAGTTCACCGTCTTAGTTAGTCATAGTTCTTCTAGTTTATTCATTAGTTCGATCATTAGTCTAGTTCCCACTCTTCCCCCTTAATTGTTTCCATTTATAGCTTTCTTTGTGTTTGTGTGTGTGACTTAGCCTAGTTTTAGTGGACCTAGTCTAGACCTTACTCTACCGTCCCCGTGGATAGCGACCCTACTTGCCCTAGCTACCCACTAGGAATAGTCGGTTCATTATTGACGGTTGGACCCACGGCAAAATCCTACCATCAAATATTAGAGTGAAAATAAGAAAAATAAATTAATTTTAGTCGCCTTAAATTAACTATCGCGACATGAGTGAATCGCGTTAATTAATTTATGTGACTAGATCGCTAGATTCGATATCCAATTATGGAATTGGTATCGAATCTAAGAAATCGACACTTTGCTTAAATTAAAGGACTTGATTCCCTCGGCTTCTCCGACAAATCCCTAGGGATTGTGATGTCGGATCCGTGTCAACGGGTTTCGACCCTTATTGAAAATTGGTTTTAAAATTGATGAATGCAAGATTAATTATGACGACAACGAAAAGAATAACGAATTATTGTTTAAGTTAACTTATCTCAATAATCAAATAGTCGGGGTATCGGAATAAGCGACCGGCAACGCTGTGTGCAGTACACTTGTATATTCGGGTTTCCTTATTCCGATATCCTTCTTATTCGACACAAATTGACAAGTATTTTAATGCTTTGATATTGATACTATCGATATTAGTGATATTAGGATGCGATAATAACGATAAAATAAATAAATAAACGTAAAAAAATGAAGATGACGAGAGAAAGAGAAGAAGGAGAGAAAGGGGTTTTGACACCCTCAACCTACATGTTCTTGTCTCGGATCGGACTCGTAATCGTGGCTTTAACACAAGAGTTTCAAGGTTTATGGAGGTTGAGTTATGGTGGCTAAGGTTTTGATTCCTAAATCTAGGTTTAGGGTTTGCTAGTGTTTGAGTTTGATCTTGATGAAGGTGGTAAAAGTTGAATTAGGGTTGAATTTGATGTGTTGATTAGGGTTTGAGAAGTTGTGTAAAGTTGTTTAGGGTTGTGTAGAGATGTGTAAAAGAGGTCCTTGATTGTGTGTGCATGGGGTTGCTTATATAGGCAAAGCTAGGGCACCCGGTTAGGGTTACTCGACCGAGTAGGCAGCTAACTCGGTCGAGTGGCCCGTTACATCTACATTCGGGCTCGGAACAGGCCCACTCGATCGAGTGGGTCGGGCAATCGATCGAGTGGCCCAACTGGGTCGCGTGGGTCAGTCTTTTGGACCTTGACTTTGGATGTTCGATGGGTTTTGTGTTTGACTTGGACTTTTGACGATGTGAGGGGCTGTTTTGTGTGTCTCGGAGACGACTTTGACAGGGATTGACCCAATTGCTAAAAGTCGGTTTTAATTCTGGTGTCGGTTTTGGCCCAAATTAGTCTTGTTGACTTGGAATGATCCACTGGGCCTGGATTCGAGGTTGGTTTTGTGAAATTTGTACTCCGTAAGTGCATTAGCCAGCAACTAATGGATTTGAGCCCGTATCCGAGCGCGTAGAAACACGTTAGCGTCCGATCATCATCGGGTGTTTTTTGGAAACTGCCATAGACACCTGGCAGTTAAAATGCGGGTGTCTACAATTGTGTATTAAACGGAGGACAGAGATGTGGAACCTAGGCGTGATGCTAGCCCGATCCCAAATCTCGATGCCTTGTCCCGACTTATCACATCGAAAAATGGCATCTTGGTTAGCCATATATCGGACACAACTAAAGAGTCGTCAATATAAGACTAATCGTGAAAGACTACGATCAAAGTCGTTAAAGTGTAGTGATATGCATGAGTTTTGAAAAGAGAATCACGTGATTGACTTTACACGCGACGACTAAGGTCGTAAAAAAAGACGAGGCTCGAATGATGCATTAAAGCTCTCGGTTTTCTTTGGGCTACAGGACCCACTCGATCGAGTCATGGCATGGACTCGGTCGAGTGTGCCTTTAAGGTGGCTACTGCCCGGTTTTTGGGGTGCTACTCGATCGAGTAGCCTATGGCACTCGGTCGAGTGCCCCCTGTACGAGGCATGGCTCATTTTGTTTTTTATTTGTTTAAAGTCGATGGTTGACCGAGTTGAATAAAAATATTGCATTATTGAAATTCAACTCGATTCTCGGTGCCATAATCGTGTACTATACGATTATGAGACCGTCATCGGGATTTTATGAAATTGTGTTATTATAGGATTGAAAAATTTGATTAGTGACGAAATTGTAGTCCTCCGCGTCACGACATCGGTACTAATCCTAACGGATTATGTGATGTCGATTTCGCATCAACGGATCTCGTACTAATCTTAGAAATGGAGTCCTACGCGTTCAACTATGAGCGACCACGATCTCGCTACGCCCTTGAGTACGTTGGGGCGGCGTTCCTCGAAAGGGCGCCACCTCCGTCGTTGCTCGTAAAGAGATTAAACGGACTTTGGATGGTCGTCATAGTCAGACGTGTTAGGATCCGAATTTTGATACTAAAATGTATATATACACGGTATATAAATGTTGGTAACGAAAGGATAAAAGTTAGTAAACGATAAAATTAAATGTTAATGTTAGTGTTAGTGTTAGTATACTAATACGATTATAACGTAAAGTATAAAAATGTACATATAGATCGAAGTAGGAAAAAGATAGAAATGAGGTTTTTGACACCCTCAACATACATGCTTAGTAAAGGCCTCGGCAATGAACTCGTAATTGCGACGGGAACGCGGGAGTATCGAGGATGTATGTAAAGTTATGGTGTGTGTGTGTGTGTGGGTGGATTTGTCGGTTTATGAGGGACAAATGACTCGGTTTTTTGACTTGTGTTGTGTAGGGTTGTAGTGTAGAGCACAAGAGTGAAAGTGTAGGGTTAATGATGCATTTTCAAAAACTTCAAAAACTGAAAATGAAGTGCACAAGGAGGGGTATTTATAGAGTTTACCCCTCGACCTAGGGTCACTCGATCGAGTGGCCCTAGTGCACTCGGTCGAGTGCCCTAGAAAACGGGTCTGTTCCGGAAATTGAGGCTCTACTCGATCGAGTGAGGTCAATCCACTCGATCGAGTGGATAAGGGTGATGAGCCATTTTAGGAAATGGTTGAGTTTTTTGATTCTTTGAATTTTGTATTTGGGCGCAAGTTTCTAGAAGCTCTCTACGCTGTTTTTGAGGACGGATTCGTCTTTGACCGGGTTTTGAGCCGGTCGCCACAAGACGGTTTTATTTCCGGTGTCGTTTTTGGCCCAAATTAGTCTTATTTTACTTGGAACGACCCACTGGGCCTGAATTTGAGGTTGGTTTTGAGAGATTTGTACTCCGCTAAATGTCCACGTCGGATATTATTGATTCTGAGCCCATATTCGAGTATACTAAGTCACGTTTGCGTCCGATCATCATCGGGTGTTTTGTCGGGAACTGCTATAGACACTAGCAGGCAAAATGCGGGTGTCTACAAGACTGCAAGTTCTATAGCGACTAAGGACATTCTGGTTCCTCAGGTGCAAAAGACTGTACACCCGGGTGGAATTATCATGGAGAAGCATGACGAGGGGGCTCAGGCTGACCCATTTCCGCCTGTTCAGGTGCAGCAAAAAGAGCAACAGACCATAGGAATGGATGACTCTCCGTCAAGTCCGTCCTTTAAGGAAGTGCTTGCAGGGAGTTCAAACTCGAGAAGTGTTGGGAAGAGGATAACCATTTTATCCTGAAATAAATGAAGATAGCCATTTGGAATGTTCGAGGTATGAATAAGGGCCAAAAACAAATGACTATAAATAATGTTCTTTTGGCTAATAAAGTAGGTTTGTTTGCTTTACTCGAAACAAAAATTAAACCTCAGAATCAAATTAGGGCGATGATGTTATTTAATAATTGGAGTATTACTACAAATACCCATACCCATCCTGGAGGTAGAATTTGGGTAGGTTGGGATCCTATGCCCTTAAATGTGAATGTTATTTCGTATGATCCGCAATTCATCCATTTAAGTGTGTTTGATATGGTTAGACAGATTACGTTTCATATAACTATGGTATACGCGTTCAATGGGACCGATGAAAGAACAACACTGTGGCAGAATTTAAACAGCATTGCTGATTCTATGAGTGGTCCTTGGGCAGTAGGGGGGATTTTAACTGCATTCTTACTCCCGAGGAGAGATTAGGAGGGGGTTTCGACCATAATGCTGCGGATCATTTCAAAGATTGCATTCTTTATTGTGAGTTGCTTCAATGCCCGTCGACAGGCTCGTATTACACTTGGTTGAATAAGCAGAAACCAGAGGATAGGGTGTACTCGAGATTGGATAGGGTTCTCATCAATCAAGAGTGGCAGAATGTTTTTCCTGACCTGCAAGCTAATTTCCGTCTTGAAGGCACGTATGATCATACACCGTGTTTCATTCAGCCTGTACAGGTTTTACCGAACAAGAAAAGGTTGTTTAAGTTCTCAAATATGTGGCCATCTCATGATACATATCCTTCCCTTGTTCAAACGCAATGGCTGCAGAATTATGAGGGCACAAGGATGTTTATTCTTGTCCAGAAACTCAAAGCTCTTAAACCCCACCTCAAATTTCTTAATAGGAGATGCTTTTCAGATGTGGAGAACAAGACTGAGCACACAAGATGCAAACTCTTGGAGTATCAGCATGCACTGATCTCGGATCCTGGTAATATTGATTTAATGTAGAAGGAACATGATGTCCATGTGAAGTGTATCGAATTGGAGAAGCTCCAATTTAGCTACCTACGACAGAAAGCCGAAGCCCACTGGATGATAGAGGGAGATGCAAATACGGCTTATTTCCATGTGGTGATACGTAATAGGAGGGCGATGAACACAGTGCAGCAAATTACTGATCAAAATGGAATAGTTCACACTGAGCCTGAGAGTATACAGCAGAGTTTTTTAGACTTTTATCATGCCCTTTTGGGGTCGTCTCATGCTACTACTGTTGTCAATAATGACATTGTTTGACAGGGACCGATTTGTGTTGATGAACAACATGCAATCCTACAAAGCCTAGTGACGAATGAGGAAATTAAGGACATTGTGTTTGGTATTCCTAACGATAAAGCACCTGGACCGGATGGTTATTCAAGCAAGTTTTTTAATACAAGTTGGGATATTGTTGGTACCGATGTATGTGAGGCAGTCCACGAGTTCTTTAGGAATGGCAGGCTCCTTAAACAGTTGAATTGCACTACAATCACGTTGATTCCTAAGGTCTCGAAGCCTCAAACAGTTCAGCAATTCCGTCCGATAGCCTGCTGTAATATGGCATACAAAATTATCTCTAAACTTATGTGCAGCCGGCTAGCAAAAGTACTCCCACACATTATCTCCTCCACCCAAGGTGGTTTCATCCAAGGACGGAATATTGTTGAAAATATTTTGATATGTCAAGACCTTATTAAGCTGTATGGGCGGAAATCCGTCTCTCCAAGATGCCTATTCAAAGTGGATTTGCAAAAAGCCTATGATTCGGTTGAATGGGTCTTCCTTGATCAAATGCTCCAGGCATTGAATTTCCCCGCGGATTTCTCCAGGCTCGTTTTGGAATGTGTGACCACTGCTTCTTATTCATTATCTATTAGTGGAGATAGCTTTGTGTTTTTCAAGGGTAAAAGGGGTTTGCGACAAGGAGACCTTCTCTCACCTCTTTTATTCACGATATGCATGGAATACTTGTCGAGACTGCTAGCGCACACTACAGCCACTATGGGATTCAAATTCCATCCGTTGTGCGCCTCTCTTAAGCTTTCTAGTCTCATGTTCGCAGATGACCTTCTCCTATTCAGTAAAGGAGACATCCAGTCTATTATGATCCTTCTCAGAACATTTGCGACGTTCTCGGCCGCTTCTGGGCTAAAGATGAGCCCGGGAAAATCAAACGTATACTTTAATGGAGTTGATGCAGCCACTAGACGTGAGATTGGCCAGGTCTCGGGTTGTTCTGAAGTTCATTGCCTTTCAGGTCTCTCGGAGTCCCGGTTAAATCCACGAAATTGAATGCTAAGGATTGTAGGCCATTGATTGACAAGATTATGGATAGAATCCGCTCCTTGGGGGCACGGAAACTATCGTATGCTGGTCGCCTTGTGCTCGTGAAGGCTGTCCTGAAATCCCTACATACATATTGGGCTACGATTTTCATTCTCCCTTCCTCAGTTACTAAGAACATTGGGATCCTATGCAGGAACTTCTTATGGGACGGAGGTACGGAGTATAAAATAGTTCCTAATGTTAGTTGGGAGAAGATTTGTCGGCCTATCCATGAAGAGGGATTGGGGATTAAAGATGAAATTGTTTAGAACCGTGCTGCTATTGGTAAGCTTGCTTGGTGGATCTTTATGAAGGCTGAGAGCCTCTGGGTCCGGTGGGTCAGCCACATATACCTGAAAGACGCTCCATGGGAGGCTTATGAACCTCCTGCGGACGCCCCATGGACTTGGAAGAAAATTTGCAAGACTAAAAGCCTTTTTAAGGACGGTTTTGTGAATGGAACTTGGACTAATGAACCCCGTATGAGGTATACGATCAGGAAAGGATATGATTACTTGAGAGTACCGGCGCCTAAGGTAAACAGGCATGATTATATTTGGAATACCTGGACGATCCCGAAGCACCAATTCATTTGTTGGATGCTACAACACAATGGCCTGAATACCCGATCGAAAATGGCCAGGCTAGGAGTGGCTAACACGGACAACTGCTGTATTTGTGAGGAAGAGACTGAAACCCCGGAACACCTATTCTTTGAATGTCGATATGGCAGGCGAGTGGTCCGTTTGATCAGTGATTGGACAGGAATTCAATTTCCTTATGACAATATTGACACTTGGAGAAACGCGAGGAGAGGCTCGTCTACCCATCGAGCGATTGTCAATGGCATCTTGAATGCTATGATTTATAATGTTTGGTCCCAAAGGAATAAAGCAAGAATAGAGCAACATCTCATGAAACCGGAATGCATCGTCTCGAGTATTAAGAAAGAATTCCGACTATTATTGATGTAAATTGGGCATTGCCAAAACATTTTGATCACTTATAATATATTTACATTTTACCACAAAAAAATGAAACACTAAAAGGCCGGATTCAACCACGACAACATATCAACCGCACCCAATTCCATTTTCGAAAAAAAAGGAAATCTCCTAAACTGTCGTTTTAGCGCCGATACTCCGGCCTATTCAAAATGATTTTCGAAAATCTTTTAAAAGCACCGTCATCATGACAGATCTTTTTTCAAAAAATAAAAGAAATTTTTTTAAAAAAAAAACCATCACCTTGACCAAAGTAAAACCAGTCAACAACGAGTACCGTTAATACCACCGCAAATTCCGATTAATGGAATCAAGATACCTCAAACGGTTACATTTTATTTTCAAAAAAAAAAACGTTTTTCATGCACATACCGTTAACACGACCGAAGCTTCAATTAATGAAGTCAAGGAATCCGAAACGGTCACAAGACGTCATTTACAAAACACCATCACTAGACATCGCGTTATAAATGTCGAACTGACTAATTAATAGTAGTTTCGATAAAGGCACCGTGTCATCGTTTTCGAAATCGGTTCCCCTAAGAACCATGCTTCTTTTGAAAAACAAAAACACCATTTACTCTTTTGCTATCGTCGAATCCTTGACACACATGTAGCAATACACTTTCACGTCACAAACGATGTCAACACGCCATCGTCACCCTAATTTTACAAATCTTCCTTTTAAAAAAACAAAAAAAAAACCTTCTTTACTAAAGCTCGATCGTTTTAAAAAAAATCAAAACTCTTTGATCCTGAGCCGGGATCACGATCAATTTCTCACGTCGTACAACTGTGTGATTAACTGTCTGTGCTAGTTACTAGGGTCACCTCTATCCGAGGTCTTACATTTTGGGTCATCTCATCTCGAGAAAGTACTCTTTCAAATCTCACCCCCGAGATTAGTGTCAAGTCGTCTCGCTCTAGAGACAGGTCTCCATTAGGCGTTCTGCCGAAAACACCAAGAGTCTAAAGCACCTAAGTCCCTAAGCCAGTGACCGCACACACGTGCGAATCAAGGGTCTCGTTTCCACGTCGCTCAGTTGCGAGCATTCCTCGAGTCTTTAAATTATCTGGTGGATTTGACCTTATGTTCCTATTTTTGCTCCACTAGACCCGAGAATGGCGCTAAGTGGCAACGAAAGTAGCATCGACCAACACAATGTCCTGATGAACGTGGTCCATGGGGTACTAGGGATAGTGTCGTCGATCTCCTCCTCCATCGACGATGTCAGACGTCGCCTCGAGACCTTGGAAGGCCCCAAGTGGAAAACCCGGGAAGGACCAATAGGCCGGGAACTGATACTCAGTGGGGATCCATATGTCGAATATGCCAGGCTCGCACACCCTGTCGAACCTACAGGCCTTCGCCGTCCCTTTAGACAATTCACCGAATTAGGAGAATCCTAGGCTGAAGCCCTCAGAAAACCGTAGGAGGCCTGGCTATTATGGCCAATAGGACCCACCCCAGACCCGCCTATAGAGAAAAGGGGAACGGGTTGGAATCCAATTACTTACTGCCTATATCATCAAGGTCGGGGGCATGAAACCCAAGTGTGCACCGAACTCAAGCATGAAGTACAAGATCTGATTGATAAAGGGGTCTACGTCCCCGTAGGGGGTCTTCGAAGGAGGACTAGCTTCAGGTACCAAGCCAATCAAGAGAGCGACCCGTGTGAGCACCGAGTGTCCAACCAACGGAGGTTCCTCTAAAGGCACGTATAATCGGTCTTGGTCAGAGTCCAGTTCGCCTTAGGGCCAAGACAAAATAATAATAATAAATGTTTCCTTTTTCGAGTCAGGGAGATGGGAGGGAACATTGTCCTCCACCTCCCCCGTCAAGCAAAAGCACGGGCATCTAGCCCGACCCGTTTACCATCTATCTATAAAATAACTCTTTGTTTTTCATGCCTTGACAATCGCTTGACTTCTTTCAATAACTTACCTTATCGCTTAAAACTCGATACTATGCCACTTATCGATAACGGTTAACTAAAGCGCAAGAGCTACAACAAACGGCCCACTTAACTTCATCCTAAAAAGAGATCAGGGACAATAATCCCAGGTTCAACCCATCACTAATCCTCCTAACCAAATTGATGAGTGTCGTTTCCGCAGTCAAAATTAAATTTATAAACACTACTAACTCTACGGTAGATAGGGTAAGTAGAGGTCGATCCCACAGAGACTGACGTTATTATCTAAGACGATTTATTATTTAATAGTATAAATATATATATAATGGGGGGGGGGGGGTTTATTAGGTTTGAAAATAAAAATAATAATAATAATAATAATAATAATAATAATAATAATAATAATAATAATAATAATAATAATAATAATAATAATAATAATAATAATGATAATGATAATGATGATGATGATGATGATGATGATGATGATGATGACGATGATGATGATGATGATGATCATAATAATAATAATAATAATAATAATAATAATAATAATAATAATAATAAAATAAATAAATAAACATAACATAAATAAAAAATTAATCATAACAATATTCGAGACATGCATATATGATATTGTCGAGTTAATCATCGATTCAATTAATTAGACTCAAATAGATCGGTAACTAGTTAATCCCATGAACGCACGCAAATTACCAGTTTTATCGTTTTGACTCGTTAAACCCCGTGAACGCGCGCAAGTTTAATCCTAACCAAATTTATCAAATTAACCATGAACGCACGAATTAACTTAACAAATTTAGTAGCATTAAGAATACTCATCAATCGAATTATATTAAACCAGAACGTTGCAATTAAATATAACTCAATTATCGTACAAAATTCTAGCACTTAAATTAGACCAGAACGCTGCAACCTAATTTAAAATACTATTAATTTAACAATCGACTCATGTAAATAATCTTGGTGATCAGGCTAAATTAATAAACATGAAAACAATAGTCAAATCGTGAATTTCATACGAATATCAAAGTTCTAGTTAAACGTTAAAACAATAATGTAATCTCATAACTCATTGACAATAATCGATACATTACATGTTCAAATAACTGAAAGATTAAACTAAATAACTAATTAAACGATAAATTAACTAAATAAGATAGATAGATACAACCGTTAGATAAATTAGGAGTTGAATTGATCGCGTCCCGCATTAAAATTCGGTTGCATTCTAACTGACCTTGGCCGTGAAGGCCAAGGCCTTCGCCCTATTCTTATGTGGGTTTTTCGTCTCCTTGTTCTCCTTCTTATTACAGCCCTAATGCCTTCTTTTATAGTGTTGATTTTGTCATTGTGAAATTTATTTTTTTACTAAATTAATTGATCGTGATCTTATAATTCCACATCTTCTTCTTTCCTTTTTACACCAGATTCTCTTTTCTTATTTTTTCTATAATGGGCTGATGGTTTCAAGCGTGATTTCGACCCATTAGATGATGGAATTTTATTTTGCTCTCTTCAACAAATTTGTTCATCTCGAACTTAGCTTTCCAATGCATTTTGATTCGCATTATTCCGACATTGTATGAGTGAGATATTGTCGTCTTAAGACAGACCTGCAAAATACATACGATTTTACTAATTAATTAAAATATACATTAAAATCCAATTTAGTACAAAAAATAATATAAGGCCGATAATATATCAAAAGTTACTAAAGTTATAACGTTTAGCTCAAATAACACAAAGACGACATAAAAAATATAATATTAAAGGGGTAAAAATACGCATAAATATTGATTTATCACAAATAACAGCAAATCTACGACAAATGAGCATTCATACAAACTAGACTTCCCCGTTACCAACAACGCAGCCGAATACGAAGCCTGCCTAATAGGACTAAAAGCCGTTGTATCTCTAGGAGTTAAAAACCTTAGAGTACATGGGGATTCATCCCTAGTAGTCAACCAAGCCACGGGTACCTGGAAGGTTTAATTTATAGTGAAAGCCTAACCCCATACCAAACCAAAGTAGAAACAATGTCCCGAGAATTCAGCGAGATCGACTTTATACACATACCCCGCGAAGAAAACCAATTTGCCGACGCCCTATCCAAACTAGCCTCGCTAATAAACATTCCCAACCATCTTTTCTCTATGCCTGTCTGCGTAGAGAGAAGCGAACAACCGGCCTACATCCACAACCTCGAAACCGATGATACCTCCGGGGAACCCTGGTACAAAGCATTCCTAGACTTTAAAACCAACGGGTCATACCCACACAACACAAACACCAAAAACAAAAGAGCCCTACAAATACAAGCCGTCCATTACGTCCTAAATCAAAGACTATTATACAAACGAACCCCACAAGGAGTCCTCCTTAGATGCATAAACAAAAACCAATCCGATAGAGTCATGGAAGAAGTACATGACGAAGAGTGCGGACCCCACATGAGCGCTGACCTATTAGCCCGAAAAATAATGAGACTAGGCTATTACTGGATTACCTTAAAGGCAGATTGTCGACGTCACGTCCGTCACTGCCCTAACTGCCAAATATTTGCCAACATCCAACACCTACCGCCATATCCTCTCCATACTATAGCCACATCTTGGTCTTTCTCTACTTGGGGAATCGATATCATTGGAAAGGTACAACCGTCCGGGATCGGCGGACACTGCTTTATACTAGTGGCCGTCGATTATTTCACCAAATGAGTAGAAGCCGCTTCTTACACCGTACTAACCTCAAAACAAGTAGTCAAATTCTTACAAAATAACATCATCTGCCGCTATGGATACCCCACGAAATCATCAGTGATCAGGGGGCTCATTTCAGGGCTGACACCCAACAACTCCTCGACAAATACAAAATCCAAAGGCACAGATCCTCACCCTATAGACCTCAAACAAACAGGATCAAACCATCACCACGATCCTTAAGAAAATGATAGACAACTACCGGGATTGGCCAAACAAAATACCCTTTGCCTTATGGGGATACCGAACATCCTACCGAACACCCACCGGAGCCACACCATATTACCTAACCTATGGCTCCGAAGCCGTGCAACCCGTAGAGCTAGAAATACCGTCACTAAGGATACTAGCCGAGAGCGGTATTCCCGAAGAAGAATGGGACCAAAAACAATACGACGAACTATTACTCTTAGATGAGCGTAGTATACATGCCTTATCCAATGTACAAGCCTACCAACAGCGTATATAACGAGCCTTTTATAAACGAGTGAAAGCCCGAAACATACTTGAGGGAGACCTAGTTGTCAAATCCATTAGGCCCCTACCTTGTCAAGAAAATACTCTCGTGGGGCGCCGTGATTCTCACCGACTTAGACGGCCAAGAGTTCTCAACCCCGACCAACATTGACCAACTTAAGCCATACTACCCATAAACACCCACTACTACAAACTCCCTATTTTCTAGACACTTTGAGGTTGACAATTTTATAAAGACTCGACCCTATTTTGTACCTAATTATCAACCTTGACTCTTTCATGTGTCAAGAATTGTAAAATAATTATTAATAATTATTAATAAATTAAAAAACTGCTCCCACGTACTGATCTTCTCCCAAAACAACAATTATTCTCGGGCGGATATATGGATAGCTAATAATATTCCAATCACATAACCACTGCCGCGCATCAAGCTTATTATATTCATCTAAACCTAGGTAATTGTAATATAATTAACATCTTCATCCGCTCGTCAATCATCTTCATCCGCTACCATACATCTTCGTCGATCATCTTGATTCATCCGCGCATTAAAGTAATATCCTCATCTTCGTCAATCATCATCTCAATCAGCCGCACGACTATATTCAAATCTTCTTATCAAAATTTGTTATTCGTTGCGCTACCATTGATGGATCAGGCATCGTTTCGTCAATCATCAATTCATCAACTGACAGGTTTCATACGTGTTTATTATCGTCAATTCATCCGTGTTTCTCTCAATCGTTATTGATGATTTTGTTTGATGTAATTAGTTGTGAGAACAAAACCGTTGTTGTTCGTGATTTTATTGCTGATGTAATTTTATTGTTTGATGTGATTTTATTGCTGATAATTTTATAACAGTTGTGAGAACATAACATTAAGATAACAGTTGCTGATGATTTTATTGTTCAATTCATCCGGGTTTTCGATTGATTACAGATCATTTTTTTAATTGATGATTTTAGTTGCTGATAATTTTAATTGATGATTTTAATTTTATTGTTCGTAATATGTCGTTATTGAGCTTGTTCCGGTCACGAAAACAAGTAACCCGACTATGAATTCGGATTCTTAGTGTTCGAATATTGCACGATCGGGTTTACAGTTCCCTCCTTTCTTTACTCCACAGGTCGGACTTTCCCCGGTGGATTGAGCCTGCACCCTGCACAAGTAGCGCACAGGGCCTTGGAGGTTGTCCGAGGGAACCCTCTCCGATGCCTAAGTCAGTCCGTGAATGCCTTGATGAACCTAGTTCGTGAGGAGCTAGGTGGCATTTTTAGAGTAAGAGTCTAGAGAGAGAAAATCCAACCCCTTCTAAGTGGGAAATGGATGGGGATTTATACCTTCCCACAAGAGAGAGAGGAGGAGAGGGAAAAGAGCGGGAGAATGGGTGGACAGGAGGACGACACGTGGCTTCGCCTCATCCACCCACTTCCCCTTACCTGAGGCGGAATGACGGATGGGCCCTCGGCTTCCCCTGCTCGTACTGGGGGTTAGGGGATCCTGGGGACCAGCAGGCAGGGGGGGCTTGGTCGCCCTGCTTGGCTGACAGCAGGGCCCTGCCAAGCAGGCGCAAGCCTTAAAGTTCTTTCACGCCTTTTTGCGGGTCGACCCTGCTGGGCAACCCTTCTTTCGCCCTGGGGGAGAGTTATTCCCGGGTGACATGGGCGGGCGACCCATGGCACTTGGTCAACTCCCATCAATTGGCCCACGTCGGCCAGGGGGGAGCAGGGTCTCCCCCTTGGCAGGCGTCTTACAGGATGGGATGCGGTTGACTCTTGGGCTTCCTCGTATTTAATGCATTGCTTGTTCCCGAGGTGGGAGGTCCAGGCGCATTGGCTATAACGAGGAAGGTTAGCATGTTCCTCTAGTAATGATTACTTCTTGCAAAGTGGATTCTTGGGTAATGTGCAGATTTTATGATTGGTCGCTTCTTTTACAAGGGTGGTTGGAGTGCCATTAATACACCGCTTCAGCTCCTTGTATAAATTTCGCCCCTTTTGCCATTCTTCATAATTCATTCTTAACTTTCTTGCACCCCAAAGAAAACATGTCATGGATTACCAAAATTCTCTTCTATCGCGAGGCCAGGGTGGTGACCCGCCGCTGGAAGGGGTGTTGGAGACTAAGGTATCACAGGGTGTCCTTCCTCGCCCTTAGCCGTAGCCGGCGACTCAGCACCCGACTTCGTAGGAAACTCAAGAGGAAGGCATGTGTCAGGGCAGGTAAGCGTCCCAAGAGGGCTTCGCCAGCTGCTTCTAAGTTCAAGCGTTGCCCCCAGGGAGGGGGCTGCTTTGACAGGGGATGCCATGAATGCTTCCCCTGGCTGCATCCTGAGCAGTTTGACCCTGACTGCTCAAAGCTAACTTCTTCTCCGGAATCAGGCCCTTCCTCTCCCTTAATGAAGAAGGTCGGCTGTGGTTCCTGCGATAATGCTCGGACAGTCCCCTGTGGCAGGGACTGGGATGTTAGCAGTTGTGACTCCGGAGACAGCGACGGCCAGGGCTACTCTTCTGGCTGGAATGAGGACGACGAGTCTGCGGACCCCTTCAAAGACTCGGAAGACTAGGATTAGGGCTCCGACGCAGGGGGGTATAATAGCCCTGGGGATTATTCCCCAGGTTTTGACAATGACTAGGCTTGCTTTGTCAGGCAGGCAGGTTGAGCCAGGTTCCCTGGCTCTTTTTGTAATTTGGCCAGGCTTTGTAACTTGCCCATTTTTGGGCTTTTTCTAATGAAAAAGATCAAGCGGTTTATTATTATCGTTTGTTTGCGTTGTTTTTTTTTTTTTTTTTTTTTTTTGAGAGGGAGTGACGTCATCGGGGGGTGTTAGTCCTCTGACGCCATTTTGTCTTTTCGAGGCTTTTCTTGGAAAGAGAGGGTTGGTTGTTAGAAACGTGACACGTGGGGGGCGATTTGCGGGGAAGGCTTTGCAAAGTAGGGCGACCCTTTAGTTGCCCAGACCTATATAAGCCCATTCTCCTCCCCCTAATTCCCCTTTTAACATTTTCAAAACTCAAACCTTTCCTACTTCCTCACTCTCCTTGCTGCTGAGAATCTTTCCAAGACTTCAAGGAGCGCCTACTTTCGTATTTTTCCGCGACGGTCATCATTCTAGGTTAGAATCTTGATTCCAACTCTTCGTTTTTCTTCCTTTTCCTCATACTTCTTCACAAAATAGTATGTCTCGCGCTCACGCTCTTTCTTTTAGTCCGTCGTCTGGAGGGACGGAGGGTAGGAGAGGGGGGAGATCTGACTTAGCCTCTTCCTCCGGGGTTAGACCCGACGGGGGAAACCGCCTTGAGGAAGATGGGGGTGCCAACTCACCCGAACCTGCTCCCTTTGACGTTGTCGACTCCGACGACGACGCATTGGAGATAGACCCCTCTACAATTGCTGGCCCCCTTATTCCCTGGGAGAAGGGGAAAACGTATTTCTTGGATAAAAGTAAATACTTGATCCCCTTGAAAACCTACCCCGAAATCAAGAATCGAGACCTAATTTTGGAGAGCAATGCTGCTAAGGAAATCGAAAAGTTTTACAACTTCGGGGAGGGATATACAGTTATAGTTCCCGGGGAGAAAGATACGGTATGATGTCCTCCTGATGGCTGTGTGGCCGTTTACCACAAGAGCCTGGAATTCGGCCTGTGATTCCCTCTACACCCCTTCTTGGAGGAGGCCTTTAAGAGGATGAATGTGGCCATAGCTCAGTTAACGGCCTCGGCAATCAGGTCGCTGGTGGCCTATACCTGGACTTGCCTTTTTCATGGGGAAGGGCCTTCTATCGATGCCTTGCGCGCCATGACCTGGCTACAAATGGTGTCCTCATTAGGGGGAGACAGCTCCCCTGGGTATTGGTCTCTTTCCAGGCTGAAGAAGTACGCTCTGGTTTGGCCGGCTTTAAACAGCCTGAAAGACTGGAAAAATAACTTTCTGTACGTACATAGTGCCTCAGGATGGCGGATCCCTAGGCACTTTAGGAACCATGTGCATACCCGTATGGAGACTCGTGAAGAGTACCATCCGCGCGTCGGGGGGAAAGATTTGATGGTGAAATTGAGCAAGGCAGACGAGAGTTTAGTTGAGAAGTTCGAGGTCACCGATGAGCCTGGAGAAAATGGCCCTGCCTTCTTGCTCCCTCATGCAGAGCTCATTGCTACAGATGAATATCTGCTCCCATTGGGCCTGGTCCCTGGTCTTAAAGGTAGCTTAGGGGCTTTAACCGGCCTGATTTTTCTTTAGGTTTTCGTCCCATTATGTTTTCTCAACTGACTGTTTACTCGCCCTGCAGGCTCCGCTTCTCGTCTTTGGACCAGGAAGCAGGTGAGGAGGCTTGGCCTGTCCGAGGAATTTATCGTCGTTTCGAAGCGTCCCTTTCTTCCCCCCAACTTCAAGAAGGGAGAGAAGAACTTGATGAGGTTTGTGAAGGATCTCTCTTCTGGTCGGCGGCTCCCTTTCCCACCACGGCTGAAGCCGGCGATCCCTCTTAGTCCCCAGGGTGGGGAGGCCGAGGTTTCATCTAAGGCCACCCCTTCTGCTCGCAGGCAGGGCGATTCCCCTGCTGGGACTCACATTTCCCAGGGGCCTCCCCCTGCTGACTTTGAAGGGACGGGTGAGAGTGCTCCCCTGGTGCGTAGGAGGAAAAAGGGACAGGGAAACTTCCGGGGCCGTTCCTATGGTTGACCTGGAAGCTGATGTGGAGACTCTTGAGGCCAAGCGCCCTGCCCGCGATGTTCCAGGCACCCTTTTCTCGGAGGAGAATACTGAGTTCCACTATGCTGCAGGTGATAGTGTGGATGTATCGGGCCTGCTCTCTGACTCTGGCGCAGTTCTGGCAGATCGTCTCACCAAATCTATAACCTCTACTTCTAACCAGGTGATCCAATACATCCAACGCACCTCCAAGATTTTGCAAGCTTCTGCCGAGCTGGCGGCTCTCAGCCGCCTGAGTGATGAGGAGTTGACCGCCACTCCTGGGGCTTCCCTTCCTGATCGCCTGGCTATGGTCGAGAGAGACGTTATTCTGATCAATAATTTGAAGGATAAGCTGGCAAAGCAGGAGAACGAGCTGGAGGAGGCGAAGGGGCAGGCCAATCAGTGGAAACTCCAAGGGGAGAAGGCTGTAAGGGAGGCGTCCAAGTTGAAGGTGGAACTGAAGGAGAGCCGCCTGGCGATGGAGCACGCTACAATGTCCCTGGCTGAGATGGAGCGTTTCAAGAAGAAAGCAGCTGATTTGGAGGAGAACCTGTCCAAGGCCAACTCAGATCTCAAGCAGGCCCAGACTGGGTGGCAAAATGAGAAAGACGCCATCCTGAAGGAAGCTGAAGACGCCATACTGGGTGGCAAAATGCCGCGGACTTGAGCTTTGAGAATGGGGCTGGGGCTAATTCCTCCCTGGAGCTTGTTATGGAGGTGATCAAGGAAATGTTTCCTGTCTTTGACGAGGATGCTTTTCGGAACTTTTACGCTGCTAAGAACGAAGCTCGGGCAGCTGGAGCCCATAAGGAGACTGCTGGTCCCAGCCAGGATGCGCCTAATGCTTAGGCTTTTTCTTTGATAATTCTAACTCTTGTGCTGAGCCTAAGTATGGCCAGCTTGCCTGTAATGCTCCGGCTTCTTTGGATTTTTATTTTGGGTGGTGTTGTTTAAACAATGTTACTTTTTCCTGAATCGGTTTATGAATTTTTGTCTTTTATTTCTGCTTGCTTTGTTTTCTGTATAAGGTATGGCATGCCCCCTGCTTGCCCAGAGGTAGGCAAGGAGGTTTTCGCCTTTTTTTTATACAAGGTTGGGGAGCCTGCCCCCAGTCCTTGTTGATTTTGCATGTCCCTGGCTTTTGACCAAAGTCCAGGGGGCCTGCCCCCTGCCTGCCCAGAGGTAAGCAGGGAGGCGTTTTTGCGTTTTTTATACAAGGTTGGGGAGCCTGCCCCCAGTCCTTGTTGACTTGGCCTGTCCCTGGCTTTTGATCAAAGTCCAGGGGGCCTGCCCCATACCTGCCCAGAGGTAAGCAGGGAGGCGTTTTTGCATTTTTTTATACAAGGTTGGGGAGCCTGCCCCCAGTCCTTGTTGACTTGGCCTGTCCCTGGCTTTTGATCAAAGTCCAGGGGGTCTGCCCCCTGCCTGCCTAGAGGTAAGCAGGGAGGCGTTTTTGCGTTTTTTATACAAGGTTGGGGAGCCTGCCCCCAGTCCTTGTTGACTTGGCCTGTCCCTGGCTTTTGATCAAGGTCCAGGGGGCATGCCCCCTGCCTGCCCAGAGGTAAGCAGGGAGGCGTTTAATTTTCGTTGGGGGGGGCCATTTTCCTTAGTTCTGGCAACAGGGGGGCCTCCCCCTATTGCCCCCTGCTCGTTTGTGTGTGAAAACGCAAGTTTGAACAGGCAACGAGTATAGACTTGAAGTTCTTTTCATTTCTTTGTAGAAAATTTAACACAAGGGTGGTCGGAGCCGTCGACATTCTTTGACCGTTCTCCGCCAATTTTCTAGGAAACGAAAACTATCTTAAGATTTTGCTAGACATAATACTTCTTTAGGGTGTCTACGTTCCAGTAAGCACTCAACTATTGGCCCTCAAGATTGGCGATTTTATACGTGTCTGGCCCTAAGATTTGAGTTACTTGGTATGGACCTTCCCAGTTAGCACTTAGTTTGCCGTGCTCTCTCGATTTTCCCACAGCCTGTGTTTTTCTGAGAACTAGATCACCCATCTGAAAATTTCTCTGATGTACTCTCTTATTGTACGCCTTCCTCATTCGTTGCTGGTAGGCGACGATATTGGCACTGGATTCCTCCCTCACCTCACTGACCAGATCTAAGGCCTCAGCCATTGCTACTTCATTCTCAGCCTGGTCGTATTGTAGGGAGCGCAGGGAAGGGATTCTGGCCTCGATTGGTAATAGAGCCTCTGCACCATATACTAGACCAAACGGGGTCTGGCCTGTAGATTCCTTTCGGGTGGTCCGAATTGACCAGAGTATGCTGGGGAGCTCGTCGGCCCATCTGCCCTTGAGGTCATCTACCATCTTCTTAAGGCCATTCAGGATCTGCTTGTTGGCTGCTTCTGCCTGTCCGTTTGTTTGAGGGTGGCAGACGGAAGAGTAGGCAACTGCGACGCCATGGCCTTCCAACCAGACCCTCAGGGGGTCGTTATCAAATTGCCTCCCATGATCAAATACTAACATTTTTGGTAGGCCGAATCTAGTAATGATATTCCGCCATATCACCTTCTTGACTGCAGGCTCAGTAATGTTAGGCACTGCCTCAGCCTCCACCCACTTGGTGAAGTTGTCGATAGCCACGATCAGGAACTTTCTGCCCCCGGTGGCCACCGCAAAAGGTCCTAGTATGTCCATCCCCCACTGAGCGAAGGGGATGGGGGATAGTATTGGCCGGAGCTCTTGGGCCGGGGCATGGATGAATGGGGCAAAAAGCTGACATTTCCTGCACTTTTGAGTCAAGTCTTTTGCGACGGCCAGCAGGGTCGGCCAGTAGTATCCTGCCCTCAAGGCCTTGTGTGCCAGCGACTTTCCTCCTATGTGATGGCCACATATTCCAGAGTGGATGTTATCCAATACCTCCGCCGCCTGCTCTCCCCCCAGGCACCTGAGCAGGGGGGACGAGAAAGATTTCTTGTACAAATCTTCTCCCATTAAGATAAACCATGCAGCTCTTGCCGACATTTTTCTTTTTTGTACGGGGTCAGACGTTAAAATTCCGTGTTTCTTGAACAGGATGATGGGGGTCCTCCAATCTCCAGGCCCTGCCTCCTCCACAGCGCCGACGGTTTGGCAGGGGACGGTAGATTTTTCCTGGATGACGTCTACCCATACCGACCTCCTTATATCCTGCAGGCTGGAACTAGCCAGTTTTGACAGGGCGTCTGCCCGATTGTTCTGGGACTGAGGGATCTGTTTGATTTCATACGATTTCAGGCCTGACAATTCCCTTTTCACCATTTCCAGGTATGCGGCCATCGTTTGGTCCCTGGCCTCATACTCTCCATTGATTTGGTTGGCGATGAGCTGGGAGTCTGTTGCCAGGACAATCCGCTCTGCGCCTGCGGCTTTGGCTAGGTTGACGCCTGCGAGCACTGCTTCGTACTCAGCTTCATTGTTTGACGCGGGGAAGACAAATCTGAGTGCATGCTCAAAGTCAGTCCCCTCTGGGCTGGTCAACACGACTCCGGCCCCTGCTCCATTAGCCGTGGAGGACCCATCGGTGTATACTATCCATTCGCCGGCGGTTGGGCTATACTCCTCAGAGTGGGAGCATTCTGCTAGAATGTTGGCCAGGGCTTGGGCTTTGATGACTGTTCTGGATTGGTATGTTATCCCTAGTCCACTCAACTCAATAGCCCACTTTAGCAGTCTGCCTGACTTTTCAAATTTCTCCAGCACTTTCTCTAAGGGCTGGTCTGTCAATACTACGACAGGGTAAGCATCAAAGTACGGCCTCAATTTTCTGGCTGCTATGACAATCGCATAAGCTGCTTTTTCGACCATAGGATAATTTTTTTCTGCTGCCCCCAGGGCATGACTTACAAAATATATGGGCTGCTGAGCGCCTGCCCCTTCCCTCAAGATGACCGCGCTGACTGTCACATTGGTTACAGCGATGTAGAGGAAGAGTTTTTCCCCTGCCACTGGCCTCGCCAGGGTGGGGGAGCTTCTTTAAATGTTCCTTCAACTGTTCGAAGCCTTCCTTTTGCTCATCCTCCCACTTGAATTGCTTGTTGCCTTTCAGTATTTTGAAGAATGGGGTTGACTTGTCTGCTGACCTGGCGATGAATCGTGCCAGGGCGGCCATGCGGCCTGTCAGACGTTGGATGTCCCTGATGGTCCTGGTTCAGGGAGGTCCAGAACAGCCTAAACCTTCTCGGGGTTAGCGTCTATCCCTCGAGAGCTGACAAAAAAACCCAAGAACTTTCCAGAACGAACCCCAAATGTACACTTCTTTGGATTGAGTTTCATTTTGTAGGCGCGCAGGGAGGAGAAGGTCTCCCGCAGATCTGCCAGGTGTTCATTGTCTCCTTTGCTCTTTACAATGGCGTCATCGACATAGGCTTCTATGTTCCTACCTTTTTGACCTTCGAACACCTTGTCGACCAGGCGTTGGTATGTGGCCCCTGCGTTCTTAAGCCCGAATGGCATCATTTTGTACATTTAGGTGCCTGAACTGGTGATGAATGCGCATTTCACCCTGTCCGGCTGCCATAAGTACACTTGATGATACCCTGAGAAGGCATCCAGGAAGCTCAACATAGTATATCCACTGGTAGCATCTACCAGTTGGTCGATCCTGGGGAGTGGGTAGCAGTCTTTCGGGCAGACCTTGTTGAGGTTTGTAAAGTCCACGCACATTCTCCATGCGCCTGATGATTTCTTAACCATGACTACATTCGCTAGCCACTCTGGGTAGTCACAAACCTCAATAAAATCTGCCTTCAGAAGTTTTTCAATTTCCTCCTTGATTGCCATGTCTTTCTCTGCGGACATATTCCGCTTTTTCTGCTTCACAGGGCGGGCGTCCGCGCTTACGTTCAGCCTGTGAACGATACACGTTGGATCGACCCCTGGCATTTCGTCCGCCGAGTAGGCGAATACATCCTTGTTATCTTTTAACAGCTTGACCAGTTCAGCCTGGTAGGATTCTTCCAGGTCAGCCCCTATAAGGACCTGCCTCCCTGGCTCCAGGTCCACCAGCATGCTCTCTCCCCCAGGTTCCAGGTGGTCTGACGCCTGATTACCGGCTGGAATCTCGCCCTCCCTGCTGGGGGAACTGTCAGCTTTTCTCTTTCCTTTTCTTTCACTTTCGTGAGTTTGCAGGGCCACGGAGTAGCACTGCCTGGCCGACTCCTGGTCTCCGTGCACTTTTTCTTCTAGGCCAAAATCAGTAACATTGGTTATAGTGAGAGCCCTAATTGATATGGCCGCCTCAATCTCGTCCAGGGTGGCCCTGCCGATTAGGGCGTTGTAAGCAGACCTCGCATCCACTACAACGAATGATGCCCTGATATTTCTGGCGGTAGCCCCCTCCCCAAATGTTACCGGTAGGTCTATGATCCCCATGGGCAGTACGCCTGCTCCGCTGAACCCGTATAATGATCCAGGGGCAGGTCGTAGGTGCCTTTTCTCCAGGCCCATTTTTTCGAAGGCGTCTTTGTATAGCAGGTTCGTGTACGCACCGGTATCCACCATGCACCTTAGCACAATGTGGTTGCTGATTTCCAAGGATAGCACCAAGGGATCGCTGTGAGGGTACACCACCCGCCCTGCATCCTCAGGGGTGATGCTCAGCGTCACTCCCTTCGGGCTTCCTGCTCTTTCAGCATAGCAGATCTGGTTCCTTAGTTCACGAATTTGCCTTTTCTGACCTCTTCGGCTGATCTGGCCCTCTGCATCCCCTGATATCACATGGATTACCAGGCGGTTCTATACTGAGCCCTCGGGCTTTTCAGGCGCTTCTTTCTGAGATTTATTCCTGGCTGCGTAGTTGGCCAACCAGCCATTCCTGATCAGCTTCTCAATTACGTCCTTCAGGTGGCGACACTCTTCGGTGGTGTGGCCTACGCAGTCGTGGAAAGTGCAGAATTACTTGGGGTCCCCCTTTGGGTTGCGCGGTTTGCTCGGGCGATTCCATTTAGCAGTCTCCTTTTCTAGTTCGAAGATCTCTACCCTGGATTTGTTGAGGGCTGTGTAACTGTCGAACCTGGGCTGGTAGAAAGTGCGCTCTTTCTTGGGGGTATCCCCTTCCTCGGCTTTCTGCCTTCCGGGCTAATTCCTGCCACGTCCACCCTGCGGTCCCCCCTGCTGCCTGGTGGGGCCTGCGGGGGTATCCAGTAGGCTATGGAACTTCTCCTGCAGCATAAACTCTTCAGCGATTTTCCTGGCTTTGGCCAGAGTTTCTGGCTGAGCCCTGATCAATTGGTTCTTCATCTCTCCAGGGAGGAGTGAGTTGGTCAGTGCGTAGGTCCCTGTAGGATCGTCTATTTCCTTGACCTGCTGGAAGGACAGGTCGAACCTCTTCAGGTACTCCCTGACAGACTCACCCTTCTTTTGCCTGAGAGTCATTAGGTCGAACCGAGTAAGACGACCCTCTTGTTTCCTGCATACTGGTCAAGGAAAGCCTCTGCCAGCTCTATGAAGAAACATATCGACTCTTGTGGCAAATCCCTGAACCAGCCCTGGGCCAGACCCACCAGGGTGGTTGGAAAAATTTTGCACCAAACCGCGTCATCGGCGTCGTACATTCCCATATGGCTCTCGTATGCCGCCAGATGATCCTCTGGGTCAGTCGTGCCGTCGAACTTAACAGAGGGCATTTGAATCTTTGGGATTGGATATGCCTGAACCTTAGGATGAAGCGGGGTCTTGGTTGGCCTGCCCACCATTCTCGACCTGCTCGTGCCTGAATAGTGACCGTGGTCATCCCTTCTGTCAGGGGTCGGTCTCCTACTCTCAGGGGAGCGGTACCTAGGTGGGCGCCTGCTTATCGCTTTGCCATCCTTTGGAGGGGAGTGATGCCGTGAGCGCTTCTTCTGAGCAGGCTCGAGGTTATCACCCTGACGGTGCCTGGACCTCAGAGGCTGACCATTGTTAAGCCTCGACTGCAGGGTCTGGGACAGTCCTGGCGCAGGCGGTAATTCTTCAACCGGTGTCAGCCTGGAGAACACATCACCCTGTTTCTCCCCCAGGCGCTTGGACACTGGCTCCTTGTGCCTCATGCGATTTCTCAAGTCTTGGGATAAACCTCTTCTTTCACGAGCGGCCGTGGATTCTGTAGTATGAATGGAGAATGCTTCTTCAGGACCTGCAACCCCTTGCTGTGCAGGCGGCTCCTGACGGGCTTCTGTGATTCGCCTTTGCACCTGCGCATACGCCTGGGGTGTCTTCCTGGCCTTTCTCTAAACATTTCTGACGGCGGTCCGCTTTGTACCCCCGGTTCCTTCTCCACTTTCAAAGTGGAGCAACCTGGGGGTCGTGGCGACCCTGCCTACCAGATCGTTCGAAGTAAATTCTTGATTCAACATCGCTGAGAAGAACGCCGCGGTCTGCGCCATCTGGGCAGGGGTGAGGTTTAGAGTCTGCCCCGCATGTGCCCCCTGCCCTGCCATGGCAACTACTCCTTGACCCAGTGCTCCCTGAAGACTGGCTCGCCCCACGCCTGGAATCGTGGCGGCGGGGGTTACTTCCAGCGGCATGCCATAACGGGGAGCATTGGGCGGGTTTGCCACAGAGCTAGTGTCGAAAATTTCAGGCATGTTTGATTGTAATTGGTTAATATGTTAATTTCGCGTTTGAGAATAGTTGATTTTGTGGGTAATTTCGTGGGTACAACCTACTCTTCCCCACAGACGGCGCCAAATTGTTCCGGTCACGGAAACAAGTAACCCGACTATGAATTCGGATTCTTAGTGTTCGAATATTGCACGATCGGGTTTACAGTTCCCTCCTTCTCCTTACTCCACAGGTCGGACTTTCCCCGGCGGATTGAGCCTGCACTCTGCACAAGTAGCGCACAGGGTCTCGGAGGTTGTCCGAGGGAACCCTCTCCGATGCCTAAGTCAGTCCGTGAATGCCTTGATGAACCTAGTTCGTGAGGAGCTAGGTGGCGTTTTTAGAGTAAGAGTCTAGAGAGAGAAAATTCAACCCCTTCTAAGTGGGAAATGGATAGTGATTTATACCTTCCCACAAGAGAGAGAGGAGGAGAGGGAAAAGAGCGGGAGAATGGGTGGACAGGAGGACGACACGTGGCCTCGCCTCATCCACCCACTTCCCCTTACCTGAGGCGGAATGACGGATGAGCCCTCGGCTTCCCCTGCTCGTACTGGGGTTTAGGGGACCCTGGGGACCAGCACAGCAGGGCCCTGCCAAGCAGGCGCAAGCCTTGGAGTTCTTTCACGCCTTTTTGCGGGTCGACCCTGCTGGGCAACCCTACTTTCGCCCTGGGGGCGAGTTATTCCCGGGTGACATGGGCGGGCGACCCATGGCACTTGGTCAACTCCCATCAGAGCTTATGTTTGATTACAGAAAGAGCATTTTTTTTTTAATTGATTGTTGTTGATAATTTTTGTTTTCCTAAATATTACTATTGGTGATAGTTTATACCCACTAGTACTAGGTTCATAAGTTTTCATGAGAACATAACACAGTTGGAGAAGTAAGAAGAACAGGAAAAAAAAGGAATTTGTTGATAGATTTGTAATGTCCTTGTCATCTGATTTGTATTCGATTTCTAATTAAATTTTTATCTTTGTACCTTTTGATATTAGATTGGGTTAATTGAAATTTATGTTCTCTGGGACTGTGAGGAACGATTGCCCTGCTATGATCTGCTACTTCTTTCGTACGGAGGATGGTTTCCTATTTTACCCATTATTTGTCTTCGTTAACTTCTGATCTTACCGAAGGGAGTAAAATACAAGCGCTTCAC
This sequence comes from Agrostemma githago, assembly GCA_958450325.1. Classification (NCBI taxonomy): domain Eukaryota; kingdom Viridiplantae; phylum Streptophyta; class Magnoliopsida; order Caryophyllales; family Caryophyllaceae; genus Agrostemma; species Agrostemma githago. The sequence continues at coordinate 29,659,707 of OY288250.1, read as the reverse complement.
ACAATAACGTTTTGTGGTATTGTCTTATATAAAGGATAGGATTGGCGTATTATTCATAATACTCACAGTAGTTGCTACTTTGGAGATTGCATTCAAAGAAGTAAGAATATAACGATGATTTCACGTGATATAAAAAAGGAAAGTAATATTGGAAATTTAAATCAGCACTATAACTCCACTATACTATGTACGTAGCAAGCATTTGATTGCAACAAAAAAAATTGATTAGTTGCAGCACAAAATGGATTAAATTGAAAAATTCCGCATTAAATGGTTCATCATGTCCTCTCTCACATTCTTGAAGCTAGTAACTGTTTATTGGATTGGAGGCCTTGATCATCGATGCTTTATTTGTAACCATGAATATATATTCCTCCAAAAGCTGACTTTTTGTATTGCTTAATATTTCAGGTTTGTTAAAATCTCTCTCTCTTTTTCTTAAGGTATTTCTTCTCATTTTTTATGGTCTTAAGTGTTGTATAATTATATTAATATGTTTGATAATGTAAAGGATAACCACACAAGCGAATTAAGCATGCTACAATAATGATATTATCACCATCACATGTATGTTTAGAACTACTATAAAATAAAATTTGACTTAAAGAAATTATTGTATGTATATGTAAGTGGTTACAACAAAATGAATTTTAAAAAATTGTGGGTTAATTATTGTGAATTCAACTAATCAGCTAAATGTTGTCAGTTTATTGTAAATTTAATGCATCAACAACAGTTTAGTTATCTAAAATACAAATGGTTATTATGCATGAAATTATCTAATTCAAGTTATTCAACTGAGAACTACATATGCTTTATTAAATGTATTTCCCGTACCAACTACTAAAACAACTATTTTTGCCTAACTTCTCTCTTTTAAACAAACTGAAAACGTTTTACGCATGTGAGGGTTAAGAGACAGTTTACTTCTTTGAAAAGATAACTTGAGTGATTTTTTTATACAAAGGGATTGTTGGAGGATGATGTGAGACCGTCTAAACAATAACTACGTCATCCTCTTTAATGGAAGAATTACAAATTCAGTAAAAAGAGACATGTCTGATTGCGCATATGTAGGTCTTAATTTTTATTTTGAAAAAAGTATTAACAACTTGTTAGCTACGTCCACGGGTAAAGGGAAAAACTTTCACTATTGATGGGAGGGATTTGTCGTGGATCCCCGCCAACAAATAAAAACCAACTATTCCTAACACGTAGATAGGGCAAGTCGGGTCGAGTCCACGGGGACGGTAAGAAGTGTCTAGACTAAGGTCTACCCAAATATAAGACTAGGTCATAAGGCTAAGCTACGACTAAGAATAAGGAAACAATGACAAGAATGATGGAGAAATCTAATAAGGAAAGAATAGGGTTAGGTCGGGTTCATAAGTTTAGTAGGATAGTTGGGAGATCGATGGTGCAAGGTTCACTTAGTTACGAAGGTTGGTCCGCGCTCTCGCTTCAAAGCCAATGTCCGCACTCTCGTGTCAAAGACAAAACCCGAATACTTATGCAAGATGTTACCCAATACACAAGGATTTAACCACAAATCAATCACACAATGAGAAGAGGAAGACAAGCAAGAGAAGTATTTGCAACTTCTACTCTAACAAGCAATTCATCAAACACATGGTGTGCAAAACATGTGACTAGTAACAAAGAATCCACCTTTACGCACAATCAAACCCTAATCATCCATAATCAACACTTAATCCCCCTACTAACCCCACAAAAAGTCTACTCACACATAATGAAACTAATACTAACCATAACAAGAGAAATCAACACAAACAACAAAACATCCATAATAAAACTAGTAAAAACTATGAACAATTAACAAAACAATGAACAAAGATTAAAAATTGAAACTTGAATGATAAAACAAGATTAAGAGAAGGGAAAAGAGAGAATATACCATACTAGAAGATGAAAGGAAGAATGAAAACTTGCATAAAAGAGAAAACCCAAATACATCTACCAAGGTTGTCAATCTTGGTAGAGATCTTCAAGAATTCCAATAATACAAGAGTAATCTAAGATTAAGAAGTAATTAAAGACTAATCTACACTAATCTAAGCTAACCTAGGCTAAAGTATGTCTAGGGTTTAGTAAGATAGAGTATGGTAGAGTATGGTGCTTAAACAATACAAAGGGAGGGTATATATAAGGTTACAAGAGCAAAGGAATTGAAAAGAAGAGTCACGGTGCTGTACTAGGCTCATCCCGACCGGGATGGATGGTCCCAACGGGATGGCTTCATGGTCCCGACCGGGATGACTCCATGGTCCCGACCGGGATGACTCCATGGTCCCGACCGGGATGGCTCATCAGAAGAGCTGCTTTGTTTGCTCTTCATCCCGACCGGGATGGGCACTCATCCCGCCCGGGAAGGGTCTTGTAGGCGTCCAATATGATCATAAAGGTCCCTATTTGCTCTTCATAGGCTTCTCATCAATTCTCGGTGCTCGGGATCGAGTCTAAGGGGCTCGGGAATGGGTCCCAAGGTCTTGGGATCGAGTCTAAGCCACCGAGTGATACTCGCTTCTCTTTGTTGGCTCCAAATGTGTCGGAAACGAGTCGGAATCGTTCCCTTTCTACAATATTGATCCTAGGAACCTAAAACAAGTTAGAAGAAGCGTAAGTAGCCTCGAAAACTGCTCCAAAGAGCGATTCCACAAGAGAAACCGGGACCAAACACAACAAATAGGCACTACAAACTACACTTATCAACTCCCCCACACTTAACCCTTACTCTCCCTCGAGTAAGCACAAACTAACTAAAAACTAAAAGAAACTAAACTACTAACCGAGCGGGTATTATCGTACCCTACGCCCTTTCAACTCACGCGAGTACACTTAGAGGAAAAGTGCACTCCACAAGGCAAGTGAGGTCTTGCGACAAAACTGTGGATGCAACCGGACACAAAAGCACACAAACAAACAAACATACAAACAAACAAGCAATCGGTTGCACCCAAGAAGAAATAAATACCGCTTCCCTCTGAAAGAAACACCGGTTTAGGACTCAAGGCAAGTGACAACGTTCCCGAACTAATAATACAAACCGATATGAACTAAGCCCTAATAGTATGACTACAAAGCAATAAAAACGTTGATAACTTACCTAGGTTCCTCCTAACCTTCTAAGAACGTACTACGGGACGATCGGCGGGATGGAAAAAGGATGAACAACGGTGTTAGTCGACACTGTAGGTAAGTGAGACCCCGCCCCCTTTAGTGATGAACCAAGAGGGTCGTCCATGCTCAAAAATAGCCCAACTAGTCCAAGTAAAAAGGTGGATAAGGTTTGCAAAATGAGGGAAGATCGATCATTACCGCTATCATCCTTCCTAGGGACTCGGTCCTTTGGTAGGCTCCTCACGGTAACGATCGGAAAAAGGCTTATTTTGAATGGGTGAGAATCTTTTTGTGAGACGGTTTTCTTTGGGCATTTTTCTTTTTTTCATTAGGCTTTTGAGTTGCTATACCATTTTGTTTTCTTATTTTGTATTTTGTTTTTTATTTGTTGTGCCTTTTTCTTTTTCTTCTTTCTTTTCTTTCTTTTTCTCTTTTTCTTTCTTTTGACTTGGCTAGCCCTTTTTGATGAATCATGTATTGTAGGCATTTCTTGCAACCAAGTAAGAAACTTTCAACAAATTGCAACTTATTTGTGGAAAATGTGTATGAGGTAGGGAAATAGGTGAGTCGGGACGACGCCTTCCCTTCAAACCCACAAAAAGGTGGAAAACTTGGTCTAATCAAACAATTTCGAACACGGTCACCTAAGGGACGGGACTCGGCAACCAAGGCCTTTTCACACCCCACGGTCATAATGGTCAAAATGCAAATCCCGTAGTAAATCCCTAGTAGACTAGGTGGACTCAAGGTAAAGGACCAACGAAACTATTGATTTAAAGTCATTCTACTAGACTAAAGTCCAAGACTCGATTCATACTACAAGAAAGGGAAAGTAAACACTTGCACACTAGCCTCAAAACCGGGTTTTCGAAAACCTTTTATTACACAAGACACAAACTACACAACACAAAACAAGACGCAACAAAAACGAAAGAAAATGAGACAAAGATGACAAAAGAAAATAAAACAAACACACAAAGAGAACAAACACCACCCCGAACTTCCAAACAAGCCACCAAATCAACCTCAAACTCTACAAAGCTCCACCCGAGCACACATCATCACAAATTCTCCTCCAAACTGCACAAGAGATAAAGAGGAAAAAGGGATAAAATATGTTACCGGATGTCTTGAAAGCCCTCCAAAGTTAACGGTGATTAAGCGACCTATAAGGAGAAAGGGAGGCAAAACACGCACAACACAACAAAAATACGACACAACGACACAAAAGGAAAAGACACAAAGGAAAAATCTTTTTGATTTTTGTGAAAAAATTTCAAATTTTTAGGGATTTTTAATATTTTTCGAAAAAAACTACGAAAATAAAACTAACTTACACTAGGATATTGCTCCCCCACACTTAAACCGAGCAATGTCCTCGTGCTCGATCGGTAGTGTGCGTAAGACACTAAAAAGAAGGAAAACTACGGAAATAAAGCCAAAAATCAAAAAGAAAAGCGGAGAAAAGGTGGAATTTGTCCGGCCGGGGTGTAGTAAAGTCACCATGGGCCGAGACGAGAAAAGATATGGATGGGGGAAGAAATAAAAAGAAGGAAATAAAAGGAAATGGGAGGGGAGGACTAGGTGTAATCAAGTCACCTAGCCCGGATTCCGCCTAAATCCGACTAAATCCTAAAAAGTGAAAAATAAAGAAAAAGTGAAAAGGCTTGTAAATTTGGATTTTTGAAATGACTCTTGATGTAGTCACGTCATCTAGAATCGGGAGCAATGACTACCAAGGCCCCGAGGGCGACCATGACACAAATGCTAAGGGGAAGGGAACAAACAAAGGGAGACAAGCAATAAAAGACGGAAAAGAAAGGATAGTTGCCGTACCAATCGGTTAGCAACTCACTAACTCCATCGTCTCAATGATCATTAATGACACATAGCTTGTCTTCTTCATTGTCATTCCTCTTCATTCTTGAATAGGTTGCATGGTTGAAGTACTAGACTTGCAATGGAGTAAATGAGGTGAGATTTGAGGTGAAACTCGATGTGTAGTGAAGAAAAGATGAGGTGAGGGTACATATATGAAGTGTAGGGATCATGGATAGTCGCAACGGTAGGTAGGGAGGTTGGGAGGGGGTATAAAGTGGTAGGGTGGGCTAACATGACAAAGAAGAGGCAAAAGGAGGAGCAGGGCACTCATCCCGATCGGGATGACATCCTTCCCGGTCGGGATGGCTCATCCTTCCCGGTCGGGATGGCTCATCCTTCCCGGTCGGGATTCTCTCTTCCCGGTCGGGAAGAGTCTTCTAACCCTTCATTTCCTTGATAGTTTCACCCACAAGGCCACCAATACATCGAGATCTAAAATCTCGTCCCCAAAAGCTTGTCAAAAGCTTCAAAAACCGGCTCTCATGCCCAAATCCAAGCTTCTATTATCCACTACTCTCCTCGAAACTTCATCTTCACTATGACCTATCAAGTGAACTCAATAAACACCATCAAATATCTCCCTCACATCGCTCAAGAAAATTCCAAATTACAAGAGTTCCACAAAACAAACAAAATCCTAGAAACAAAATCACAATAACACAATTACAATCACAAAAGCTCAAAAGAAGAGGGAAGGGGAATCTACAACATGACGGTTCTTTAGGAACTCCGTCAAACCGAGAATGGTGGATTCCTCCTTCTTATCCATAGCCATCAAGGGCTCGGAGGAGCAAGTCAAACGCACGAGCCACATCATAATGAGGGCTCAAGAAAACGAGCCAAGCTATCCTCCATGGCCTCCAAGGTGGAGGCAAGAAGTAGTAATCCAAAGACCCAACGTCATCTTTCATGTTGTCTCCGGGGTCTATCCATCCTACAAGCTTTACCGACCTCTTCCTCCCTAAGCACCGTCTCCTAGCACAACCAAGGCTTGAATTTCTAACACAAGGGTCAAAAGGGAGTTTAACCTTCTTCTTTTCATCAAGCAAACCCAAGTCATCAACAAGTTCTGGCCCAATATCTCCCAATCCTAAAACATCGTTCTTCCCCACATCATCAATAAGAAGAGATTTGAAACTCAAACAAGCGGTTTCAACCTCCTCTAAACCAAGATCCAAATTACACACAAGGGGTTCACAATATTTTATTGGATTATCACATATGGGCGACTTGATTTCTTCATTCACGTCCCATGACTTCACAACACTTATCACCTCACTCAACTCATCCCAAAGTTCTATATCCTCTACAATAGGCTCATAAGAAGCGGCATGAAGCTCAAGAGGAAAGCAAGCGGAGGGGATTGAAGGTTCAACAAGTATAGAGGGGGTAGACTCCTGACTTTCCTCTATTATATCGGTGTTTTCATAAATGAAACTCTTCAAATTCCCACTATCCTCACTTAATTCTTCACCAAAAACTCCTCCATCGAGGATTATCTCCTCTTTCACCTCTTCTTGGGTAGACGATTGAGGTTCTTCAAAGGAAATTTCGCTTCCAAAAGGAGTTTCATCGGCGACTTCGTGATTAGGTTGCTCCCTTTGCTCAAGTGGGCACCCTTCATCTAGTTGTGACGTTCGGGATAAAAATATTACGGTTTTAACCGATAATGCATTTAATCGAGCATCCATCGCCTCGGTTTCCCTTTGATATTGGGCCATGAATTCAACTTGGTTCTTTTGCATTTCAATGGCCATTTCTTGTTGTCTCCTTTGCAATTGAAGAATCGATTTATATAACTCCAAGTTGGGCATTTGGTGGTCATTGGGGTTTTGGAGTGCTACTTGGTAGTGAGGTTGAGGTGATTGGTAATATGGCGGGTTTTGGGGAAATTGGCTTCCATAAGGAGAAATATGATGAGGCATGGTGGGTTCACGATGGTAATTTGAGTAATAACCACCACGATCGCAAGGTTGATAAGCACTCACTCGATGGAAGCCACTTCCATATCCTTGAAGCTCATACCCACGGGTTTCTCGATTACTCGATGAAGCTTGGTAGTAGTGGGGAGACATCATGGCATAGTCTCGATTCATGGAGGAAGAGGAGTAGCCTGTTGCGGCTTCTATGGGTGGGGAGTTTAGATCAAACCTCAGGTTATACTCGAAAATCGTGGTTCGTACCCGGTTGAGGACCTCTCAATCTAGCAACTGTCAGTTAAAGTGGCTCTAAGTTGTAAAGAAGATGGTCACCACCTCTAGGCACAAACTGTAGACTAAGAGCAAACGTGAGAAGTCTAGTGCTTTTTGGGCACTAGACAAGAAGGAAATAAACTTCGCACACACAAGAAGCAAAGGAACAAAAAGAAAAAGGAAAAAAACACAAAAACAAAAGACAAAGTCAACTAGATAGGCAAACTAAGTCTAAACTAGCATCGTCCCCGGCAACGGCGCCAAACTGATGGGAGGGATTTGTCATGGATCCCCGCCAAAAAATAAAAACCAACTATTCCTAACACGTAAATAGGGCAAGTCGGGTCGAGTCCACGGGGACGGTAAGAGGTGTCTAGACAAAGGTCTACCCAGATACAAGACTAGGTCACAAGGCTAAGCTACGACTAAGAATAAGGAAACAATGACAAGAATGATGGAGAAATCTAATAAGGAAAGAATAGGGTTAGGTCGGGTTCATAAGTGTAGTAGGATAGTTGGGAGATCGATGGTGCAAGGTTCACTTAGTTACGAAGGTTGGTCCGCGCTCTCGCGTCAAAGCCAATGTCCGCACTCTTGTGTCAAAGACAAAACCCGAATACTTATGCAAGATGTTACCCAATACACAAGGATTCGACCACAAATCAATCACACAATGAGAAGAGGAAAACAAGCAAGAGAAGTAATTGCAACTACTACTCTAACAAGCAATTCATCAAACACATGGTGTGCAAAACATGTGACTAGTAACAAATAATCCACCTTTACCCACAATCAAACCCTAATCATCCATAATCAACACTTAATCCCCCTACTAACCCCAGAAAAAGTCTACTCACACATAATGAAACTAATACTAACCATAACAAGAGAAATCAACACAAACAACAAAACATCCATAATGAAACTAGTAAAAACTATGAACAATTAACAAAACAATGAACAAAGATTAAAAATTGAAACTTGAATGATAAAACAAGATTAAGAGAAGGGAAAAGAGAGATTATACCATACTAGAAGATGAAAGGAAGAATGAAAACTTGCATAAAAGAGAAAACCCAAATACATCTACCAAGGTTGTCAATCTTGGTAGAGATCTTTAAGAATTCCAATAATACAAGAGTAATATAAGATTAAGAAGTAATTAAAGACTAATCTACACTAATCTAAGCTAATCTAGGCTAAAGTATGTCTAGGGTTTAGTAAGATAGAGTATGGTAGTGTATGGTGCTTAAACAATACAAAGGGTGGGTATATATAAGGTTACAAGAGCAAAGGAATTGAAAAGAAGAGTCACGGTGTTGTACTGGGCTCATCTCGACCGGGATGGATGGTCCCAACGAGATGGCTTCATGGTCCCGACCGGGATGGTTGGTCCCGACCGGGATGGTTGGTCCCGACCGGGATGACTCTATGGTCCCGACCGAGATGGTTGGTCCCGACCGGGATGGCTCATCAGAAGAGCTGCTTTGTTTGCTCTTCATCCCGACCGGGATGGGTACTCATCTCGCCCGGGAAGGGTCTTGTAGGCCTCCAATATGATCATAAAGGTCCCTATTTGCTCTTCATAGGCTTCTCATCGATTCTCGGTGCTCGGGATCGAGTCTAAGGGGCTCGGGAATGGGTCCCAAGGTCTCGGGATCGAGTCTAAGCCACCGAGTGATCGTCGCTTCTCTTTGTTGGCTCCAAATGTGTCGGAAACGAGTCGAAATCGTTCCCTTTCTCCAATATTGATCCTAGGAACCTAAAACAAGCTAGAAGAAGCGTTAGTAGCCTCGAAAACTGCTCCAAAGAGCGATTCCACAAGATAAACCGGGACCACAAACTACACTTATCAACTATGTCAAGAATACAAATGACAAACTCGTATGAGCTTTCGCTAAGACTTAAGAAACTCAATTGGTTGAATGATTCCTAAGATGGAACGGAAACTCTTATCCACTTACCTTTCGTAATCATGTCAGAGAGTTTTAGTACATATAGTAAAAAAACCTACCACACTTCTTATTTCCTTAGACGTGGGACAAACCACAAAAACAAGGAAACTTCTTCAAAGTACACATTCTTAAGCATGCAAACCGAATTAACAGGTAAAAATGTTATTATAAAACCGTCTTCTGGGGAAATATAAGAAACTAAAGACACAATCCCAACAAATCCAAATAAACTTATAAACAAGTACAAGGTATGTTGAAATAAATAAAGCTACTTTTGATTAATATGCAAAGGTGCACATACGTACCTACATAGAGTACATAATAAGTAATCACTACATACAGCTTATATGTCACACATTCTTTGTTTGTTTGTATTCTTGTTCGTCTACATTCTTTATAGAGCAAAATTCAACATTTTTGATCTTATTGTATACTTTTTGAAGTGATAAATTTATTTTGACTCAGGCGGACGCCGAAGCATATATTCAGAATGAAATTGATTGCAATCCAAGTAACAAAAAATCTCGTGTTCATCTTGAGAATGAAGCATTCAATAAGCTCATGTGTGTGAGTGATGTATCACGCCCGTTAGGATACGGATTTGGTGTGAAAGAAAGTGATATATCTGGAGTGCATCGAGTGTTAAGAAAAGAAAATTTTGACAGTGGTGAGAAAAATACCTTAGTCATACAGAAGATGGAAAAAGTTGTCACTAATCTGACTAAGGAAAACAAGACACTGGTGGAGAAACAAGAAGAATTACAAATGAAGAATGATTCCCATGCTCAATTATTGAAGATGATGTCCGGACAGTTAGGCCAAATCTTGGATGCTGTAAGTTCTAGAAAGGCACCAATTGAGTATCTAAGTCTCGCAAGAAATGTCTTACATACGGCAAATCAAGAGGTAATCTTACACCCTACATTGTATATAATTTTATATACTTGGATTACATGGACAAAAAAGCTCTAAAACAAAAATACTGACCTGAATGAAGAAAAATTGTACCCCGTATCGGCAAACATGGACATATGGATTATGCGGAATACATATTATAGTATATACTATGTAATACAAATGGCTTATTGAATAGTAGTAAGTCTTACTATCATAAGCATATACTTAGGAATTGCTTCGTTATGGAATTCTAATTGCAGGATTAACTAGGCTATGAATTTATGATATCATATTGCTTTGTTATGGAATACCCGTAATCTGCCCTTTCCGTAGACGTGATTAAGTCTTCTGTATGGACTTTCCTCTGGAATATATGCAGGATCTACATTGCAAAATTGTTGAATGTGAAACAAGTTTAGGGGAAGAAATCTTATGTGGGATCGTCTTTGATCTTGAGTGTAACCTTTTTTGTTTTGTTCATTTTTAACGTCTTTTCTATGCTTGGTTAAGCTTCCTGAAACAGCATGTGTGACTGAAGTATTGATTAGTCTATTCAGATCTTGTCTCCTTTCATGCCTTTGAGGCACTATATGGTAATGTTGTGTATACGCTTGTGTAAACTACTTTTCTCATCAAACGTGACAAATGTGCGTGAACCTAGAAGCTTTCATCTTAATCTTATCTAAGCTTGCATCTTAATCTTAACCTTTCATCACGTTTGTGCTCATATAATGTTAGGAAATAAGTGCCTAGCAATTGTCCTTTTGGGCCTTGAATTGATTTGTTTATGATATCTTTCCTAAAGTTGATCTTCTTGTTTTAGTAACATAAGATTGTTTGGTTTTAGGAAAGATTGAACCGTGTTTCCTAATTAGTTTACCTAACTAGTTTAGGTGGAATAATACTATATAAAGACCTGATTAGTTTCTAGGTTAATTAGGACAGAGAGATGAATTGAGAGCACAATATAGAGGGTTGATCTGTGAGGTTTTCTTAAGAGGAAAACTCAGTCTGTTCCGAGTCCTTTATATTTGGTGGTTCTATTGATCTTGTCTTCGTTGGAGACCGTTGGAGTTTGTTCGGATCTTGATTGGCCACAAGATCGTTTGTCCTTCGTCTCGTCGGTGAGTTCGTCGCAGGTCGAGCTCAATCTGGGTAGTCTCTTTCCAGTTTGAGGTTACTATCTGGTTGGTAGAATTGGTAGTACTTATGACTTTAGCTGTGAGCTATTAAGCGTGTGTATTACGGTTTACTGTTGTACTATTATCTCCACAATAGTGAATTTGGTCTCCTTCTCGGTGTGGACGTTGCCAGTGATTTTGCTGGTGAACCACGTAAATATGTGTGTCACTTTATTATTGTTTGCTATTTGTTTTGTTCTTATCGCATAATTAACAAACCATAGGTAACGGGATGCCTCCGTTGCAACAAATTGGTATCAGAGCTTTAGGTTAATTTGATCTGTGAGAAAGACGTCTGGGGTAAGCGTTAAAATTGAGAGTTTTGATGGGAGGAATAGTTTTTAGTCTGTGGCAGATCAAGATGCGGGCGTTGTTAAAGCAACAAAGACGGTGGGCGCCATTCGTGAAGAAAGACGACACAGTCACCGCTGAGATGACCGTTCTGGAGGAGGAGAATTCAGTCTGTCTGATGATATCATCACTGAAATCGGAGGAAGATAGAAGTAGTGGTGGTAGTACTGATAAACAGGTGGAGCAGCAAGTAACTCTGGATGAGAGTGAAGCAAAATCTGAAGATCAACCACTACAATCTGAATCTGAATCTGAATCTGAACCATCAGCTTCTTCATCACCAGTTCAAAAGCAGCAGAGTTTGGTCCGTGAGCGGTCAATCAAGCTTTCGAACAGGTATGGTAATGAATATGAGGTGGGTCTATCTGATCTAGTTCCGAATAGCAAGTTCCAACATGGTTTGGACTTGCTAAATTCTGCAAAATATCTGATTGCCCTTTGTTGGGCAATATCTGAGGCAGGAGGGGGAGAGGAGTTTTATTTCTGGTACATCTGTCATTCGTTAGAGTGCATCTGGTACATCTGTCTGATTGAGGAGATTTCTGATACATCTGATCTGGCATTCTTTGGAGTGCATCTGGTAATCTGATCTGGCATTTGTTGGAGTGCATTTGTCTGACCTGATTGAGAGATAATTCGAGTCAAGGTGGAGATTGTTAGGAAATAAGTGCCTAGCAATTGTTTTTTTGGATCTCGAATTGGTTTCCGACCTGAATCTGCTTAATTAGGAAAGTTTCCTAATTAATATCTGGTTGATTAGAGTTTCCTAATCAATATCTGAGTATCTGACCTAGGATTTCCTATTGCATAAGGTTTCCTAATCTGTTTAGGGTTTTTGTTTAGGTTGAGAGTAGTATATAAACTCTCATACCCTTACCCTAAGAATTATGATATCAGTCTGAAATCTGTAACCTCTCCTCAAAATTAATAAAACTATCTCATCCTTCTGCCCGTGGATGTAGCTAATTGGGTGTTAGTGAATCACGTAAATCTGTCTGTCTCTCGATTTTACGTTCTTATTTTTTTGTCTTTCTCTTCCGTTACAACAAATTGGTATCAGAGCTTCAGGTTCGGCTTCCGCTGAGTCAGGCGTTATTTGGGTTTGTTGAATTTTTGGTGAGAAGATGTCGGGGGCAACAATTTTAAAGGTTGATAAATTCACGGAGAGTAATAGTTCCGGGTTGATAGGCTTGGGTGAGGATGGTAGTGTTGGCGGTAAGGTGGAGTTTTCACCTGTACGGGTCGAACTACGCAATTCTGAAGACAAGCTATCAACGGTTGTTTCCGCTTCTCAATGAGGCGGGCTCTTAGGTGGAGCAGGACCCGTGCCTTGGGTGGAAAAAGGAAAGACCCGTGCCATGGGTTAAAAAGGCAGGACCCGTGCCTTGGGTGGAAAAAGGCAGGACCCGTGCCTTGGGTTAAAAAGGTAGGACCCGTGCCTTGGGTGAAAAAGGCAGGACCCGTGTGTTAGGTGAAAAAGGCATGACCCGTGTCTTGGGTGAAATAGACAATCGAGATCTCGGAGAAGATCATTTGTGCTTTGGGCTGAGAAGCTGAAGCAGGTTGGTACTACGGTACTCGAGGGAAAGGAGAAAAATTACTATTGACTGAAGACCGTTGAAAGATGCGATCGTTCAGATCAAGGTGGAGACTATTGGGACAAGTAGTGACTTGAGAATCGACTGTTCGAAGTTGCACTTTGAAGATTGGTTCGGGTTGGACAATTCTAGTCAAGGTGGAGATTGTTAGGAAATAAGTGCCTAGCAATTGTCCTTTTGGGCCTTGAATTGATTTGTTTCTGATATCTTTCCTAAAGTTGATCTTCTTGTTTTGGTAACATAAGATTGTTTGGTTTTAAGAAAGATTGAACCGTGTTTCCTAATTAGTTTACCTAATTAGTTTAGGTGGAATAATACTATATAAAGACCTGACTAGTTTCTAGATTAATTAGGACAGAGAGATGAATTGAGAGCACAATATAGAGGGTTAATCTGTGAGGTTTTCTTAAGGGGAAAACTCAGTCTGTTCCGAGTCCGTTATATTTGGTGGTTCTATTGATCTTGTCTTCGTTGGAGACCGTTGGAGTTTGTTCGGATCTTGATTGGCCACAAGATCGTTTGTCCTTCGTCTCGTCGGTGAGTTCTCGCAGGTCGAGCTTAATCTAGGTAGTCTCTTTCCAGTTTAAGGTTACTATCTGATTGGTAGAATTGGTAGTACTTCTGGCTTTAGCTGTGAGCTATTAAGTGTGTGTATTACGGTTTACTGTTGTACCATTATCTCCACTATAGTGAATTTGGTCTCCTTCTCGGTGTGGACGTAGCCAGTGATTTTGCTGGTGAACCACGTAAATCTGTGTGTCACTTTATTATTGTTTGCTATTTGTTTTGTTCTTCTCGCATATTTAACAAACTGTAGGTAACGGGACGCCTCCGTTACAACATATAAATTGGTTATTATTTTGTAGGTTTCAGGTTCTGCAAATGATGATTGTCCGTCGGAGTAACTGCAAGAATTTGCTTTCAGACTATTCTATTAATTAAGACGGTTGTGTTGCACGCACGCGGGTTTTGTTATTTAATACTCGTTATGAGACATTTCGTTACATATATTTTTCTTTTCGATCGACATTAGATTGGGTTTTTAATTTAGTACGTACTCAATTATGTTTGAGAGCACATATTTTCACATAATTTTTTTAGCCTTCCATTTTGTACTAGACATTATTGAGTCAATCCTGATACTATATTTGCATGATTGAGAATCATACATTACTACGTATATTGGTTATTATTTAATACTTTATTTGATTAACTTTGTTAGATACGTAGTTTTTTTATTTTTTATTTATTCCGTATTATATTTAATTTACGGTAAAAATGTTGAAGGTTAATTTTATATCCTTTTGTCAATAGGTAAAAAAAAGAATTATGAACTATTTTCTTTAAAGTAAATCTTGACGCTTTTTTGTGTCAAGGCTAGTTACCACCAATTTTTTTCTTTACGCACATTAGTGACAACCTCTGAGTTCTTGACACATAAAAGCGTCAGAAATCTTGACGCCATAAAGTGTCGGCTTGAATTGTTCACACAAGAAAGTGTCGAGAATAGTGACGCTTAAAAGCGTTAGAAATTCCTGACGGCCCAAAATCCGACGCTTTACTGAAGCGTCAAGAATATAATTCTCGACGCTTTAAATCGGCAAAAATCAAAGGAAAAAATGTCGAGATTCATAGAGATTTGTATCGGCCAATAACCTGAAACCCTAAACTTCGATGCCAATAACCTGGCACCAAAATGACCCTATGGTGGGACACATAACCGTGAACCCATGTCTAAGACTGGCCAAACTTTCGAGGGACAAAATGTCTAGTTAAGGCGTAAAAGTGCGGACCCTTAACCAGTCAAGGCGTAAAATTGTGGACCCTTGACCCCCAAACGACATATCCATAGAGTCATAATAGTATTCCATAAGGAACGGTCAACCCTTAGCAGGCCAATAACCTGAAACCAAGTCAGGGTACTAGGTAGGCCAATAACCTGAAACCTACCCAGTTTGGTATATTATTGCTCTTCTCGAGTAGACCAATAACCTGAAATCTACTCGATATCTTATATTCTAGCCATACCGTATATAAAATGGAACAAGGTCCAAAAGATAATATCTGGGCACCATGGATAACGTCATGTTAACATGTCAAACGCTCGTAACCGAGCAATCAATTTTAATAGCATCAATACAAATAAAGTATAATAAAATTGCTAGAGTATAAGATAAATTTTCAGCATAAAAATCAATATCGCTTAAAACAACCATTTATCAAAAGTATATTATTCGATCATGAAGACTAAATAAATTTGACGCCAGCTATCCAAAGACCTACGAAAAAGATGAAGTATAACAACACTTCTGGGACAACTCTCCCTAAAACCACTCACCAAAGCGATCGTCAATGTTTTCGTTGCAAGAAAGCTTATCACCCTGGGAAAAATTGCAATGGGACTGATACTACATGCTACAATTGCCAGGGTATTGGTCACACTGCAAATCGTTGCCCCCAAAAAGTTTCTCAAGGTTCGGGGAGCGGTAGTGAGAACAATAGGCCTCAACAGGTGCCCAACCAGGGTCGTATTTACGTGATGAACGGTGCGGAGGCAGAGACTAATCCAGATGTCATTACTGGTACATTTCTTGCTAACTCTATTCCGGTATTCGTATTATTTGATACTAGTGCTTCATTATCCTTTATCTCCACATCATTAGTTCTTAAGGCTCAACACATACCTAGTGCCCCCACTAAAACCACCATTGCTCTTCCCACTGGGGAGATTGTCTCTTTTTTTTTGTTAAAATGTAAGTAGTATTAATCAATAAATCATGTACAATGTATCATGTACAATGGCCTATCAGCCGGGTCACATAACTAACATCCTTATTGCTCAGTTTGCCCTTCTCGAGGCCACTAAAATACCAGCTCATCTCTTTCTTGATCATTTTCCCTACCGCTTCAGGACGAGTTATGCTCCCCTCTAACTGACACCTATTCCTTTGTGTCCAAATATGATAAATCGAGGCATTAATAATCCCATTGACAGCAGCTCTTTTCAATTTCGAACCTCTACTTTGCAGCCTCCACTTGTTATCTAACTCTTTCGGTATGCGAGCCTGTACCCATGTTGCTAAACCATTCACTAGGATTGAGCTAAATTCACATGCACAGAACAGGTGCGCCTGATCTTCAGAATTTTGCTCACAAATACAGCAATGATCATTCTCACTGATCTTCAACCTGTAAAGTTTAGATTTAGTGTTCATACCTTGGTGCTGATATAACCAGTTAACAAACCGATGCTTAGGTAAGGTCCACCGATCCCATACTAAGCTGTGCCAGACCACCTCCGTCCCTTTATCCCGAATCCAGTGGTACCCTTTGGCTATGCTATACGGATTACCTTCGTTCCATTCTCCAGCCTCATATGCATCCTTGAACTTGTCTTTGATTGAACAAATCTTCCTCCATCCCCAGCTGGTGTCATTTGTTGGTTGATATTCCATCCAATCTTTCCCCTTTAAATAAATATGTTGGACCCATCTCACCCACCAAGCCAATTTTCCAATAGCCGCTTTATTCCAATTGCTGCTTTGTATTAAATTTAGACCTCCCTCTCTATAAGGTTTACATATTTTATCCCACGAAACTAGTGGAGTTCGGGTAAATTCCGTACCGCCATCCCACAAATAGTTCCGACAAATAGACTCAATATGTTTAATAACCCCTTTCGGAAGGAGGAAGATAGTCGCCCAGTAATTGTGAAGGGTACTTAATACTGATTTGATAAGTACCAACCTTCCCGCGTATGACAGTTTACGGACCCCAAGACGCCTGATACGTTCTAGCACATTATTAATTAGTGGCTGGGGAGATTGTCTCTTGTTCCATAATCTTTCGTGACATTTCCGTATCCATTGCAGGAGCTGACTTTCCCGCTGATCTCATAAGTTTTAAACTCTCGGAATTCGACATTATACTTGGCATGGATTGGTTAGCTAGGTTTGACGCAAAGTTCGTGTGTCGAGATCAAATGATCATTCTGAAAAGTCCTTTGGGTACAAGGTTTTCGTATAAGGGTATCTCAGTTAAACCAAGAATTAAATGGGTGTCTGCCCTAAAGATTAGGGAATTGAGGAGAAAGGGATATCAGGTGTATTTATGTAGTGTACAAGATGTCACTACGAAAGCTAAGATTGAGGATATTCCTATTGTTTGGGAGTTCGGCGATGTGTTTCCCGATGAGCTTCCAGGTGTCCCTCCAGAGAGAGATGTCGAGTTTAGCATCGACCTCCTACCCGGTACTGGACCTATTTCAAAGGCACCCTACTGTATGGCTCTTGTCAAAATGCAAGAGGTAAAGAAACAACTGGAGGAATTGATCGATAAGAGCTTTATTCACCCAAGTGTGTCACCTTGGGGTGCCCCAGTACTGTTTGTGAGGAAGAAGGATGGAAGCATGAGATTATGCATCGCCTATAGAGAATTGAACAAGGTAACGATCAAGAACCGTTACCCACTCCCAAGAATCGAGGATTTATTCGATCAACTTAAGGGAGCAAGTACTTTCTCAAAGATCGACTTGAGGTCGGGTTATCATCAAATCCCAGTGAGGAAAGAGGATATCCCTAAAACCGCTTTTCGATCAAGGTATGGACACTATGAATTTGTAGTGATGCCCTTTGGTCTAACCAATGCTCCAACGGTGTTTATGGATCAGATGAATAGGACCTTCCATGAGTATTTGGACAAATGTGTAGTGGTATTCATCGATGATATCCTCATTTATTCAAAGAATGAAGAGGAACATGCTAAACATGTGAGATCAATATTGGAGAAGTTAAGAAAGCAAAAGTGGTTTCCAAAGTTCTCAAAATGTGAATTCTGGCTTAAGAAAGTCGCATTTTTAGGCTATGTCGTTTCTGGTGAAGGCATTAGCGTTGACCTAGCTAAGGTTCAAGCTATAGTGAATTGGGAAAGTCCAAAGAATGTGAGGGAAATACGTAGCTTCTTGGGTCTGGCAGGATACTACCAAAGGTTCGTCAAGGACTTCTCAAGGTAGCAAAGCTAATGACTTCTTTATTGAAGAAGGAGTCAAAATTTGTGTGGTCTAGTGCATGCGAAGAGGCGTTTGAAGAGTTAAACAAAAGATTAACGTCAGCACCAATCTTGACTTTACCCGAAGAAGGAGTGAGCTTTGATGTTTACAACGATGCGTCAAAGAACGGCCTCCGCTGTGTATTGATGCAAAATTGAAAAGTTGTAGCCTATTGATAAGTGTGTCTTGTAGTGCTTATTTGTTGTTTTTGGTCCCGGTTTCTGTTGTTAGAATCGCTCTTTGGAGCGGTTTCTAGGCTACTTACGCTTCTTCTAGTTTATTTTAGGTTCCTAAGACCAATCTTGGAGAAGTGGAACGATTCTGTTTCGTTTCCGATACATATGAAGCCAATGAAGAGAAGCGACGATGATTCGGTGGCTTAGACTCGGTCCCGAGTCCCTTGGAGCCCATTCCCGAGCACCGAGAGTCGATAAGAAGCCTAGGAGGAGCAAGTAGGGGCCTACATGGCCGTGTCAGAAGCCTACATAGCCGTGTAGTGAGTTGGGAAGCAAAGAAGAGAGGAAGCAAGCTACAGGGCGTCATGGTCGTGACCCATGACCATCATGGCCATGACGAGGGTTCTTCATGGCCGTGAGCCCCCTCATCATGGCCGTGAGCCCCCTGTTTCTCCTCGCACTTTGTCACTTCATTCCCTTATTCTTACAACCCTATAAATACCCCCCTCTTGTAATATTATGTTATGTTAGACCTTACCCACTAAACCCTAGCATACTTAAGCCTAGATTAGCCTAGATTAGTGTAGATTAGTCTTTAGTTAATCGTTAATCTTAGTTTAATCCTTGTATTAAGGGAATTCTTCAAGATTCAACCAAGATTGACAACCTTGGGAGATTGTTTTGGGTTTTTCTTATTAATGCAATGCAAGTTTCAATCTTTCCTCCTCTTGTTAGTAGGTATAATCTTCTTATTCTCTTTACTCTTAATCCTTGTTTAATCTTTCAAGTTTTAATCTTTGATTATTGTTCTTGTTCTTTCTAGTTTCATTATGAATGTGATAAGTGTAGTTTGTAGTGCCTATTTCGTAGTGTTTTGGTCCCATTTTCCTTGTGGAATCGCTCCTTGGAAGCGATTTATGGGTTACTTATGCTTCCTTTAGCTCGTTTCAGGTTCTCGAGACCATTCACGAAGAGTTGGAGCGATTCCGACTTAATACATACACTTTTTGGAGCCAACGAAGTGAAGGAACGATCACTCGATGCCTTGGATTCGACCCCGAGACCTTGGGACCCAATCCCGAGCCTCCGAGACCCGATCCCGAGTCCCGAGAATCGATGAGAAACCCATGAGAGGCAAGGAGGGACCAAAAGGAGCTTAAAGGAGGCCTACAAGGCTCAACCGGGTCGGGATGGCCTCAACCGGTCCCGGTTGAGGTGCGCAGAAGAGGAGCTGCTGTCTGGAGCCCATCTCGACCGGGAGCAGGCCTTCCCGGCCGGGACCAACCCCATCCCGACCGGGACCACCTCATCCCGGCCGGGACGGCCCAGTGGCAGCCCGCCATGCTTTCTTTCCTCTCCTTTCCACTTGGAACCCTATATATATACTCTTCCCTTGTTTTGTTTAGGATATATACTGATGGTTAGGGATTCGTCACGTCCCAACCGTCAATAATATAACCGGCTAATCCTAGCTAGGGTAGATAGGGTAAGTCGGGTCGAATCCACGGGGACGGTAATGTATAGTCTAGACTAAGGTCGCCTAAATACGAGACTAAGTCAACGAGCTGCTAAACTAGGAATGGTAGAGAGGGGAGAAAGCTAAACTAAGACTAAGGCTAAGGAGAAAGCAAACAAGGGAGAACGGGCTAGGATTAGGTTAGGGTCAAAGGGGTAACAGAATGGTCAAGGGAGAACTAGAGCGAAGGAGGTAGTAGGGTGATCTAGGTTGGTCCGGGCTCTCGCAACTTAGACCCACCTAGAGGTTCCACCTAGAACCCATCTCGGTGATACACAATACAAACGGGGTTCTAGCGCGCTATGGTGGCCTAGGTCGCATCCGGGCTCTCCCTACTTAGACCGACCTAGGGGTCGTCCTCACCGGGCTCTCGCAACTTAGTGAGGGAACCGAACCCACAAACAAACTAACACCCACAAGAGAAAGGCAAGAAAAACAAGTATATGCATCTACTAGTCAATCAAGCATTTCAACAAACATGTGATGTGCACCAAACCAAGAGGAAACCCAAATCTTCCACCAACATCTCCAACAAACCCTTAATCACCCAATTAACACCCTAATCACCCTACTAACCCTAGCAAGAACACTACTCTAACATATCTAAAGTAAAAACCAACATAAACAAGGTAAACAAACTCAAACAATCAAACATACACAAACAAACTAGTGAAAACAATAAACAAGAACTAAAGATGAGAACTTGAAGAATAATAAAGGATTAAGAGTAAAAAGGAAGAGAAGATTATACCATACTAGTGAAGAAGAAAGAACAAAACTTGCATTAATGAAGAAAACCCAAAACAAACATCCAAGGTTGTCAATCTTGAATGGATCTTGAAGAATTCCCTTAATACAAGACTAAACTAGGATTAACCACTAATTACCGACTAATCTACTCTAATCTAATCTAATCTAACCTAAAGTAGTCTAGGGTTTAAGGCCTAATGAAGTGCATAACATTCACAAAACAAGGGAAGAGTATATATAGGGTTACAAGTGGAAAGGGGAAGAAAGAAAGGAGTGCGGCCAGAATTGGGCTCATCCCGTTCGGGATGAGTTGGTCCCGTTCGGGATGGACCCTTCACAGAACACCTCTCTTTTGTGCACCTCAACCGGTTCCGGTTGAGCCTTGTAGGCCTCCTTTAAGCTTCTTTCGGTCCCTCCTTGCTTCTCATGGGTTTCTCATCGATTCTCGGGACTCGGGATCGGGTCTCGGAGGCTCGGGACTCGGGATCGGGTCTCGGAGGCTCGGGATTGGGTCCCAAGGTCTCGGGGTCGATTCCAAGGCATCGAGTCATCGTTCCTTTACTCCGTTGGCTCCAAAATGTGTATGTATCGAGTCGGAATCGCTCCAACTCTTCCAAATCGGTCTCGGGAACCTGAAACGAACTGAAGGAAGCATAAGTAGCCCATAAACCGCTCCCAAGGAGCGATTCCACAAGGAAAATGGGACCAAAACACTACAAAATAGGCACTACAAATGACACTTATCATATACTTCATTAGACACTAAACCCTAGATTATTTTAGAATAGATTAGCATAGATTAGTGTAGATTAGTCTTTAGATTATCGTTAATCTTAGATTACTCCTTGTATTAAGGGATCTCTTGAAGAATTCAACCAAGATTGACAACCTTGGTAGATTGTTTTGGGTTTTCTCTTTTATACAAGTTTTCATTCTTCCTTTCATCTTGTGTGGACATGACGTAGGTCCACCCTGACGCGGCCACGCGCGGGTTTGGGTAGGCGAATGAATCTCATTGTAAGATTGTTCTCGGGTTCGAAATTTATGTCAAAATGGAGTCGCCACCGAATTTTGTGGTTATTCGGAACCATACGAGCCCACTCTATGTCGTCATGGGCTACACACAAAGTAAGTCCACTTCGATTTCAGAGTTTATGGGGCTCGTCCCTTTGCATTGTTATACCGATACCGTTTACACCGGCTTTCGTATATAAAATGACTCTCGTGCGCCAAGGGTTTCGGACATCCGGAAACCAAAGGTTCTTAGTAAGGGGTGAGGGTACGTGTTGGGAAGCCCACTAAGGACACCCAACCCCGCCCGCACATGGCGGCCTCTACTAAGACATCGTTCGTGTTCGTGTACGCGCACTAGTAAAATAATTAAATGATATGCAAACAACGTTTTCAGGCTAAGCATGTGAATTATTGATTTGCTACGTCATTTAATTCATCTTAGTTATGGTCGAATTGATTTAGCATGCGAGGTTCATTTATAAAGCGTAAAGCAAGTAAATAAATAAAGCTCGAAAATAAACAGAAATAACGTACAAGTTATACGGGCGGAAATACAACCCGGAATTCACAATACAACATTACATAAAAAAAAATAATTAACAAAATAAAAATAACGCAATACAATGATAGGAACGGACCCGTATGTAAACTAGACCGCGAATTAGGTAAAAGGACTAACCCCGATTAAATACGCATTATGTCGTGTACTAAACGAAGGACGAAAACATGAGACTGTGGCATATTGCTAGCCCGATCTCATATCCCGTAGTCTTGTCCTGACTTATCATGTCAAAAATTGATCAAGATCGTTCTACCTGTCGTGATGTGCATGGTTTTGAAAATAGGAAAGTCACGTGATAGTCTTTACACGTGATGACCAAAGTCGATAAAAGAGCGGGGCTTGGAATGTGTGTCCAAGCCCTCGGTTTTCTGGGTTACAGGACCCACTCGATCGAGTCGTGGGCTGACTCGGTCGAGTGCGTCCTTTACGTGGCTACTGCTCATTTTTTGGGGTGCTACTCGATCGAGTAGCATATGTACTCGGTCGAGTAGCCCCTGTACGAGGGATAAGTCGCTTCGTTTTTTTGGTTTAAAATCGATGGTTGGTTAAATTGAATACAAATATCGCACGATTTATATTCAACTCAACCTCCGGTATTATAATCGTGTATATACGATTATAATATCGTTATCGGAGTTTTAGAAAGATGTTTGTCGTTATACTAGAAAATTTGAATTAGCAACGAAAGATGTCCCTCTACGTCACGACATCGAAACTAACCCTTTCGGGTTATGTGATGTCGGTTTTCGTGTCAATGAGTTTCGTACCAATTATAGAAATGAGATTAAATACGTTCAACTACGACCGTTTGCAATCGCGTCACGCCCTTGAGTACGTTGGGGCGGGGCTCCTCGAAAGGGCTCCACCTCCGTTGTTGCTCGTAAAGGGATTAGACGGACTTTAGGCAAACATCGTAGTCAAACGGATTTAAAACCGGATTTTGATACTAGTTTACGTATACACGGTATAATAACGATATTGGTAATAAAAAAAATGATACAATAATTAAAATGCAAAAAGTATAATAATGTTAGTGTAGTGTTAGTGTTAGTGTTACTTCGATTACGGTTACTATACAAAGATACGATAAAATAAATGACAAAGAGACGAGATAGAAGGGATCGAAATGGGGTTTAGGACACCCTCAACATACATGCTAGGTATAAGCCTCGGAAATGGACTCGTGAATAGCGACGGGACGCCGGAGTATCGAGGATGTACGCGAGTTGTGGTGTGTGTGTGTGTTGCGTCGGTTTCCGAGGGACAAAGGGCTCGGGATTGGTGTGTTTGGCTTAGGGTTTCTAAGGCTTTGTGTAGGTGAGTTGTGGCTGAAAATGTAGGGTGAAAATGTAGGGTAAAAGTTCTGAAAAAAGTTTTGAAATGCATGGGGGTGAAGCGGTATTTATAGGCGTTTCCCACGACATAGGGGCACTCGATCGAGTGGCCCTAGTGCACTCGATCGAGTGCCTATGCAAACGGGCCAAACCCGGCTCAAGACGCTCCACTCGACCGAGTGGGTCAATCCACTCGATCGAGTGGGTCAAGCAAAATCGAGATAAAATAGGAAGGAATTGATCTTGTTGTTTTGATTGGTTTTTTGAATTTAGATTTGCGCGCCAGCTGAACTTGGCTGATTTATGAGACGGTTTCGTCTTTGACCGGGTTTTGACCCGGTCGCCAAAAGACGGGATTTATCTTTGGTGTCGGTTTTGGCCCAAATTAGTCTTGTTTGACTCGGAATGACCCACTGGGCCTGGATTTGAGGTCTGTTTTGTGAGATTTCTACCCCGTTAAAAGTCCATGTCGGATATTATTGATTCCGAGCCCAAATCCGAGTATACCAAGTCACGTTTGCGTCCGATCATCATCGGGTGTTTTTCGGAGACTACCATAGACACGTGGCAGTCAAAATGCGGGTGTCTACAGAGCCCCCACTCTGACTGAGGCTTGGACAAGGCGAAAGTCAGAGTAGCTACTAAGCCTGTTAAGACCTGGTAGACTTCCGTTCGGGTCACTTATAGTCCGGTGGACTCGCGTGAAGGGCTCGCCAGCCATAAGCAGAGGGTCATACCTGTCCTGATGATGATAGCTTCGCGGGGAGTCAGACTTGTAGCATAAGTCCTGGGCACGCCTATATGTGGGCCCATCCCGTACCATTTCGGGGAAGATGCCGCCTTGGGCGTTCAGCTGGGGAAGTATGTGAGCTGTACGGGCTTGTTTTTGAAGCTTTGGGTCGTACCTGAGCTGATGATGATGCTCCGTGGGGAGTAAAGCTTGCCTCTTTTGGGGAGTAGGTGTACCCGTATGCCGACACATCATATCTTGGATGTAGCATACCGGGGAAGAGCTGACTTCGTTGGGGAATTTGAATAGTTTCACGGAGACTTTCTTCTGAAGGCTGGAGTGTACCTGTATGCTGACACATAACAACTTGTATGTAACACATATGCAAAACACTGACTCGCGATGGGGGGATAAAAATATTTGAATTTTTGAAAGGACAAAATTTTGAAAAAATTTTATCGCGAAGAAATTTTATCACAGAAATTTTTTAGAGACTCTTAGGAAAGCTCGGGACAGCTTGATTCCCATTCTGGGTTCTAGTTTGAAATTAGGTCTGCGCGCGCATAGGGCCCAGTTTGCTGAGGAGGCAGAGTAGTTAGGTTTCCAGTTAGGTTTTCTCACTATAAATATGAGAATCCCTGCTTCAGTTTTCTGCATCTCAACTCAAATTCTTCTTTTCCTTCTCAAAATCTTTTAGACTTTCAAGAAAGCTAGGAATTCCTGTCATGGGTATCGATCACTTGACAGCTATGCTTCTCGCATGGTCCCAATATTTTCGGGATGAAGAAAAGTTGCGATTGACCCAGATGGGAATTGTCAATTTATTCCCTTTTCAACGTCTAATAGTTGACTCGCATTTCTTGGACGTCTGCTTGTCGTTTTGGGACACCACCCATCACGTATTCGCGTTCCCGAGGGGAGAAATATGCCCTTTACCCGAGGAGGTTACGGCTATTGGTGGTTGGAGTCCTGTTGCTCAGCCAGCTATTCCTCCATTCTACCCGGATCCAAGGAGACGGTTGAGGGAATTCTTGGGTTTGTCTCATGCTGAGACAAATCGGATGGTGCAGGAGATAGCGATTCCCTATTCGATCTGGCTGACAAGTTTATGAACCTTCGAGATGTAAGGGCCACCCCTGCTCACAGGCGTAGGGAGTTTGCCTTTTGCATGCTGCACTGCTATGTCTTCGAGGGGCTGATGGAACTTGACTCATGCGTGGGTCAAATCAGGCTGATTGGAGTGGTTGACCAGATGGAGACTGGTCATAGCCCTACTTGGCTAGCCACAGGGGAAATCATCATGGGTCTAGATGCTAGGCGGCTCGACCCAACCCGACGGTTGACAGGAAGCACCCGTCTTCTGCAGGTATACAGCTCGCGTTTTTTTTTTTTTCACGCGAAATACCTGAAGTACGCAAGTCACTCGATCGAGTGGACCTGTCACTCGATCGAGTGACACTTATACCGAGCTACTACTTGCTTTCAGAGGGCTAACTCGATCGAGTCACATTCTGCACTCGATCGAGTGGACCCTGGCGAACCATTCTGTTGCTTATAAAATTTGTGTATACTTTTCAGATATGGTTGTCGGAGCGACTGTCAATCATAGAGACCCCTCCGAGCATACCCAATTATCGGAGTAGCCAAATCAGCTCAAGAAGGGGAAAGATAAGCTCGAGTCATCGGATAGATCGAGCTTCCTAGGATGAGGAGCTGGTGTTCCACGGGGGTCCTTTGATCAGGTGGACCGTTGCTTGGTGGTTTCTTTCGAAGTTGGCTGCACTGGCCAAGAGAGACCAAGCTCGCTACCTGGTGATCTTGTCCCTTGACTGGACAATTCACCTTTACCCGGATCGTCTCCTAAGACAGTTCGGTTTGTCTCAGCGCATCCCTGAGACTGAAGCCATTATCAGCGTCTCGCTCCAATTGACGGACGCTATGTGCGACACCTGGTTGCAGAGATGGTTTACTCGTCCTACATGGACAATACCCAGCCCTTGCCAATCCGCTTGGGTGTCACGGGCTTACCAGAAATGGACTTATGAGGAGTCCAAGGAAGCTCGAAAGGCCTTGAAGCTCGATGAGGCCTTTGAATTGGTTCATCGCGAGACGGCGAAGGACAACATGGACTTATTTACCGGGGAATACATTCCTGAGGCTACAGTCCGGGGAGAATCGGGCCTTAAGTCATAAACTAAGACTCGATCTAAGGAAGTCGGTTCTAGCAGCATTCAGGGGCAGACCGACTAGGAGAGAGGCCTTGGGCCAAGGTTGGCGGTCCAGGACCGACTAGGTCCGCGTGACCAGATCCCTGAGCCCGTGAGGGCCCGACT
Organism: Agrostemma githago; assembly: GCA_958450325.1. Lineage (NCBI taxonomy): Eukaryota > Viridiplantae > Streptophyta > Magnoliopsida > Caryophyllales > Caryophyllaceae > Agrostemma > Agrostemma githago. Next base: position 29,633,052 of record OY288250.1, on the reverse strand, counting down.
TGGGCCTATTGATGTGATAGAGGAGTCGGGCTCAAACGGTCGAGCCCGAGCTAGAGAGGTTCCTGTGGTGATTCGGGGAACGCTCCCCTCCGCGTCGTCGCCAGTGGACGGCTAAGGAGGCCAAGGACAAGGGAAAGGGCAAGATGCCCTAAATGCCGAGTCCTTTAGCTTTATTATTATTTAAGTATTATTATTATTTTTGTTGTGTGCCGTTCTTTTTTTTTGTATTTATTTTTTGAATTCCTGCACTTTGTAATTTCCCGAGTTTATCGGGATTTTTTTTTGAAATAATAAAAAAAAGTTTATTATTAAACCGTTCCTGTCTTTTCTTGATTGCATTGGTTGTACCCTTTTGAGGGGTTGCCTACGTATCCGCGACTAGCAGAATCAAACCAAACGTAGTTCAGGCATAGGAAATTTGCAATCTCGAATTACACCAAGACTATTGGTCCAAGATGTTTATGACAGTAGAATAAGTAATTCTAGCTCATTGACTTGCTTTTTGAAAATAATGATTTTTATAAAATTTGCTAATGACATTGAGAAGAGGCTAGGGGTAATAACGCTTCAGTTGGTCCAGGTTGGTTGGGTTGACAAATTCATTCCTGTCCAGGTCCGTCAGCATCACTGCTCCCCCTGATAGGATCTTCTTCACCAGATATGGACCAGCCCAATTGTGTTTGAATTTCCCCCTTGGGTCAACCGGTAGTAGAGCTCGAACAGACTTAAGGACTAGATCGCCTTCTTTAATGTGTATGGGCCTTACTCTCTTGTTGAAGGCCCGTTGGATTCTCTTCTGGTAGATTTGGATATTATTGAGGGCACGAGACCGTCGTTCGTCTAGTAGAACCAGTGAGTCATATCGTGCTCGAACCCTGTCAGCTTCGGGTTCTTGGCTTTCTAGCAGAATTCTGAGGGACGGTACTTCCAGTTCAATTGGTTGGACTGCCTCCATCCCGTAGGTTTTATCAGGCCAGTCCCGGTAATTATCAGCCATCTTTTTGAGTATGGTGACAATTGTTTTATTGGCCGCCTCTACTGCTCCATTTGTTTGGGGACGGTAAGGCGAGGAAGTATGCCTTTGGATTTTATATTTGGTCAGCAGGGCCGCAGTCTCGGCTTGAAAATGAGTCCCGTGATCACTGATAAATTCAGAGGGAATCCCATATCGACATATTATCTTGTTCTGGATAAACTTGGCGACATGCTTAGCATTGAAAATGCGATATGATTCAGCTTCGACCCATTTGGTGAAATAGTCGATAGCTACCAAAATAAAGCAGTGCCCACCGGTACCAGAGGGATTTATTTTCCCGATTATGTCAATACCCAATGTTGAGAATGGCCTGGGTGACGTCATGGTATACAGTAGTGATGACGGCATATGCTGCACATTGCCAAAGATTTGACAGTTATGACAATGTTTGACATACGACCGGCAGTCGGCTTCCATGGTATTCCAGTAATAACCGAGTCTCATGATTTTCCGGACCAGCATGTGGGCATTCATATGTGAGCCGTTTTCACCATCATGTACTTCGGCCATAACCTTTACAGCCTTATACTTGTCAACACAAAGGAGAAGAGCCCCCTGTGCCGTCTTTTTGTATAACTGACCGTCGTCGGTACGGATGAATTGGGTGGCTAGCCTCCGTAAGGCTTTCTTGGCTCGACCTTCCGTCCCGGGAGGATATTCTCCGTTTGTCAGGTACGTTAACACAGCCTGATACCATGGTTCGGGATCAGTTATCTCAATGTCTTCGATATCGCAAATGTACGCCGGCTCGGAGCGTCTTTCGACGCAAATCGGCATACTGGTCACGTGGTCGGGAATGTTCAGCAAAGACGCCAATTTTGAGAGTGCATCTGCAAACTGATTCTCTTCCCGGGGTAGGTATATGTACTCTACCTTTTGGAATTGTTTCTCGAGATCCCTTACTCGTGCCTGATAGGCTACGAGATTAGCATTTCGAGTCTTCCATTTTTGGAGTGCTTGGTTAATGACCAAGGATGAGTCACCATGTACCCGGAGATTTGTAATCCCCAGATTGGCGGCGGCTTGTAGCCTGTAAATGCATGCTTTGTATTCTGCTGCATTGTTGGTAACATCAAAGTCCAGCTTGATGGAGATGGGAGTGTGCTCCCCTTTTGGTGAAATTAGGAGGATCCCGACTCCGAACCCCCGAAAATTAGATGCACCATCGAAGTATAAATCCCAAGTTTCAGTATCAGTATGGAAAATATCTTCGTCTGGGAAGGACCAGGTGTCGGTGTGTCCTTCTTCGGTTATCGGGCTATCGGCGAGAAATTCAGCTACTACTCGACCTTTAATAGCCTTTAACGGTACAAACTTTAAGTCGAACTCTGCCAGCATTAGAGTCCATCTAGAGATTCGGCCGTTGAGAACGGGCTTTTCGAAGATGTATTTGATCGGGTCCAATTTGGATAGTACATGGACCTCGTAACTGAGCATATAGTGCCGGAGTTTCTTAGTGGCCCAGACCAGAGCCAAACACGTCCTTTCGAGCATGGTATATTTGCACTCATACTCTAAAAACTTCTTGCTGATGTAGTAAATGGCTCTTTCTTCGGAGTCAACTGTCTGAGCCAGCATAGCCCTCATGGCTGTCTCGGTCGTCGTTAGGTATAACGACAGAGGCAAACCGGGTTGAGGTGGCATTAAGACTGGCGGAGCAGACAGGATTTCCTTGATCTTGTCGAAAGCAGCTTGGCACTTGTCATCCCATAGTACTTGTTCTCCCACTTTCAGTTTCTTGAAAATTGGTTCACACACCATGGTTAGTTTGGAAATGAACCGACTGATGTACTGGACTTTCCCGAGAAATCCCCTTATTTCTTTTTCGGTTTTGGGAGGTTGCATCTCGGTAATGGCTTTGATTTTAGCTGGGTCGACTTCGATACCTCGTTGGCTAACGATATGACCCAGTAATTTGCCTGATGTTACCCCGAAACTGCATTTTTGAGGGTTTAGCCTCATGTTGTACTTGCGTAGACGGGTGAAGAATTTTCTTGGGGCGGTGATGTGACCGTCCCGTTCTTTAGATTTGACGATCATGTCGTCTACATAAACTTCTACCTCTTTATGCATCATGTCGTGTAATAAAGTGGTAGCGGTCCTCTGATATGTGGCTCCGGCATTAATGAGGCCGAATGGCATGACGGTGTAGCAGTTGGTACCCCAAGGTGTTGTGAAGGTAGTCTTACTCATGTCTTCTTCCGCCATCTTGATTTGATTATACCCGGCATACCCGTCCATGAATGATAGAAGGGCATGATCGGCCGTGTTATCCACCAGTATGTCAATGTGTGGTAACGGAAAATCATCTTTCGGGCTCGCCTTGTTAAGATCCCGAAAATCTACACATACCCGCACCTTACCGTCTTTTTTAGGAACCGGTACGATGTTTGCCACCCAGTCCGGATACTCGGACACTTGTATGAAGCTGGCTTTGAATTGTTTGTCGACTTCTTCTTTTACCTTGAGAGACCACTCGGGCCTCATCCGACGAAGCTTCTGTTTGACCGGTTTGCACCCGTCTTTGATTGGTATGTGGTGCTCGGCTATTTCCCGGTCTATCCCCGGCATGTCCTTGTAGAACCATACGAAGACATCCTTGAACTCTTGGAGGAGGCTTATGAACTGTTGTTTCTCCTCGGGATCTAAGGATAACCCTATCTTAAGTATCTGAGGCTCTAAGGTTGTACCCACATTTATGGACTCGGTTTCTTCGATCACCGGGTTTCGGGACTCCCTTTGCTCTAGTTGCTCGATCAGATGCGGAGGTAAGGGTACCTGTTCGTCTGGTTTCTCAATGTCATAGCATAAAACATTTTTAAAAGCAGAATTTAAAAGAGACAAGTCGTAAGCAGAACGGTTGTTATTATTGATTGAAAACTTGGAGAACAGCTCAAAGAGAGCAACCATCTGATCATTGGTCAGTCGCGGAATAGGTAAAGCACTCGGGACAGACCCCGAGGTGCCAGCAGCAGGAATGATAAAGGGGAGAGGGGTTACAGGAGTGATTCTAGCACCGACTTCCCTAGACTCGACCTCAGACTGTGACTCAGACTCCGACTCAGACTCGGACTCGGACTCAGACTTAGGCATGTCTCCCTCTCCGGTGACCAGCTTGTAGATCCTTCCCTGACTGTCAGTCCACTTGACAGTCTTCCTCCAGGCCCTGGTTCCCGTCTCGGAACCAACATCCGAGATCAGCTTGGTCGTGTCAAACCTGTTGCTGCGGAGGATCAGGTTGACCAGGTCTTCCTTCGGAGTTGGGGCTATGACGTCTTCCCCAAATAGTAGCCCTAGCGCGGGCTCAGCATCTTCAGCTCCGTTGGATTGGATGAGGGCGAACACGTCATCCGGGATATAGTTGCAGTCCCGGGCCAAGTGGATCCCGAGCTGCACAGCATTCGGCTGGTACAGACCAACCTGAACAGCCCCAAATACCGGTGTGACAAAGTAGTCAGCCAACCGTGGGCTGTAAGGACTCAAGTAGATACCCTTAATAATGTTGCAGGCGTTCTCAATTCCTGCTCGGACAACATTGTCGGGAGTTATGGCATACCCGAGACCAAAGTGAGATTCTTCATCTTTGAGAACCTCGATGATCTTCCCAGCTGAAAGATCGGGTCGAGAGGTAGGCCCTGGAAAGTACCTTAGGTTTTGGAGCATCGTGTCGATGCTCGTAGTGAAGTAAGGCCTAAAGAGGTACTCTTCCTCGATCATCCCCACAAAATCGAACCCCCAGAGGTCCGTACGTCCCGTGACGTTACAGCTAGCCACAGTCATCGGTGTTGCCTCTAAAGTGACGACATCATTAAGCAGAGGCATCTTGATCTTTTGGTGGAGGGTGGAGGACACCGCCTTGACCGCGTGGATCCAAGGCCTTCCTAGGAGCAAGTTGAATGACGAGGTGACGTCGATCACCTGGAATTCGAGCTCCTTTTCTATTGCGCCGATTATGATGGTCAGTTTCACGGCCCCAGCTACCGACTTTGGGCTCCCATCAAAGGCTTGGATGGTTTGAGCAGTCGGGATGTAATCGGCCTCGGTAATGCCGAGGGCTTTCGCAGTCCTTAAGGGAAGGACATTCACAGCGGACCCATCATCAACCAGGGTCATAGGGAGGTATTTTCCTCGGCAAACCACCGTAATGTAGAGGGCCAGATTGCGGGAGATCTCGAATGGCGGTAGGTCGGCTTCGGAGAAAGTGATCATTGGGCCTCCTTCCTTAGCTTTGCCCTTTAGGTGGGGCAGGACCGTGGCTACCATCTCAGCAGGGGTAACCAAAGAGTCAACCTTAATTTGATCGAGAGCCTTTGTAAGTGCTTCTCGATGCTCTTGAGAGCTAACCAGGAGTTGCCATATAGTGAGGTCAACTCGGGTTTTCTTCAACTGCTTCACGAGAGCCGTTTCAGCAGTTGGCTGTTCAGGGGCGACTTCCGTCCTGAATGGCTCAGTGACGGTTGTCGGGATAGGGGTGTCCCTAGAGCTAGTGGCTTGATAGAGACGACCAAGGTGGTTACTGGTTAGGACCCGAGATTTAGTCCTTCGAATCTCCTCGGAGGTGATGGGGACATCTTCCTCTTTGGCGAGGTAGACGTCATCCTCGTCGTCAAACCAGATCCCGTTTACTTGCGGGATAAATGGAGAGATAAGGTGAGAGCAATCAATCACCTCCCCGGTAAAGATGGCGTGGGAGCTGAAAGGGTTCTCCTTGTTGCTGGGCTTATCTCCGGGTAGCGGGATTTTACCGCTTTCGATCAGGTCCTGGATCAGGTGCTTCAACTTCCAACACTTCTCGGTATCATGCCCATTGCCTCGGTGGTATTGGCAATAGGCTTGGGCGTTGTAGTTCTTGGAGCGTCGCTCGACCGGAACTTCAGGAGTTGGGCCTATCGGTTGGATTATGCCTTTAGAGGATAGCCTTTGTAAGGCATAAGTATAGGTCGTACTTATGTCAGTGAAAACCCGAGGTGGGGTGTTCTTCTTGGACGGGGCATCTAGTAGATTAACCGCGTCGAAAATGCTGCGGGTTGCAGTTTGAGGCTTGGTAGTGGAGGAAGAAGCCCCTTGGTAACCCTTAGCAGCGGCCTTAGTGAGGCCTTCCAGTCTTAGGTCATCTTCGATCCTCATACCCATTTCTGTAAGGGTGGTGAAATTGGGTATGACAGCATATCGGAGGTGAACCCGGTAAGAGGGGAGGAGGTTCTTGACAAAAGCCTCCACCAAAGTTTTCTCGCTGGGCTTATCAACCAGCTTCACACTCTCGGCCCTCCAGCGTTGAAGGTATTTGGTAAAACCTTCTTTCGGCTCCTGGGCCATGACCTCCAGAGACCTCATTGTGGTTTGGATCTCGGTGTTGTCAGCATAGTTCCGAGCAAACTCGGCGGCCACATCATCCCAAGTAGGGTATTTCTTCGGGTCCAGCCTGTAGTACCAGGCCCGAGGGTGCTTTTCAAGAGACGCAGCAAAAAGGTTCTTGAACATGGAGGAATCCACTCCCTTGATGGCCATGAACTTCTTGAAGGCCCGTACATGTAGTAAAGGGTCTTCAGTCCCTTCAAACATGGGCAAACCGGTGAGGTTCAGGTTTGCGGGCAGCTTGTCGCTTAACGGGTTATACTCGCGACTATTCTCCCGATGGATATTGTTACTTCCAGTCAAGTGGACCTGTTCTTCCAATCGGCGAACCGAGCTAACCAGTTCAGCCAAAGGTTCCGTAACCCCCGTATTTGTAGTCCTTTGCTCCACTGCGGCCAGACGAGTGATGATAGCAATTTGCCCAGCCCTCATTTCATTCAGTTGGGCTTCGATCTCGGCCTGTTTGTCGACCATGGTGTCCACAGAGGTTTTCAGACTGCCTAAAGTAGCTTCCATCCTGCGAGTGTGTCTGGTTGCCGGTGGCCTGTCTGTAAGAACACCACGTAATCAGAAACTGAACCCATATCTCGGAACCGTAAAAAAAGTACATCCCGAGCGACCCAAAAGGAAAAGGACTGAGTGGAAAAGACTCGCGAAAGACACTTAGACGGATGACTCGTAAGTGGTATGACTTCCTTAGGATTTTGGCTTAGTGGGCCTTGTCCCGTTCGAAGGAAGGTCCACGTGAGATTATTCCTCAGACTTTTGACTCGAGTGTGTGGACAGACTTTCCTTTGTAGGGGTATGCCCCACGTGGGTTGGTCGTGCCTTGACAAATAAGGCGGACTCGGGAAAGGGGGGAAACTCGTGATATAAGATCGACGGAGTTTCGACGCTATAAACCCTCTACGTACTATGCAAAAACCTGACATACGGATAGACGGTAGGTCCTATAATAGGGAAGGTCTATTCTAGGAAAGTTGGAGGTTTGAAGTTGGAATATGTAAAGGGTGAATTTCCGATAGTTCGAAAATGGAAAGCGGAATTTTAAAAAACCAAGATTAGAATTTTGAAGGAAATTCAGAAAATCAAAATGGTGTCGGAAATTCGAGAGTTAAAACGGACAACAAGCCGACTAAAGAAAAGGATATTTTGAGTCAAATCGTTGATCCTAAATTTCGGCGGCATTCCGAGTTTTGAAAATTGGATATTTGAAAAAAGATGAGTCCCGAAATGGGCAGCATTTCGGGTTTTTCAAATTTGGGCGTTTTGGAAAGACGGGTACCGAAATGGACAGTATTTCGTTTTTTTTGTGAAAGGTGGGTATTTTGGAAAGATGCAATTTTTGAAATGACGGTTTTTTGAAAAAATGACACGGAAACCAAGTAGCACGTAGTCAAACAAGCATTATAACGACGCTTATGTATGCTTTACACTAAGTCTCGGTCGGTCAAAATAGGGTCTATACCAACAACGATGGCTTTCTCGTGTGATGGACGGACTCCCTAAGCCGAGTTGGTCTTAGGAGATGCCGCGAAACCGAGACGAGTTCCACCATCGATGTCTTTAGCGCACCCATGTAGGAATGCACCGTGGTATATTGGGACGTCGGTCACAAGTAACCGGCCCGGGCAAATTTGGGTTATGCATGAATCATTAAACTAATGCGCGCACACTAATCTACGAACGATTTCTCTTCGAGTCTCACCCTGGGAACCCCGATGACATGTGGTACATCAGGTATCCCCAGCGGAGTCGCCAAATTGTGGACATGACGTAGGTCCACCCCGACGCGGCCACGCGCGGGTTTGGGTAGGCGAATGAATCTCGTGGTAAGATTGTTCTCGGGTTCGAAATTTAAGTCAAAATGGAGTCGCCACCGAATTTTGTGGTTATTCGGAACCATACGAGCCCACTCTATGTCGTCATGGGCTACACACAAAGTAAGCCTACTTCGATTTCAGAGTTCATGGGGCTCGTCCCTTTGCATTGTTATACCGATACCGTTACACCGGCTTTCGTATATAAAATGACTCTCGTGCGCCAAGGGTTTCGGACATCCGGAAACCAAAGGTTCTGAGTAAGGGGTGAGGGTACGTGTTTGGAAGCCCACTAAGGACACCCAACCCCGCCCGCACATGGCGGCCTCTACTAAGACATCGTTCGTGTTCTTGTACGCGCGCTAGTAAAATAATTAAATGATATGCAAACAACGTTTTCGGGCTAAGCATGTGAATTATTGATTTTCTACGTCATTTAATGCATCTTAGTTATGGTCGAAGTGATTTAGCATGCGAGGTTCATTTATAAAGCGTAAAGCAAGTAAATAAATAAAGCTCGAAGGTAAATAGAAATAACGTACAAGTTACACGGGCGGAAATACAACCCGGAATTCACAATACAACATTACGTAAAAAAATAATAAACAAAATAAAAATAACGCAATACAATGATAGTAACGGACCCATATGTAAACTAGACCGCGAAATATGTAAATGGACTACCCCGATTAAATACACATTATGTCGTGTACTAAACGAAGGACGGAAACATGAGACTGTGGCATATTGCTAGCCCGATCTCATATCCCGTAGTCTCTTCCCGACTTATCATGTCAAAAATTTATCAAGATCGTTCTACGTGTCGTGATGTGCATGGTTTTGAAAATAGGAAAGTCACGTGATAGTCTTTACACGTGATAACCAAAGTCGATAAAAGAGCGGGGCTTGGAATGTGTGTCCAAGCCCTCGGTTTTCTGGGTTACAGGACCCACTCGATCGAGTCGTGGGCTGACTCGGTCGAGTGCGTCCTTTATGTGGCTACTGCCCATTTTTTGGGGTGCTACTCGATCGAGTAGCATATGTACTCGGTCGAGTAGCCCCTGTACGAGGGATAACTCGCTTCGTTTTTTTGGTTTAAAATCGATGGTTGGTTAAATTGAATACAAATATCGCACGATTTATATTCAACTCAACCTCCGGTATTATAATCGTGTATATACGATTATAATATCGTTATCGGAGTTTTAGAAAGATGTTTGTCGTTATACTAGAAAATTTGAATTAGCAACGAAAGATGTCCCTCTACGTCACGACATCGAAACTAACCCTTTCGGGTTATGTGATGTCGGTTTTCGTGTCAACGGGTTTCGTACCAATTATAGAAATGGGATTAAATACGTTCAACTACGACCGTTTGCAATCGCGTCACGCCCTTGAGTACGTTGGGGCGGGGCTCCTCGAAAGGGCTCCACCTCCGTTGTTGCTCGTAAAGGGATTAGACGGACTTTAGGCAAACATCGTAGTCAAACGGATTTAAAACCGGATTTTGATTCTAGTTTACGTATACACGGTATAATAACGATATTGGTAATAAAAAAAATGATACAATAATTAAAATGCAAAAAGTATAATAATGTTAGTGTAGTGTTAGTGTTAGTGTTACTACGATTACGGTTACTATACAAAGATACGATAAAATAAATGACAAAGAGACAAGATAGAAGGGATCGAAATGGGGTTTAGGACACCCTCAACATACATGCTAGGTATAGGCCTCGGAAATGGACTCGTGAATAGCGACGGGACGCCGGGTATCGAGGATGTACGCGAGTTGTGGTGTGTATGTGTGTTGCGTCGGTTTCCGAGGGACAAAGGGCTCGGGATTGCTGTGTTTGGCTTAGGGTTTCTAAGGCTTTGTGTAGGTGAGTTGTGGCTGAAAATGTAGGGTGAAAATGTAGGGTGAAAATGTAGGGTGAAAATGTAGGGTAAAAGTTCTGAAAAAAGTTGTGAAATGCATGGGGGTGAAGCGGTATTTATAGGCGTTTCCCACGACATAGGGGCACTCGATCGAGTGGCCCTAGTGCACTCGATCGAGTGCCTATGCAAATGGGCCAAACCCGGCTCAAGACGCTCCACTCGACCGAGTGGGTCAATCCACTCGATCGAGTGGGTCAAGCAAAATCGAGATAAAATAGGAAGGAATTGATCTTGTTGTTTTGATTGGTTTTTTGAATTTAGATTTGCGCGCCAGCTGAACTTGGCTGATTTATGAGACGGTTTCGTCTTTGACCGGGTTTTGACCTGGTCGCCAAAAGACGGGATTTATCTTTGGTGTCGGTTTTGGCCCAAATTAGTCTTGTTTGACTCGGAATGAACCACTGGGCCTAGATTTGAGGTCTGTTTTGTGAGATTTCTACCCCGTTAAAAGTCCATGTCGGATATTATTGATTCCGAGCCCAAATCCGAGTATACCAAGTCACGTTTGCGTCCGATCATCATCGGGTGTTTTTCGGAGACTACCATAGACACGTGGCAGTCAAAATGAGGGTGTCTACATCTTGTTAGTAGGTATAATCTTCTTTTCTCTTCTCTTAATCTTGTTTTATCATTAAAGTTTGAATCTTTGTCGATTGTTTTGTTCATTGTTCATTGTTTTACTAGTTTCATTATGCAAGTTTTGATTGTTATGTTGATTCCTCTTGTTAGTGTTAGTTTTAGCATAGATATGTTTGTGTAGATCTTTGCTAGGGTTATTAGGGAGATTGGTTGTGATTGTGGATGATTAAGGGTTTGTTGGAGATGTTGGTGGAAGTTTTGGGTTTCCTCTTGGTTTGATGCATGGTACATGTTTGATGAAATGCTTGAATGACATGTATGTGCATATGCTTGTTTTTCTTGCCTTTTCTCTTGTGGGTGATAGTTTGCTCGTGGGTTTGGTTCCCTCACTACGTAGCGAGAGCCCGGTGAGGACGACCCCTAGGTCGGTCTACGTAGCAAGAGCCCGGACGTGACCTAGGCTACGATAGCACGCTAGTAACCCCGTTTGTCATATGTGTCGCTAAGGCGGGTTCTATCAAGAACCTCTAGGTCGGTCTACGTAGCGAGAGCCCGGACTACACCTAGATTACCCGACTACCCCTTCACCTTAGCTCTTCCTCGACCATCCCATCACTCCATGAACCCGACCTAACCCTAGTCTTCCTTCTTAGTGTTATCCTAGCTTCCTTTAGTCATTAGTCACTTGTTTATGTTCCTTTTCCGCATTTTAGACCTAGACTAGTCCTCATCCTCCCCTAGAGTAGCTTGTCTTGAACCTAGTCCTAGACCGTAGCATACCTTAGTCCGAACGCATTTCCGTCCCCGTGGATCGACCCGACTTGCCCTAGCTACTCTAGTTAGGTTAGTTGGTCATTATTTGCTGGCGGGATCCGCGACAAATCCCACCCCATCAAATTGGCGCCGTTGCCGGGGACGGCGTAGTTTAGACTTTTCTTTGCTTAGTTGTTGACTTTGTTATTGACTTTTGTGTTCTCTTCTCCTTGTGTATCTCCGTTCTACTTCTTGTGTGCTATTCTCCCTTCCTAGTGCCTCAAAAGCATTAGGATACAAACGTTTGCTCAAGTGCTTCTAGTTCATCCTAGGTATTAAAGCAACGTTATAGACATGGCACGTCCAAGCTACCATCAATCATCACGGGACAACTTTGGGGTAAATGGCCAAGTCCCGAAATTTCACCAACCATATCAACCTCATCAACAATCTTATGAACGCCCTCCTTATGGTTACCAAGAAAGTTGTAAAGGATCATTCCAACATCCTAACAACTACCAAACACCCTCACATAACCCACAACCACAAGATCCCAACTTTGAGACTTGTCAAATGATGATTCAATTGCTTAAGAGTCAACAAGAGTCAACAACTCTAATGCAAAAGAGTCAACAAGCGATGATGGCTCAAATAATAGGGGTTAGAGAGGAGCTCAAGGCCCAAATAGGGGTGCAAGATGCTCACATCAATGCACTCATGGCTCATATCACGATGTTGGCCACTCGAGCTCCACAACATCTTGAGGAAGGTTCATTTGGGCAAGAAGGTCGGGTGTCTCCACAAGAAAGTCAACCCAATCTTGAAGCTACAAATGAAGAAGAGAGGGTCGATCAAGAGACCATTGTTGAGTGTTGCTTGGGTGGTGAAGATAGGGGAAGAATAGAGAGATTTGAGGCTTCAAGGGCCAACAATGAGGAGGGGAGTGAACATGATTCTCAAGATAACTCTTGGGGAGCCGATGTATTGGCTATCAAATTGGATTTGTTCGATTTCCTTCGTGATGAACCGGATCTAGACAATCCTAGGCCAGTTGAAGACATACCTCCTCTAGGCCAACTAGACAAGGTGAGTGAAAAGGAGCGTAATACTTGGGAAAAAGAAGTAGATGCCTTGGAACTTGCCTTGAATGGGAAATTGGAGGAGTCTAAAGCCTCCGATGAAGAAAACTTGATGCCTTCTCCTCCTCTATCGCACTCGATTTCTAGTCCCTTGTCTTGTGAGACGGTTGATGAAGAGTATCCTTGTCGAGCGGTGGAAAAGAGTTCCACTCTCGACCCCGTAGAAGAAGCGACACCCTTAGAGTGTGATCTCCCGCATTATAATACCGAGCATGACTCTAGACCACTATACCTACCAGATGGTCATAAGAGTCGTTGCTATCATGGTTCCGAAGACCCGGAATATCACAAGAACCCCGAGCATAATGAAGATGATTGCTTCTTGCCTCCGACTTGGAAGCTCTTGTTGATGGCTAGGATAGGCCACATGAGCGTCAATGAAGATGTTGCTAAGGCATTTGACTTACTCCTTCAAGCTCTTGATGGCTATAGAGGTGTAGTTGGTGAGAGTAGCTTAGTATAAATATCTTTTCCCTTTTCTTTTGTGCTTGTATTTGTGTATATGTTTGTTGGTTATTTTGGTTTTTAGGATTGTTAGTTTTTGTGAAATCCTTGTACTTTGGTATTTTGACGAGCGATGTGAGGGATGGATTTTGATGAATGATTTCAGCTTGTTTGCTAGATGTGAAGTGAAGATGAAGTCTCGAGGAGAATGGTTGTGGATAGAGCTTGGACTTTGAGTTAGGAAGTTGGTTTTTGAAGCTTTGGATAAGCTTTTGGAGTCATGGGAGTCATGAAGACCTTTCCCGACCGGGAAGAAAGGTTTCCTGACCGGGAAGGATGTGCCATCCCTACCGAGAAGGAGCCATCCCGATCGGGATGAGGGTGCAAAAATTGGAGCTTTCTGTGGAGCCATCCCGACCGGGACGAGGGCTTCCCGATCGGGACGAGTGTGTCATCCCGACCGGGACCATCCATCCCGACCGGGATGATCCCCTTCTCCTCTTTTGGCCTCTTCTTCATCATGTGAGCCCACCCTACCATCTTATACCCCCACCCAACCTCCCTACCTACCCTTGCACCTATCATATGACCTTTCACTTCATATGCATACCCTCACCTCACCTTCTCTTCACTTTACACCGACTTTCCCATCAAATCCCACCCCCCTCATACCATTACTACCTCAACCATGCGGTTTTATCAAGTTTGAAGCGGGGTGACAATGACGAAGACAAGCAAAGTACTTATATTGATCTATGAGACGATGGAGCGAGTGAGTTGCTAACCTATCGGTACGGCAACTATCCTTTCTTTTCCGTCTTTTATTGCTTGTTTTCCCCTTGTTTATCCCCTTCCCATTGTACACTTTCGTGTCTTGGTGTCATGGTGGCCTTCCAGGCCTTAGTAATTTTTGCTCCCGACTCTCGATGACGTGACTACATCGTGAGTCATTTCAAAATCCAAATTTACAAGTTTTTCACCCTTTTTTTGAGGATTTAGTCGGATTTGGGCGGAATCCGGGCTAGGTGACTTGATTACACCTAGCCCTCCCCTCCCATTTCCTTTTATTTCCTTCTTTTTATTTCTTCCCCCATCCATATCTTTTCTCGTCTCGGCCCATGGTGACTTGACTACACCCCGGCCGGACACATTCTACCCTTTCTTCACTTTTCTTTTTGATTTTTAGCTTTATTTTCGTAGTTTCGTTTCTTTTCTTTTGTGTCTCCACACACTACGATCGAGCATGAGGACATTGCTTGGTTTAAGTGTGGGGAAGCGATATTCTAGTATAGCTTATTTTATTTTCGTTATTTTTCGAGAAAAATCTTTAAAAAACCTAAAAATTTGAAATTTTTTCACAAAAATCAAAAAGATCTTCTTTTGTGTCTTTTTCTTTTGTGTCGTTGTGTCGTATTTTTGTTTTGTTGTGCGTGTTTTGCCTCCCTTTTTCCTTATAGGTCGCTTAATCACCGCTAGCTTGGAGAGCTTTCAAGATCCCCGGTAACATCTTTTATCCCTTTTTCCCCTTTGTCTCTTGTGGAGTTTGGAGGAGATCGTGATGTTGTGTGCTCGGGTGGAGCTTGATGCATATTTGTGGTTGATTTGGTGACTTGTTTGGAAGTTCGGGGTGGTGTTTGTTTTGTTTTTGTGTTTGCTTTAATCTGTTTTGTTTTGTTATCTTTGTCTCTTTTTCTTTCGTTTTTGTCGAGTCTTTGTTTTGTGTGTGTAGTTGTGTCTAGTGTGTAAACGGTTTGCAAAAACCCGGTTTTGAGGCTAGTGTGCAAGTGTTTACTTTCCCTTTCTAGTAGTATGAATCGAGTCTTGGACTTTAGTCTAGTAGAATGACCCTAAATCACTAATTTCGTTGGTCCTTTACCTTGAGTCCACCTAGCTTACTAGGGATTTAATACGGGATTTGCATTTTGACCATTATGACCACCCACGGTGTGAAAAGGCCTTGGTTGCCGAGTCCCCTCCCTTAGGTGACCGTGTTTAGGATTGTTTGACTAGTCCAAGTTCTACCCTTTTTGTGAGTATGAAGGGAAGACGTCGTCCCAACATACACATTACCCTACCTCCTACACATATCCGCACAATAAAATTGCAATTTGTTGAAATCTCTCTTTCTTGTTGCAAAAAGAAATGTCTACAACTCATATCAAGCCAAAAAGGGCAAAGAAAAGAAAAAGAAAGAAAAAGAAAGAAAGAAAAGATTGAAGAAAAAGAAAAGGCACAAAAAGCCAAAAAGAAAATAGAAAAGAAGAAAAAGAAATGGCATGGCAACAAACAAAGCAAAGACGCAAAGAAAAGAGAAAATGCCAAAAGAAAACCCGTCTCACACAAAGATTTCAACCCCACAAAAATAAGCCTTTTACCGACTATTATCGTGAAGAGCCTACCAAAGGACCGAGTCCCTAGGAAGGATGATAGCGGTGATGGTCGGTCTTTCCTCATTTTGCAATATTTCCACCTTTTTTCTTGGACTAGTTAAGTGGTTTTGGACATGGGACGACCCTCTTGGCTCATCGCTAAAGGGGGCGGGGTCTCACTTACCTACAGTGTCGACTAACACCGTCGTTCATCCTTTTTCCATCCCGCCGATCGTCCCGTAGTACGTTCTTAGAAGGTTAGGAGGAATCTAGGTAAGTTACCAACGTTTTTGTTGGTTTATCGTCATACTATTAGGGTTTTGTCCATTTCGATTTGTATGACTAGCTTGAGAACGTTGTCACTTGCCTCGAGTCCTAAACCGGTGTCCTTTCATCGCTTGTTGAGGGAAGCGGTTTTTGTTTTCTTTTGGGTGCAACCGATTATGTGTTTGTTTGTTTGTGTGCTTGTTTGTTTTTGTGTTTTGTGTCCGGTTGCATCCACGGTTTTGTCGCAAGACCCCACTTGCCTTACGGAGTGCACTTGTCCTCTAAGTGTACTCGCGTGAGTTGAAAGGGCGTAGGGTGCGCTAATACCCACTCGTCTAGTTTAGTAGTTAGTATGTGCTTACTCGAGGGCGAGTAAGGGTTAAGTGTGGGGGAGTTGATAAGTGTAGTTTGTAGTGCCTATTTCGTAGTGTTTTGGTCCCATTTTCCTTGTGGAATCTCTCCTTGGGAGCGACTTATGGGTTACTTATGCTTCCTTTAGCTAGTTTCAGGTTCCCGAGATCATTCACGAAGAGTTGGAGCGATTCCGACTCAATACATACACTTTTTGGAGCCAATGAAGTGAAGGAACGATCACTCGATGCCTTGGATTCGACCCCGAGACCTTGGGACCCAATCCCGAGCCTCCGAGACCCGATCCTGAGTCCCGAGAATCGATGAGAAACCCATGAGAGGCAAGGAGGGACCAAAAGGAGCTTAAAGGAGGCCTACAAGGCTCAACCGGGTCAGGATGGCCTCAACCGGTCCCGGTTGAGGTGCGCAGAAGAGGAGCTGCTGTCTGGAGCCCATCCCGACCGGGAGCAGGCCTTCCCGGCGAGGACCAACCCCATCCCGACCGGGACCACCTCATCCCGGCCGGGACGGCCCAGTGGCAGCCCGCCATGCTTTCTTTCCTCTCCTTTCCACTTGGAACCCTATATATACTCTTCCCTTGTTTTGTTTAGGATATATACTTCATTAGACACTAAAACCTAGATTATTTTAGCATAGATTAGCATAGATTAGTGTAGATTAGTCTTTAGATTATCGTTAATCTTAGATTACTCCTTGTATTAAGGGATCTCTTGAAGAATTCAACCAAGATTGACAACCTTGGTATATTATTTTGGGTTTTCTCTTTTATACAAGTTTTCATTCTTCCTTTCATCTTGCTAGTAGGTATAATCTTCTTTTCTCTTCTCTTAATCTTGTTTTATCATTAAATTTTGAATCTTTGTTGATTGTTTTGTTCATTGTTCATTGTTCATTGTTTTACTAGTTTCATTATGCAAGTTTTGATTGTTATGTTGATTCCTCTTGTTAGTGTTAGTTTTAGCATAGATATGTTTGTGTAGATCTTTGCTAGGGTTATTAGGGAGATTGGTTGTGATTGTGGATGATTAAGGGTTTGTTTGAGATATTGGTGGAAGTTTTGGGTTTCCTCTTGGTTTGATGCATGGTACATGTTTGATGAAATGCTTGAATGACATGTATGTGCATATGCTTGTTTTTCTTGCCTTTTCTCTTGTGGGTTATAGTTTGCTCGTGGGTTTGGTTCCCTCACTACGTAGCGAGAGCCCGGTGAGGACGACCCCTAGGTCGGTCTACGTAGCAAGAGCCCGGACGTGACCTAGGCTACGATAGCACGCTAGTAACCCCGTTTGTCATATGTGTCGCTAAGGCGGGTTCTATCAAGAACCTCTAGGTCGGTCTACGTAGCGAGAGCCCGGACTACACCTAGATTACCCGACTACCCCTTCACCTTAGCTCTTCCTCGACCATCCCATCACTCCATGAACCCGACCTAACCCTAGTCTTCCTTCTTAGTGTT
The DNA here is from genome assembly GCA_958450325.1 of Agrostemma githago. NCBI lineage: Eukaryota > Viridiplantae > Streptophyta > Magnoliopsida > Caryophyllales > Caryophyllaceae > Agrostemma > Agrostemma githago. The sequence goes on along the minus strand of OY288250.1, from coordinate 29,615,524 downwards.
GTCCTAGCTTCCTTTAGTCATTAGTCACTTGTTTATGTTCCTTTTCCGCATTTTAGACCTAGACTAGTCCTCATCCTCCCCTAGATTAGCTTGTCTTGAACCTAGTCCTAGACCTTAGCATACCCTAGTTAGGTTAGTTGGTTATTATTTGACGGCGGGATCCGCGACAAATCCCACCCCATCAGAATGTTTTGTTGTTTGTGTTGATTTCTATTGTTATGGTTAGGATTAGTTTCATTATGTGTGAGTAGACTTGTTATGGGGTTAGTAGGGGGATTAAGTGTTGATTATGGATGATTAGGGTTTGATTGTGGGTAAAGGTGGATTCTTTGTTACTAGTCACATATTAAGAGCACCATGTGTTTGTTGAATTGCTTGTTAGAGTAGTAGTTGCAAATACTTCTCTTGCTTGTCTTCCTTTTCTCATTATGTGATTGATTTGTGGTTGAATCCTTGGGTATTGGGTAATATCTTGCATGAGTATTCGGGTTTTGTCTTTGACACGAGAGTGCGGACATTGTCTTTGACACGAGAGCGCGGACCAACCTTAGTAACTAGGTGAAACCTACACCCTCGATCTCCCAACTATCCTACTACACTTATGAACCCGACCTAACCCTACTCTCTCCTTGTTTGATTCCTCTAGTTCGATAGATTCTTTAACCTTTAGTTGTTATCCCGAGCTTAGTCTTAGTCATAGTTTCATCCCCTCCTTATCGTTAGTTTAGTTCGTTGACCTAGTCTTGTATTTGGGTGAAACTTGGTTTAAACCCTCTTTACCGTCCCCGTGGACTCGACCCGACTTGCCCTATCTACGTGTTAGGATTAGTTGGTTATTACTTGTTGGTGGGGATCCACGGCAAGTCCCCCAATCAATTTGGCGCCGTTGCCGGGGACGGCGTATGTTTAGACTTAGTTTGCTTATTAGCTAGACTTAGTTACCCTTCTTGTGCTCTTCTTCTATCTCTTGTGCATATTTTGTAGGTTTTTCTTGTTTTCAAAGCTTTCTTTTCTCTTTGTCTCCCGTTGTGTTCGTTTATTGTCTTTGCCTAGTGCCCATAAAGCACTAGATGTTCTCACGTTTGTTCAAGTGTGTAGTGCATGCCTAGGAGGAGAGGCGACTTCTTTCTCTTCAATCCAGAGCCGGAAAGACTCTTTAGAGCCCTTCGCCAACCGACGATTGATCGGGTTAGAATCTCTCAACCGAGTACTAGCAATACCATTGAAGAACAAGCTCAAGGATCCGACTTGAACGAGACACCTCGAGAGACGGCCGAAGGGAATTACATTAATCCCTTTGGTACTTCTAGTCATTCCTCTCAACCTAGTTCTTCTTCCACAACTACTTCAACACCGTCTACACCATCATCTCCTGCATATCCAACAATGCCTAAGTTCTCTTCTCATTCAACCTTTACGGAAGACGTCTTGCCCGGTCCAACCGCTTTACCGGCCGCTTATACTGGCAATTTTGTGGCAAAGACACCCTTTATCCGATTGGTCAAAAGAAGTCAATTTAGTGGGTTACCAACCGAAGATCCCCATCAACACATGGAAAACTTTTCGGATTATTGCGATGCTATCTCACAACCGGGAATTACCCAAGACCAAATCCGGTGGGTATTATTTCCTTTCTCTTTAATCGGTAAGGCTAAGCAATGGTTCAAGGGGTTAGACAAGGTGACTCTTGGTATTGATACTTGGAAGAAGCTAGCCTTAGCTTTCTACCAACAATTTTATCCCCCGGAGAAGACAAATCTATTGAGAGCCTCTATCACAGGATTCCAACAACGTGATAAAGAAAGCCTCTATGAATCGTGGGAAAGATTCAAAGCCTTGATCCGCTCTTGTCCTCACCACGGTCTATCACAGTGGTTCCTTGTTCAACAGTTTTGGAACGTATTATATGAAGACTCAAGGGCCATACACAACATGGGATCGAATGGAAGGTTTACCGAGGTGGATGATGACCAAACTTGGTCAAGAATCGAGGAGATGGCGGTGCACAACTCCCAATACTCAAGGCCTCGGAAGGTGAATCGAGGGGGAAGGCACGAGATCGATGCCATTACACAATTAAGCATTGATCTTGGAGCTCAATTAAAAACCCACATGGAATCTATTGACAAGAAGCTCCAAAGACATTTTGAGCAAGGTCAAAGCACAAGTGCCTCCCACCAACATTCAACTCAACAAGTCAATGCTTTGGGAGTTGTATCTCCTACATCTTACTATGGGATATGCGATATTTGCGGGATACTTGGACATGAGCCTGTACATTGTCGAGGTAGTATTGAGCAAGTGAACGCCTTTCAAGCGTTCAAGCAAGGTGCCCCCTATCCCCACATGTTCCAAGCTTCCCATCAAGCTTCCCATCAACAATCTCTACAACACCGTCCATATGTTCCACTTCCCTTAAGGGACAACAATCAAGGCTACCATGGTTATGTAGGCAACCCAAGGCCATTCAACAACTTCAAACAACATAACCAAGGTACCTTCAACAACAATCAAGGGTTCCAACAAGGGAACTTCAATCATCAAGGTGGTTTCCAAGGAAACCAACACAACCAAGGACATCAAAACTATAACCATGGTAACACTCAAGGCCTTAATCAAGGCAACTCTCATGGGTTCCAAGGGAACCATCAACAACAACAAGGGTCTCAAGGTACTCGACAAGAAAGCAAGCAAAGGAGCCGGTCTTCTATTCATGATTATGGCTCTCCCTTAGCCCTCACCGATACTCCACACAATCCACAATCTCCACCCCGAGATTTCGACAGGCAAAAATCTATGTTGGATGTGCAAAGGAGTAATCAATAAATGCAAAGAAGCCAAATGGAGATGCTAAGAAACCAACAAGAATTCTTTGCTCATCTTCAAAGGGAGAACGTAGCAAGAGATGCTCATATGAAGATGCTCGAAACCCAAATAGCCCAAGTTGCTTCGGGTAGCTCTTCAAGGCAAAAGGGGCAACTACCTCCTCAAGGTGAACCAGCGAAATTTGAGCGTGTGAATGCTATTACATTGAGGAGTGGTTCATCTTATGACTCCCCCTTATTCCCTATTGAGCAACAAGTAATGAAAGAAGTTGTATCCCCCCCTCAAGACAATTCAAGCTTAGGAAATCCAATGGAGGAGCAAGTTTTGTGGGAGATTGAGAAACCCCATGAAGACAAGCTTCCCCCACTTCAAAAAAAAGACAAAGGAAAAGGGAAAATGTCATTTGAAAAGTCCAACCCTATTGAGCAAGACAAGGTGCATATCAAGTTGCCTTTCCCAACAAGGCAAATGAAGACCAAGGTGGATGTTCAATATGACAAGTTCCTAGATATTGTGAAGAAGTTGGATGTGAGTGTCCCTTTTACCGAGCTACTTATCCAAATCCCGGCATATGGAAGATTCAAGAAAGAAATCTTGGCTAGGAAGAGATCCGTCGACAAGGAAGAGACCATAGCGTTCACAAGAGAGGTGAGCGAGCTCATTTAAGGTTCTACGCTTCCCAAGTTGAAGGATCCGGGTAGTTTCTCGATCCCGTGCACCATAGGAAACTTGAAGATTGAGAGAGCATTATGTGATTTGGGTGCGAGTGTAAGCATCATTTCCTATTCCATTTGTGAGCGACTTGGGATGAAAGAGCTCAAGTGTACTTCTATTACACTCCAAATGGCCGATCTTTCACTCAACCGACCATTGGGGATGCTAGAAGATGTGCCACTAAGAATCGGGAAGTTCTTCATTCCGGTCGACTTCCTTGTACTTGACATGCCGGAAGATGCTATCACTCCCATTATCCTTGGGCGCCCATTTCTATATACCGCCGGTGCTATGATTGATGTAAAGAACGATAGGATCATATTTGAGCTAGGCGACGAGAAGCTAGTGTTTGACCTCCAAGGCAACACCTCGCCTACTAATGATGAGTCTTGTAATATGATCCACGGCATGAAAGACATCGATCTAGGGGATGAATCGGGTGAAAGCTTGAAGAACAGATCTAGGGGATGAATCGGGTGAAAGCTTGAAGAAAAACTTCTATGAAATTGAAGATGATGATTCCGAGCTTGGGGCGGATGAATGCCCATATCATGAATTTGAAGGCAAGTTGCAAGGAAAGAAGAAAGTTGAGCCTCCCTTGGGGCCACATGAAGATAGATGGACGTTTGGGTATATACCGAAGGATCGCAAGTACAAGTTCAAGCCATTGAACTTAGTAGATCGGGATGCCCCGGGAACGTCGAGATTAGGATGTGATGATCCTTGGAGTATGGATTGGTATACCACTAGCTTGATCAAAGATTTCTCGAGAGCCTTTTATTTGTTACTACGTGCCCTTGATGGCGATGAAGTTATTTTTGATGTTGTTGAAAAATGAATGAAGAGCCCACCATCCTTGGTTTGACGGAGTTCCAAAAGAACCGTCTCTTTGCATATATCTCTTTCTTATTCTTTTGTGTTTGTGGAATTCTTGTAATTTGGTATTTTAATGAGTGATGTGAGGGAGGGATTTTGATGGTGTTTATTGAGTTTATTTGCTAGGTTAATAGTGGAGATGAAGTTTTGAGAAGAGTGGTTGTTGATAGAAGCTTGGAGCTTGGGCAAGGAAGTCGGTTTTTGAGCTTTTTGTAAGCTTAAGGGGGCGGGACTTTGGATCCCGAGGTATTATTTTGCATTTGGGTGGAAGGCTCGGTGTGCTAATAGTGAATGAAGACTTGGGTTGGAACATGGCCATGTCGAGGGAGACATGGCCATGAGGCGACATAGCCATGAGGAGGCCGTCATGACTGTGTGCTAGAAGTCCAAAAATCACAGCCTACTGCTCTCGATCATGGCCATGAAGGGCCAAGTCACGGCCAGGAGGGGTCATGGCCGTGATCATGGGCATCACGGCCAGGACGGGTCTGCTATCCTTTTTCGCCATTTCTGTTAGCCCAGCTCCCCTAAATTTGCCTACCCAACCACTTTATACCCCCTCCCAACCTCCCTACCTACCCTTGCACCTATCATATGACCCCTACACTTCATTTACATACCCTCACCTCATCTTATCTTCACTTTACACCGAATATACCCTCAAATCCCACCCTCATTACACCATTCCAAGCTTAATGCTTCAACCATGCGACCTCATCAAGTAAGAAGGGGACTGACAATGAAGAAGACAAGCAAAGTGCCGATATTGAACATTGAGACGATGGAGACTTACGAGTTACTAACCGTTTGGTAAGGTGACTCTCGCTTCTTTTCCGTCTTTTATTGCCTGTCTCCCTTTGTATATTCCCCTTCCCCTTGTCATGGTGGCCCTCGGGGCCTTGTTAATTATTACTCCCGACTCTCGATGACGTGACTACATCGAGGGTCATTGAAAAATCCAAATTTACAAGTATTTTCACTTTTTCTTTTTCTTTTTTCACTTTTTGGTAGGATTTAGTCGGATTTAGGCGGAATTCGGGCTAGGTGATTTGATTACACCTAGTCCTCCCCTCCCATTTCCTTTTATTTCTTCCCCCATCCATATCTTTTCTCGTCTCGGCTCTTGGTGACTTGACTACACCCTGGCCGGGCACATTCTATCCTTTCTTCACCTTTATTTTTGATTTTTAGCTTTATTTTCGTAGTTTCTTTTCTTTTTAGTGTCTCCACATACTATCGATCGAGCATGAGGACATTGCTCGGTTTAAGTGTGGGGGGGCGATATCCCAGTGTAGTTAGTCTTATTTTCGTAGTTTTTTTCGAAAAATCTTTAAAAAAAATCCTAAAAATTTGAAAAATTTCATAAAAATCAAAAAGATTTTCTTTTGTGTCGTTTCCTTTTTGTGTCGTTGTGTTGTATTTTTGTTGTGTTGTGCGTGTTTGCCTCCCTTTTTCCTTGTAGGTCGCTTAATCACCATTAACTTTGGAGGGCTTTCAAGACATCCGGTAACATCTTTTTATCCCTTTTTCCTCTTTGTTTCTTGTGGAGTTTGGAGGAGATTTGTGATGATGTGTGCTCGGGTGGAGCTTTGTAGAGTTTGAGGTTGATTTGGTGCCTTGTTTGGAAGTTAGGGGTGGTGTTTGTTCTCTTTATGTTTTTGTTTTGTTTTGTTTTGTTTTGTTATCTTTGTCTCTTTTTCTTTCGTTTTTGTCGCGTCTTTGCTTTGTGATGTGTAGTTGTGTCTAGTGTGTAATAAAAGGTTTTCGAAAACCCGGTTTTGAGGCTAGTGTTATAGTGTTTACTTTCCCTTTCTAGTAATACGAATCGAGTCTTGGACTTTAGTCTAGTAGAATGACCCTAAATCAATAGTTTCGTTGGTCCTTTACCTTGAGTCCACATATCTTACTAGGGATTTACTACGGGATTTGCATCTTGACCACTATGACCACCCACGGTGTGAAAAGGCCTTGGATGCGGAGTCCCGTCTCTTAGGTGACCATGTTTGAAATTGTTTGATTAGTCCAAGTTTTCCACCTTTTTGTGGGTTTGAAGGGAAGGACGCTCCCCGACTCACCAATTTCACTACCTTCTACACATATCCACAAAATAAAGTTGCAAATTGTTGAAATCTCTTTCTTAGTTGCAAAAAGAAATGCCTACAACTCAAATCTAGCCAAAAGGGCAAACAAAGAAAATGAATGAAAGAAAAGAACGAAAAAAAAGAAAAGGGAAAAAGTCAAAAAGAAAATACAAAAGATGAAAAAAGAAATGGCATAGCAACACAAAAAGCGAAAAAAAAATGCAAAAGAAAGAAAATGCCAAAGAAAATCACCTCACAAAATGAATCCTCACCCCTCAAAAATAAGCCTTTTACCGACTATTACCGTGAAGAGCCTACCAAAGGATCGAGTCCCTAGGAAGGATGATAGCGGTAATGGTCGGTCTTCCCTCACTTTGTACACGTATCCACCTTTTTACTTGGACTAGTTGAGCGGTTTTTGAGCATGGGACGATCCTCTTGGCTCATCGCTAAAGGGGGCGGGTTCTCACTTACCTACAATGTCGACTAACTCCGTGGTTCATCACTTTTCCATCTCGCCTATCGTCCTGTAGTACGTTCTTAGAAGGTTAGGAGGACCTAGGTAAGTTATCAACGTTTTTATTGCTTTGTTGTCATACTATTAGCGTTTGGTCCATTTCGATTTGTATTGTTAGCTTGGGAACGTTGTCACTTGCCATCAGTCCTAAACCGGTGTTTCTTTCACCGCTTTGTAGAGGGAAGCGGTATTTATTTCTTCATGGATACGACCGATTATGTGTTTGTTTGTATGTTTGTTTGTTCGTGTGTTTTGTGTCCGGTTGCATCCACGGTTTTGTCGCAAGACCTTACTTGCCTTGCGGAGTGCACTTTTCCTCTAAGTGTACTCGCGTGATTTGAAAGGGCGTAGGGTGCGCTAATACCCACTCGGTTAGTAGTCTAGTTTCTTTTAGTTATTAGTTAGTTCGTGCTTACCCGAGGGCGAGTAAGGGTTAAGTGTGGGGGAGTTGATAAGTGTGTCTTGTAGTGCTTATTTGTTGTGTTTGGTCCCGGTTTCTCTTGTTGGAATCGCTCTTTGGAGCGGTTTCTAGGCTACATACGCTTCTTCTAGTTCATTTTAGGTTCCTAAGACCAATCTTGGAGAAGTGGAACGATTCCGTTTCGTTTCCGATACATATGGAGCCAATGAAGAGAAGTGACGATGATTCGGTGGCTTAGACTCGGTCCCGAGTCCCTTGTAGCCCATTACCGAGAACTGAGAGTCGATAAGAAGCCTAGGAGGAGCAAGTAGGGGCCTACATTGCCGTGTCAGAAGCCTACATAGCCGTGTAGTGAGTTGGGAAGCAAAGAAGAGAGGAAGCAAGCTACAGCAGGGCGTCATGGCCGTGACCCATGACCATCATGGCCATGACGGGGGTTCCTCATGGCCCTGAGCCCCCTCATCATGGCCGTGAGCCCCCTGTTTCTCCTCGCAGTTTGTCACTTCATTCCCCTTATTCTTACAACCCTATAAATACCCCCCTCTTGTAATCTTATGTTATGTTAGACCTTACCCACTAAACCCTAGCATACTTTAGCCTAGATTAGCCTAGATTAGTGTAGATTAGTCTTTAGTTAATCGTTAATCTTATTTTAATCCTTGTATTAAGGGAATTCTTCAAGATTCAACTAAGATTGACAACCTTGGGAGATTGTTTTGGGTTTTTCTTATTAATGCAAGTTTCAATCTTTCCTCCTCTTGTTAGTAGGTATAATCTTCTTATTCTCTTTACTCTTAATCCTTCTTTAATCTTTCAAGTTTTAATCTTTGATTATTGTTTTTGTTCTTTTTAGTTTCATTATGAATGTTTTGCTGTTTGTGTTGATTTCTCTTGTTATGGTTAGGATTAGTTTCATTATGTGTGAGTAGACTTGTTGTGGGGTTAGTAGGGAGATTAGGTGTTGATTATGGATGATTAGGGTTTGATTGTGGGTAAAGGTGGATTCTTTGTTACTAGTCACATATTAAGAGCACCATGTGTTTGTTGAATTGCTTGTTAGAGTAGTATTGCGAATACTTGTCTTGCTTGTCTTCCGCTTCTCATTGTGTGATTGATTTGTGGTTGAATCCTTGTGTATTGGGTAATATCTTGCATGAGTATTCGGGTTTTTTCTTTGACACAAGAGTGCGGACATTGGCTTTGACGCGAGAGCGCGGACCAACCTTAGTAACTAGGTGAAACCTACACCCTCGATCTCCCAACTATCCTACTACACTTATGAACCCGACCTAACCCTACTCTCTCCTTGTTTGATTCCTCTAGTTCGATAGATTCTTTAACCCTTAGTTGTTATCCCGAGCTTAGTCTTAGTCATGGTTTCATCCCCTTCTTATCGTTCTAGTTTAGTTTAGTTCGTTGACCTAGTCTTGTATTTGGGTGAAACTTGGTTTAAACCCTCTTTACCGTCCCCGTGGACTCGACCCGACTTGCCCTATCTACGTGTTAGGATTAGTTGGTTATTATTTGTTGACGGGGATCCACGGCAAATCCCCCAATCACCTATGCCTTGAGACAACTAAAGGAATGCGAGAAAACTACCCGACTCATGATCTTGAGTTGGCAGCGGTAGTCTTTGCGCTCAAGATATGGAGGAACTATCTTAAAGGGAGTATCATGCAACTTTTACACCGATTTACAAGAGCTTAAAGTACATTTTTACCCAAAGAGATTTAAATGGAAGGCAAAGGAGGTGGATAGAATTGATTAATGACTACGACCTCCAACTCCAATACCATGAAGGTAAGGCCAATGTGGTGGCCGATGCATTACGTTGAAAAGAAAAATACGCAATGAATGTCGTCATGGTGTTGCTCGTTGACCTTTGTCATGAATTTCGAAAGTTGAATTTAGAGGTAGTTCAGCAAGGAAGTATCGCTCTAAATGCTATGAGTGCTAAACCTGATATCTACCACGAAATTCGAATAAAGCAACAAGAGGATCCACTGCTTGAAGGCCTGCGTGCCAAGGTCAGTGAAGCAAATGATTTTGAAGTCTGGGCGGATGGAAGTTTAAGATTTCAAGGTAGGTGGTGCATCCCTGATTGTGATGATCTTAAAATGAAGATTATGCAGGAAGCTCATAGTACACCATACTCTATTCATCCTGGTGAGGAAGATGTATAAGGATTTGAAGAAATTCTTTTGGTGGCCAAACATGAAAAGAGAAATTGCGAATTTTGTGGCCAAATGTCTTACCTGTCAGAAAGTAAAGTTCGAACATCGAAGACCTGGTGGTCTCTTGCAGCCCATAGAAATACCAGTGTGGAAATGGGATTCCATCTCCATGGACTTGTAAGTGGGTTACCAAGGTCGCCCACGGGAAAGAATGCTCTTTGGTAGTGGTGGACTGTTTAACTAAAGTAGCTCACTTCATTCCAATGAAAGATACTTGGAGTTTGGATGAGATAGCGGTGGCATACCAAAGAGAAGTTATTAGATTTCATGGAGTTCCTAAAGACATAGTTTCTGATCGTGACCCACAATTTTGTTCGCATTTTTGGAGGAAGCTCCACGAGGCATTAGGTAGTAAGTTAAAGTTGAGTACAACTTTTCACGCTACTACCGATGGCCAAACCAAACACACTATTCAAACTTTAGAGGATATGCTCCGAACGTGCGTGCTAGAATTCAAAATAGGATGGGAAAATAGTCTTCCGTTAGTAGAGTTTTCGTACAATAACAGTAATCACGCTAGTATCAAGATGGCTCCATTCGAGGCTTTGTATGGGAGGAAATGTCGAAGTCCTTTATGTTGGGATGATATTAGTGAGGTTGCAGTTGTTGGCCCTGAGATGATCCAAGAGTCCATTGAGCAGGTTAAGTTGATCCGAGAAAAGATGAAAGCGGCTCAAGATCGGCAAAAGTCATATGCTGACTTGTGTAGAAGGCAAATAGAATTTGATGTTGGGGATAAGGTCTTTCTTAAGGTGTCACCCATGAGGGGGGTGAAGAGATTTGGAATTAAGGGGAAATTGAGCTCTAAATTTGTAGGACCATATGAAGTACTTGAACGAATTGGTGAAGTAGCTTATAAGGTAGCTTTACCCCCCTAATCTGTCTAAGGTACATGATGTCTTCCATGTATCTCAATTGAGAAGATATCGGAGCGATCCATCTCATGTACTTCAGTCAGGCACAGTCGAGGTGGAACCAAATTTGACTTATGAGGAGCAACCCGTCCAGATCTTAGATAGGAAGGATAAAACCTTAAGGAATAAGGTTGTACCATTAGTAAAGGTTTTGTGACGTAGTCAAAGGTCTGAAGAAGCAACATGGGAGACAGAGGCGTCAATGAAAGCAAAATACCTTCCCTTGTTTGATACAGGTACACACTCATTCAAGTTTCGAGGACGAAACTTTTCTTAAGAGGGGAGGGTTGTAACACCCCGTGTTTTAATAATTTGATAAACATACAACTCCATCCCCATTATCCATTAATCCATCCATCACTTGTATGCTTGGAATTAATGTTCTAGGTTCCCATCCTTCACACGTTTATTTATACCCTTAAATCCTTAGGTTCTGATGGACTAATAAACTGAGGCAATATATTTGCTCATTTTACATCAGGTTAGAGACGTATTTGTGTGGACATGACATAGGTCCACCTCGACGCGGCCACGCGCGGGTTTGGGGAGGCGAATGAATCTCCATATGAGAATGGATCGAATTGAAATTTAAATCGAAGTGGAGTCGCCACCGAACTTTGTGGGAGTTTCGGCCCATTCGAACCCACTCTATGTCGTAGTGGGCCGTATACAAAATACGACCCATTTCCGATGTCAGAATTTATTGGGCTCGTCCCTTTGCATTTGATACCGATACCGACATTATCGGATATCGTGTATTGAATGAATCTCGTGCGCCAACGGTTTCGGGCATCCGGAAATCGAGGTTCTGAGTAAGGGGTGAGGGTACGTGTCGGGAAGCCCACAAAGGACACCCAACCCCGCCCGCACATTAGCGGCCTCTACTAAGATATCAAATGATTTTTGAATACGCGCGTTAGTTGAACGATGAAAAATGCTTATGCAAACATTGTTTTCCCTAAGCATGTGAGAAATTGAAAAGGGTTTCTATGTCGATTTAGTACAATTAATTCTAACGTCGAAGTTGAATTTTAGCATGTGGGTTCATTTTAGTACATTAAAACAAACGATAAATCAACAAGAAAAAATAACAAACGGTTAGTAACGGTGTAACGAATAATAACGGTTTGCAAATTATTGAATGATGTAGACAAGATGATGTAAATATGATGATGTATGGTTTTGAAAAGTGAGGTTTTCACGTGATGGATTAACACGTGTTGACATAAGTCATAAAAGACACTACCGAGACTGAAAGAGGATGTAAGACTCACGGTATTGTCGTGATAAGGGGCTACTCGACCAAGTCATTGAGGAACTCGACCGAGTGGATCCTTGAAAAGGGTTTCTGTCTCTGATTTTGGACCCTACTCGGTCGAGTTACTGACGAGCTCGACCGAGTACGTTGCCACTCGATCGAGTCATTGCGAGACTCGACCGAGTGGAGGTCGTTCAGACCCTTCTGTCTCAGTTTTGGGGTGCCACTCGATCGAGTGGGCTAGGCACTCGGTCGAGTGCCCCCCTGTACGAATTATAATTCGCTTTGCAATTTATTATTGTCTTTCGAAATCGCTTTTGATTTTTGATAATTCGATGATTCTGCCGAATCGGACATAAATATTGTACAATTTATGCTCGACTCGAATTTTTTAAATCATTGATTTTGTTGAATCGGATATAAATATTATGGGATTTATACTCGATTCTAAATTTGAATACTCGTTTTAACCCATATTCGATTATTGAATCGATTGTGAATACTAGAGTGAAAATAAGAGAAAACTGATTTAAGTCGTCTTAAATTAACTATTGTGATATGAGTAGATTTCCTTCGCGTTTAATAATGTCGTAATTCTGATGAATTGTATGACAATTATTTTAGCATCAACGAAAGATCGTATTAGTTAATTTATTTGACTAGATCGCTAGATTCGACATCCAATTATGGAATTGGTATCGAATCTAAAAGATCGACGCTTTGCTTGAATTGAAAGACTTGATTCCCTCAGCTTTTCTGACATCGTAACGAATCCCTAGGGATTATGTGATGTCGGATCCGCGCAACGGGTTTCGACCCTTATTGAATAAAATACTTGTTTTGAAAATTGATTTTAGAATTGATTGAAATATGCGATAACGATGATGAAATAAGAAAATTATGGTTGATGTTAATTCGTCTCAACAATCAAGCAATCGGGGTGATGGGATAAGCGACCGGCAACGCTGTGTGCAGTACACTTGTATATTCGGGTTTCCTTATCCCACCATCACTCATACTCGACATGAATCGACGAATAATTTAATATTTTATACTAGTTATATTATCGATATTAGAACGCGATAATAACGATAAAAAAAACGAGACGACTACGACACGAGAAAAAGGGAGAAAAGAGAAGAGCGGGAATTGGCACCCTCAACCTACATGTTTCTTATGCTCGGACGGGACTCGTAGTGACGGCTCGCACGGGAGTTTCGAGTATGTAGGCTAAGTTTTGGTGGTCTAGGGTTTCGATTCCTAAAGCTAGGTTTAGGGTTTGAATTAGGGTTTGAGTTTGATCTTGATGAAGGTTGTAAAAGTTGTGTCAAAATTCTCTTAGGATTGTGTGCATGGGGTGTTTATATAGGCAAGGCCTAGGTACCCCGTCTAGGGTTACTCGACCGAGTAGCCCCTTGACTCGGTCGAGTGGCCCAAGCGCCTGCAGCCGGGCTTGAATAAGGGCCCACTCGATCGAGTGGAGCTGACATTCGATCGAGTGGGTCAGCTGGGTCGAGTGGTCCGGGTTTTGGACCTTGAATTGGATATTTTGTGGGTTTTGCTTTTGAGTTGGACTTTTTAATGTTTGTGTGGCTGTTTTTTGTGTGTCTCGGAAATGACTTTGACCGGGGTTGACCCAATTGCTAAAAGTCGGTTTTATTTCCGGTGTCGATTTTGACCCAAATTAGTCTTGTTTGACAGGAAACAATCCACTGGGCTTGAATTTGAGGTCAGTTTTGTGAGATTTGTACTCCGTAAGTGCATTAGTCAGCAACTAATGGTTTTGAGCCCATATCCGAGCGCGTAGAAACACGTTAGCGTCCGATCATCATCGGGTGTTTTTTTGGAAACTACCATAGACATCTGGCAGTCAAAATGAGGGTGTCTACAGAGCCCCCACTCTGACTGAGGCTTGGACAAGGCGAAAGTCAGAGTAGCTACCAAGTCAATTAAGACCTGGTAGACTTCCGATCGTGTCGTTTATAGTCCATTAGACTCGCGTGAAGGGCTCGCCAGCCATAAGATAGAAGTCATACCTGAGCTACTGATAATACCTCCGTGGGGAATAGGACTTGTCGCATAAGTCCTGGGTGTGCCTATGCGTGGGCCATCTCGTGCTATTCCGGGGAAAATGCCGCCTCGGGCTTTCAGCTAGGGAATTGGACTTGTCGTATAAGTCCCAGGTGCGCCTGTATATGGGCCCATCCCACGTTGATTCGAGAGAAGATGCCGTCTTGGGCTTTCCGTTGGGGAGATACAGTGGGTTGCATGTCTCCGCTTGAGCTGTACCTGTATAAGTCACATAAAATTTGCATGCAACACGTAGGTAGTAAAATGACTCGCGCTGGGGAAAATGATTTTTGAATTTTTGAAATTTTCGAAATTGAAATCCTGAAAGCACTCACGAGCTAGGTTTTCAAAATGGAAAGGGGTAGAAAAGAAATTTGCAGTTTAAATAGACTGATATCTGACCTTGTCGAAAAGGATCTTTTTTCAAATGGCTAAATTTTGCAAATTTCAAAGTGGAATTTGAAGAGGGAGGCCTACCGATAGACTCGACTCTGGACGTGACCGGACGAGTTGACTGACACGACTGGACTCTCGAGGGGTTGGACCGCCTAACAAGACTCTTGAGTTGCGCTAATCCGTAGACTAGGCGAGTGGCAACATGCTCGAAGTCAAAAATGGGAACGATCTGTTATATGGGAAATGCAGTAGTCTGTAATGAGACTGTTTTAGTCTGGTGCCCTTCTGGATTTCTGATTTTAGGGTACAGTCCAAAATGGGTATTGCTCCGAGTCCTGACAGATTCTCGTCTTTGACTGAGCCGAGTACTCGGACACACTGTAGAAAGGAGGCTAGATTTTGAAAGTATTTAGATTATGTGAGTGGAAGGAGAACTTCTGTCTAATAGAAGCCCCCAGGACGACAAAGCTAGCTACTGAGAACATGACAGTGTCGTGACCGGAATGATAGTGCTTTTTGAATGTGTGTCAATGTGAGTGGTTGTGCCTCTGTTGAAACGCTGCCTACGTATTCACGTGTGGTGAAATCAAACCAAGCCGTAGTTCAGTGTTGGAAGATATATTATGGTGCCTAGCCTAATAGGACTTTGTGTGTAACTAGCCATATTGACGGTGCAGGCTAGGTGCATTCCCAATGATGTCTTGATCAAAGGGCTAGAATGGTTAGGATGTTGATCCTGTGACTGTGAGCATTCTTCGAGGTAGCCCCCAGAGGTGGTGTGAACTATTTGGGCATGTTCTATGCCGACCGCAGGTTGAGTTCCCGTGTTCGGGGTTGGTAACTGGTTTGGATAATTTTGGAAATGTGGTGCTAGGTCGTAAGTGGCTTTGATGTTTTGACATCTGGAGCTTGATTTGTGGAGCTAAGGCTTCGAGGGTAAGGTATTTTAATGTGGTAAGAAAGGGGGGAAGTCGAGTAAAAATGACTCGGACTTCGGTTGGGCAGGTTTGATAATGTGGGATCTGGTTTTCATGTCTGGCCCTAATGGTTAGGGGTATCCTATGGAGCTTGAATCCTCACAATTCCGGGCTGCCTCTAGCCTAGGTCTCGAGGAGGTCTTGAGGGTTGTAATGTGGGAAGGCTGAGTGTGGTGTTAGCTGACCAGCTTGATTGTCACTCCCCTATTGGATGGTATGAGTACTGATAACTTTGAATTTGAACGTTTTCACCACGGTCATGGGTTCTTGAATATTTGTTGGTTGACCTCTTAGCCCCGTTCATGGATTTTTTGAATTTTTGTTGGTTGACCTCTTAGCCTCGGTCATGGGTTTTTTGAATGTTGACTGACCTCTTAGCCTCGGTCCTGGGTTTTTTGAATTTTTGTTGGTCAGACTAACACCTAAGGTAGGGATTGGTCAGTCTTATTGGAGGGGTGTTTTACTGTGGGAAATGGGCTTGTCTCCCGTCCTTAACCCAAACTAGGAGACTACCTAGATTTGTTATGGGATTCGACACCGCCCCTGCTACGGGTAGTTATGTGGTTTTCTATGTCAGACATGGAACAGGTAAAGGAAAACACGGGCCTCGATTGCCTGCAGTCATTATAGATGTGCCTATAATAGTCACGTGCGTGTGCTCACAGTGTATGACGGTGTTCATCATGTTCTCGGAAACACATAAGGAAAGTACATATGAGAAACAGGAAAGCTGACTTTATTGAATTTTGAAAAGGAGGACAGAATACAATTGACTCTGACTCTGACTTTGACTTTGACTTTGACTTCGAAGGAAATAGTACATCCTAGACTCGGCCTCAGACTCGAATCCGGACTCTCGGATGATGTTGTCATTAGTCGTCGGCTTCTAAGGACTCGAGTTGATGTCCAGTATAGCCTTCAGTAGAAGCTTCACCTAGATCTGTATTATATCGAAGATCGTCTTCAATCCTAATGCCCATTTCGGTAAGCACCGCAAAGTTTGAAATGCCGGCATACCTAAGATGGATGCGGTAGGAAGGTAGGAGGTTGTTGTTGAATGCCTCCACTAGCATCTTCTCGTTGGGCTTGTCTACCAACTTCACACTTTCGGCCCGCCATCTTTGGAGATATTTGGTGAACCCTTCTTTGGGCTCTTGGGCCATTACTTCCAGAGTACACATTGTAGTCTGGATCTCGGTATTATCAGCGTAATTCCGAGCAAATTCAGTATCCACATCGTCCCAAGTCTTGTATTTCTTGGAATCGAGCCTGTAGTACCAGGCTTTTGGATGCTTTTCAAGGGAGGAAGCGAACAAGTGTTTGAACATGGTGGATTTCACCTCCTTGATAGCCATGAATTCTTTGAAAGCCCAAATGTGATGAACCGGGTCTTCAGTACCCTCAAACATCGGTATGCCCGTAAGGTTGAGGTTAGCAGGTAGCTCGTCATTCAGAGGCGAGTAGGAACGAGCATTCTCCGTATGGATCAAGTTGCTTGTTGACAAGTGGACCTGTTCTTCGAGCTTGCGAACAACGCTGGTTAGTTCATTGTTAGTCCACTTTCCTCATCTCCAACCTCCATAGTTTATCAATTATCATCTCCTTTGTGTTTGTTTGGTAGCCTAGTCTCGTTTTAGGTCAACTTAGTCTAGAATTTACATAACCGTCTCCGTGGACACGACCCGACTTACCCTAGCTACCTGTTAGGTTTAGTTGGACTCTATTTGGTTGTTAGGACCACGAAAAATCCTTACCATCAATTTGGTGCCGTTGTCGGGGATCGATGCATTGTTTAGACTTAGTTTACTTCTAGCTTGACTTAGTTACCCTTCTTTGTGCTCTTCTATCATCTCTTGTGCATATTTTGTAGGTTTTTCTTGTTTTCTTAGTTTTCTTTTCTCTTTGTTTTTCGTTGTGTTCGTTTATTGTCTTTGCCTAGTGCTCATAAAGCACTAGGTGTTCTCACGTTTGTTCGAGTGTGTAGTGTATGCCTAGGAGAAGAGGCGATTTCTTTCTCTTCAATCCAGAGCCGGAAAGACTCTTTAGAGCCTTTCGCCAACGGACGATTGACCGGGTTAGAATCTCTCAACCAAGTGCTAGCGATACCAATCAAGAACAAGCTCAAGGATTCGACTTAGACAAAACACTGCGAGAGACCGCCGGAGGGACCTTCATCAATCCCTTCGGTACTTCTAGTCCTAGTTCTCCTTCTACATCTTCTTCAACACCGTCTACACCATCATCTCCCTTACATCCAATTATGCCGAAATTCTCATCTCACTCCACTTTTACCGATGATGTCTTGCCGGGACCGAGTACTTTACCGGATACATATACCGGAAATTTCGTGGCAAAGACACAATTCATCCAACTTGTGGAGAGAAATCAATATAGTGGTTTGCCCACCGAAGACCCGCACCAATACATGGAGACCTTCTCCGATTTGCGATGCTATCTCCCAAACCGGGATTACTCAAGATCAAATCCGTTGGGTACTTTTCCCGTTCTCTCTCATTGGAAAAGCGAAGCAATGGATCAAGAGTCTCGATAGGAAAACCATGGGTATCGATACTTGGAAGAAACTTGCATTGGCGTTCTACCAAAAGTTTTACCCTCCGGAGAAGACAAATTTGCTAAAGGCCTCCATCACCGGTTTCCAACAACGGGATGAGGAGAGCCTTTATGAAGCAGGGGAACGGTTCAAATCTTTGGTTAGATCATGCCCCCACCATGGACATTCACAATGGTTCTTAGTTCAACAGTTTTGGAACGGTCTATATGAGGACTCAAGAGCTATACTCAATATGGGCTCGAATAGTAGGTTTACCGAGGTCGATGACGATCAAACTTGGGCAAGAATCGAGGAGATGGCGGTGCACAACTCCCAATACTCAAGGCCTAGAAAGGTGAATCGAGGAGGTAGGCACGAGGTCGATGCCATTACACAACTAAGCATTGATCTTGGAGCTCAATTAAAAACTCACATGGAGACTATTGACAAGAAGCTCCAAAGCCAGCTCAATCAAGTTCAAAGCACTAGTTCCTCCAACCAACACTCGATTCATGAAGTTAATGCTTTGGGAGTTGTGTCTCCTACACCTTATTATGGGATGTGCGATACTTGCGGGATAGTTGGACATGAGCCTATACATTGTCGGGGAAGTATTGAGCAAGTGAATGCCTTTCAAGCGTTCAAGCAAGGTGCCTCCTATCCTAATATGTTCCAAGCTTCTCATCAAGCCTCTCAACAACAAGCTCTACAACACCGTCCCTATGTTCCACCTCCCTTAAGGGACAATAATCAAGGATACGAAGGTTATGTGGGTAACCCAAGACCATTCAACAATTTCAAGCAACATAACCAAGGTAACTTCAACAACAATCAAGGGTTCCAACAAGGGAACTTCAATCAAGGTGGTTTTCAAGGAAACCAACACAATCAAGGATATCAAAACAACCAAGGTAACACTCAAGGCCTTAATCAAGGCAACTCTCATGGGTTCCAAGGGAACCGTCAACAACAACAAGCAACTCAAGGTCAACAACAACAAAGCAAGCAAAGGAGCCGGTCTCCTACTTATGACCATGGTATTCTTCTAGCCATCACCGATACTCCGCACAATCCACAATCTCCACCTCGATATTTCAACATGCAAAATCTATGATGGATGCGCAAAAGAGTAACCAAGAAATGCAAAGAAGGCAAATGGAGATGCTAAGATACCTACAAGAGTTCTTTGCTCATCTTCAAAGGGATAACATAGCAAGATATGCTCATATGAAGATGCTTGAGACTCAAATAGCCGAAGTTGCTTCAGGAAGTTCTTCAAGATAAAAGGGGCAACTACCTCCTCAAGGTGAAACGGATAAATTTGAGCATGTGAATGCTATTACCACGAGGAGTGGTGCATCTTATGATTCCCCTTTATCCCCTAGTGAGGAAGTACCAATGAAAGAAGTTGTATCTCCAACTCAAGATGATTCAAGCTTTGAAAATCCAATGGAGGAGCAAGTCTTGTGGGAGATTGAGAAACCCCATGAAGACAAGCTCCCTCAACTTCAAGGAAAAGACAAGGGAAAAAGGAAAGTTTCATTTGAATAGTCCACTCCTATTGAGCAAGACAAGGTGCATATCGAGTTGCCTTTCCCAACAAGGCAAATGAAGACCAAGGTGGATGCTCAATATGACAAGTTCCTTAACATTGTGAAGAAATTGGATGTGAGTGTCCCATTTACCGAGCTACTTACCCAAATCCCGGCATATGGAAGATTTATGAAAGAAATCTCGGCTAGGAAGAGATCCATCGACAAGGAAGAGACGATAGCGTTCACGAGAGTGGTGAGCGAGCTTATTCAAGGTTCTACGCTTCCCAAGTTGAAGGATCCGGGTAGTTTCTCGATCCCTTGCACCATAGGCAACTTCAAGGTTGAGAGAGCAACTCCGAATGGCCGATAGTTCACTCAACCGACCATTGGGGATGTTAGAAGATGTGCCGATAAGAATCGGGAAGCTCTTTGTTCCGGTCGAATTTCTTGTACTTGACATGCCGGAAGATGCTATCACTCCCATTATCCTTGGGCGCCCATTTCTACATACCCCCGGTTCTATGATTGATGTGAAGAACGGTAGGATCACATTTGAGTTAGGCGAAGAAAAGCTCGTGTTTGACCTTCAAGGCAACACCTCACCTACTAATGATGAGTCTTGTAAAATGATCCACGCCATGAAAGACATTGATCTAGGGGATGGGTCGAGTAAAAGCTTGAAGAACAATTTCTATGAGCTTGAGGATGATGATTCCGAGCTTGGGGCGGATGAGTGCCCATATCATGAGTTTGAAGACAAGTTCCATGACAAGAAGAAATATGAGCCTCCCTTGGGGCCACATGAGAATAGGTGGACGTTTGGGTATATACCGAAGGATCGAAATTACAAGTTCAAGCCATTGAACTTAGTAGATCGGGATGCCCCGGGAACGTCGAGACAAGGTTGTGAAGAACCTTGGAGTGTGGATGGTTATACTACAAGCTTGATCGAAGATTTCTCGAGAGCCTTCGATTTGTTGCTTCGTGCTCTTGATGGCGATGGAATTGGCTATAGTGTTGTTGAAAAAGATTGAAAAATGCACCATCCTTGGTTTGACGGAGTTCCAAAAGAACCGTCTCATTGTATATATCTCTTTCTTGTTGTTCCTTTGGGTTTTGTGAATTCTTGTAATTTGGTATTTTTGTTGAGCGATGTAAGGGAGGGATTTTGATGAATGTTTTGAGCATGTTTGATAGGGGTCAAGTGAAGATGAACCAAAGTGAGGAATGGTTTTGGTTAGAGTTCGGATTGTGAGGTAGGGAGTCGGTTTTTGAAGCTTTAGATAAGTGATGGTAGGGGTTTGTCACCTCCCTAACCGTAAATAAACTACCGATTACACCTAGTGGGTAGCTAGGGTAAATCGGGATCGTATCCACGAGGACGGTATTGCAAGTTTTAGACTATGTCCACCTAGAAAGAGACTATGCTACCAAGACAAACACAAAGAAACGATAAATGGAAAACTATGGTGGAGGAGAAGTGAGAACTATACTAACGATGCTAAACAATGCTAATAAACGAACTAACAAATAAACTAGAAGAACGATGGCTAACTAGGAAGTTGAATCAAATAAGGAAGGAAGTGGGGTAGGCCGGGTTCATAAGAGTAGACGGGTGATTAGGGTGATCAAGGGTATAGGTGTCTCCTAGTTGCTAGGGTCGGTCCGGGCTCTCGCAACTTAAACCGATGCCAAGGTGAGTCCGAGCTCTCGCAACTTAGACCCTAGTCCGCGCTCTCGCGACTAAACTATTCTCAACATTTCCACATAATAGACAATCAATGAGAAGATGAGCACAAGTATGGGAAGCATGGCCACTACAACTCATACAAGCATATCAACAAACACATAGAGTGCCCACAATGTGACTAACAACAAAGATTCACCCTTTTCCCTTTAATCAACCCTAATCATCCATAATCTACCCCTAATCCCCCTACTAACCCCACAAGGAGACTACTCACTCATTAACAAATTACCCATAACAATAACAAGAGAAAACAAACTAAACATCGAAGCATTCATTATGAACAACTAACAACAATAGCAATATATAAAAGATTCAAACTTGAACAATAAAGAAAGAACAAGAATAAGAAAGATTATACCAACACTATTAAGATGAAAAGATGTAATCTTGTATAAATAAGAACCCAAATAAAACCCAAGGTTGTCAAGCTTGGAGAATTCTTCAAGTATCCTCTTAATACAAGAACTAATTACAAGGATTAACTAAGGATTAACAAAGATTAAAGGAAGATTAAACTAATGATGAAACTAAATCTAGGGTTTTGAATATCTAATGGAGGCTTAAGAGAGTCTAAACTATGATAAGATATGTTACTAATACAAGAAGGGAGTATATATATGGGTACAAGAATGAAGGAGAAGAAATAAAGAAGTCGTGCTGCCCCTGTAGCATCCCGATCGGGACGGGTTGGTCCCGACCGAGACGGCCCTGTCATCCTGATCGGGACGGGTTGGTCCCGACCGGGACGGGCCCTCAGCAGCATCCTTTAACGCACACCCCATCCCGAACGGAATGTGGCCTTCCCGAACGGGATGGGTCTTGTAGGCCTCCCTTAAGAGCTCTTTGGTCCCTCCTTGCCTCTCATGGGCTTCTCGCCGATTCTCGGGACTCGGTATCGGGTCTCGAAGGCTCGGGATTGGGTCCCAAGGTCTCGGGGTCGATTCCAAGGCATCGAGTCATCGTTCCCTTACTTCGTTGGCTCCAAAATGTGTATGTAAAGAGTCGGAATCGCTCCAACTCTTCCAAAATCGATCTCGGGAACCTGAAACGAACTAAAGGAAGCATAAGAAGCCCATAAATCGCTCCCAAGGAGCGATTCCACAAGGAAATGGGACCAAAACATAGTGAAAAAGGCACTACAAACTACACTTATCAACTCCCCCACACTTAACCCTTACTCGCCCTCGAGTAAGCACATACTAACTACTATACTAGCCGAATGGTTATTAGCGCACACTACGCCCTTTCAACTCATGCGAGTGCACTTAGAGGAAAAGTGCACTCCACAAGGCAAGTCGGGTCTTGCGACAAAACCGCGGATGCAACCGGAAACAGAACACACAAACAAACAAACACACAAACAAACGCTTAGACGGTTGCACCCAAAAAAAAAGAAATACCGCTTCTCTCTAAAAGCGATGAAAGAAGCACCAGTTTAGGACTCGAGGTAAGTGACAACGTTCCCAAACTAGCAATACAAACCAAGGTGGACTAAACCCTAATAGTATGACGATTAAGCAACAAAAACGTTGGTAACTTACCTAGGTCCTCCTAACTTTCTAAAAACGTACTACGGGATGATCGGCGGAGTGGAAAAGTGAAGAACCACGGTGTTAGTCGACACTATAGGTAAGTGAGACCCCGCCCCCTTTAGCGTGAGTCAAGAGGGTCGTCCCATGTCCAAAACCGCCTAACTAGTCCAAGTAAAAAGATGGAAATATGCAAAATGAGGGAAGACCGACTAATGCCGCTATCATCCTTCCTAGGGACTCGGTCCTTTGGTAGGCTCTTCACGGAAAAAGTCGGAAAAAGGCTTATTTTTTTGTGATGTAGGGATTCTTTTTGTGAGACGGGTTTTCTTTTGGCATTTTTCTTTCTTTTTGACATTTTGCTTTGTTTGTTGTCGTGCCATTTCTTTTTCTTCTTTTCTATTTTCTTTTGGCTTTTGTGCCTTTTCTTTTTCTTCATTCTTTTCTTTCTTTCATTTTTTTTCTTTTCTTTTCTTTGCCCTTTTTGGCAAGATTTGGCTTTTTGGCAATTCTTAATGTAATAAGAAAGAGAGAATTCAACAAATGCAAATTATTGTGTGGATATGTGTAGGAGGTAGGGTAATGGGTGAGTCGGGACGGCGCCTTCCCTTCCAACCCACAAAAAGTGGAGAACTTGGACTAATCAAACAATCCTAAACACGGTCACCTAAGGGACGAGACTCGGTAACCAAGGCCTTTTCACACCGTGGGTGGTCATAATGGTCAAAAGTGCAAATCCCGTAGTAAATCCCTAGTAAGCTAGGTGGACACAAGGTAAAGGACCAACGAATTCATTGATTTAGGGTCATTCTACTAGAGTAAAGTCCAAGACTCGATTTATACTACTAGGAAGGAAAGTAAGCACTCACACACTAGCCTCTAAACCGGGTTTTCGAAAACCATTTACACACAAGACACACAACAAAACACGAAACAAAGAAACGACGAAAACGAACGAAAGAAAAAGAAACAAAAAGGCTACAAAATAAAACAAAACAAGACAAACACATAAACAAAGCACACACCACCCCGAATTTCCAAACAAGTCATCAAATCCATCACAAGAATGTACAAGCTCCACCCGAGCACACCTCAACACAACCTTCTCCAAACATCACAAGGAATAAAGAGGGAAAGAAGGTTAGAGGATGTTACCGGATGTCTTCAAAGCTTTCCAAACAACGGAGATTAGGCAACCTATAAGGAAAAGGGAGGCAAAACACACACAATACAAAACAAATATACGACACAACGACACGAAAGAAAAAGACACAAAAAGAAAATCTTTTTGATTTTGTGAAAATTTTTCAAATTTTTAGGGTTTTCAAGATTTTTCGAAGAAACTACGGAAATAGAAGTAACTACGATAGAATATCGCTCCCCCAGACTTAAACCGAGCAATGTCCTCATGCTCGATCATAGTATGCGGAGAGGCAAAAAGAAAAGAAAAGAAACTACGAAAATAAAGCTAAAAATCATAAAGAAAAGGGTAGAAGATGTCCGGCCGGGGTGTAATCAAGTCACCATGGGCCGAGACAAGAAAAGATATGGAAGGGGGAACAAATAGAAAGAAAGAAATAAAAGGAAATGGGAGGGGAGGGCTAGGTGTAATCAAGTCACCTAGCCCGGATTCCGTCCAAATCCGACTAATTCCTAAAAAGTGGTGAAAATCTTGTATATTGGATTTTTCGATTGACTCACGACGCAATCACGTCGTCGAGAGTCGGGAGCAATCATACTATGGCCTCGAAGGCCACTAAGATCCCACGACTAAAGGGAAGGGGGCAAACAATGAAAAACAAGCGATAAAAAGACGGAAAAGTAAGGATAGTTACCCAAACCGAGCGGCTAGTAACTCACTTGCTCCATCGTCTCGATGATCATTAAAGGCTCGTCGCTTGTTTTCTCGGTAGCCATCTCGCTTCACACCGAAGAAGAACTCACGGTCGGGGTAGTAATGGTGCTAGGGGATGAAAATTTATGTGTATTTCGGTGTAAGGTGAGGTGTACGGGTCATATGATAGGAGTAACGAGGAGTAGGGAGGCTGGGAGGGGGTATAGTTGATGGATGGAGTCAAACGCCTAAGAAAAGGCTCAAAAGGGAGAAAGGGGACCATCCCGGTCGGGATGGATGGTCCCGATCGGGTTGATAGACCCTTCCCGATCGGGAAGCTCTCGTCCCGATCGGGAACGCACTCCAGTGAGTCCGATTTCTGGCACCTTCATCCCGATCGGGATGGTTCCTTCCCGGTCGGGATTCCTCATCCTTCCCGGTTGGGAAGCCCTCTTCCCGGTCGGGATGAGTCTTCTTGGCCTTCCCCAAACCCAAAAGCTTATCATAAGCTTCAAAAACCGACTTCCTCGCTCCCAAACCAAACTCCATCATCAACCATTCCTTTCTAGGAATCACATGCACTTCACCTATCAATAAAGCTCATATGCACATCAAATTCTCTCCCTCACAACGCTCATCAATCAATCCAAATAACAAGAATATCACGAAATTCAAACTAACTACAAGAAAGAGATATATACAATGAGACGGTTCTTGTGGAACTCCGTCAAACCAAGATGGTGCATTCTTTACTCTTTTTCAACAACCTTGAAACCGATTCCATCCCCATCAAGGGCACGTAGGAACAAGTCGAAGGCCCTAGCAAAGTCTTTAATTAGGCTCGAGATATAACCGTCCACAAACCAAGGCTCATCATGACCTTGCATCGACGTTCCCGGGGCATCCCGATCTACTAAGTTCAATGGCTTGAACTTGTACTTGCGATCCTTCGGGATATACCCGAACGTCCATCGATTCTCTTGTGGCTCCATGGGAGGCTCATCCTTCTCCTTGTCATGGCATTTGTCACCTAACCCATGATATGGGCACTCATCTTCCTCCAAATCGGAGTCATCATCCTCAAGTACATAAGAGTACTTCTTCAAGCTTTGTCCCGGTTCACCCCCTAGATCGATGTCTTTCTTGGCTTGGATCATATTGCATGATTCATCCTTAGTAGGCGAAGTGTTGCCTTGGAGGTCGAACACTATCTTTTCCTCGCCTAACTCAAATGTGATCCTACCGTTCTTCACATCGATCATGGCACCCGCGGTGTGTAGGAATGGGCGCCCAAGAATAATGGGTATGTTTGCATCCTCCGGCATATCAAGCACAATGAAGTCGACCGGAATGAAGAATTTCCCTATTCGTACCGGCACATCCTCAAGCATTCCCAATGGTCGGTTAAAAGATTTATCGGCCATTTGGAGTGTAATGGACGTACATTTCAACTCCTTCATCCCGAGTCGACAACAAATAGAGTAGGGAATGATGCTCACACTCGCGCCCAAGTCACATAATGCATTCTTGATCATGAAATTGCCTATGGTGCAAGGGATCGAGAAAATACCCGGATCCTTCAACTTCGGAAGCGTGGAACCTTGAATAAGCTCGCTCACCACCCTCGTGAACGCTACCGTCTCTTCCTTGTCGATGGACCTCTTCCTAGCCAAGATTTCTTTCATGAATTTGCCATATGCCAGGATTTGGGTAAGTAACTCGGTAAACGGGACACTAACATCCAATTTCTTCACAATACTGAGGAACTTGTCGTATTGAGTGTCCACCATAGTCTTCATTTGCCTCGATGGGAAAGGCAACTTGATTTGGTACTTGTTTTGCTCACTAGGGGTGGACTCTTCAAAGGACACTTTCCTTTTTCCTTGTCTTTCTCTTAAAGTGGGGGAGGGTTGTCTTCTTGGGGTTTCTCAACCTCCCATAAGACTTGTTCCTCCATTGGATTGTCAAAGCTTGATTCTTCTTGAGTTGGAGATGCCATTTCCTTTGTCGGTTCTTGCATTGGCTCTTGCTCACTACGGAATGAAGGGGGGTCATAGGATGTACCTCTCCTTATGGTGATAGCATTTACATGCTCAAATGTCGGTGTTTCACCTTGAGAAGGTAATTGCCCCTTTTTGCCTTGAGGAGCTCCCCGAAGCGAGTTGAGATACTTGAGTCTCAAGTATCTTCATACGGGCATCTCTCGTAGCGTTTTCCCCTTGAATATAAGTGAAGAGCTCATGATGGTTTCTTGACATGTCCATTTGACACTGTTGCATATCTTGATTGCTCCTTTGTATTTCCATCAAAGTCTTTTGAATGTCAAAATCCCGAGGTGGGGATGATGGATTTTGTGGAGTGTCGGTGATGGCGAGAGGAATGCCATAATCATGAGTAGGAGACCGGCTCCTAGGCTTGCATTGTTGTTGTTGATTTTGAGTTGCTTGTTGACGGTTCCCTTGAAACCCTTGAGAATTACCTTGTTGTTGATGATGGTTCCCTTGGAACCCATGAAAGTTGCCTTGATGATGGCCTTGATTGTTGCCATGGTTGTGGTTTTGATACCCTTGAAAATTTTTGTTTCTTTGGAAACCACCTTGATTGAAGTTCCCTTGTTGGAACCCTTGCTTGTTGTTGAAGTTGCCTTGGTTATTTTGCTTGAAATTGTTGAAGGGTCTTTGGTTACCCACATAACCTTGATAACCTTGAGTGTTGTCCCTTAAAGGAGGTGGAACATAGGGACGATGTTGTTGTTGATGTTGAAAGGCTTGTTGTTGAGGGACTTGATTGGAAGCTTGGTATTGATTAGAGTAGGAGGCACCTTGCTTGAACGCTTGAAAGGCGTTCACTTGCTCAATACTTCCTCTACAATTCGTAGGATCATAACCAACGATTCCACAAGTATCACACATCCCATAATAAGGCAAAGGAGGTGCAAACTCCAAAGCATTCACTTCTTGAATCGGTTGATGGTGGGAGGAACTAGTGCCTTGGACTTGGTTGAGGTGGCTTTGGAGCTTCTTGTCAATAGTCTCCATGTGTGTTTTGAATTGAGCTCCAAGGTCAATGCTTAACTTAGTGATAGCATCAACCTCATGCATGCCTCCTCGATGTGCCTTCCTAGGCCTAGAGTATTGCGAATTATGCACCGCCATCTCTTCGATTCTCGCCCAATTTTGGTCGTCATCGACCTCGGTGAACCTACCATTGGAACCCATATTAATTATAGGTTTCGAGTCCTCATAAAGACCGTTCCAAAATTGTTGCACCAAGAACCATTGTGAGAGTCCATGATGAGGGCACGATCTCACCAAAGATTTAAACCGCTCCCAAGCTTCATAAAGGCTCTCTTCATCCCTTTGTTGAAAACCGGTGATGGAGGCCCTAAGAAAATTGGTCTTTTCCGGAGGGTAAAACTTTTGGTAGAACGCCAAGGCAAGCTTTTTCCAAGTGTCGATGCCCATGGTTGCCCTATCGAGACTCTTGATCCATTGCTTCGCTTTTCCAATAAGAGAGAACGGGGAAAGTACCCAACGAATTTGATCTTGAGTAACCCCGGTTTGAGATATAGCGTCACAATAATCGGAGAAGGTCTCCATGTGTTGGTGCGGGTCTTCGGTGGGCAACCCATTAAATTGGTTCCTCTCCACAAGTTGGATAAAATGAGTCTTCGCCACAAAATTCCCGGTATAAGTATCCGGTAATGCACTCGGTCCCGGCAAGACATCCTCGGTGAATGTGGAGTGAGAGGAAAACTTAGGCATTCTTGGATATAAGGGAGAAGATGCTGGTGTAGACAGTGTTGATGTAGATGAAGAGGGGGAACTAGGAGAAGAAAAGTTACCGAAGGGATTGATGAAGGTCCCTCCGGCCGTCTCTCGAGGTGACTCGCTAAAGTCGGCTCCTTGAGCTTGCCCTTGATGAGTATTGCTTGCACTTGGTTGAGAGATCCTAACCCGTTTAATCGTCCGTTGGCGAAAGGCTCGAAAGAGTCTCTCCGGCTCTGGATTAAAGAGATAGAAATCGCCTCCCCTCCTAGGCATACATTACACACTAGAACAAACGTGAGAACACCTAGTGCTTTATGGGCAATAGGCAACGACAATAGACAAGCACAACTAGAGACAAAGAGAAAAGAAAGCTAAGAAAAGAAGAGAAACTTGAAAATATTCACAAGAGAAGATGGGAGAACACAAAGAAGGGTAACTAAGTCTAGAAATAAGCAAACTAAGTCTAAACAATGCACCGTCCCCGGCAACGGCGCCAAATTGATGGTAGGGGTTTGTCACGTCCCTAACCTTCAATAAACTACCGACTACACCTAGTGGGAAGCTAGGGTAAGTCGGGATCGTATCCATGAGGACGGTATTGCAAGGTTTAGACTATGTCCACCTAAAAAGAGACTATGCTACCAAGACAAACACAAAGAAACGATAAATGGAAAACTATGGTGGACGAGAAGTGAGAACTATACTAACGATGCTAAACAATGCTAATAAACGAACTAACAAATAAACTAGAAGAACGATGGCTAACTAGGAAGTTGAATCAAATAAGGAAGGAAGTGGGGTAGGCCAGGTTCATAAGAGTAGACGGGTGATTAGGGTGATCAAGGGTATAGGTGTCTCCTAGTTGCTAGGGTCGGTCCGGGCTCTCGCAACTTAAACCGATGCCAAGGTGAGTCCGAGCTCTCGCAACTTAGACCCTAGTCCGCGCTCTCGCGACTAAACTATTCTCAACATTTCCACATAATAGACAATCAATGAGAAGATGAGCACAAGTATGGGAAGCATGGCCACTACAACTCATACAAGCATATCAACAAACACATAGAGTGCCCACAATGTGACTAACAACAAAGATTCACCCTTTTCCCTTTAATCAACCCTAATCATCCATAATCTACCACTAATCCCCCTACTAACCCCACAAGGAGACTACTCACTCATTAACAAATTACCCATAACAATAACAAGAGAAAACAAACTAAACATCGAAGCATTCATTATGAACAACTAACAACAATAGCAATATATAAAAGATTCAAACTTGAACAATAAAGAAAGAACAAGAATAAGAAAGATTATACCAACACTATTAAGATGAAAAGATGTAATCTTGTATAAATAAGAACCCAAATAAAACCCAAGGTTGTCAAGCTTGGAGAATTCTTCAAGTATCCTCTTAATACAAGAACTAATTACAAGGATTAACTAAGGATTAACAAAGATTAAAGGAAGATTAAACTAATGATGAAACTAAATCTAGGGTTTTGAATATCTAATGGAGGCTTAAGAGAGTCTAAACTATGATAAGATATGTTACTAATACAAGAAGGGAGTATATATATGGGTACAAGAATGAAGGAGAAGAAATAAAGAAGTCGTGCTGCCCCTGTAGCATCCCGATCGGGACGGGTTGGTCCCGACCGAGACGGCCCTGTCATCCTGATCGGGACGGGTTGGTCCCGACCGGGACGGGCCCTCAGCAGCATCCTTTAACGCACACCCCATCCCGAACGGAATGTGGCCTTCCCGAACGGGATGGGTCTTGTAGGCCTCCCTTAAGAGCTCTTTGGTCCCTCCTTGCCTCTCATGGGCTTCTCGCCGATTCTCGGGACTCGGTATCGGGTCTCGAAGGCTCGGGATTGGGTCCCAAGGTCTCGGGGTCGATTCCAAGGCATCGAGTCATCGTTCCCTTACTTCGTTGGCTCCAAAATGTGTATGTAAAGAGTCGGAATCGCTCCAACTCTTCCAAAATCGATCTCGGGAACCTGAAACGAACTAAAGGAAGCATAAGAAGCCCATAAATCGCTCCCAAGGAGCGATTCCACAAGGAAATGGGACCAAAACATAGTGAAAAAGGCACTACAAACTACACTTATCAACTCCCCCACACTTAACCCTTACTCGCCCTCGAGTAAGCACATACTAACTACTATACTAGCCGAATGGTTATTAGCGCACACTACGCCCTTTCAACTCATGCGAGTGCAATTAGAGGAAAAGTGCACTCCACAAGGCAAGTCGGGTCTTGCGATAAAACCGCGGATGCAACCGGAAACAGAACACACAAACAAACAAACACACAAACAAACGCTTAGACGGTTGCACCCAAAAAAAAAGAAATACCGCTTCTCTCTAAAAGCGATGAAAGAAGCACCAGTTTAGGACTCGAGGTAAGTGACAACGTTCCCAAACTAGCAATACAAACCAAGGTGGACTAAACCCTAATAGTATGACGATTAAGCAACAAAAACGTTGGTAACTTACCTAGGTCCTCCTAACTTTCTAAAAACGTACTACGGGATGATCGGCGGAGTGGAAAAGTGAAGAACCACGGTGTTAGTCGACACTATAGGTAAGTGAGACCCCGCCCCCTTTAGCGTGAGTCAAGAGGGTCGTCCCATGTCCAAAACCGCCTAACTAATCCAAGTAAAAAGATGGAAATATGCAAAATGAGGGAAGACCGACTAATGCCGCTATCATCCTTCCTAGGGACTCGGTCCTTTGGTAGGCTCTTCACGGAAAAAGTCGGAAAAAGGCTTATTTTTTTGTGATGTAGGGATTCTTTTTGTGAGACGGGTTTTCTTTTGGCATTTTTCTTTCTTTTTGACATTTTGCTTTGTTTGTTGTCGTGCCATTTCTTTTTCTTCTTTTCTATTTTCTTTTGGCTTTTGTGCCTTTTCTTTTTCTTCATTCTTTTCTTTCTTTCATTTTTTTTCTTTTCTTTTCTTTGCCCTTTTTGGCAAGATTTGGCTTTTTGGCAATTCTTAATGTAATAAGAAAGAGAGAATTCAACAAATGCAAATTATTGTGTGGATATGTGTAGGAGGTAGGGTAATGGGTGAGTCGGGACGGCGCCTTCCCTTCCAACCCACAAAAAGTGGAGAACTTGGACTAATCAAACAATCCTAAACACGGTCACCTAAGGGACGAGACTCGGTAACCAAGGCCTTTTCACACCGTGGGTGGTCATAATGGTCAAAAGTGCAAATCCCGTAGTAAATCCCTAGTAAGCTAGGTGGACACAAGGTAAAGGACCAACGAATTCATTGATTTAGGGTCATTCTACTAGAGTAAAGTCCAAGACTCGATTTATACTACTAGGAAGGAAAGTAAGCACTCACACACTAGCCTCTAAACCGGGTTTTCGAAAACCATTTACACACAAGACACACAACAAAACACGAAACAAAGAAACGACGAAAACGAACGAAAGAAAAAGAAACAAAAAGGCTACAAAATAAAACAAAACAAGACAAACACATAAACAAAGCACACACCACCCCGAATTTCCAAACAAGTCATCAAATCCATCACAAGAATGTACAAGCTCCACCCGAGCACACCTCAACACAACCTTCTCCAAACATCACAAGGAATAAAGAGGGAAAGAAGGTTAGAGGATGTTACCGGATGTCTTCAAAGCTTTCCAAACAACGGAGATTAGGCAACCTATAAGGAAAAGGGAGGCAAAACACACACAATACAAAACAAATATACGACACAACGACACGAAAGAAAAAGACACAAAAAGAAAATCTTTTTGATTTTGTGAAAAATTTTCAAATTTTTAGGGTTTTCAAGATTTTTCGAAGAAACTACGGAAATAGAAGTAACTACGATAGAATATCGCTCCCCCAGACTTAAACCGAGCAATGTCCTCATGCTCGATCATAGTATGCGGAGAGGCAAAAAGAAAAGAAAAGAAACTACGAAAATAAAGTTAAAAATCATAAAGAAAAGGGTAGAAGATGTCCGGCCGGGGTGTAATCAAGTCACCATGGGCCGAGACAAGAAAAGATATGGAAGGGGGAACAAATAGAAAGAAAGAAATAAAAGGAAATGGGAGGGGAGGGCTAGGTGTAATCAAGTCACCTAGCCCGGATTCCGTCCAAATCCGACTAATTCCTAAAAAGTGGTGAAAATCTTGTATATTGGATTTTTCGATTGACTCACGACGCAATCACGTCGTCGAGAGTCGGGAGCAATCATACTATGGCCTCGAAGGCCACTAAGATCCCACGACTAAAGGGAAGGGGGCAAACAATGAAAAACAAGCGATAAAAAGACGGAAAAGTAAGGATAGTTACCCAAACCGAGCGGCTAGTAACTCACTTGCTCCATCGTCTCGATGATCATTAAAGGCTCGTCGCTTGTTTTCTCGGTAGCCATCTCGCTTCACACCGAAGAAGAACTCACGGTCGGGGTAGTAATGGTGCTAGGGGATGAAAATTTATGTGTATTTCGGTGTAAGGTGAGGTGTACGGGTCATATGATAGGAGTAACGAGGAGTAGGGAGGCTGGGAGGGGGTATAGTTGATGGATGGAGTCAAACGCCTAAGAAAAGGCTCAAAAGGGAGAAAGGGGACCATCCCGGTCGGGATGGATGGTCCCGATCGGGTTGATAGACCCTTCCCGATCGGGAAGCTCTCGTCCCGATCGGGAACGCACTCCAGTGAGTCCGATTTCTGGCACCTTCATCCCGATCGGGATGGTTCCTTCCCGGTCGGGATTCCTCATCCTTCCCGGTTGGGAAGCCCTCTTCCCGGTCGGGATGAGTCTTCTTGGCCTTCCCCAAACCCAAAAGCTTATCATAAGCTTCAAAAACCGACTTCCTCGCTCCCAAACCAAACTCCATCATCAACCATTCCTTTCTAGGAATCACATGCACTTCACCTATCAATAAAGCTCATATGCACATCAAATTCTCTCCCTCACAACGCTCATCAATCAATCCAAATAACAAGAATATCACGAAATTCAAACTAACTACAAGAAAGAGATATATACAATGAGACGGTTCTTGTGGAACTCCGTCAAACCAAGATGGTGCATTCTTTACTCTTTTTCAACAACCTTGAAACCGATTCCATCCCCATCAAGGGCACGTAGGAACAAGTCGAAGGCCCTAGCAAAGTCTTTAATTAGGCTCGAGATATAACCGTCCACAAACCAAGGCTCATCATGACCTTGCATCGACGTTCCCGGGGCATCCCGATCTACTAAGTTCAATGGCTTGAACTTGTACTTGCGATCCTTCGGGATATACCCGAACGTCCATCGATTCTCTTGTGGCTCCATGGGAGGCTCATCCTTCTCCTTGTCATGGCATTTGTCACCTAACCCATGATATGGGCACTCATCTTCCTCCAAATCGGAGTCATCATCCTCAAGTACATAAGAGTACTTCTTCAAGCTTTGTCCCGGTTCACCCCCTAGATCGATGTCTTTCTTGGCTTGGATCATATTGCATGATTCATCCTTAGTAGGCGAAGTGTTGCCTTGGAGGTCGAACACTATCTTTTCCTCGCCTAACTCAAATGTGATCCTACCGTTCTTCACATCGATCATGGCACCCGCGGTGTGTAGGAATGGGCGCCCAAGAATAATGGGTATGTTTGCATCCTCCGGCATATCAAGCACAATGAAGTCGACCGGAATGAAGAATTTCCCTATTCGTACCGGCACATCCTCAAGCATTCCCAATGGTCGGTTAAAAGATTTATCGGCCATTTGGAGTGTAATGGACGTACATTTCAACTCCTTCATCCCGAGTCGACAACAAATAGAGTAGGGAATGATGCTCACACTCGCGCCCAAGTCACATAATGCATTCTTGATCATGAAATTGCCTATGGTGCAAGGGATCGAGAAAATACCCGGATCCTTCAACTTCGGAAGCGTGGAACCTTGAATAAGCTCGCTCACCACCCTCGTGAACGCTACCGTCTCTTCCTTGTCGATGGACCTCTTCCTAGCCAAGATTTCTTTCATGAATTTGCCATGTGCCAGGATTTGGGTAAGTAACTCGGTAAACGGGACACTAACATCCAATTTCTTCACAATACTGAGGAACTTGTCGTATTGAGTGTCCACCATAGTCTTCATTTGCCTCGATGGGAAAGGCAACTTGATTTGGTACTTGTTTTGCTCACTAGGGGTGGACTCTTCAAAGGACACTTTCCTTTTTCCTTGTCTTTCTCTTAAAGTGGGGGAGGGTTGTCTTCTTGGGGTTTCTCAACCTCCCATAAGACTTGTTCCTCCATTGGATTGTCAAAGCTTGATTCTTCTTGAGTTGGAGATGCCATTTCCTTTGTCGGTTCTTGCATTGGCTCTTGCTCACTACGGAATGAAGGGGGGTCATAGGATGTACCTCTCCTTATGGTGATAGCATTTACATGCTCAAATGTCGGTGTTTCACCTTGAGAAGGTAATTGCCCCTTTTTGCCTTGAGGAGCTCCCCGAAGCGAGTTGAGATACTTGAGTCTCAAGTATCTTCATACGGGCATCTCTCGTAGCGTTTTCCCCTTGAATATAAGTGAAGAGCTCATGATGGTTTCTTGACATGTCCATTTGACACTGTTGCATATCTTGATTGCTCCTTTGTATTTCCATCAAAGTCTTTTGAATGTCAAAATCCCGAGGTGGGGATGATGGATTTTGTGGAGTGTCGGTGATGGCGAGAGGAATGCCATAATCATGAGTAGGAGACCGGCTCCTAGGCTTGCATTGTTGTTGTTGATTTTGAGTTGCTTGTTGACGGTTCCCTTGAAACCCTTGAGAATTACCTTGTTGTTGATGATGGTTCCCTTGGAACCCATGAAAGTTGCCTTGATGATGGCCTTGATTGTTGCCATGGTTGTGGTTTTGATACCCTTGAAAATTTTTGTTTCTTTGGAAACCACCTTGATTGAAGTTCCCTTGTTGGAACCCTTGCTTGTTGTTGAAGTTGCCTTGGTTATTTTGCTTGAAATTGTTGAAGGGTCTTTGGTTACCCACATAACCTTGATAACCTTGAGTGTTGTCCCTTAAAGGAGGTGGAACATAGGGACGATGTTGTTGTTGATGTTGAAAGGCTTGTTGTTGAGGGACTTGATTGGAAGCTTGGTATTGATTAGAGTAGGAGGCACCTTGCTTGAACGCTTGAAAGGCGTTCACTTGCTCAATACTTCCTCTACAATTCGTAGGATCATAACCAACGATTCCACAAGTATCACACATCCCATAATAAGGCAAAGGAGGTGCAAACTCCAAAGCATTCACTTCTTGAATCGGTTGATGGTGGGAGGAACTAGTGCCTTGGACTTGGTTGAGGTGGCTTTGGAGCTTCTTGTCAATAGTCTCCATGTGTGTTTTGAATTGAGCTCCAAGGTCAATGCTTAACTTAGTGATAGCATCAACCTCATGCATGCCTCCTCGATGTGCCTTCCTAGGCCTAGAGTATTGCGAATTATGCACCGCCATCTCTTCGATTCTCGCCCAATTTTGGTCGTCATCGACCTCGGTGAACCTACCATTGGAACCCATATTAATTATAGGTTTCGAGTCCTCATAAAGACCGTTCCAAAATTGTTGCACCAAGAACCATTGTGAGAGTCCATGATGAGGGCACGATCTCACCAAAGATTTAAACCGCTCCCAAGCTTCATAAAGGCTCTCTTCATCCCTTTGTTGAAAACCGGTGATGGAGGCCCTAAGAAAATTGGTCTTTTCCGGAGGGTAAAACTTTTGGTAGAACGCCAAGGCAAGCTTTTTCCAAGTGTCGATGCCCATGGTTGCCCTATCGAGACTCTTGATCCATTGCTTCGCTTTTCCAATAAGAGAGAACGGGGAAAGTACCCAACGAATTTGATCTTGAGTAACCCCGGTTTGAGATATAGCGTCACAATAATCGGAGAAGGTCTCCATGTGTTGGTGCGGGTCTTCGGTGGGCAACCCATTAAATTGGTTCCTCTCCACAAGTTGGATAAAATGAGTCTTCGCCACAAAATTCCCGGTATAAGTATCCGGTAATGCACTCGGTCCCGGCAAGACATCCTCGGTGAATGTGGAGTGAGAGGAAAACTTAGGCATTCTTGGATATAAGGGAGAAGATGCTGGTGTAGACAGTGTTGATGTAGATGAAGAGGGGGAACTAGGAGAAGAAAAGTTACCGAAGGGATTGATGAAGGTCCCTCCGGCCGTCTCTCGAGGTGACTCGCTAAAGTCGGCTCCTTGAGCTTGCCCTTGATGAGTATTGCTTGCACTTGGTTGAGAGATCCTAACCCGTTTAATCGTCCGTTGGCGAAAGGCTCGAAAGAGTCTCTCCGGCTCTGGATTAAAGAGATAGAAATCGCCTCCCCTCCTAGGCATACATTACACACTAGAACAAACGTGAGAACACCTAGTGCTTTATGGGCAATAGGCAACGACAATAGACAAGCACAACTAGAGACAAAGAGAAAAGAAAGCTAAGAAAAGAAGAGAAACTTGAAAATATTCACAAGAGAAGATGGGAGAACACAAAGAAGGGTAACTAAGTCTAGAAATAAGCAAACTAAGTCTAAACAATGCACCGTCCCCGGCAACGGCGCCAAATTGATGGTAGGGGTTTGTCACGTCCCTAACCTTCAATAAACTACCGACTACACCTAGTGGGAAGCTAGGGTAAGTCGGGATCGTATCCATGAGGACGGTATTGCAAGGTTTAGACTATGTCCACCTAAAAAGAGACTATGCTACCAAGACAAACACAAAGAAACGATAAATGGAAAACTATGGTGGAGGAGAAGTGAGAACTATACTAACGATGCTAAACAATGCTAATAAACGAACTAACAAATAAACTAGAAGAACGATGGCTAACTAGGAAGTTGAATCAAATAAGGAAGGAAGTGGGGTAGGCCAGGTTCATAAGAGTAGACGGGTGATTAGGGTGATCAAGGGTATAGGTGTCTCCTAGTTGCTAGGGTCGGTCCGGGCTCTCGCAACTTAAACCGATGCCAAGGTGAGTCCGAGCTCTCGCAACTTAGACCCTAGTCCGCGCTCTCGCGACTAAACTATTCTCAACATTTCCACATAATAGACAATCAATGAGAAGATGAGCACAAGTATGGGAAGCATGGCCACTACAACTCATACAAGCATATCAACAAACACATAGAGTGCCCACAATGTGACTAACAACAAAGATTCACCCTTTTCCCTTTAATCAACCCTAATCATCCATAATCTACCACTAATCCCCCTACTAACCCCACAAGGAGACTACTCACTCATTAACAAATTACCCATAACAATAACAAGAGAAAACAAACTAAACATCGAAGCATTCATTATGAACAACTAACAACAATAGCAATATATAAAAGATTCAAACTTGAACAATAAAGAAAGAACAAGAATAAGAAATATTATACCAACACTATTAAGATGAAAAGATGTAATCTTGTATAAATAAGAACCCAAATAAAACCCAAGGTTGTCAAGCTTGGAGAATTCTTCAAGTATCCTCTTAATACAAGAACTAATTACAAGGATTAACTAAGGATTAACAAAGATTAAAGGAAGATTAAACTAATGATGAAACTAAATCTAGGGTTTTGAATATCTAATGGAGGCTTAAGAGAGTCTAAACTATGATAAGATATGTTACTAATACAAGAAGGGAGTATATATATGGGTACAAGAATGAAGGAGAAGAAATAAAGAAGTCGTGCTGCCCCTGTAGCATCCCGATCGGGACGGGTTGGTCCCGACCGAGACGGCCCTGTCATCCTGATCGGGACGGGTTGGTCCCGACCGGGACGGGCCCTCAGCAGCATCCTTTAACGCACACCCCATCCCGAACGGAATGTGGCCTTCCCGAACGGGATGGGTCTTGTAGGCCTCCCTTAAGAGCTCTTTGGTCCCTCCTTGCCTCTCATGGGCTTCTCGCCGATTCTCGGGACTCGGTATCGGGTCTCGAAGGCTCGGGATTGGGTCCCAAGGTCTCGGGGTCGATTCCAAGGCATCGAGTCATCGTTCCCTTACTTCGTTGGCTCCAAAATGTGTATGTAAAGAGTCGGAATCGCTCCAACTCTTCCAAAATCGATCTCGGGAACCTGAAACGAACTAAAGGAAGCATAAGAAGCCCATAAATCGCTCCCAAGGAGCGATTCCACAAGGAAATGGGACCAAAACATAGTGAAAAAGGCACTACAAACTACACTTATCAACTCCCCCACACTTAACCCTTACTCGCCCTCGAGTAAGCACATACTAACTACTATACTAGCCGAATGGTTATTAGCGCACACTACGCCCTTTCAACTCATGCGAGTGCACTTAGAGGAAAAGTGCACTCCACAAGGCAAGTCGGGTCTTGCGACAAAACCGCGGATGCAACCGGAAACAGAACACACAAACAAACAAACACACAAACAAACGCTTAGACGGTTGCACCCAAAAAAAAAGAAATACCGCTTCTCTCTAAAAGCGATGAAAGAAGCACCAGTTTAGGACTCGAGGTAAGTGACAACGTTCCCAAACTAGCAATACAAACCAAGGTGGACTAAACCCTAATAGTATGACGATTAAGCAACAAAAACGTTGGTAACTTACCTAGGTCCTCCTAACTTTCTAAAAACGTACTACGGGATGATCGGCGGAGTGGAAAAGTGAAGAACCACGGTGTTAGTCGACACTATAGGTAAGTGAGACCCCGCCCCCTTTAGCGTGAGTCAAGAGGGTCGTCCCATGTCCAAAACCGCCTAACTAGTCCAAGTAAAAAGATGGAAATATGCAAAATGAGGGAAGACCGACTAATGCCGCTATCATCCTTCCTAGGGACTCGGTCCTTTGGTAGGCTCTTCACGGAAAAAGTCGGAAAAAGGCTTATTTTTTTGTGATGTAGGGATTCTTTTTGTGAGACGGGTTTTCTTTTGGCATTTTTCTTTCTTTTTGACATTTTGCTTTGTTTGTTGTCGTGCCATTTCTTTTTCTTCTTTTCTATTTTCTTTTGGCTTTTGTGCCTTTTCTTTTTCTTCATTCTTTTCTTTCTTTCATTTTTTTTCTTTTCTTTTCTTTGCCCTTTTTGGCAAGATTTGGCTTTTTGGCAATTCTTAATGTAATAAGAAAGAGAGAATTCAACAAATGCAAATTATTGTGTGGATATGTGTAGGAGGTAGGGTAATGGGTGAGTCGGGACGGCGCCTTCCCTTCCAACCCACAAAAAGTGGAGAACTTGGACTAATCAAACAATCCTAAACACGGTCACCTAAGGGACGAGACTCGGTAACCAAGGCCTTTTCACACCGTGGGTGGTCATAATGGTCAAAAGTGCAAATCCCGTAGTAAATCCCTAGTAAGCTAGGTGGACACAAGGTAAAGGACCAACGAATTCATTGATTTAGGGTCATTCTACTAGAGTAAAGTCCAAGACTCGATTTATACTACTAGGAAGGAAAGTAAGCACTCACACACTAGCCTCTAAACCGGGTTTTCGAAAACCATTTACACACAAGACACACAACAAAACACGAAACAAAGAAACGACGAAAACGAACGAAAGAAAAAGAAACAAAAAGGCTACAAAATAAAACAAAACAAGACAAACACATAAACAAAGCACACACCACCCCGAATTTCCAAACAAGTCATCAAATCCATCACAAGAATGTACAAGCTCCACCCGAGCACACCTCAACACAACCTTCTCCAAACATCACAAGGAATAAAGAGGGAAAGAGGGTTAGAGGATGTTACCGGATGTCTTCAAAGCTTTCCAAACAACGGAGATTAGGCAACCTATAAGGAAAAGGGAGGCAAAACACACACAATACAAAACAAATATACGACACAACGACACAAAAGAAAAAGACACGAAAAGAAAATCTTTTTGATTTTGTGAAAATTTTTCAAATTTTTAGGGTTTTCAAGATTTTTCGAAGAAACTACGGAAATAGAAGTAACTACGATAGAATATCGCTCCCCCAGACTTAAACCGAGCAATGTCCTCATGCTCGATCATAGTATGCGGAGAGGCAAAAAGAAAAGAAAAGAAACTACGAAAATAAAGCTAAAAATCATAAAGAAAAGGGTAGAAGATGTCCGGCCGGGGTGTAATCAAGTCACCATGGGCCGAGACAAGAAAAGATATGGAAGGGGGAACAAATAGAAAGAAAGAAATAAAAGGAAATGGGAGGGGAGGGCTAGGTGTAATCAAGTCACCTAGCCCGGATTCCGTCCAAATCCGACTAATTCCTAAAAAGTGGTGAAAATCTTGTATATTGGATTTTTCGATTGACTCACGACGCAATCACGTCGTCGAGAGTCGGGAGCAATCATACTATGGCCTCGAAGGCCACTAAGATCCCACGACTAAAGGGAAGGGGGCAAACAATGAAAAACAAGCGATAAAAAGACGGAAAAGTAAGGATAGTTACCCAAACCGAGCGGCTAGTAACTCACTTGCTCCATCGTCTCGATGATCATTAAAGGCTCGTCGCTTGTTTTCTCGGTAGCCATCTCGCTTCACACCGAAGAAGAACTCACGGTCGGGGTAGTAATGGTGCTAGGGGATGAAAATTTATGTGTATTTCGGTGTAAGGTGAGGTGTACGGGTCATATGATAGGAGTAACGAGGAGTAGGGAGGCTGGGAGGGGGTATAGTTGATGGATGGAGTCAAACGCCTAAGAAAAGGCTCAAAAGGGAGAAAGGGGACCATCCCGGTCGGGATGGATGGTCCCGATCGGGTTGATAGACCCTTCCCGATCGGGAAGCTCTCGTCCCGATCGGGAACGCACTCCAGTGAGTCCGATTTCTGGCACCTTCATCCCGATCGGGATGGTTCCTTCCCGGTCGGGATTCCTCATCCTTCCCGGTTGGGAAGCCCTCTTCCCGGTCGGGATGAGTCTTCTTGGCCTTCCCCAAACCCAAAAGCTTATCATAAGCTTCAAAAACCGACTTCCTCGCTCCCAAACCAAACTCCATCATCAACCATTCCTTTCTAGGAATCACATGCACTTCACCTATCAATAAAGCTCATATGCACATCAAATTCTCTCCCTCACAACGCTCATCAATCAATCCAAATAACAAGAATATCACGAAATTCAAACTAACTACAAGAAAGAGATATATACAATGAGACGGTTCTTGTGGAACTCCGTCAAACCAAGATGGTGCATTCTTTACTCTTTTTCAACAACCTTGAAACCGATTCCATCCCCATCAAGGGCACGTAGGAACAAGTCGAAGGCCCTAGCAAAGTCTTTAATTAGGCTCGAGATATAACCGTCCACAAACCAAGGCTCATCATGACCTTGCATCGACGTTCCCGGGGCATCCCGATCTACTAAGTTCAATGGCTTGAACTTGTACTTGCGATCCTTCGGGATATACCCGAACGTCCATCGATTCTCTTGTGGCTCCATGGGAGGCTCATCCTTCTCCTTGTCATGGCATTTGTCACCTAACCCATGATATGGGCACTCATCTTCCTCCAAATCGGAGTCATCATCCTCAAGTACATAAGAGTACTTCTTCAAGCTTTGTCCCGGTTCACCCCCTAGATCGATGTCTTTCTTGGCTTGGATCATATTGCATGATTCATCCTTAGTAGGCGAAGTGTTGCCTTGGAGGTCGAACACTATCTTTTCCTCGCCTAACTCAAATGTGATCCTACCGTTCTTCACATCGATCATGGCACCCGCGGTGTGTAGGAATGGGCGCCCAAGAATAATGGGTATGTTTGCATCCTCCGGCATATCAAGCACAATGAAGTCGACCGGAATGAAGAATTTCCCTATTCGTACCGGCACATCCTCAAGCATTCCCAATGGTCGGTTAAAAGATTTATCGGCCATTTGGAGTGTAATGGACGTACATTTCAACTCCTTCATCCCGAGTCGACAACAAATAGAGTAGGGAATGATGCTCACACTCGCGCCCAAGTCACATAATGCATTCTTGATCATGAAATTGCCTATGGTGCAAGGGATCGAGAAAATACCCGGATCCTTCAACTTCGGAAGCGTGGAACCTTGAATAAGCTCGCTCACCACCCTCGTGAACGCTACCGTCTCTTCCTTGTCGATGGACCTCTTCCTAGCCAAGATTTCTTTCATGAATTTGCCATATGCCAGGATTTGGGTAAGTAACTCGGTAAACGGGACACTAACATCCAATTTCTTCACAATACTGAGGAACTTGTCGTATTGAGTGTCCACCATAGTCTTCATTTGCCTCGATGGGAAAGGCAACTTGATTTGGTACTTGTTTTGCTCACTAGGGGTGGACTCTTCAAAGGACACTTTCCTTTTTCCTTGTCTTTCTCTTAAAGTGGGGGAGGGTTGTCTTCTTGGGGTTTCTCAACCTCCCATAAGACTTGTTCCTCCATTGGATTGTCAAAGCTTGATTCTTCTTGAGTTGGAGATGCCATTTCCTTTGTCGGTTCTTGCATTGGCTCTTGCTCACTACGGAATGAAGGGGGGTCATAGGATGTACCTCTCCTTATGGTGATAGCATTTACATGCTCAAATGTCGGTGTTTCACCTTGAGAAGGTAATTGCCCCTTTTTGCCTTGAGGAGCTCCCCGAAGCGAGTTGAGATACTTGAGTCTCAAGTATCTTCATACGGGCATCTCTCGTAGCGTTTTCCCCTTGAATATAAGTGAAGAGCTCATGATGGTTTCTTGACATGTCCATTTGACACTGTTGCATATCTTGATTGCTCCTTTGTATTTCCATCAAAGTCTTTTGAATGTCAAAATCCCGAGGTGGGGATGATGGATTTTGTGGAGTGTCGGTGATGGCGAGAGGAATGCCATAATCATGAGTAGGAGACCGGCTCCTAGGCTTGCATTGTTGTTGTTGATTTTGAGTTGCTTGTTGACGGTTCCCTTGAAACCCTTGAGAATTACCTTGTTGTTGATGATGGTTCCCTTGGAACCCATGAAAGTTGCCTTGATGATGGCCTTGATTGTTGCCATGGTTGTGGTTTTGATACCCTTGAAAATTTTTGTTTCTTTGGAAACCACCTTGATTGAAGTTCCCTTGTTGGAACCCTTGCTTGTTGTTGAAGTTGCCTTGGTTATTTTGCTTGAAATTGTTGAAGGGTCTTTGGTTACCCACATAACCTTGATAACCTTGAGTGTTGTCCCTTAAAGGAGGTGGAACATAGGGACGATGTTGTTGTTGATGTTGAAAGGCTTGTTGTTGAGGGACTTGATTGGAAGCTTGGTATTGATTAGAGTAGGAGGCACCTTGCTTGAACGCTTGAAAGGCGTTCACTTGCTCAATACTTCCTCTACAATTCGTAGGATCATAACCAACGATTCCACAAGTATCACACATCCCATAATAAGGCAAAGGAGGTGCAAACTCCAAAGCATTCACTTCTTGAATCGGTTGATGGTGGGAGGAACTAGTGCCTTGGACTTGGTTGAGGTGGCTTTGGAGCTTCTTGTCAATAGTCTCCATGTGTGTTTTGAATTGAGCTCCAAGGTCAATGCTTAACTTAGTGATAGCATCAACCTCATGCATGCCTCCTCGATGTGCCTTCCTAGGCCTAGAGTATTGCGAATTATGCACCGCCATCTCTTCGATTCTCGCCCAATTTTGGTCGTCATCGACCTCGGTGAACCTACCATTGGAACCCATATTAATTATAGGTTTCGAGTCCTCATAAAGACCGTTCCAAAATTGTTGCACCAAGAACCATTGTGAGAGTCCATGATGAGGGCACGATCTCACCAAAGATTTAAACCGCTCCCAAGCTTCATAAAGGCTCTCTTCATCCCTTTGTTGAAAACCGGTGATGGAGGCCCTAAGAAAATTGGTCTTTTCCGGAGGGTAAAACTTTTGGTAGAACGCCAAGGCAAGCTTTTTCCAAGTGTCGATGCCCATGGTTGCCCTATCGAGACTCTTGATCCATTGCTTCGCTTTTCCAATAAGAGAGAACGGGGAAAGTACCCAACGAATTTGATCTTGAGTAACCCCGGTTTGAGATATAGCGTCACAATAATCGGAGAAGGTCTCCATGTGTTGGTGCGGGTCTTCGGTGGGCAACCCATTAAATTGGTTCCTCTCCACAAGTTGGATAAAATGAGTCTTCGCCACAAAATTCCCGGTATAAGTATCCGGTAATGCACTCGGTCCCGGCAAGACATCCTCGGTGAATGTGGAGTGAGAGGAAAACTTAGGCATTCTTGGATATAAGGGAGAAGATGCTGGTGTAGACAGTGTTGATGTAGATGAAGAGGGGGAACTAGGAGAAGAAAAGTTACCGAAGGGATTGATGAAGGTCCCTCCGGCCGTCTCTCGAGGTGACTCGCTAAAGTCGGCTCCTTGAGCTTGCCCTTGATGAGTATTGCTTGCACTTGGTTGAGAGATCCTAACCCGTTTAATCGTCCGTTGGCGAAAGGCTCGAAAGAGTCTCTCCGGCTCTGGATTAAAGAGATAGAAATCGCCTCCCCTCCTAGGCATACATTACACACTAGAACAAACGTGAGAACACCTAGTGCTTTATGGGCAATAGGCAACGACAATAGACAAGCACAACTAGAGACAAAGAGAAAAGAAAGCTAAGAAAAGAAGAGAAACTTGAAAATATTCACAAGAGAAGATGGGAGAACACAAAGAAGGGTAACTAAGTCTAGAAATAAGCAAACTAAGTCTAAACAATGCACCGTCCCCGGCAACGGCGCCAAATTGATGGTAGGG
This sequence comes from Agrostemma githago, assembly GCA_958450325.1. Taxonomy (NCBI): domain Eukaryota; kingdom Viridiplantae; phylum Streptophyta; class Magnoliopsida; order Caryophyllales; family Caryophyllaceae; genus Agrostemma; species Agrostemma githago. The sequence goes on along the minus strand of OY288250.1, from coordinate 29,570,573 downwards.
GTTTGTCACGTCCCTAACCTTCAATAAACTACCGACTACACCTAGTGGGAAGCTAGGGTAAGTCGGGATCGTATCCATGAGGACGGTATTGCAAGGTTTAGACTATGTCCACCTAAAAAGAGACTATGCTACCAAGACAAACACAAAGAAACGATAAATGGAAAACTATGGTGGACGAGAAGTGAGAACTATACTAACGATGCTAAACAATGCTAATAAACGAACTAACAAATAAACTAGAAGAACGATGGCTAACTAGGAAGTTGAATCAAATAAGGAAGGAAGTGGGGTAGGCCAGGTTCATAAGAGTAGACGGGTGATTAGGGTGATCAAGGGTATAGGTGTCTCCTAGTTGCTAGGGTCGGTCCGGGCTCTCGCAACTTAAACCGATGCCAAGGTGAGTCCGAGCTCTCGCAACTTAGACCCTAGTCCGCGCTCTCGCGACTAAACTATTCTCAACATTTCCACATAATAGACAATCAATGAGAAGATGAGCACAAGTATGGGAAGCATGGCCACTACAACTCATACAAGCATATCAACAAACACATAGAGTGCCCACAATGTGACTAACAACAAAGATTCACCCTTTTCCCTTTAATCAACCCTAATCATCCATAATCTACCACTAATCCCCCTACTAACCCCACAAGGAGACTACTCACTCATTAACAAATTACCCATAACAATAACAAGAGAAAACAAACTAAACATCGAAGCATTCATTATGAACAACTAACAACAATAGCAATATATAAAAGATTCAAACTTGAACAATAAAGAAAGAACAAGAATAAGAAAGATTATACCAACACTATTAAGATGAAAAGATGTAATCTTGTATAAATAAGAACCCAAATAAAACCCAAGGTTGTCAAGCTTGGAGAATTCTTTAAGTATCCTCTTAATACAAGAACTAATTACAAGGATTAACTAAGGATTAACAAAGATTAAAGGAAGATTAAACTAATGATGAAACTAAATCTAGGGTTTTGAATATCTAATGGAGGCTTAAGAGAGTCTAAACTATGATAAGATATGTTACTAATACAAGAAGGGAGTATATATATGGGTACAAGAATGAAGGAGAAGAAATAAAGAAGTCGTGCTGCCCCTGTAGCATCCCGATCGGGAAGGGTTGGTCCCGGCCGGGACGGCCCTGTCATCCTGATCGGGACGGGTTGGTCCCGACCGGGACGGGCCCTCAGTAGCATCCTTTAACGCACACCCCATCTCGAACGGGATGAGGCCTTCCCGAACGGGATGGGTCTTGTAGGCCTCCCTTAAGAGCTCTTTGGTCCCTCCTTGCCTCTCATGGGCTTCTCGCCGATTCTCGGGACTCGAGATCGGGTCTCGAAGGCTCGGGATTGGGTCCCAAGGTCTCGGGGTCGATTCCAAGGCATCGAGTCATCGTTCCCTTACTTCGTTGGCTCCAAAATGTGATGTAAAGAGTCGGAATCGCTTCAACTCTTCCAAAATCGATCTCGGGAACCTGAAACGAACTAAAGGAAGCATAAGAAGCCCATAAATCGCTCCCAAGGAGCGATTCCACAAGGAAATGGGACCAAAACTTAGTTAAAAAGGCACTACAAACTACACTTATCAACAAGCTTTTAGGGTTGTGGAGAGTTTGAGGACTCTTCCCGGCCGGGAAGAGAGCATCCCGACCGGGAAGGGAGAGGCATCCCGACCGGGAAGGGAGAGGCATCCCGACCGTGAAGGAGTCATCCCAATCGGGATGAAGGTGCCGAAATTTGAGTCCTATGGAGAGCTATCCCGACCGGGATGAGGGCGTCCCGACTGGGACGGATGTTTCATCCCGACCGGGATGGTCCCCTGCTCCCCTTTTTGCCTCTTCTTGGTAATGAGAGCCCACCCAACCACTTTATACCCCCTTCCAACCTCCCTACCTTTCCTTGCTCATACAATTACTACCTCAACCGTGCGTTATTATCAAGTTTGAAGCGGGATGACAATGAAGAAGACAAGCAAAGTGCCTATATTGATCATTGAGACGATGGAGCGAGTGAGTTGCTAACCGATGGGTACGGCAACTATCCTTTCTTTTCCGTCTTTTGTCGCTTGTTTTTCCCTTGTTTGTCCCCTTCCCCTTATACACTTTTGTGTCATGGTGTCAAGGTGGCCTCCGAGGCCTTGGTATTATTGCTCCCGACTCTCGATGACGTGACTACATCGAGAGTCATTTCAAAATCCAAATTTACATGATTTTCACCTTTTTTTTTTAGGATTTAGGTGGAATCCGGGCTAGGTGACTTGATTACACCTAGTCCTCCCCTCCCATTTCCTTTTATTTCCTTCTTTTTATTTCTTCCCCCATCCATATCTTTTCTCGTCTCGGCCCATGGTGACTTGACTACACTCCGGCCCGACATATTCTACCCTTTATATTCTACCCCGGCCCATGCTCGAAATACGACAGGCTATCACCGTAATCCGCGGACCGCAATTCCGTCGTCCTCATCTATTTCAGTCACACTTCACTTAGTTTTGTCACATGCTTGCAACTTGTCAACTTGCCAAATTGCATTTCCTTGGAGCCTAAGGTCTATAAGCATAGGTCTATAGTCATGCATGGCTATCACTAATCACCTACCTAAACTACCTAGCCTTAGTCATCTCATCATTTTGTCCTTAAATTGTGATTGACTCCTAATGCTTCCTCCACCATTCCACCGTGAACATCATCCCCCCATTTCTCACAATTTCTTTTTCATATCATCTTCTAACACCACTCCTAATTACTAGTAAGTGTAGATTTTATTATTCATTAGTTTTATTCATTACTAGTTTAGTTGTTTATTATTTTCTTGATATATTTTATTAACAAAACTAGGTGAACAAGAAACCTTGGTGGAAGGAAACTACTAGGGTTGATATCATCCATTTCCCACTTATATTAATACTACTAAATTTCTCTCAAGGTAACTAGGTTACTTCTTTTCTTGATTTATGAAATTCTAACATTTTTATGAATTTATAATAAGATTGAGGATATATATGAAATTTAAAATTTTTGATAATATATGAACTTCATGGTATAAATTATATATATATTTTTGTTATAAATATATGAGTTAAAAGAGTTTATATATGTTTATCAAATTATTAAAACACAGGGTGTTACAACCCTCCCCTCTTAAGAAAAGTTTCGTCCTCGAAACTTGAATGAGTGTGTACCTGTATCAAACAAGGGAAGGTATTTTGCTTTCATTGACGCCTCTGTCTCCCATGTTGCTTCTTCAGACCTTTGACTACGTCACAAAACCTTTACTAATGGTACAACCTTATTCCTTAAGGTTTTATCCTTCCTATCTAAGATCTGGACGGGTTGCTCCTCATAAGTCAAATTTGGTTCCACCTCGACTGTGCCTGACTGAAGTACATGAGATGGATCGCTCCGATATCTTCTCAATTGAGATACATGGAAGACATCATGTACCTTAGACAGATTAGGGGGGTAAAGCTACCTTATAAGCTACTTCACCAATTCGTTCAAGTACTTCATATGGTCCTACAAATTTAGAGCTCAATTTCCCCTTAATTCCAAATCTCTTCACCCCCCTCATGGGTGACACCTTAAGAAAGACCTTATCCCCAACATCAAATTCTATTTGCCTTCTACACAAGTCAGCATATGACTTTTGCCGATCTTGAGCCGCTTTCATCTTTTCTCGGATCAACTTAACCTGCTCAATGGACTCTTGGATCATCTCAGGGCCAACAACTGCAACCTCACTAATATCATCCCAACATAAAGGACTTCGACATTTCCTCCCATACAAAGCCTCGAATGGAGCCATCTTGATACTAGCGTGATTACTGTTATTGTACGAAAAATCTACTAACGGAAGACTATTTTCCCATCCTATTTTGAATTCTAGCACGCACGTTCGGAGCATATCCTCTAAAGTTTGAATAGTGTGTTTGGTTTGGCCATCGGTAGTAGCGTGAAAAGTTGTACTCAACTTTAACTTACTACCTAATGCCTCGTGGAGCTTCCTCCAAAAATGCGAACAAAATCGTGGGTCACGATCAGAAACTATGTCTTTAGGAACTCCATGAAATCTAATAACTTCTCTTTGGTATGCCACCGCCATCTCATCCAAACTCCAAGTATCTTTCATTGGAATGAAGTGAGCTACTTTAGTTAAACGGTCCACCACTACCCAAATAGCATTCTTTCCCGTGGGCGACCTTGGTAACCCAGTTACAAGTCCATGGAGATGGAATCCCATTTCCACACTGGTATTTCTAAGGGCTGCAAGAGACCACCAGGTCTTCGATGTTCGAACTTTACTTTCTGACAGGTAAGACATCTGGCCACAAAATTCGCAATTTCTCTTTTCATGTTTGGCCACAAAAAGAATTTCTTCAAATCCTTATACATCTTATCCCCACCAGGATGAATAGAGTATGGTGTACTATGAGCTTCCTGCATAATCTTCATTTTAAGATCATCACAATCAGGGATGCACCACCTACCTTGAAATCTTAAACTTCCATCCGCCCAGACTTCAAAATCATTTGCTTCACTGACCTTGGCACGCAGACCTTCAAGCAGTGGATCCTCTTGTTGCTTTATTTGAATTTTGTGGTAGATATCAGGTTCAGCACTCATAGCATTTAGAGCGATACTTCCTTGCTGAACTACCTCTAAATTCAACTTTCGAAATTCATGACAAAGGTCATCGAGCAACACCATGACGATATTCATTGCGTGTTTTTCTTTTCTACTTAATGCATCGGCCACCACATTGGCCTTGCCTTCATGGTATTGCAGTTGGAGGTCGTAGTCATTAATCAATTCTATCCACCTCCTTTGCCTTGCATTTAAATCTCTTTGGGTAAAAATGTACTTTAAGCTCTTGTGATCGGTGTAAAAGTTGCATGATACCCCCTTTAAGATAGTGCCTCCATATCTTGAGAGCAAAGACTACCGCTGCCAACTCAAGATCATGAGTCGGGTAGTTTTCTCGCTTAGTTGTCTCGAGGCATAGGCTACAACTTTTCCATTTTGCATCGATACACAGCGGAGGCCGTTCTTTGACGCATTGTTGTAAACATCAAAGCTCACTCCTTCTTCGGGTAAAGTCAAGATTGGTGCTGACGTTAATCTTTTGTTTAACTCTTCAAACGCCTCTTCGCATGCACTAGACCACACAAATTTTGACTCCTTCTTCAATAAAGAAGTCATTGGCTTTGCTACCTTTGAGAAGTCCTTGACGAACCTTCGGTCGTATCCTGCCAGACCCAAGAAGCTACGTATTTTCCTTACATTTTTTGGATTTTCCTAATTCACTATAGCTTCAACCTTAGCTGGGTCAACGCTAATGCCTTCACCAGAAACGACATAGCCTAAAAATGCGACCTTCTTAAGCCAGAATTCACATTTTGAGAACTTTGCAAACCACTTTTGCTTTCTTAACTTCTCCAATATCGATCTCAGATGTTTAGCATGTTCCTCTTCATTCTTGAATAAATGAGGATATCATCGATGAATACCACTACACATTTGTCCAAATACTCATGGAAGGTCCTATTCATCTGATCCATAAACACCGTTGGAGCATTGGTTAGACCAAAGGGCATCACTACAAATTCATAGTGTCCATACCTTGATCGAAAAGCGATTTTAGGGATATCCTCTTTCCTCACTGGGATTTGATGATAACCCGACCTCAAGTCGATCTTTGAGAAAGTACTTGCTCCCTTAAGTTGATCGAATAAATCCTCGATTCTTGGGAGTGGGTAAGGGTTCTTGATCGTTACCTTGTTCAATTCTCCATAGTCGATGCATAATCCCATGCTTCCATCCTTCTTCCTCACAAACAGTACTTGGGCACCCCAAGGTGACACACTTGGGTGAATAAAGCCCTTATCGATCAATTCCTCCAGTTGTTTCTTTACCTCTTGCATTTCGGCAGGAGCCATACAGTAGGGTGCCTTTGAAATAGGTCCAGTACCAGGTAGGAGGTCGATGTTAAACTCGACATCTCTCTCTGGAGGGACACCTGGAAGCTCATCGGGAAACACATCGCCGAACTCCCAAACAATAGGAATATCCTCAATCTTAGCTTCCGTAGTGACATCTTGTGCACTACATAAATACACCTGATATCCCTTTCTCCTCAATTCCCTAATCTTTAGGGCAGACACCCATTTAATTCTTGGTTTAACTGAGATACCCTTATACGAAAACCTTGTACCCAAAGGACTTTTCAGAATGATCTTTTGATCTCGACACACGAACTTTGCGTCAAACCTAGCTAACCAATCCATGCCAAGTATAATGTCGAACTCCGAGAGTTTAAAACTTATGAGATCAGCGGGAAAGTCAGTTCCTGCAATGGATAAAGAAATGTCACGAAAGATTGTGGAACAAGAGACAATCTCCCCAGTGGGAAGAGCTATGGTGGTTTTAGTGGGGGCACCAGGTATGAGTTGAGCTTTAAGAATTAATGATGTGGAGATAAAGGATAATGAAGCACTAGTATCAAATAATACGAATACAGGAATAGAGTTAGCAAGAAATGTACCAGTAATGACATCTGGATTAGTCTCTACCTCCGCACGGTTCATCACATAAATACGACCCTGGTTGGGCACCTGTTGAGGCCTATTGTTCTCACTACCGCTCCCCGAACCTTGAGAAACTCTTTGGGGGCAACGATTTGCAGTGTGACCAATACCCTGGCAATTGTAGCATGTAATATCAGTCCCATTGCAATTTTTCCCAGGCTGATAAGCTTTCCTGCAACGAAAACATTGACGATCACTCTGGTGAGTGGTGTTAGGGAGAGTTGTCCCAGAAGTGTTGTTATACTTCATCTTTTTCGTAGGTCTTTGGATTGCTGGCAATAGAGCAGGTGTTCTCTTTCCAGATCGACGCTCAAGAGCTTCTTGACTCAGATTCGCATCATAAACACCAAGGGCACGGTTATAAGTTTCTTGAAAAGTTCGCGAGGGGAGAGCCGCAATTGCAGTACGAACCTTTGGAGCTAACCTCAATTCATAACGACGAATTTTCTCCGTCTCAGTCGGAATTACCATGGATGCAAATCAAGCAAGTTCTATGAATTTTCTGGTGTATTCCTCAATAGTCATATCGCCTTGCTCCAGATCCAAGAATTCTTGTTGCTTCCTCCAACGAAGAGCCTCGGGATAAAAATGAGCTTTCACACTCTCTTTGAACTCGGACCAGCCAAACCCAAGTTGAGCCCTTAGCGAGTCTTTCATAAGGTCCCACCAACGATCTGCTTCATCGCGGAAGTAAAAGCTAACCAAATCAATCTTCATATTTTCAGGTATCTGGGTCACGATAAACAACTTTTCCATTTGGTGGATCCAATTCTCAAGGATGATAGGGTCCATGACTCCCTTGAATTCAGGGGGCTTGTGGCGACTGAAACGCTCAAAGACGGATCCTTCACAATCAACTTGTGGAGCATTGTTCTCTTTCTTCAATAGTTTTAGTAAAGTCGTCTCGATCATACGAACCCTTTCATTCTCAGCGTTGGTGTGGCCGTTTCCCTGGCGGGTATTCATCTGCATCCAAAGATAACAAGTGATTCAAGTGGTAGAGATCCTAATATACCACTAACATGCAACTACTCAATCATAAGAAGACAAGAAAAACATATCTTACCCACAAATAAGAGACCCATAATATAAACACCAATTGAGTCTTTACTTGTTTCTACCCCACTCTCTTTTAGTCAAACTAATATTTTTTTAAGTCTTACTTCAATACGAGAGTGTTGGGAGCGTTCTGGCTCTGATACCAACTGTAACTCCCCGGATTTAAACAAAAGGAATAAGATAGATAATTATAGCGTCTTTGATAAGTGTAGTTTGTAGTGCCTTTTTCACTATGTTTTGGTCCCATTTCCTTGTGGAATCGCTCCTTGGGAGCGATTTGTGGGCTTCTTATGCTTCCTTTAGTTCGTTTCAGGTTCCCGAGACCGATTTGGAAGAGTTGGAGCGATTCTGACTCTATACATACACATGTTGGAGCCAACGGAGTAAAGGAACGATGAATCGATGCCTTGGAATCGACCCCGAGACCTTTGGACCCAATCCCGAGCCTCCGAGACCCGATCCCGAGTCCCGAGAATCGGCAAGAAACCCATGAGAGGCAAGGACGGACCAAAGAGCTCTTAAGGGAGGCCTACAAGACCCATCCCGTTCGGGATGAGGTACGCTTTGAAGAAGGCCACTGTGAGCCCATCTCGCTCGCGACCAACCCGTCCCGGTCGGGATGACAGGGTCGTCCCGGTCGGGATGATCCCGTCCCGGTCGGGACGCTACAGGGGCAACACGGGCTCTTTTCTTTCTTCTCCTTCATTCTTGTACCCATATATATATTCTTCCCCCTTGTAATGTTAAGACATCTTATCATACCCTAGACTAATTTAAGCCTCCATTAGACTTTAAAAACCCTAGATTAGTGTTCTCATATTAGCTTTAATCTTCTTTTAATTATTAGTTAATCTTTGTAATTAGTTCTTGTATTAAGAAGTTCTTGAAGATTGTTCCAAGATTGACAACCTTGGGATTCTATTTGGGTTCTTATTTATACAAGATTGCATCTTTTCATCTCCATAGTGTTGGTATAATCTTTCTTTACATTTGTTCTTTGTTATTCAATCAAGTTTCATCTTTTACATATTGTTATTGTTATTGTTTGTTTATGATGAATGTTTGGATGCTAGTTCTAGTTTCTTTTGTGAATGTTGGTTTTCTCTTAACTATGAGTGAGTAGTTTTTTTGTGGGGTTAGTAGGGGGATTAGGGGTAGATTATGGATGATTAGGGTTGATTAAGGGAAAAGGGTGAAACTTTGTTGTTAGTCACATTGTGGGCACTCCATGTGTTTGTTGATATGCTTGTTTGAGTTGTAGTGGCCATGCTTCCCATACTTGTGTTCATCTTCTCATTGTTTGTCTATTATGTGGAAATGTTGAGAATAGTCGTAGTCACGAGAGTGCGGACTAGGGTCTAAGTTGCGAGAGCCCGGACCCACCTTGACATCGGTCTAAGTTGCGAGAGCCCGGACCGACTCTAGCAATTAGGAGACACCTATACCCTTGATCACCCCAATTACCCTTCTACTCCCATGAACCCGACCTACCTCACCTCCTTTCCATATTTGAGTTCACCTCTTTAGTTAGTCTTCAATTCTCTAGTTGTCTTGTTTGTTTGATTACTAGTTACTTCATTCTAGTATTGTTTTAGTAAATCATTGCTAGTCTAGTTCTTACTCCTCTTCTATCATAGTTTTCCAATTATTGTTTCTTTGTGTTTGTTTTGGTGATTTAGTCTTGTTTTAGGCCGACCTAGTCTAACCCTTGCAATACCGTCCTCGTGGATACGATCCCGACTTACCCTAGCTACCCACTAGGCTAGTCGGTTGTTTTATTGACGGTTAGGGACGTGACAAATCCCTACCATCAATTTGGCGCCGTTGCCGGGGACGGTGCATTGTTTTCTTAGCTTTCTCTTCTCTTTGTCTCTAGTTGTGCTTGTCTATTGTCGTTGCCTAGTGCCCATAAAGCACTAGGCATTCTCACGTTTGTTCTAGTGTGTAGTGTATGCCTAGGAGGGGAGGCGACTTCTATCTCTTTAATCCAGAGCCGGAGAGACTCTTTCGAGCCTTTCGCCAACGGACGATTAACCGGGTTAGGATCTCTCAACCAAGTGCAAGGAATACTCATCAAGGGCAAGCTCAAGGAGCCGACTTTAGCAAGTCACCTCGAGAGACGGCCGAAGGGATCTTCATAAATCCCTTTGGTTCATCTATCCACTCCTCTAGTCCTAGTTCCCCCTCTTCATCTACATCAACACCGTCTACACCACCATCTTCTCCCTTATATCCAATCATGCCAAAGTTTCATCTCACTCCACTTTTATCGAGGATGTCTTGCCGGGACCGAGTGCATTACCGGAAGCCTATACCGGGAATTTTGTGGCAAAGACTCAATTTATCCAACTTGTGGAGAGGAGCCCATTTAGTGGTTTGCCCACCGAAGACCCGCACCAACACATGGAGACCGTCTCCGATTATTGTGACGCTATATCTCAAACCGGGGTTACTCAAGATCAAATTCGTTGGGTACTTTCCCCGTTCTCTCTTATTGGAAAAGCGAAGCAATGGATCAAGAGTCTCGATAGGGCAACCATGGGCATCGACACTTGGAAAAAGCTTGCCTTGGCGTTCTACCAAAAGTTTTACCCTCCGGAAAAGACCAATTTGCTTAGGGCCTCCATCACCGGTTTTCAACAAAGGGATGAAGAGAGCCTTTATGAAGCTTGGGAGCGGTTTAAATCTTTGGTGAGATCGTGCCCTCATCATGGACTCTCACAATGGTTCTTGGTGCAACAATTTTGGAACGGTCTTTATGAGGACTCGAAACCTATACTTAATATGGGTTCCAATGGTAGGTTCACCGAGGTCGATGATGACCAAACTTGGGCGAGAATCGAAGAGATGGCGGTGCATAATTCGCAATACTCAAGGCCTAGGAAGGCACATCGAGGAGGCATGCATGAGGTTGATGCTATCACTAAGTTAAGCATTGACCTTGGAGCTCAATTGAAAACACACATGGAGACTATTGACAAGAAGCTCCAAAGCCACCTCAACCAAGTCCAAGGCACTAGTTCCTCCCACCATCAACTGATTCAAGAAGTGAATGCTTTGGAGTTTGCACCTCCTTTGCCTTATTATGGGATGTGTGATACTTGTGGAATCGTTGGTTATGATCCTACGAATTGTAGAGGAAGTATTGAGCAAGTGAACGCCTTTCAAGCGTTCAAGCAAGGTGCCTCCTACTCTAATCAATACCAAGCTTCCAATCAAGTCCCTCAACAACAAGCCTTTCAACATCAACAACAACATCGTCCCTATGTTCCACCTCCTTTAAGGGACAACACTCAAGGTTATCAAGGTTATGTGGGTAACCCAAGACCCTTCAAAAACTTCAAGCAAAATAACCAAGGTACCTTTCACAACAACAATCAAGGGTTCCAACAAGGGAACTTCAATCATGGTGGTTTCCAAGGAAACCAAAATTTCCAAGGAAACCAAAACCACAACCAAGGCTATCAAAATCACAATCAAGGCAATTCTCATGGGTTCCAAGGGAACCGTCAACAACAAGGTAATTCTCAAGGGAACCGTCAACAAGCAACTCAAAATCAACAACAACAAAGCAATCCTAGGAGCCGGTCTCCTATTCATGACTATGGTACTCCGTTAGCCCTCACCGATACTCCACATAATCCATCATCCCCACCACGGGATTTCGACATACAAAAGCAAATGATGGATATGCAAAGGAATACTCAAAAATCGCAAAAGAGTCAATTGGAGGCACAAATGTCACAACAAGGAATCATTGCTCAAATTCTAATGGATAACAAGGAAATGAAAACTCACATGAAGATGATTGAGAATCAAGTATCACAACTTGCATCGGGAAGTTCTTCAAGGCAAAGAGGGCAATTACTTCCTCAAGGTGTAACTCCGAATTTTGAGCATGTCAATGCCATCACCTTAAGGAGTGGTGCCACCTATAATCCTCCCGTGTTTCCTAGTGAGCAAGAAGCAATGAAAGAAGTTGTGTCTCCAAATCAAGAAGAATCAAGCTTTGATAATCCAATGGAGGAGCAAGTCCTTTGGGAGATCGAAAAACCCATTGAAGACAAGCCCTCCCCACTTCAAGCACAAGAAAAGGGTAAAGGGAAAGTGTCAAATGAGGAGTCCACCCCGATTGAGCAAAATAAATACCAAATCAAGTTGCCTTTCCCATCAAGGCAAATGAAGACTAAGGTAGATACTCAATACGACAAGTTCCTTAACATTGTGAAGGAATTGGATGTTAGTGTCCCGTTCACCGAGTTACTTACCCAAATCCCGGCATATGGAAAATTCATGCGGGACATCCGAGCTAGGAAGAGGTCCATCGACAAGGAAGAGACGGTAGCGTTCACGAGGGTGGTGAGCGAGCTTATTCAAGGTTCCACGCTTCCGAAGTTGAAGGATCCGGGTAGTTTCTTGATCCCGCACCATAGGCAATTTCATAATCAAGAATGCATTATGTGACTTGGGCGCGAGTGTGAGCATCATTCCCTACTCTATTTGTTGCTGACTCGGGATGAAGGAGTTGAAATGACGTCCATTACACTCCAAATGGCCGATAAATCTCTTAACCGACCATTGGGAATGCTAGAGGATGTACCGGTACGAGTCGGGAAATTCTTCATTCCGGTCGACTTCATTGTGCTTGACATGCCGGAGGATGCCAACACTCCCATTATCCTTGGGCGCCCATTTCTACACACCGCGGGTGCCATGATCGATGTGAAGAACGATAGGATCACATTTGAGTTAGGCGAGAAAAAGATAGTGTTCGACCTCCAAGGCAACACTTCGCCTATGACCGAGACGTGTAATGTGATCCATGCCACGGAAGACATCGATCGAGGGAAAGAACCGGGACAAGGCTTGAAGAAGTACTCTTATGTACTTGAGGATGATGACTCCGATTTGGAGGAAGATGAGTGCCCATATCATGGGCTTGATGACAAGATAAAAAGCAAGGAGAAGGATGAGCCCCCCTTGGAGCCACAAGATGATCGATGGACGTTCGGGTATATCCCGGAGGATCAAAAGTACAAGTTGAAGCCATTGAACTTGGAAGATCGGGATGCCCCGGGAACGTCTAGGCAAGGCCATGAAGAGCCTTGGTATGTGGTCGGTTATATCTCGAGCTTGATGGAAGACTTTGCTAGAGCCTTCGACTTGTTCTTACGTGCCCTTGATGGAGATGGAATTGGTCATGGTTGTTGAAAAAGAACGAAGAGAGCACCATCCTTGGTTTGACGGAGTTCCACAAGAACCGTCTCTTTGTATAAATCTTTTCATTGTAGTTCTCTTGGATTTTTGGTGAATTCTTGTAATTTTGGCTTATCGATGAGCGATGTGAGGGAGAGAGTTTGATGTTGAGTTTGAGTTTGTTTGATAGGTATGAAGTGAGAATGCTTCCTACAGAATAATGGCTATGATAGAGCTTGGGTTGTAAGCACGAGGATCGGGTTTTTGAAGCTTGGAGCAAGCTTTTGGGATTGTGGAAGTTGAAGAAGGCCCATCCCGACCGGGATGAGGCGTCCCGACCGGGAAGGATGAGGCATCCCGACCGGGAAGGGTGCCGTCCTGATCGAGATGGGTGTACCAAATTTCGAGCATGATGTGGGTCCGTCCCGACCGGGACGAGTGAGGTAACCCGACCGGGACCAACCATCCCTACCGGGATAGTCCTCTACTCCCCCTTTGTGTTTCTTCTTCGACAATTGACTCCACCCAACCATTTTATGCCCCCTCCCAACCTCCCTAGCCATCCTAGCCTTATCATATGCTTCATTTATTTCATTGACATGCCCTCACTCCATTTCCTATCCACTTTACACCGACTCTCGCATCAAATCCCACCCCTTACCATTACTACCTCTACCGTGAGTTCTTCTTGAGTGTGAAGCGAGATGGCAACCGAGAAGATAAGCGACGAGCCTCTAATGATCATTGAGACGATGGAGCAAGTGAGTTACTAGCCGCTCGGTTTGGGTAACTATCCTTACTTTTCCGTCTTTTTATCGCTTGTTTTTCATTGTTTGCCCCCTTCCCTTAAGTCATGGGGTCTTAGTGGCCTTCGAGGCCATAGTATAATTGCTCCCGACTCTCGACGACGTGATTGCGTCGAGAGTCAATCGAAAAATCCAATATACAAGATTTTCACCACTTTTTAGGAATTAGTCGAATTTAGGCGGAATCCGGGCTAGGTGACTTGATTACACCTAGCCCTCCCGTCCCATTTCCTTTTGTTTCCTTTTTTTTTATTTTCTTCCCCCTTCCATATCTCTTCTCCATCTTTTCTTTTTGATTTTTAGCTTTATTTTCGTAGTTTCTTTTTCTTTCCTTTGTCTCTTTGCACACTACGATCGAGCATGAGGACATTGCTCGGTTTAAGTGTGGGGGAGCGATATTCTATCGTAGTTAGTTTTATTTCCGTAGTTTCTTCGAAAAATCTTGAAAACCCTAAAAATTTGAAAATTTTTCACAAAAATCAGAAAGATTTTCTTTTTGTGTCTTTTCCTTTTTGTGTCGTTATGTTGTATTTTTGTTTTGTTGTGCGTGTTTTGCCCCCCTTTTTCCTTATAGGTTGCCTAATCGCCGTTAGGTTTGGTGAGCTTTCAAGACTTCCGGTAACATCTCTTCATCCCTTTTTCCCTCTTTGCTTCTTGTGAGTTTGGAGGAGATTTGTGATGATGTGTGCTCGGGAGGAGCTTTGTAAATATTGTGGTGGATTTGGAGACTTGTTTGAAGATCGGGGTGGTGTTTGTTTTGTTTATGTGTTGTTTCTCCTTGTTTTGTTTTGTTTTGTTTTGTTTTGTCTCTTTTTCTTTCATTTTCGTTGTGTCTTTGTTTTGTGTTTTGTTGTGTGTCGCGTGTGTAAACAGTTTTCGAAAACCCGGTTTAGAGGCTGGTGTGCGAGTGTTTACTTTTCCTTCTTAGTTGTATAAATCGAGTCTTGGACTTTAGTCTAGTAGAATGACCCTAAATCAATGATTTCGTTGGTCCTTTACCTTGACTCCACCTAGCTTACTAGGGATTTACTACGGGATTTGCATTTTGACCATTATGACCACCCACGGTGTGAAAAGGCCTTGGTTACCGAGTCTCGTCCCTTAGGTGACCGTGTTTAGGATTGCTCGACTAGTCCAAGTTCCCCTTTTTTTGTGGGTTTGAAGAGGGATCGCGACCCCCGACTTACCCATTTACCTACCTCCCACACATATCCACACAATAAAGTTGCAATTTGTTGAAATCTCTCTTTCTTGTTGCAAAAAGAAATGTCTACAACTCCTATCAAGCCAAAAAGGGCAAAGAAAAGAAAAGAAAAGAAAGAAAAAACAAAAGAAAGAAAAGAATGAAGAAAAAAAGAAAAGTCACAAAAGCCAAAAAGAAAATAGAAAAGAAGAAAAAGAATGGCACAGCAAAACAAAGCAAAAATGAAAAGAAAAGAGGAAATGCCAAAAGAAAACTCGACTCACAAAAATAACCCCTACCTCTCAAAATAAGCCTTTTTCCGACTTTTGCCGTGAAGAGCCTACCAAAGGACCGAGTCCCGAGGAATGATGATAGCGGCATTAGTCGGTCTTCCCTCATTTTGCATGTTTTCCACCTTTTTACTTGTACTAGTTAGGCGGTTTTGGACACGGGACGACCCTCTTGGCTCACGCTAGAGGGGGCGGGGTCTCACTTACCTACAGTGTCGACTAACACCGTGGTTCTTCACGTTTCCACTCCGCCGATCGTCCCGTGGTACGTTTTTAGAAAGTTAGGAGGACCTAGGTAAGTTACCAACGTTTTTGTTGCTTTACCATCATACTATTAGGGTTTAGTTCACCTTGATTTGTATTGCTAGCATGGGAACGTTGTCACTTACCTCGAGTCCTAAACCGGTGTTTCATTCACCGCTTTTAGAGGGAAGCGGTATTTCTTTTGTTTTGGGTACAACCGTCTAAGTGTTTATTTGTGTGTTTGTTTGTTTGTGTGTTTTGTGTCCGGTTGCATCCGCGGTTTTGTCGCAAGACCCCACTTGCCTTGCGGAGTGCACCTTTCCTCTATGTGCACTCGCGTGAGTTGAAAGGGCGTTGGGTGCGCTAATACCCACTCGGTTAGTTTAGTACTTAGTTTGTGCTTACTCGAGGGCGAGTAAGGGTTAAGTGTGGGGGAGTTGATAAGTGTAGTTTGTAGTGCCTTTTCACTATGTTTTGGTCCCATTTCCTTGTGGAATCACTCCTTGGGAGCGATTTGTGGGCTTCTTATGCTTCCTTTAGTTCGTTTCAGGTTCCTGAGACCGATTTGGAAGAGTTGGAGCGATTCCGACTCTATACATACACATTTTGGAGCCAACAGAGTAAAGGAACGATGACTCGATGCCTTGGAATCGACCCCGAGACCTTGGGACCCAATCCCGAGCCTCCGAGACCCGATCCCGAGAATCGGCGAGAAACCCATGAGAGGCAAGGAGGGACCAAAGAGCTCTTAAGGGAGGCCTACAAGACCCATCCCGTTCGGGATGGCCTCATCCCGTTCGGGATGAGGTGCGCTTTGAAGAAGGCCACTGTGAGCCCATCCCGGTCGGGACCAACCCGTCCCGGTCGGGATGACAGGGCCTTCCCGGTCGGGATGATCCCGTCCCGGTCGGGACGCTACAGGGGAAACACGGGCTCTTTTCTTTCTTCTCCTTCATTCTTGTACCCATATATATACTTCCCCCTTGTAATGTTAAGACATCTTATCATACCCTAGACTAATTTAAGCCTCCATTAGACTTTCAAAACCTTAGATTAGTGTTCTCATATTAGCTTTAATCTTCCTTTAATTATTAGTTAATCTTTGTAATTAGTTCTTGTATTAAGAAGTTCTTGAAGATTGTTCCAAGATTGACAATCCTGGGATTCTATTTGGGTTCTTATTTATACAAGATTGCATCTTTTCATCTCCATAGTATTGGTATAATCTTTCTTTACATTTGTTCTTTGTTATTCAATCAAGTTTCATCTTTTACATATTGTTATTGTTATTGTTTGTTTATGATGAATGTTTGGATGCTTGTTCTAGTTTCTTTTGTGAATGTTGGTTTTCTCTTAACTATGAGTGAGTAGTTTCTTTGTGGGGTTAGTAGGGGGATTAGGGGTAGATTATGGATGATTAGGGTTGATTAAGGGAAAAGGGTGAAACTTTGTTGTTAGTCACATTGTGGGCACTCCATGTGTTTGTTGATATGCTTGTGTTAGTTGTAGTGGCCATGCTTCCCATACTTGTGTTCATCTTCCAATTGTTTGTCTATTATGTGAAAATGTTGAGAATAGTCGTAGTCACGAGAGTGCGGACTAGGGTCTAAGTTGCGAGAGCCCGGATCCACCTTGACATCGGTCTAAGTTGCGAGAGCCCGGACCGACTCTAGCAATTAGGAGACACCTATACCCTTGATCACCCCAATTACCCTTCTACTCCTATGAACCCGACCTACCTCACCTCCTTTCCATATTTGAGTTCACCTCTTTAGTTAGTCTTCAATTCTCTAGTTGTCTTGTTTGTTTGATTACTAGTTATTTCATTCTAGTATTGTTTTAGTTAATCATTGCTAGTCTAGTTCTTACTCCTCTTCTATCATAGTTTTCCAATTATCGTTTCTTTGTGTTTGTTTTGGTGATTTAGTCTTGTTTTAGGCCGACCTAGTCTAACCCTTGCAATACCGTCCTCGTGGATACGGTCCCGACTTACCCTAGCTACCCACTAGGCTAGTCGGTTGTTTTATTGACGGTTAGGGACGTGACAAATCCCTACCATCAGTCTTATATTATAATATACCATGGTGGCGGAAACACCATGGTTAACTAAATCCGAGTGTTACCAACATCGATAATTAATATGTCTTAACGCATACAACTACTCTTGGAATTGAAACCCGATCAAAATAAAACTACATGGTTCAATTATTAAGCACATTATTCAATATTCATTATCTCTCAAGTCAACCCCATTCACGACCAAGTAGCGCATTAACCTGAAAAAAAATAAAAGTCCACCGTCAGTGGGGAGTAACTAGGAGTCCTCCCAATCGTGACTGATGAAAATCTAATTATAGTTACGAGAATATAATAAGAGATAACATATACTCCATTTTAAAACATGATAACATATAAAGTTCATCATAACATGTGATAAAATATTAATAGCAAGGAATACATGACAACGTAAATAATACCAAGCCATAAATAAATAAATAAATAAATAAATAAATATAATGTAGAACTTATACACCCTTCCAGAACTCGAACCAAAATATATAGAATAACACGAGCTAAGAACGAGACCGGCCCAATTCAATGATCAAGACCAAACTCAACGGTCATTATGAAACTCCCAATCATTCAATTCGGCTTTAAGTGCAAAGTCCGAACAAAAAGCAAAAAAAAAAAGAGAGAGAGAAATGAACAGACACGTCAACTAGCACCCAAATACTAGCCTCCCTACATTACAACCTTTAAGGCCTTCCTGAGACACTTGTTAGGAGACAGTCCGGAATTTTGAGGATTCAATCTCAATAGGATCATCCCAACCGTTAGGGCCAGACATGGAAATCAGATCCCACACAACTTACAACCCGCCCGATTGAAGTCTGAGTCATTTTTACTCAGCTTCCCCTTTCCTACCACATTACGAAACCTTAGCCCATAACCCTAACTCCACAAAAATTAAGCTCCAGATTTTTATCTATCGAAACCACTTACTACCTAACTCCACATTCCCAAAACCATCCAAGCCAGTCACCCTGACCCAAACACGGTATCTCGTTAATTTTCACTTTCAAGGGGTCAAACCCAACCACTCCACCTTAGTTCTTTAACTAGGGAGAATGCACTCTAAACATCTTACAACGATAATTGGCATAACAAGTTTAAAGCAAAATCACTCACACCTATAAAGAACTACAAACATGGTTTGATTCTGTCGAAACACGGATACGTAGGCAACCCTTCCCCGGGTACAAGCAACAAAAATGACAAGATCGATTAATCAATTCACATGCAAACCGGAACCTTTCCCGTGTGCCGGTTAACGAGTGATTTCAATGACGAAGCACAAACGACGAGCTGAGAACGGGGTGAAAATCAGAATGGGCGCCCCGGGCAAAAAAAAGAAACGAGTTGAAAGCCGTCGTAAAAAAAAGTCATACAAAAAAGGGAGCAAAAAAAAGAAAGAAAAGGTGAGCCGAAGACAGAGTGAAAACTCGAAAGAGCGCTCCGGGCAAAATGAAGAATCGAGTTGCGAGCCACCACAAAAAAATAGCAAAAAATGTGCTTCTCATTAATGCAAAAAACAATTAAATCAAGCCTTTGTCGAGGCCCTTTACATCGAGAATCCAAAAAATCCGGTTACCCGGAAATGACAATGTCTTAGAGAAACCCCACAAAAAACTAGTACTAATATGCCACATAATATCAATTAATAGAACACAGTACAAAACGGGTGGGCTCCACCGGTCCAACTTCTTTTTCCTCTTGCCTTTCGGGTGTGCTTGTTCGGGTCTTTCACCACCGACTCCTCCTAACGCAAGCTTCCACCGCCCTAGCTAAAAGCGAGCCCAGCCAATCCCACTTCCCCTCTTCACTCACAATTTCAATATGGGTCTTGTCAGTCTCGGCCCATTTAGATGAACTGATGAATACTAGGATCAGTAACGCCGTCTTCGGTCAGGCACCTAGCAACATTAGCCCACGTAGGTTCCCTATTCTGTAGTACAGCCTTCTCCACAATCCTTAGCCTTTCTCTAAAATCGGACAACCACAGACGTCAGGAACGGCCTCCTGAAGTCGTTAAAACCCTTCCCGAAAGCCAAAATACCCACGCAAGAGCAACAAGGCCGTACGGACAACAAATTTCACCCGTCGGATCCACCAGACTTAGACGTCTTTTCATTTTTTTTTTCTTTTAGGGGGATAAGCTACACCACCTAGGCGTGTTGTAGCCTTTAACGGTTATTGTCAAGTCGTGTCTGTAGCCCAATAAGGCACTATTATGAGTATGCAAAAAGTGGTCTAGCTTTTTTCAAAAGTAGCCTAGATTTTGGGCTTCGGCCTCATTGTCAATTATGAGCATATAGGTACTTTCCGTCTCAAGTCAAAATATTTTAATCGACGTACTATTTGATCTGATTCCTGGCTCAATCTAACGCATTTCAAAATATCCGAAAAAAAATTGTTTTCGTATTCTCGTGCAACCCCAACGCATCCTAAACTAAAATTAAATCGCAAAAATGAATGCGAAGTGATTACTTGTCAATATAGGTTAACATTTCACCAAACAAAAAAAAACAAGACTAATCCAACTAATTCCAATAGTAAGAAAAATACAAAACATACAAAGTCATACACAAAACGAGTTTATAGACTAGGGAGGACCCCTAGAAGCCGCACCGATGGCTATCACGAGCTCACCAAGGTTGTCATCCAAACCTAGGTCCTTTAGAACAAAGGTAGAAGACTCACTACCGTCCATCCCCGACAACATATCCAAGGTAGTGGTCTCGGGAATCCCTCCAACATCCTCGACCGGCAGCACCCGTAACATGACCCGTAGCCTCAGCCTCAGCATCCCTCTCCATTTCGACCCTTTGCCTGGCCTCACCCCGCGCTGAGGTCTCACCCTGATGCCAAGCCAACCGCTCCTTAAGCTGGGCAATCTCATCTTCCCGAGACTACAAGAGCTGTCTCGCGTTAGCCACCTCTGCCTCCAGCTCGGTCACCCGAGTCTCTAACTACCCCACCATGTCCGGGGTATCCTACGAGTACACTTAAGCATTAGGAAAACACACAAACAGCCTAGAAAACCACTCTAGTCACACAAACTCACTGATCGAGGTCCCGAAGTGTCACGGGAAACCCTTGAAGCGTACGCCCGGAAGCGGTTGGCGGCCTGCCACAACCGCTGATGGCAAGCTGATGAAACCTGAAAGACGAAACCACGCAAATTAGCCGAACGAATCCTAACTCTTAGAACCCGAACCCCGAACAGAAACTAAAACTTACCCGGTATACTCGGTCATGCCACTCTATCCCAGCATCCATCTCCTCGGCAGAAAACGGGGGGAGAGGCTTAGTGAAAGCAACCCCAGCTGCATCTACCCTGAGAAGCGTCAAAGGGAAGTTTGGGGGTTGAATAGCATCAGCCGGGTCGGCCGACTGAGAGAGAAACAAATCGGTTAGTCAGAGGCAAGTAAACACTAAATCATAAGATGAAACAAACTTTAGAACCAAAGATTAAGCCCTTACCACGAGGCGGTGGCAAGCTAGCCGCTGGCTGACATGATGCAGATAGAAGGCACCAGGCACCGGGAGTGCATCACTTCCTTCTCCATCTCAACCCTCGAGGACCTCTGCGGTGGTCGGTGGTCTAAACATGGTCCGGGGAGGATCAACTGACACCCTAAATTTGTCATATAAGCACTGAAGTACCAACCGTTCGCCCAGATACCAAACCGGGCAAAACAACGCAGGAAGGAGCATCCTCCTATAGCTCCGAGGCCTCAACTCCGCAGCCACATACCCAGGCACACCCTTATAATTGGCCCAAGGGCGGGCCACAAACTACACAAACGAAATTAGCATTTCAATAACCCTAAACCCTCGGTAGACGCAAAATAAAATAATATATAAAGAGAAAACTTACATCCTCGAGGCGTAGCTGGTTAACCAGCACGTTCTCTGACGGGTAGTGGCTGACTGTACTCTTAGGCCGAGCCAACCTCCATTCGATCCTCGTCGAGAATCTTGTCGGATGGACCCGCACCGTTTTAGGTGCCAAACAAGGGAAGTAGAAATAGATCCAAGCCTACAAAATCCCAAAACACTTTTAGCAAAACTAAGCCAAACTAAGTAGAACCCAGGAAACAATGACGGGAATAGCAACTAACCTCCAGTACGAGGCCTGGTCTCACGATGGGCAAAGCTAAGGCCGACTCCACCTCCAACGGCCTCACCATGACTTGCAAACAGCGAGTCATCTCCGTGAAAGCCGCGATCACCCAGTCAAAACGTCCCAGCTGTTCAAGATCAGCTAGGAGAGGCAAAATCCTAGTACTAAACCTCTCGTCCTTATCCGAGAAGTGGGTCGATCCTAGGAAATATCACAACCACAACCGGGCATCCTGCTTCGGCGTGTTGGGCGCTTGACCCTCTAACACCGCCACCCGCTCAAAGTGATTGGTGATGTATGAACTCACCAGAGCATGAGGCGTACTATAAGCCTCACGCTCCAAACAATCCCCGATGAGGCCACGCTATCTAACCTGGGGCCCTTAGCAGCCCACCTAATTCTCTCTGGACCCCAGGGCAAACCCGTAATCACCCCGAAATCCTCTAGAGTCATCCCGACCTCCCCAAAGGACATGTGGAAGGTCGAGGTAGTATCGTGAAAGAGATCTACCATCGCTCTAATCACCATGAGGTTGCACTTAGTCTTGCAACCCACTAACCGGACCCACTGCTGGACCACGGGACCTAGAGCGGTCCTCGCAATAATCCGCTTTACCGCGGGGGTCAACTTTTGAGAATAATCTCAAGGCATGTCGTAAAGCCCGAAAAGGACCACATCGAACCTGGGGACTGCAAACCCAAGCAATACAAATGTAAGCAAAACAAACCAAACCCAGCCAAAACCAAAGTTCAAACCCTAAAACTAATAAACATAAGCTAAATATTCACCAGGCCCCGCACAGTGCGGTAAGAAACATGTAAGTCGGGACGAAACACTAACTGGTGACCATCCCAACCCCGAGCCCACTCGGGATCCTCGTAGCCAATCTCCTCGTTCTTCGGTAAGGGAATCGGAACATGGGCCATCCTAGCAACCATCTCACGAAGCCTACGCTTCCTTACCCTATCAAGGTCGACCTCATTTATGGACTTCGGATCATGACGCCGAGATGAAATGTTGCTTCGTCTCCTAAGAATCCCGCGGCTAGTCAGTGAGCTCGTCTCGGCGGCCTCGCCACTAATACCAACAAAAGAAGCTCCCTCGGGACGCTCGGTATCAACTCTAGCTGCAAAACCAAACAAAACACGAAAAACCTGTGCCTTAGGTCAAACAGAGACAGCTTAATCGGGTCAAAATAAGGTCAAAATTTCGGATAAGGATATTAAAATGCCGAAGGGCCTCTAACACCTATTTCCGATCCCGGTCACAATGAAAGTGGTTTCGAGAAAAACCGACATCGTTACGACAACTTTTGGTCCGTTGTAAGTCACACAAAACCTCACGGAAGGCCCTAGAGACCATTCTAGCTCATAAAAATCGACAAAGGGTCCACCCATATCATCACAAACACTAATCGAGCAAGATTACGTAAGACAAGTACGGGAATATCCGAAAAAATGATTCCTAACCCTAGCATTTCGAGCCTATCACTATAGGGAGCCATTGTCATACCTCGAAATCCCCAATTCAACTTACAATCACCCTAACAAGCTCTAATCGACCCTAATTTAATAATGGGATTAAGCACAAGCATCGAAACTTAGCAAATTAAAAACACCCAAATCAATTTTCTAGGGTTTCAACAAACAAACTCACAATCAAGCAAATCAAGCAAATCAAGCAAAACCGACAATAGACGAGCAAAGGACACTTACCCGGAGTCGACATTCTCACGTGGTGCAGAAATCGAGACGGAAATCGGGTAGAAAAATCGAAAGGACTATATAGGGGCGAAAGGGGTGACGCATTCGAATTTTATGACGAATGAAACGAAGCCTCCAACCTTCGGTGACTTGAAGAAAACCTGACCCACAAGAATCCGACCGCCTTTAGGTGACGTGCCCAAATTCTGAACCTCTGGGGGCTAGGCGCCTAAGGATTGGGGCGCAGATGTACGCGCGTCTGACCAGTCCTACACAGACTAAGACAAAAAACGAGGCTTAACGTCCAGTATACACAAAACATGCACCCTTTTAAAGCAAACAAGCTAACAACGATAAAGAAGTTACTAACCGATGCCGATAAAGCACGCCCGTAACGAAGCGATAATAAAACAAGCATAAGAACGACGCCTAACAAGAACACCCACACTCAAAACAAACAAAGCCGATCTAAGGAAACTCCGAACAAATCCCAAATGCGTAACAAACCAAAACAAAGCAAAGCAAACCCAAACCAAATAAGACAAACCCGCAAAGCAAATACAAATAAACAACAACAATTTTAATTCGAGTGGATACTGAGACGCTCGAAGGAGTCTTATACCTCCATAACAATTTTAATTCGAGCAGATACTGACACGCTCGGAGGAGTCTTATACCTCCACAGCAATTTTAATTCGAGCGGATACTGACACGCTCGAAGGAGTCTTATACCTCCACAGCATTTTTAATTTGAGCGGATACTGACACGTTCGAAGGAGTCTTAAACCTCCACAGCAATTTTAATTCGAGCGGATACTGACACGCTCGAAGGAGTCTTATACTTCCACAACAATTTTAATTCGAGAGGATACTGACACGCTCGAAGGAGTCTTATACCTCCACGGCAATTTTAATTCTAGTAGATACTGAAACGCTCGAAGGAGTCTTATACCTCCACAGCAATTTTAATTCGAGTGGATACTGACACGCTCGAAGAAGTCTCATACCTCCATAGCAATTTTAATTCGAGCTGATACTGACACGCTCAAAGGAGCCTTATACTTCCACAGCAATTTTTTGCCTAACGGGTCTTAGTTATCCGGAAGGCATTTGAGTCTTATACCTCACAGCATTTTTGAGCCCGAGGGGTCATAGGCATCCTGAAGGCAACTGTTCGAGTGGAGACTGACGCCCTCGAACATTTTATCTTGTTTCATTTTGTCCAAGGGGTCATAGGCATCTCAAAGGCAGTTGTTCGAGTGGAGACTGACGCCCTCGAACGTTTTATCTTGTTTCATTTTGTCCAAGGAGTCATAGGCATCTCAAAGGCAGCTAATCAAGTGGAGAGTGACGCCCTCGAACGTTTTATCTTGTTCCGTTTTGTCCAAGGGGTCATAGGCATCCCGAAGGCAACTATTTGAGTGGAGACTGACGCCCTCGAACATTTTATCTTGTTTCTTTTTGTCCAAGGGGTCATAGTCATCCTAAGGGAAACTGTTCGAGTGGAGATTGATCCCCTCGAACGTTTTATCTTGTTTCGTTTTGTCCAAGGGGTGATAGGCATCTCGAAGGCAACTGTTCGAGTGGAGACTGACGCCCTCGAACATTTTATCTTGATTCATTTTGTCCAAGGGGTCATAGGCATCTCAAAGGAAGTTGTTCGAGCGGAGACTAACGCCCTCGAACATTTTATTTCGTTTTAGGGGTCATAAGCATCCCAAAGGCAATTGTTCGAGTGGATACTGACACCCTCGAGTATTTTATTTTATTTTCGTGCCCAAGGGGTTATAAACATCTCAAAAGGCATTTCGTTAGGTCTGAGGGGTCATAGGCATCCCGAAGACAAGTGTTCGAATGGAAGCTGATACATCGAACATTTTCTCCCACGTACACGCTTGACGCGTCACACACACGCACACGATAGGCAAACTCGGACGGATTCTTGAGCATCCGAAAAGGCAAAGCACACGAACATGAAGAACCTAGAACAAGATGACAAGCACCGGCCCGGGCCTAAGCAAGCGACCACATGCAAAGACGTCAGGTATGATTTCGTAGCTTTGGCTGGCGAGCCTCAACACGTAGTCTAACGGACTTAAAGCGACCCGACCGGACAATCACCAGGTCGTAGTCCTCGATAGACCTGGGTGTCTATACTTTGACTTTCGCCTTGTCCAAGCCTCAGTCAAAGTAGGGGCTTCTGTAGACACCCAGATTTGGACCTGGTGGCTGCAGGAGTGCCCAACAAACACCCAATGACGATCGGACTGCAACGCGACGCGGGTTCGCGATGTTTTAGATAGTTTTTCTATGGAACGGATCAAATAAATTACTCGGAAAAATTAAACTAACATTTTGGCATCCTTAGTCGTGTCATTACGGTCGCATAGACACTAATTAGAGTCAATTCTGACACCGGGACCCCGAGTCGGTCCCGAAACTCGTACTGAGTAACCACCGTGCCAAGCGAACTTCGGGATGAACACCCGAGGCCCACTAAACACCACGACGCTAGGTCAAAACCGGGGAAGACTTAATCCCAAAGCTTCGTATTATACACTCGCTTCTCGGTTTTGGAAAGTATCAAAATCATATCTTCAAAACTCCGGGCGCCTCACCTTACGCGCATCTGTCTTCACACGCCTAAACCCAGGCGCCTGAGTTCTGGTGCGCCTGGGCTCAGATGCCTATCCGGGTGACGAGGACCGAAAAAAACCTATAAATACCCCCCTCACCCCCTCATTTCGACACACAATTCAATTCTCTTCCCTCTTCACTCGTAAATAGTTTCTCGCTAAGGGCTCGCACTCCGATACCTGAGGCAAACGATCCACTCGATCGTAGTTCCGATAAAGCGACATCGACGCTACTCCTCACCTTCGAGCACTCCACTCGATCCCGAGGTGCCTGTGTTCGACTAGTTGTAGTCTAGTAACGGAATTCTATCGGATTAGCTGCAGAACCAGGCAGTAGTAGCGGAGCTCTGCCGGAAAAGCCGCAAGAAGGGTTGACGGTAACGGAACTCTGCCAAAAACACCGGGCAAGCTAGGAGGATCCGCCTTTCGAAGTCGAGTCGTTCCTAGGTTGTCATCTAAACAAAACTTTACATTTTTGTACCTTTATTATGCAATACGATAATGTCAAACGTGGACGATAGGTCCACTACACATACTAAAACACGTAACGTCCCTACTTCAACCGCAAACACTAAAATACACTAAACAAAACCGAGTAATTTCGAGATCCGCTCTCAAATATCTATGCATCGTGTCCCGTTTAATGTATACTCCGAGGGTGCAACTCCTCACTATATGATTTTCTTACATTCGCATTTACAGTTTTTCGTATAATTTATTGCTTTTATGACCTTATAAACGCATGCTAAATAACTTAACACGGAATTCAAAACGTAAATCAACTAAAATTGAACAAAATGATGGTCGGGTTCCGTATTAGTCCTGTTGCTCGCCATGTATGGTTCGACGCATCCTTATTAATACCGAACCGACGCATCTTAAGCAGAATATCGGGTAAGGTATTCCACGAGAACGACTAATATGCGTATTATCACGTTAAAACTGATTTGCTAATACCTATAATATTAGTACTCTCTACTCTCTTATGTGCATCTTTTCATGGCCTGCTTGTCATGTGAAATCGTATGCAAAGAATGTAAACACAATTACTTCGACGACAAAATTTACTTGTCCTTAAACAACCGACATAGCAATAGGTATAGGGTGAAAACAACGGATGTTACAGTAATTTCCGCCACAACAAAAAAACAGAGTTATCAGCCCACCAATTGATTAGTAGAGGCCGCTATAGTGCGGGCAGGATTGGGTGTCGATGTCTATCGGATGTTGGCTTCCCAATACGTACCCTTACCCCTTACTCAGAATCGGCGGTTTCCGGATGTCCAAAACCATTGGCAATGAGAGTCATTCCAGACATGGATTGCTTAAGGGTAGAAGTCTTTATCTTTAGGTACCGTGCCCCTCAACTTTAATCCTTAACTTTGAGCCGGCTAAGGATCAAAGTTGACTTCAACGGTTTCCGAGTCACCATAAGTGACTCGGTGGCGACTCCACAAATTGGCAACGAATTTAGTTCACTAAAAAGGTCGCCTTACCAAACATATCGTCCTTTAAACATTTACAACCACGACTCGATCGATTCCAAACGGAAACACGGGTGCCCACACCCGTCTAGTACAAGTCCGGATCGTCATCCGAATCGAGGTCCGACACATCGCCCCGTATGCGAGATCGGACCAGCCCTCGACCGGGAGAGGTGATAACTGTGTCTTGTAGTGCTTATTTGTTGTGTTTGGTCCCGGTTTCTCTTGTTGGAATCGCTCTTTGTAGCGGTTTCTAGGCTACTTACGCTTCTTCTAGTTCATTTTAGGTTCCTAAGACCAATCTTGGAGAAGTGGAACGATTCCTTTTTGTTTCCGATACATATGGAGCCAATGAAGAGAAGCGACGATGATTCGGTGGCTTAGACTCGGTCCCGAGTCCCTTGGAGCCCATTCCCGAGCACCTAGAGTCGATAAGAAGCCTAGGAGGAGCAAGTAGGGGCCTACATGGCCTTGTTAGAAGCCTACATTGCCGTGTAGTGAGTTGGGAAGCAAAGAAGAGAGGAAGCAAGCTACAACAGGGCGTCATGGCCGTGACCCATGACCATCATGGCCATGACGGGGGTGCCTCATGGCCCTGAGCCCCCTCATCATGGCCGTGAGCCCCCTGTTTCTCCTTGCACTTTGTCACTTCATTCCCCTTATTCTTAAAACCCTATAAATACCCCCCTCTTGTAATCTTATGTTATGTTCTTCATTACCCACTAATCCCTAGACTACTTTAGGTTAGATTAGCTTAGATTAGTGTGGATTAGTCTTCAATTAGTCCTTAATCTTAGTTAATCCTTGTATTAATTGAATTCTTGAAGAACTCTACCAAGATTGACAACCTTGGTAGATGTATTTGGGTTTTCTCTTTTATGCAAGTTTTCATTCTTCCATTCATCTTCTAGTATGGTATAATCTCTTTTCCCTTCTCTTAATCTTTGTTTTATCATTCAAGTTTCAATCTTTATATCTTGTTTATTGTTTTGTTCATCATCCTTGTTAGTTCTGAACAAAAAAATAAACAAGAGATAAAGATTGAAACTTGAATAAAAGAGAAAACTGCTAGAAAACAAGGAGAGAGTTCATCATCTTCTAGATGTTAGTTTCTAGAAAACTGCTAGAAACTTGAATAAGGATGTTAGTTCATCATTCTTGTTTCATCATCCTTGTTAGTTCTATACAATCTTAAAACAAGAACCCTAATGAGAGGCGCTAGAAAGGCGATTTCCAGATGATAGGGAAGACGATCTTGTGCTTCGATTATGGGTCGCAATTCTGCAAGCAAGACTAAGAGAAAGAATCAATCCTCTCTTCAGAAACTAAAGGAGAGAGTCAATAAGGAAAGTAGGGATAATAGCAACCCTACACAGAAGAAAAGAGGACCGGATGAGGATGAGGTACTACGTACTAAATCGATGCATGATATTAATGGAGTACCAGGGCTAGATTTTGATGATGATGAGATCGGGGATGAAGCCATGTGGATTACTCAGGGGTAAGAAAAAGTCCAACACGCCTGAGACCACGAATAAGGTAGACGATGAAATTAGCAATATAGTGAAACCTGATGAACCTGATGAACCTGATGAACCTGATGAACCTGATGAACCTGATGAACCTGATGAACCTGATGAACCAGTATTGCAATTCACTGATGATGACGTTCAGGAAGAGATTATGTACTGGAAAACTGCTGTTTATTGCTATATTATAGGAGCTAATCCGCCATGGGAGGTGATCAAGGGATATGTCAACAGAGTATGGGGAAAATTTGACATTGCCAATATCTCGTTCCTTCCGAATGGCTTGTTTTTGGTGAGGTTTAAGGAAATGAAGGGCCAGGAGGCAGTTCTGGAGATGGGGTATCACATGTTCGACAATAAGCCACTGATTGTTAGACCGTGGACGTCCGAAACAAACCTAGTGAAAGAAGATATCAAGACAGTCCCTACGTGGGCACGAATCCATGCTCTACCTCTGAAATTTTGGGGAAAATGCCTTCCAGCAGTGGCTGGACTGGCGGGGAAATTTATTAAGGCAGACCAAGCGACGACGGAAAAAAATAGACTGGGGTTTGCAAGGGTTTTGGTATAGGTCAAGGTGGGGCAGCAGTTTCCTTCTCACGTGAAATTTAGAGATGAACGGGGAAGTTTACAGGAGCTTGTCCTCGAGTATGAGTGGAAACAAGTTACATGCAACAAATGTAAAGGTATGGCGCACACCAGCGACTTATGTAGAAAAGGGACTGTTACAGGTTCTAAAACCCAACCGATTAAGCAGGTATGGAGACAGGTTAAGAAGCCTAAAACAGTATTACAACGCCCTGAAAGTATAACAGGTGCTGCAACTATAGCAAATCCTGGAAGGTCTGAAGGGAGTGCTCAAATGGACCCTGGGGACCAGGTAACATATGCTGAGATTGTCGGGCAACCTATTATCATTCCTGGCACGGGAATAGAAAGTGCAAACCAAATCCTTTTAAATGAAGCATAACATTGGTTTTTGGAATGTTCGAGGGATGAACGATGTAAATAAACAACATTTAATAAGGTCGTTTTTGAATAATAAGGATTTGAGTTTGTTTGGTTTACTAGAAACCAAAATAAAAAGTAGTAGTCTTCAGAATGCTATTGATAGTGTGTGTATGGGCTGGAGTGTGGCCACTAACTGCCAACAACACAAAGGGGGACGAGTATGGTTCATTTGGAAGTCTTCCCAATTCGATGTTTGGATCTTAAAGACTCATGCCCAATTTATTCATGCTAGAGTGTTAGATAAAGGTGACCAAACTGCTTGTATTATCACTTTTGTCTACGCTTTTAACGAGGGGGCTGACAGGAAGGACCTTTGGAGTGAACTGAGGACATTGCTTTGACCTGTACTGATCCATGGGCAGTAATGGGCGATTTTAACACAGTTACAAAGCATGAAGAAAGAGTCAGCGGCAGTTCAAAACAGGAAGATATAGATGAATTTGTCCAATGTATTGTGGATTGCGACTTGATGGATGTAAATGCTTCCGGAGCATACTTCACATGGAATAACAAAATGGAACCAGGTCAGAGGATATATAAAAGGTTGGACAGATGTATGGTGAACATGTGTTGGGGGCAAAGATTTCCGTCCTTGAAGGCTCACTTCTTCCCGGAAGGGATTTTTGACCACTTACCCTGTATTGTGTCTGCTACTGGTGTTATTACAGGAAAGAGGAATGGCTTCAAATTCTTTGACATGTGGACTAAACATCCTGATTTTTTGACGATTATTGAGGGTTGCTGGTACAAACAGATTGAGGGATCAATGATGTTTAAGGTGGTTAGGAGATTGAAAGCATTGAAATACCAGCTCAAGCAGTTGAATAAGAGGTGCTTCTCTGATATTGAGCTTCGCATGACACAGGCTTCGAAAAGATTGGAGGAGATCCAAACTCAGTTGCAGGAGGACGTGAATAATAGTACCCTGATTACTGCAGAAAAGGAGGCAAATAAGGATGTATGGGATTTGCTTTCTAAGACTAATGAATTCCTGAGACACAAGGCGAAAGATAGGTGGATTTGTGAAGGTGACGATAACTCTGCTCACTTTCACAGGGCAATCAAACAGCGTGTTATTAGAAACAAAGTAGTGCAGATTAAAGATATGGAGGGTAGAACAAGAGATGACCCCATGGAGATTCAGGAGGCGTTCCTTAATTACTATGAACAGCTGCTTGGCAGCTCTGCGTACACGGAACCTGTGAGGACAGATGTTATTCTAATGGGTAAGGTCTGTTCTGAAAACCATAAAACCATCCTGCTACAACCGGTGACTGATATGGAGATTAAGGAGATCATTTTCTCGATTCCAAATGACAAAGCGCCGGGCCCCGACGGATACACGAGTGGATTCTACAAGAAGGCGTGGGGGATTATTGGAGATGATGTATGTGCTGCTATTAAAGACTTCTTTAGAACAGGTAAGCTACTAAAACAGATTAATGCTACGACCTTGACGATGATTCCAAAATGTGACATGCCCTCGGATGTCAAGCAATTTCGTCCCAAAGCCTGTTGCAACGTGATATATAAAGAAATCTCCAAGCTACTGTCTAACAGGCTAGCGAAGATCTTACCGGATATTATTGATGAGACCCAGGGTGCTTTTGTCAAGGATAGGTCTATTATTGAGAATGTCTTGATTTGTCAGGACATTGTCCGACAATACAATAGGACTCATGCCTCCTCCAGATGCCTATTCAAAATCGAATTGCAAAAGGCATACGACTCGGTGGAATGGAGATTTATAGATGACCTCTTTTCTCACCTGCAGATTCCCCGACACTTCAGAATGCTGCTTATGACCTGTATTTCAACGCCTAGCTTCTCCATCAATCTTAATGGTCAATTATTTGGTTACTTCAGAGGAAATAGAGGACTGCCACAAGGCGACCCAATGTCCCCTCTTATTTTCACCATTTGTATGGAATACCTCAATCGAATGATCCATTATGCCACCTGTAAATGGAGCTTAAGGTACCACCCCTTATGTAAGCAAATGAAGCTCACGCATTTGTTCTTTGCGGACGACCTTATGATGTTCTGTAAGGGAGAGGCTCGGTCTATTATGCTGCTGGTTCGTGCACTCTCTTCCTTCTCCAAAGCTTCGGGACTGGTTATTAATAAGACAAAATCGGCCATGGTCTTTAATGGAATGAAAAAGGAGCTGATCGATGATGTTCTTCAAGTTACTGGTTTCAGCGAAGGTAAACTCCCCTTTACCTATCTTGGAATCCCCATTCAAATGAGGAAATTGAACAAATTAGAATGTTCTAAGATTGCTGATAAGATGATTGCCCGTATTAGGAGCCTGGGTGCCCGTAAACTGTCCTATGCTGGGAGAATTGTTCTTATTAATTCCGTTCTTAATACCCTTTATAATTATTGGGCCACTATTTTTATTATACCTAAAGGGGTCATTAAGAGGATTGAGGCTATATGTAGGAATTATTTGTGGGAGGGAAGCTCCGAGTATAACCGAGTCCCCCTTGTCGCTTGGGATAAAGTAACTAGAATTAAGGAGGAGGGGGGTCTAAATATTAAACAGGCTGGGGCTTGGAATTATGTTGCTATTGGTAAATTGGTTCACTGGATATACACGAGAAGTGATAGGTTATGGGTAAGATGGATCAACCAAATATATCTTAAAGGCATGAACTGGCATGACTACAGCCCGTCAATGGATGTTGCGTAGACTTGGAGAACTATATGTAAGGCGAAGGATAAGCTCAAACAAGGTTATTTGAATGATGAATGGGCGCAGGATAAAGGGGAGTACACGGTTGCTCGGGGTTATAAGTGGATTATAGGTGATAGTCCTAAAGTCCATTGGAACAAGTTTGTTTGGAATGCTTGGAACCTACCGAAACACTCAGCAATTGCCTGGATTATGATCAACGGTGGGCTGAATACGAAGGAAAAGCTACACAAGTTAGGGTGCTGTGAGGATGATAGATGTTTCTTGTGTGGAATGGAGACCGAAACAACCAAACACGTGATGGGTGATTGTGTGTTTAGTGGGAGAGTTGCAGTCGGGTTGGAAGATTGGATGAAGAGGAAACTACCTGCTCAACCGGACTACAGGCTTGTGGACGGGTATGAGGGGCGAATTCAAGCTACTATTTTGGCCGCCTTCATATACACAATGTGGATGAAGAGGAATAAGGCGAGATTGGATTACGTATTACAACAACCGGAGCAAGTTATATATGAAATAAAAAAATCTGTCTGCACTAGATTAGAGAATATTACTCTCAAGGATAATATTAAGTGCAAAGAGATGGAGGAAATTAGGAGACTCATATTGTCCATCTAGATCGGGATGTAGTCTTCTCTTTGTAAGTTACAGTTGTGTGATATATAATACTAACATTTTCCACCAAAAAAAAAATCCTTGTTAGTTCTTCATTTTGTATGTTCTTGTTTTTGTGTTAGTTCCTCTTGTTCTTGTTAGTTTTCCATTAGATATGTTTGAGTAGACTCTTTCTAGGGTTAGTAGGAGGATTGGGTGTGATTAGGGATGATTAGGGTGAGATGGGTGGTATTAGATGTTGTTTTTGTTGTTTCCCATTTACCTTGCACTCCACCTGTTTGATGAATTGCTTGTGAGACTAGAGATGACCAATCCTTGTTTTTCTTGCCTCTTCTCTTGTATGTGTGTGTTTGGTTGTTGGTTTGGTTTCCTCATTAGTAGCGAGAGCGTGGTGAGGATGACCCCTAGGCCGTTTAAGTAGCGAGAGCCCGATCGTGACCTAGGCTACGAAGGCATGCTAGTAACCCTGTTTCCCTCTTTTGGTCTCCTTTGCATCCATGAACCCGACCTAGCCCTAGTTTTTTCCTTCTTGTTGATTTATTTGCTTTCATTAGTCTTTAGTTGCATGTTTAGCTTAGTCTTTAGCCTACCTTAGTTATCCCCTAGATTAGCTTGTCTCGAGCCTAGTCTTTGACCATAGCACACCTTAGTCCGGCACCCCGTCCCTGTGGATTCGACCCGACTTGCCCTATCTACCCAGTTAGGAATAGTTGGTTTTACTTGTTTGGTAGGATCGACGGCAAAATCCTCCCATCAATTTGGCGCCGTTGCCGGGGACGGTGTAGTTTAGACTTTTGTGTGCTTAGTTTTAGACTTATTCTTGACTTTTGTGTTTTATGTCCTTGTGTATCTCCGTTTTTCTTCTTGTGTGCTATTCTCTCTTCCTAGTGCCTCAAAAGTACTAGGCTACTAACGTTTGCTCAAGTGCTTCTAGTGCATTCAATGAATCAAGGCAACTTATGCATCCAAGCTACCATCAATCATCATGGGACGATCATGGGGCGAATTGTCAAAACCCACAACTTTACCAACCATACCAATTTCATCAACAATCTTATGAACCCTCTTCGTATGACTACCATGAAAGTTGTCAAGGATCATTCCAACATCCTAACAACTACCAAATACCCTCACATAACCCACAACCAAAAATCCCCGACTTTGAGACTTGTCAAATGTTGGTTCAAATGCAAAAGAGTCAACAAGAGATGATGATTCAAATACAAGGGGTCAAAGAGGAGCTTATGGCCCAAAAGAAGGTGCAAGATGCTCGAATCAATGCACTCATGGCTCGTATCACGATGTCTGTCACTCGAGCTCCACAAATTGTGGAGGAAGGTTCAGTTGGGCGAGAAGGTCGGGTGTCTCCACAAGAAAGTCAACCCGATCATGAAGCCACGAATGAAGAAGAGAGGGTAAATCAAGAGATCATTGTTGAGTGTTGCTTGGATGGTGAAAATGTGGGAAGAATGGAGGAAGTTGAAGCTTCAAGGGTCGACAATGAGGAGGGATTTGAACATGATTATCAAGATAACTCTTGGGTAGCCAATGTATTGGCTATTAAATTAGATTTGTACGATTTCCTTCGTGATAAACCAGATGTTGATAATCCAAACCCAAGTGCAGAGATGACCCCTCAAGACCAAATTCACAAGGTGAGTGAAAAGAAACGTAATACTTGGGAGAAAGAGGTAGATGCCTTGGAACTTGCCTTGAATGGGAAATTGGAGGAGCCAATTACCTCCAATGAAGAAAACTTGATGCCTTCTCCTCCTCTATCGCACTCGATTTCTAGTCCCTTGTCTTGTGAGACGGTTGATGAAGGGGATCCTTGTCGGGCGGTGGAAAATAGTTCCACTCTCGACCCCGTAGAAGAAGCAACACCCCTAGGGTGTGATCTCCCACATCATAACACCGAGCATGACTCTAGACAACTATACCTATCGGATGGTCATAAGAGTCGTTGCTATCATGGTTCGGAAGACCCGGAAGATCACGAGAACCCCGAGCATAATGAAGATGATTGCTTCTTCCCTCCGACTTGGAAACTCTTGAAAGTAGCTAGGCTCGGCCATGTGAGCCTTCATGAGGATGTTGCTAGGGAATTTGACTTACTCCTTCGAGCTTCCGATGGCTATGAAGGCGTAGATGGTGAGAGTATCTTAGTGTAAATACTTTTTTTCCTTTTCTTTTATTTTTTGTATTTGTATTTGTGTGTTTGGATAGTTTGGTTTTTCTAGGATTTTTTAGTTCTTTTCACTTTTTCTTTGTTTTTATTTCCTTTTTGTTGGATTTAATCGGATTTAGGCGGAATCCGGGCTAGGTGACTTGATTACACCTAGTCCTCCCCTTCTATTTCCTTTTATTTTCTTCTTTTTATTTCTTCCCCCATCCATATATTTTCTCGTCTCCACCCTTGGTGACTTGATTACACCCCGCCCGGACACATTCCACCTTTTCTTCACTTTCATTTCTTCATTTTTAGATTTATTTACCCTTTTTCTTTTCTTTTTAGTGTCTCCGCACACACTACCGATCGAGCATGAGGACATTGCTCGGTTTAAGTGTGGGGGAGCGATATTCTAGTCTAGTTTAGTTTTATTTTCGTAGCTTTTTTCGAAAAATCTTAAAATCCCTAAAAAATCGAAAAATTTCTTAAAAATCAAAAAGATTTTCTTTTGTGTCTTTTCCTTTTGTGTCGTTGTGTCGTGTTGTGCGTTTTTTGCCTCCCTTTTCCTTGTAGGTCGCTTAATCACCGTTAACTTTGGAGGGCTTTCAAGACATCCGGTAACATCTTTTTATTCCTTTTTCCTCCTTGTTTCTTGTGAAGTTTGGAGGAGATTTGTGATGTTGTGTGCTCGGGTGGAGCTTTGTTGAGTTTGTGGTTGATTTGGTGACTTGTTTGGAAGTTCTGGGTGGTGTTTGTTCTCTTTGTATGCTTTGTTTTTTTTCGTTTTGTTTTGTTGTTTTTGTCTCTTTTTCTTTCGTCCTTGCTGTGTCTTGTTTAGGTTGTGTTTAACGTGTAAAAAGGTTTTTGAAAACCCGGTTTTGAGGCTAGTGTGCAAGCATTTACTTTCCCTTTATAGTAGTATGAATCGTGTCTTGGACTTTAGTCTAGTAGAATGACTTTAAATCAATGATTTCGTTGGTTTCTTACCTTGAGTTCACCTAGTCTACTAGGGATTTACTACGGGATTTGCATTCTGACCATTATGACCACCCACGGAGTGAAAAGGCCTTGGTTCCCGAGTCCCGTCTCTTAGGTGACCTTGATCGAAATTGTTTGATTAGTCAAATTTTTCCCCTTTTTCCCTACCTTCTACTCATATCTCACAAATAAGTTGCAACTTGTTGAAATTCTCACTTGGTTTCATGAAATGCCTACAATACAAAATCATCAAAGAGGCAAGCCAAGTCAAAAGAAAAGAAAAATAAAGAAAAAAAAAAAAGAAGAAAAAGAAAAAGGCACAACAAATGAAAAACAAAATACAAAAGAAGAAATAGAAGTGGCATAGAAACTCAAAAGCCAAATACAAAAGAAAAATGCCAAAGAAAATCACCTCACAAAAAGAGTTCCACCGCCTCAAAATAAGCCTTGTTCCGATCGTTACCGTGAAGAGCCTACCAAAGGACCGAGTCCCTAGGAAGGATGATAGCGGTAATGATCAGTCTTCCCTCATTTTGCACATTTATCAACCTTTTTACTTGGACTAGTTGGGCGATTTTTAGCATGGGACGATCCTCTTCGCTCATCGCTAAAGGGGGCGGGTTCTCACTTACCTACAGTGTCGACTAACTTCGTGGTTCATCACTTTTCCATCTCGCCTATCGTCCCGTAGTACGTTCTTAGAAGGTTAGGAGGAACTAGGTAAGTTATCAACGTTTTTATTGCTTTGTTGTCATACTATTAGGGTTTGGTCCATTTCGACTTGTATTGTTAGCTTGGGAACGTTGTCACTTGCATTGAGTCCTAAACCGGTGTTTCTTTCACCGCTTTTTAGAGGGATGCGGTATTTATTTCATCTTGGATACAACCGATTATGTGTTTGTTTGTATGTTTGTTTTTTCGTGTGTTTTTGTGTCCGGTTGCATCCACGGTTTTATCGCAAGACCTTACTTGCCTTGAGGAGTGCACTTTTCCTCTAAGTGTACTCGCGTAATTTGAAAGGGCGTAGGGTCCGCTAATACCCGCTCGGTTAGTAGTCTAGTTTCTTTTAGTTATTAGTTAGTTCGTGCTTACTCGAGGGCGAGTAAGGGTTAAGTGTGGGGGAGTTGATAAGTGTGTCTTGTAGTGCTTATTTGTTGTGTTTGGTCCCGGTTTCTCTTGTTGGAATAGCTCTTTGGAGCGGTTTATAGGCTACTTACGCTTCTTCTAGTTCATTTTAGGTTCCTAAGACCAATCTTGGAGAAGTGGAACGATTCCGTTTCGTTTCCGATACATATGTGATAAGTGTAGTTTGTAGTGCCTTTTTCACTATGTTTTGGTCCCATTTCTTTGTAGAATCGCTCCTTGGGGAGCGATTTATGGGTTTCTTATGCTTCCTTTAGTTCGTTTCAGGTTCCCGAGACCGATTTGGAAAAGTTGGAGCGATTCCGACTCTATACATACGCATTCTGGAGCCAACGGAGTAAAGGAGCGATGACTCGATGCCTTGGAATCGACCCCGAGACCTTGGGACCCAATCCCGAGCCTCCGAGAGCCGATCCCGAGTCCCGAGAATCGGCGAGAAACCCATGAGAGGCAAGGAGGGACCAAAGAGCTCTTAAGGGAGGCCTACAAGACCCAATCCGTTCGGGATGGGGTGCGACATTAAGAAGGCTGTTGTGAGCCCATCCCGGTCGGGACCAACCCGTCCCATTCGGGATGACAGGGCCGTCCCGATCGGGATGATCCGTCCCGGTCGGGAAGCTACAGAGGCAGCACGGGTCCTTCTATTTCATGCTCCTTCATTCTTGTACCCATATATATACTCCCTTCTTGTATTAGTAACACATCTTATCATAGTTTAGACTCTCTTAAGCCTCCATTAGATATTCAAAACCCTAGATTTACTTTCACTCATTAGTTTTAATCTTCCTTTAATCTTAGTTAATCCTTAGTTAATCATTGTAATTGGTTCTTGGATTAAGGGGATTCTTGAAGATTGTTCCAAGCTTGACAACCTTGAGATTTTATTTGGGTTTCTCATTAATACAAGATTTCATCTTTTCTTCATCTAGTGTTGGTATAATATTTCTTTACCCTTGTTCTTAGTTATTTAATCTTGTTTCATCTTTTACATATTGAGATTGTTATTGTTTGTTTATGATGAATGTTTGGATGCTTGTTCTAGTTTCTCTTGTTATGGTTATTTTATTCTTAATCATGAGTGAGTAGTCTTCTTGTGGGGTTAGTAGGGGGATTAGGGGTAGATTATGGATGATTAGGGTTGATTAAGGGAAAAGGGTGAATCTTTGTTGTTAGTCACATTGTGGGCACTGCATGTGTTTGTTGATATGCTTGTGTGAGTTGTAGTGGCCATGCTTCCCATACTTGTGTTCATCTTCTCATTTTCTGTCTACTTTGTGGAAATGTTGAGAATAGTCATAGTCACGAGAGTGCCGACTAGGGTCTAAGTTGCGAGAGCCCGGACCCACCTTGACATCGGTCTAAGTTGCGAGATCCCGGACCGACCCTAGCAATTAGCAGACACCCATACCCTTGGTCACCCCAATTACCCTTCTACTCCTATGAACCCGACCTACCCCACTTTTCTCCGTATTTGAGTTCATCCTCTTAGTTAGTCATCGTTTACTCTAGTTTATTTGTTAGTTCGATCATTAGCATTGTTTAGTATTGTTAGTATAGTTCTTACTTCTCCTCCACCATAGTTTTCCAATTATCGCTTCCTTTGTGTTCGTTTGGTGATTTAGTATCGTTTTAGGTAGACATAGTCTAAACTTTGCCTTACCGTCCTCGTGGATACGATCCCGACTTACCCTAGCTACCCACTAGGTGTGATCGGTAGTTTATTGTTTGTTCTAGTGTGTAGTGTATGCCTAGGAGGGGAGGCGACTTCTATCTCTTTAATCCAGAGCCGGAGAGACTCTTTCGAGCCTTTCGCCAACGGACGATTAACCGGGTTAGAATCTCTCAACCAAGTGCAAGCAATACTCATCAAGGGCAAGCTCAAGGAGCCGACTTTAGCGAGTCACCTCGAGAGACGGCCGGAGGGACCTTCATCAATCCCTTCGGTAACTCTTCTTCTCCTAGTTCCCCCTCTTCATCTACATCAACACCGTCTACACCACCATCTTCTCCCTTATATCCAATCATGCCGAAGTTTTCATCCCACTCCACTTTTACCGAGGATGTCTTGCCGGGACCGAGTGCATTACCGAAAGCCTATACCGGGAATTTTGTGGCGAAGACTCAATTTATCCAACTTGTGGAGAGGAGCCCATTTAGTGGTTTGCCCACCGAAGACCCGCACCAACATATGGAGACCTTCTCCGATTATTGTGACACTATATCTCAAACCGGGGTTACTCAAGATCAAATTCGTTGGGTACTTTTCCCGTTCTTGCTTATTGGAAAAGCGAAGCAATGGATCAAGAGTCTCGATAGGGCAACCATGGGGATCGACACTTGGAAAAAGCTTGCCTTGGCGTTCTACCAAAAGTTTTACCCTCCGGAAAAGACCAATTTACTTAGGGCTCCCATCACCGGTTTCCAACAAAGGGATGAAGAGAGCCTATATGAAGCTTGGGAGCGGTTTAAGTCTTTGGTAAGATCGTGCCCTCATCATGGACTCTCACAATGGTTCTTGGTGCAACAATTTTGGAATGGTCTTTATGAGGACTCGAGAGCTATTCTTAACATGGGCTCCAATGGTAGGTTCACCGAGGTCGATGACGACCAAACTTGGGCGAGAATCGAAGAGATGGCGGTGCATAATTCGCAATACTCTAGGCCTAGGAAGGCA
Source organism: Agrostemma githago (assembly GCA_958450325.1). NCBI lineage: Eukaryota > Viridiplantae > Streptophyta > Magnoliopsida > Caryophyllales > Caryophyllaceae > Agrostemma > Agrostemma githago. Next base: position 29,530,368 of record OY288250.1, on the reverse strand, counting down.
CATCGAGGAGGCATGCATGAGGTTGATGCTATCACTAAGTTAAGCATTGACCTTGGAGCTCAATTGAAAACACACATGGAGACTATTGACAAGAAGCTCCAAAGCCACCTCAACCAAGTCCAAGGCACTAGTTCCTCACACCATCAACCGATTCAATAAGTGAACGCTTTGGGATTTGCACCTCCTTTGCCCTATTTTGGGATGTGTGACACTTGTGGAATCGTTGGTCATGACCCTATGAGTTGCAGAGGGAGTATTGAGCAAGTGAACGCCTTTCAAGCGTTCAAGCAAGGTGCCTCCTACTCTAATCAATACCAAGCTTCCAATCAAGTCCCTCAACAACAAGCCTTTCAACATCAACAACAACATCGTCCATATGTTCCACCGCCCTTAAGGGACAACAATCAAGGTTATCAAGGTTATGTGGGTAATCCAAGACCCTTCAACAACTTCAAGCAAAATAACCAAGGTACCTTCCACAACAACAATCAAGGGTTCCAACAAGGAAACTTCAATCAAAGCGGTTTCCAAGGAAACCAAAACTTTCAAAGACAACAAAACCACAACCAAGGCCTTAATCAAGGCAATTCTCATGGGTTCCCAGGGAACCGTCAACAACAAGCTACACAAGGTAATCAACAACAAAGCAAGCCTAGGAGCCGGTCTCCTACTCATGATTATGGCATTCCTCTCGCCATCACCGATACTCCACATAATCCATTATCCCCACCTCGGGATTTTGATATTCAAAAGACTTTGATGGAAATACAAAGGAGCAATCATGATATGCAACAAAGTCAAATGGACATGTCAAGAAACTATCATGAGCTCTTCACTTATATTCAAGGGGAAAACGCGACGAGAGATGCCCGTATGAAGATACTTGAGACTCAAGTATCTCAACTCGCTTCGGGGAGCTCCTCAAGGCAAAAGGGGCAACTACCTTCTCAAGGTGTAACTCCAAATTTTGAGCATGTGAATGCTATCACCACAAGGAGAGGTACATCCTATGACCCCCCTCCATATCCTATTGAGCAAGAGCCAATGCAAGAAACGACAAAGGAAATGGCATCTCCAACTCAAGGAGAACCAAGCTTTGATAATCGAATGGAGGAACAAATTTTATGGGAAGTTGAAAAACCCCAAGAAGACAACCCTCCCCCACTTCAAGAGAAAGACAAGGGAAAAAGGAAAGTGTCCTTTGAAGAGTCCACCCCTAGTGAGCAAAAGAAGTACCAAATCAAGTTGCCTTTCCCATCGAGGCAAATGAAGACTAAGGTGGACACTCAATACGACGAGTTCCTTAGTATTGTGAAAAAATTGGATGTTAGTGTCCCGTTTACCGAGTTACTTACCCAAATCCCGGCATATGGTAAATTCATGAAAGAAATCTTGGCCAGGAAGAGGTCCATCGACAAGGAAGAGACGGTAGCGTTCACGAGGGTGGTGAGCGAGCTTATTCAAGGTTCCACGCTTCCGAAGTTGAAGGATCCGGGTAGTTTCTCGATCCCTTGCACCATAGGCAATTTCATGATCAAGAATGCATTATGTGACTTGGGCGCGAGTGTGAGCATCATTCCCTACTCTATTTGTTGCCGACTCGGGATGAAGGAGTTGAAATGTACGTCCATTACACTCCAAATGGCCGATAAATCTTTTAACCGACCATTGGGAATGCTTCAGGATGTGCCGGTACGAATAGGGAAATTCTTCATTCCGGTCGACTTCATTGTGCTCGATATGCCGGAGGATGCAAACACTCCCATTATTCTTGGGCACCCATTTCTACACACCGCGGGTGCCATGATCGATGTGAAGAACGGTTGGATCAAATTTGAGTTACGCGGGGAAAAGATAGTGTTCGACCTCCAAGGCAACACTTCGCCTACTAAGGATGAATCATGCAATATGATCCAAGCCAAGAAAGACATCGATCTAGGGGGTGAACCGGGACCAATCTTGAAGAAGTACTCCCATGTACTTGAAGATGATGACTCCGATTTGGAGGAGGATGAGAGCCCATATCATGGGTTAGGTGACAAAGGCAATGACAAGGAGCAAGATGAGCCTCCCTTGGGGCCACATGAGGACCGGTGGACATTTGGGTATATCCCAAAAGACCAAAAGTACAAGTTCAAGCCGTTGAACTTGGAAGATCGGGATGCCTCGGGAACGTCAAGGCAAGGCCATGAAGAGTCTTGGGATGTGGTCGGTTATATGACATGCTTGATTGAAGACTTTGCTAGGGCCTTCGACTTGTTCTTACGTGCCCTCGATGGAGATGGAATTGGTCATGGTTGTTGAAAAAGAATGAAGAGAGCACCATCCTTGGTTTGACGGAGTTCCACAAGAACCGTCTCATTGTATATATTTCTTACTTGTAGTTAGTTTGAGTTTTGTGATATTCTTGTTGTTTGGATTGATTGATGAGCGTAGTGAGGGAGAGAATTTAATGTGTGTTGGAGCTTTGTTGATAGGTGAAGTGCATGTGATTCCTAGAAAGGAATGGTTGATGAAGGAGTTTGGCTTGCGAGCGAGGAAGTCGGTTTTTTACGCTTATGATGAGCTTATGGGTTTGGGGAAGGCCAAGAAGACTCATCCCGACCGGAAAGAGGGCTTCCCGACCGGGAAGGATGAGGAATCCTGACCGGGAAGGAGCCATCCCGATCGGGATGAAGGTGCCAGAAATCGGACTCACTGGAGTGCGTTCCCGATCGGGACGAGAGCTTCCCGATCGGGATGGGTTTATCAACCCGATCGGGACCATCCATTCCGACCGGTATGGTCCCCTTTTTCCCTTTTGAGGCTTTTCTTAGGCGTTTGACTCCACCCATCCATTATACCTCCTCCCAGCCTCCCTACTCCTCCTTACTCCTATCATATGACCCGTACACCTCACCTTACACCGAAATCCACATAAATTTTCATCCCCTCGTACCATTACTACCCCGACCATGAGTTCTTCTTGAGTGTGAAGCGAGATGGCAACCGAGAAGACAAGCGACGAGCCTCTAATGATCATCGAGACAATGGAGCAAGTGAGTTAATAGCCGCTCGGTTTGGGTAACTATCCTTACTTTTCCGTCTTTTTATCGCTTGTTTTTCAATGTTTGCCCCCTTCCCTAGAATCGTGGGATCTTAGTGGCCTTCGAGGCCATTGTATGATTGCTCCCGACTCTCGACGACGCGATTGCGTCGTGAGTCATTCGAAAAATCCAATATACAAGATTTTCACCACCTTTTAGGAATTAGTCGGATTTGGACAGAATCCGGGCTAGGTGACTTGATTACACCTAGCCCTCCCCTCCCATTTCCTTTTATTTCTTTCTTTTTATTTCTTCCCCCTTCCATATCTTTTCTTGTCTCGGCCCATGGTGACTTGATTACACCCCGGCCGGACATCTTCTACCCCTTTCTCCCCTTTTCTTTATGATTTTTAGCTTTATTTTCGTAGTTTCTTTTCTTTTCTTTTTGCCTCTCCGCATACTACGATTGAGCATGAGGACATTGCTCGGTTTAAGTGTGGGGGAGCGATATTCTATCGTAGTTAGTTTTATTTCCGTAGTTTCTTCGAAAAATCTTGAAAACCCTAAAAATTTGAAAAATTTTCACAAAAATCAAAAAGATTTTCTTTTTGTGTCTTTTTCTTTTGTGTCGTTGTGTCATATATTTGTTTTGTATTGTGTGTGTTTTGCCTCCCTTTTCCTTATAGGTTGCCTAATCTCCGTTGTTTGGAAAGCTTTGAAGACATCCGGTAACATCCTCTAACCCTCTTCCCTCTTTATTCCTTGTGATGTTTGGAGAAGGTTGTGTTAAGGTGTGCTCGGGTGGAGCTTGTACATTCTTGTGGTGGATTTGATGACTTGTTTGGAAATTCGGGGTGGTGTGTGCTTTGTTTATGTGTTTGTCTTGTTTTGTTTTATTTTGTTGCCTTTTTGTTTCTTTTTCTTTCGTTCGTTTTCGTCGTGTCTTTGTTTCGTGTTTTGTTGTGTGTCTTGTGTGTAAATGGTTTTCGAAAACCCGGTTTAGAGGCTAGTGTGTGAGTGATTACTTTCCCTTCCTAGTAGTATAAATCGAGTCTTGGACTTTACTCTAGTAGAATGACCCTAAATTAATGAATTCGTTGGTCCTTTACCTTGTGTCCACCTAGCTTACTAGGGATTTACTATGGGATTTGCACTTTTCACCATTATGACCACCCACGGTGTGAAAAGGCCTTGGTTACCGAGTCTCGTCCTTTAGGTGACCGTGTTTAGGATTGTTTGATTAGTCCAAGTTCTCCACTTTTTGTGGGTTTGAAGGGAAAGCGCGCTCCCGACTCACCCATTTCCCTACCTCCTACACATATCACACAATAAATTGCAATTTGTTGATTCTATCTTTCTTAATTGTCAAGAAATGCCAAAAAGCCAAATCAAGCCAAAAGGGCAAAGAAAAGAAAAGAAAGAAAAATGAAAGAAAGAAAATGAATGAAGAAAAAAGAAAAGGCACAAAAGCCAAAAACAAAATAGAAAAGAAGAAAAAAAAGAAATGGCATGGCAACAAACAAATCAAAATGTCGAAAAGAAAGAAAATGCCAAAAGAAAACACGTCTCACAACAAGAAATCCCCACAAAAATAAGCCCTTTTCCAACTTTTGCCGTGAAGAGCCTACCAAAGGACAGAGTCCCGAGGAAGGATGATAGCGGCATTAGTCGGTCTTCCCTCATTTTGCATGTTTTCCACCTTTTTACTTGGACTAGTTAGGCGGTTTTGGACACGGGACGACCCTCTTGGCGCACGCTAAAGGGGGCGGGGTCTCACTTACCTACAGTGTCGACTAACACCGTGGTTCTTCACTTTTCCACTCCGCCGATCGTCCCGTAGTACGTTTTTAGAAAGTTAGGAGGACCTAGGTAAGTTACCAACGTTTTTTGTTGCTTTATCGTCATACTATTAGGGTTTAGTTCATCTCGATTTGTATGATTAGCTTGAGAACGTTGTCACTTACCTCGAGTCCTAAACCGGTGTTTCATTCACCGCTTTTAGAGGGCAGCGGTATTTGTTTTTCTTTGGGTGCAACCTTGTGTTTGTTTGTTTGTGTGTTTGTTGTTTATGTGTTGTTGTGTCCGGTTGCATCCACAGTTTTGTCGCAAGACCCCACTTGCCTTGCGGAGTACACTTGTCCTCTAAGTGTACTCGCGTGAGTTGAAAGGGTGTAGGGTGCGCTAATACCCACTCGGATAGTTTAGTACTTAGTTTGTGCTTACTCGAGGGCGAGTAAGGGTTAAGTGTGGGGGAGTTGATAAGTGTAGTTTGTAGTGCCTTTTTCACTATGTTTTGGTCCCATTTCTTATGCTTCCTTTAGTTCGTTTCAGGTTCCCGAGACCGATTTGGAAGAGTTGGAGCGATTCCGACTCTATACATACGCATTCTGGAGCCAACGGAGTAAAGGAACGATGACTCGATGACTCGATGCCTTGGAATCGACCCCGAGACCTTGGGACCCAATCCCGAGCCTCCGAGACCCGATCCCGAGTCCCGAGAATCGGCGAGAAACCCATGAGAGGCAAGGAGGGACCAAAGAGCTCTTAAGGGAGGCCTACAACACCCATCCCGTTCGGGATGGGGTGCGACATTGAGAAGGCTGCTGTGAGCCCATCCCGGTCGGGACCAACCCGTCCCGGTCGGGATGACAGGGCCGTCCCGGTCGGGAAGCTACAGAGGCAGCACGGGTCCTTCTATTTCATGCTCCTTCATTCTTGTACCCATATATATACTCCCTTCTTGTATTAGTAACACATCTTATCATAGTTTAGACTCTCTTAAGCCTCCATTAGATATTCAAAACCCTAGATTTACTTTCACTCATTAGTTTTAATCTTCCTTTAATCTTAGTTAATCCTTAGTTAATCATTGTAATTAGTTCTTGGATTAAGGGGATTCTTGAAGATTGTTCCAAGCTTCACAACCTTGGGATTTTATTTGGGTTTCTCATTAATACAAGATTTCATCTTTTCTTCATCTAGTGTTGGTATAATCTTTCTTTACCCTTGTTCTTAGTTATTTAATCTTGTTTCATCTTTTACATATTGAGATTGTTATTGTTTGTTTATGATGAATGTTTGGATGCTTGTTCTAGTTTCTCTTGTTATGGTTATTTTATTCTTAATCATGAGTGAGTAGTCTTCTTGTGGGGTTAGTAGGGGGATTAGGGGTAGATTATGGATGATTAGGGTTGATTAAGGGAAAAGGGTGAATCTTTGTTGTTAGTCACATTGTGGGCACTCCATGTGTTTGTTGATATGCTTGTGTGAGTTGTAGGGGCCATGCTTCCCATACTTGTGTTCATCTTCTCATTTTTTGTCTACTTTGTGGAAATGTTGAGAATAGTCATAGTCACGAGAGTGCCGACTAGGGTCTAAGTTGCGAGAGCCCAGACCCACCTTGACATCGGTCTAAGTTGCGAGAGCCCGGACCGACCCTAGCAATTAGGAGACACCCATACCCTTGGTCACCCCAATTACCCTTCTCCTCCTATGAACCCGACCTACCCCACTTTTCTCCGTATTTGAGTTCATCCTCTTAGTTAGTCATCGTTTACTCTAGTTTATTTGTTTGTTCGATCATTAGCATTGTTTAGTATTGTTAGTATAGTTCTTACTTCTCCTCCACCATAGTTTTCCAATTATCGCTTCCTTTGTGTGCGTTTGGTGATTTAGTCTCGTTTTAGGTAGACATAGTCTAAACTTCGCCTTACCGTCCTCGTGGATACGATCCCGACTTACCCTAGCTACCCACTAGGTGTGATCGGTAGTTTATTGTTGGTTAGGATACACGACAAATCCTTACCATCAATATGGAGCCAATGAAGAGAAGCGACGATGATTCGGTGGCTTAGACACGGTCCCGAGTCCCTTGGAGCCCATTCCCGAGCACCGAGAGTCGATAAGAAGCCTAGGAGGAGCAAGTAGGGGCCTACATGGCCGTGTCAGAAGCCTACATAGCCGTGTAGTGAGTTGGGAAGCAAAGAAGAGAGGAAGCAAGCTATAGCTGGGCGTCATGGACGTGACCCATGACCATCATGGCCATGACGGGGGTGCCTCATGGCCGTGAGCCCCCTGTTCTCCCTCGCACTTTGTCACATCATTCCCCTTATTCTTAGAACCCTATAAATACCCCCCCCCTTGTAATCTTATGTTATGTTCTTCATTACCCACTAAACCCTAGACTACTTTAGGTTAGATTAGCTTTGATTAGTGTAGACTAGTCTTCAATTAGTCCTTAATCTTAGTTAATCCTTGTATTAATTGAATTCTTGAAGAACTCTACCAAGATTGACAACATTGGTAGATGTATTTGGGTTTTCTCTTTTATGCAAGTTTTCATTCTTCCATTCATCTTCTAGTATGGTATAATCTCTTTTTCCTTCTCATAATCTTTGTTTTATCATTCAAGTTTCAATCTTTATCTCTTTTTTATAGTTTTGTTCATCATCCTTGTTAGTTCTTCATTTTGTATGTTCTTGTTTTTGTGTTAGTTCCTCTTGTTCTTGTTAGTTTTCAATTAGATATGTTTGAGTAGACTCTTGCTAGGGTTAGTAGGAGGATTGGGTGTGATTAGGGATGATTAGGGTGAGATGGGTGGTATTAGATGTTGTTTTTGTTGTTTCCCACTTACCTTGCACTCCACATGTTTGATGAATTGCTTGTGAGACTAGAGATGACCAATCCTTGTTTTTCTTGCCTCTTCTCTTGTATGTGTGTGTTTGGTTGGTTGGTTTGGTTTCCTCATTAGTAGCGAGAGCGTGGTGAGGATGACCCCTAGGCCGTTTAAGTAGCGAGAGCCCGATCGTGACCTAGGCTACGAAGGCATGCTAGTAACCCTGTTTCCCTCTTTTGGTCTCCTTTGCACCCATGAACCCGACCTAGCCCTAGTTTTTTCCTTCTTGTTGATTTATTTGCTTTCATTAGTCTTTAGTTTCATGTTTATCTTAGTCTTTAGCCTACCTTAGTTATCCCCTAGATTAGCTTGTCTCGAGCCTAGTCTTTGACCATAGCACACCTTAGTCCGGCACCCGTCCCTGTCGATTCGACCCGACTTGCCCTATCTACCCAGTTAGGAATAGTTGGTTTTACTTGTTTGGTAGGATTGACGGTAAAATCCTCCCATCAAGAGGGCCGCGTGGGTGGCCGCCGCCATACATTGAAAAACCGGTTCGGGCCCGTGCGGGGTGCTGGGCAGTGCGGACGAACGTCCACAGTGTCAGTTTTTTTAACAGATGTCTTCGGGATGCTTATGACCCCTTTGACATAATGGATTGCCGTTTGGGATGCTTATAACCCCTCAGGCGTGGAAGTAGATGAAATAAAATGTTCAAGAGCGTTGGCATCCCCTCGAACAATCGTCTTCGGGATGCTTATGACCCCTAAGACACGAGAATAAAACGGAATGTTCGAGGGTGTCAGTATCTACTCGAACACTTACCTTCGGGATGCTTATGACCCCTTGGACAAAGCATGTTTGAGCGTGTTCGTATCCGCTCAAACTAAAATTGCCTTATGGATAACTCAGACCCGTTAGGCTCGAAAAACGTTTGAGCGTGTCATTATCCGCTCAAAATAAAGTTGCCTTCAGGATAACTCAGACCCGTTAGGCTCGAAAAACGTTTGCGCGTGTCAGTATCCGCTCAAACTAAAGTTTCCTTCAGGATAAATCAAACCCGTTAGGCTCGAAAAATGTTTGAGCGTGTCAGTATCTGCTCAAACAAAAATTGCCTTCAGAATAACTCAGACTCGTTAGGCTCGAAGGTGTTTGAGCGTGTCAGTATCCGCTCAAACCCAAATTGCTGTGAGGTATAAGACTCAAATGCATTCCGGATAACTAAGACCCGTTAGGCTCGAAGGTGTTTGAGCGTGTCAGTATCCGCTCAAACCCCAAATGCTGTGGAGGTATACGTCTCCAAAATGTTTGAGCGTGTCAGTATCCGCTCAAACTTAAATTGCCTTCAGAATAACTCAGACCCGTTAGGCTCAAATGTAACAACCCGGATTTTTATGACTTAAATTTGTAGATAATGCGGAAAATTATCTAAGTCATTTAATTATACAATATCAGAGTATGTAACAATCTGGATCACTACGGATCCTTATAAGAAACGACTATTAACAACATAGTCTCGATTTACTAGTACAAAATATAAACCGCATTTTATACAATATTTTATTAAGTCTCTCACACGATCCTTTCCCATCGCCCCATACCTGCAAAAATATAAAACAGAGGCCGCTGAGCGGAACAACAACCAAACCGTTCATCTAACATCACCTCATACACATAAGACAATTATGTGAATAACTAATAATATGCTTATAAAAATATTAAAGGATATCAATTAACAAATAGTTTCCTTTGATTCAATTAACTAACATATGAGGTGATGAAAACGATAAAGTTTAGAAGATGGGACATTGGCAGCCATTTGATTTTAAATCATTTTTCAAGTGAACATATAAACACACGAGTCGTGGCTCCTAGTATCACCGCTACATCCTATTAGCTTACATCACACCAGTAGAGGTAACCGTGTTACCGACTCGTAGACCGAACCGATCTCATGAGGTTTACATCTTACCCAAAAGGCTCAATTGGGTCGAACTTTAATTATATTATATGTTTATTCAGACGGGGCTCTGGGCGAAATGAAAGTTGATGATTACATTCTCCGCATCACCAAGAGGGAACCCGCAGTTTTCAGAATCTTGTTCTGCCCCCATAACCTAGGTAGTAATACTGATCAAGTACTTGTCTATATATGCGCACATACCCTACGCAGACTCTTGAAGCGCAGCTCTCACTGCCGTAGGACGACTACCTTAAACACTAGGTCGACTCTTGGCCGCAGCTTTTGAGTCTGCTTTTCATTACAACTACAGTCGAAACACCACAAGTGGTAGAATCCAACACAAGCTATTCGTTCCAGACTCGCATCGTAAACTTTATATAAAAGTTGTCCGTGAACAAGTAGTATTTTATTTGGTGACCTTAATAATTGGTCGGACTTATTTGAATATTCACTTTCCCAAGTTCTTACGTTCGGTGAGACAATGTGATACTTTATTCCTTTAGTATCATACAAAACATCATTTCTCAAATATTGTATACGGAGTATCCTTTATTTTAAAATAGAAATCTCCTTTAAATAAGGTTTCATATTTAAAACTTAAGATATATAAAAATATATTTTAAAATTTTAACATTTTCGGAAAATTACAATTTAAATCATACTTAGTCGATTTATCAAATTTGACGTGAAATTACTTTTAATAATTATGATCTTCGTATAAATTTTTTAAAATAATTTAAGTTCGTTCATTATAGAAAACGTAATTAGTTTATAAAATATAAGTGGAGTCAAATTTTATTTGTAAATAAACAATAAAAGCATTAAAACGAATTTAAACTCAAACATGCTATAAGTAATTAAAATTAAGAAGAGGAACAATTAATAGGAAATAGAATTTATAAGTATAAGAACACAAATAGCACGTAAAATACAATTAACATTAATTTAACACATCATAAGTAAATTTTACTCTCTTTAGGTTCTTTTAATTATTTAATCAGTTTCTCAAATAATTTGAAAGGTAAATGTGATGAAGAAATTTAACAACTGATAATTTAGTCAAGTTAAATTTAGTCGTAAACGAAATATATAACATGAATAAAATATCACGTAACATATATATATATATATATATATATATATATAAGCCGAAATATTTAAATAAGCAATTTATTAAAGTTAGTAACACGATATACTTATATATATATAATGTTGCTAAAAGAAAAGTTTGGTTACCTTAATAGATACTATTTATTAATTATATTAAAATTAAAGATTGTCGGGGTCGATGATGTCGTCGAAGTTTGGAATATCGTCTCCTCCTTCTAGAATAATACGTTTACCCATACAAAAGTAAATAATTCAGTTAGATTCTGACCTTACTAAAATAAGAAAAAGTAAAATAATAAGTACAGTAAGTAAAATAGACTAATAAGATGAAAGGTTTGAGGAGTTGTAAATACTTACGTACTTGCGTAAATGAGTAAGGGTGATAGTATGTTGAAGAAGTATGTAAAATATGCTGAATTCTACTGCTATTTATAGGGAATTTTTAACCTCTATTACCTTTTTTTTTAGCGAGTAGATCATTTCATTAATAAAAAGTCATACGACATCTACAACTTATATCGAAATTGAACGGATACAATACTATAAAATTTGAGTAAAATAAATTCTCAATAAAACAAAGATCTCTTACTAAGATTTCGATCTCCCCTTCTGCGCATCCTCTTTCAACATATCGCTGTTTAATACAGCTTTTCACAAGAGGGTCTTTGGATCTTCCAATGTTTAGAAGAGAATCGATTTCATCTAACCTGATAGATTGTAACCGACAGTCTGACATAACTTGAGATACCATATAATGAACGATTGTGGTACTGATCTTTCGCGTCCTCTCCGCTATCATAGATTTAACATCTCTCCTAAAAGAGACAGCGAAATCCATCGATTGATGGGGATGAAACTCTCCAAAAGGAGAGGACTTATTATAACTATAATACTAATACTGATAACAATAGTAAAACGATATAATAACTTTAAATATGGGGGGCTTACCACCAATTAATGGTGGTAGCCCAAGGTTTTTTTTGGAGGTTAGGGTTTTTTTTGGAGGAGGAGGGAAAAAGGTTTAGGTTCGGGCATTCCACCTCTACTACCTATGCTTAGGTAGGTTGTAATACTCACCTTAGGAGTCCATGCATGAGTACCACGCACAACATTTTTATTTAAATATTTTTTTTGTCCCGAATAATTCATTTCGATCTATATCTCAGACAAACAAACGTCCCTTTTTTCTTAAGAAGTTGAAATATAAGGTTACGGAATTAAAATAATGGAACCCGTAAAATTTATTTAAAAATTTTGTAAGACGTAAGTACGTTCCGTAGTACTTGTTCACGTCCTCGTGTAACCGGATTTTAAAACGTTTACATAAAAATTTCGGTAAATCATTTTCAAATTTTTATGAGACATGAAAATGTCAGAATGACAGATTACTATTAAAATATTTTCGAGTCGTAAATTTTGTTTAACGAAAGATAAAAATTTCAATTACGTTTATTAAACACGGAGTGTTACAGTCTTCCCCCTTAAAATAATTTCGTCCTCGAAATTCTGGTATAACTTAAGGGTTCGACTTAGGTTTAATATTCTACCTGAATCAAAAAGTTGTGGGTGTTTCTCTCGCATTGAGGCCTCAGTTTCCCACGTGGCTTGCTCATACTTCTGACCTCTCCACAATACTTTGACAAGGGGTATTACCTTCCTCCTTAAGGTACGTACTTCCCTTTCTAGGATTCGAACGGGTCTCTCCGAATAAACAAGGTTTGGTTCATAGGATATCGCATCTGGGGTAGTAATGTGTGATGGATCACTTCTATATCTCCTTAATTCAGACACATGAAACACGTTGTGAACTTTCTCGAGGTCAATGGGTAAATCCAATCGATATGCTACTTGACCTATTCGATCCAAAATCACATAAGGTCCGATATACTTAGGACTCAATTTTCCTTTAACTCCAAATCTTCTCACCCCTTTCATTGGTGCAACTTTTAGGAATACTTTATCTCCAACCTCAAATTCAATTGGTCGTCTATCCGTATTTGCATAAGCTTTTTGTCTATCCTGTGCAGCTTGAAGTTTCTCTCGAATTATTTTAATCTGTTGAATCTGGTCTTGGATAATCTGAGGTCCTAAACCAACATTGTCACTAATGTCATCCCAACAGACTTGGCTTCTACACCTTTTACCATACAATGCTTCAAAAGGAGCACATCCCAAACTAGCATGGTAACTATTATTGTATGAAAATTCTATTAACGGAAGGTTCTTCTCCCAACTTCCTGGAAATTCTAGGGTACATGCTCGTAACATATCCTCAAGGGTTTGGATAGTCCTTTCCGTTTGACCATCAATTCCTTGGTGAAAAGCTGTGCTCATTCTAATCTTACTACCCAATAGTTGTTGTAATTTGTCCCAAAATTTCGACACGAATCTCGGGTCTCGATCTGAAATAATTTCCTCGGGTACTCCATGAAGTCTGACTATTTCGGCTGTGTAGGCTTCAGCTAATTGTTCTAATCTCCAAGTTTCTTTCATGGGTACAAAATGTGCGACTTTTGTTAATCTATCCACGATTACCTAAATAGCATCTTTCTGGCCTTGTGTCCTCTGTAATCCTATAACAAAATCCATAGATATTGAACTCCATTTTTCTCTAGGTATATCAAGAGGTTGTAACAGGCATCCTGGTCTTTGGTGTTCAATCTTCACCTTCTGACAAATGATACATTTGGCTACAAACTCAGCTACATCTCGTTTCATGCCCGACCACCAAAATCGTTGTTTCAAATCTTAATACATCTTATCTGATCCCGGGTGGATAGATTACTTAGAACTATTACCTTCGCTCAGAATCTTATTCCTCAAAATATCATGATCGGGTACACACCATCTATCCTTAAGTCTCAAGCTTCCATCTGGATGAATAGTAAAATCCTGTTTTCCACTCATTTGAACTTCTTCTCGCAATTTCATTAGTTCTGGGTCTTCCAATTGAATGGTTCTTATTTCATGAAAAAGATCAGGTTCAACCACCATAATAAATAATGGTCTTCCCATTGAATTTTGTAATTTTCGTTCTGGGTATTGATTACATTTTATTGAATACACGTTTAATTGAACTTCTTGTACGAAATATTACTATTTGATTATTTCGTTATCAAATTGTTATGAGAATGTTCTGATTATGACTCGGTTACAAACAGATGAATTGACACTATCAATTTTACTAAATATTACTGTTTGATGATTACATGTGCTGAATATCGCTTATTTCGTTCAGTGTTTTGATTTTCTCTTCAATTCTGATTGTGATTCATTTCCGTACTTTGTTTTTAACTCGATTTTGTGTGTTATTCTACATGGTTTGATACATTATTGGAGTAATTTCTGGAATTTTGATTACAAGATTAAAAATTGAAATTATGAATATTGCAATATTTGAATATGAACGATAAAATATTTGAATATGAACATTGAAATAACTACATATTATTTCATTGAATGAATGTCTGGTTTTAGTACATTACTATTACTATGAAATACCCAATTATTTTATCATGTTATTCCAGTTATTCTATACTATTGTTGCAGTTATTCTATATTATTCTTGAAGTTATTTCATTATATTAGTTATTGTGCTGCAGTATGGTTTATAACCAGAGTTATTGTATACTGTTTTTATAGTTATTCTATCACACATATGTGATTATTGTACTTCAATTATTTTTGTAGTGTAACTAACCCCCTCTTTATTTTTGCCTTTCAGTGAAGTTTCTTTTGCTGGATGCACCTTCAAGATATGAAAGATGTTTCATCCCAATACAATAACACGAGTTATTACAATAACTGAGTTTTTATATTGGACTAACAACGTAAAATCAGATAACATTATTCTAAAATTGAATATATTTAAGTGTCAGATCAATATAATAACATGATTTATTCATTACAATAATTGAGTTTGTACATTGGAATAACTACGTAAAAATCATATAACATTATTATAAAAGTTAATTATATTTGAATTCCATCTCAATACAATAACATGAGTTTTTTATCGTAATAACTGAGTTTCTACATTACAATAACTACGTAACATCAGATAACATTATTCTCAAATTTATTATATTTGAGTTTCATCTCAATACAATAACACAAGTTATTCAAAACAATAACTGACTTTCTACATTGGGATCACTACGTATCCACATTGGAATAACGACTTATAACCTGATAACATTATTCTCGTTAAACAATTGACTTAACTATAAAATAAATATGCTTCTTCATTAAAATAAACATGTTTGTACATCGAAATAACTACAAAAATCTGTGAACAAATTGTTTTAGGGATTTAGAGAGTTTTAATCTCAGCTCTTGATCATGTGAGATCCAATGGCCACAATTAAGAGGTAAATTGTACCAAAATTTGAGAAATGTACCAGATGCTGCATATATATATATATATATATATATATATATATATATATATATATATATATATATATATATATATATATACCAGGTACATATAATTAAACATCAAGTTTTTTTTTTTGCCTAAGTGTCTTAACCACTACTTCGATACAAAATCATGCTAGTCTATGCAAAGCCTAACTAGTACATAGTACATCCTGATTTAGTTGCTATATACATACTACAGTCATCTTATCTGAAAAGTACTCCCCATTATCATATAATCCTTAATCAGAAGGAGGTGGCATTTCCTCCGGGTCTATATCAATCACGTTAGGAACGGTCGCCTCACGGGCACGCCTTGGTTCTATTATGACTGTCTCATAGTGCCTCAGATAGCCGGTCACCCTAGTGTATATAAAATGAGTAGGGTACCCTACGTGTCCTGCCGCCTGATGTTCTTCCAGATCACGTAGATAATTGGAGCTGAGATATCCCCAGTCCCCAGTAGTCGGGAGGGTACGAATTAAAGCGTAACCCCTAAGTTTCTGACTAGTCATGTATGCGGGGTTAACTTGATCTGCAAAGTAGCGAAAATAGTCTTCTAGAAATAAAATATGAGAGTCTATACTCTCTAGGGTAGGCTGGAAATAATAGTCTTATGGTGCCAGAGGAAGGTCTGCCATCAACCTATTATTGATAAGATAAAAAGGGTTAGTACTGTAAAAATTTCAGGAAGGTTGGGTACAGTACCATATTTTTAAAATTTTGGTTTCTCCTTATCCTACTATTACACGTTACATATAATCATATAATTAACATGAATGAAAGATAACACATAAGCGTTTCCCTTAAATCATTTCTACCCCGTTAAATTATTTAATAGGATCTTAACTGTTTCTACGTGAATCTCTCATTTTAGTAGTCTAATATGATAATGGTATTTTAATAAGTCTACCCAGGCGCGCTCCTCGTTAGGTAAATGAAGCTAAATCTTCACTTACGGTCACAAGGTCGCTCTGATACCAACTGTAACAACCCGGATTATTTTGATGACTTAAATTAATAGATAATGCGGAAAATTATCTAAGTCATTTAATTATACAATATCAAAGTATGAAAAAATCCGTATCAATATAGATCCTTATAAGAAATGACTATTAACAACATAGTCTCGATTTACTAGTACAAAATATAAACCGTATTTTATACAATATTTTGTTAACTCTCTCACTCGATCCTTTCCCATCGCCCCATACCTGCAAAAATATAAAACAGAGGTCGCTGAACGGAACAGCAACCAAACCATTCATCTAACATATCACCTCATACACATAAGACAATTATGTGAATAACTAAAAATATGCTTATAAAAATATTAAAGGATATCACTTAACAAATAGTTTCCTTTGATTCAATTAACTAACATGTGAGGTGATGAAAACGATAAAGTCTAGAAGATGGGACATTGGTAGCCATTTGATTTTAAATCATTTTTCAAGTGAACATATAAACACACGAGTCGTGGCTCCTAGTATCATCGCTACATCCTATTGGCTTACATCTCACAAATAGAAGTAACCGTGTCACTGACTCGTAGACTGAACCGATCTCATGAGGTTTACATCTTACTCATAAGGCTCAATTAGGTCGAACTTCAATTATATTATATGTTTATTCAGACGGGGCTCTAGGCAAAATGAAAGTTGATGATTGCATTCTCTGCATCACAAAGAGGGAACCCACAGTTTTCAGAATCTTGTTCTGCCTCCATAACCTAGGTAGTAATACTGATCAAGTACTTGTCTATATATGCGCACATACCCACGAAGACTCTTGAACCGCAGCTCTCACTGCCGTAGGACGACTACCTTAAACACTAGGTCGACTCTCGGCCGCAGCTTTTGAGTCTGCTTTTCATTACAAGTGCAGTCGAAACACCACGAGTGGTAGAATCAAACACAAGCTATTCGTTCCAGACTCGCATTGTAAACTTTATATAAAAGTTGTCCGCGAACAAGTAGTATTTTATTTGGTGACCTTAATAATTGGTCGGACTTATTTGAATATTCACTTTCCCAAATTCTTACGTTCGGTGAGATAATGTGATACTTTATTTCTTTAGTATCATCCAAAACATCATATCTCAAATATTATATATGGAGTATCCTTTATTTTAAAATAGAAATCTCCTTTAAATAAGGTTTTATATTTAAAACTTAAGATATATAAAAATATATTTTAACATTTTCGGAAAATTACAATTTAAATCATACTTAGTCGATTTATAAAATTTGACGCGAAATTACTTTTAATAATTATGATCGTCATATAAAAGTTTTAAAATAATTTAAGTTCGTTCATCATAAAAAAACGTAATTAAGTTTATAAAATATAAGTGGAGTAAAATTTTATTTGTAAATAAACAATAAAAGCATTAAAACGAATTTAAACTCAACATGCTATAAGTAATTAAAATTAACAAGAGGAACAATTAATAGGAAATAGAATTTATAAGTATAAGAACATAAATAGCACGTAAAATACAATTAACATTAATTTAACACAGCATAAGTAAATTTTACTCTCTTTAGGTTCTTTTAATTATTTAATCAGTTTCTCAAATAATTTGAAAGGTAAATGTGATGAGTAAATTTAACAAGTGATAATTTAGTCAAGTTAAATTTAGTCGTAAACGAAATATATAACATGAATAAAATATCACGTAACAATTTTTATATATAAGTAATTTAGTCATACAAATAAGCCTAAATATTTAAATAAGCAATCTATTAAAGTTAGTAACACAATATATTATATATATGTAGACACCCACATTTGGCTGCTAGGTGTCTATAGCACTTTCCAAAAAACACCCGATGATGATCAGACGCAAACGTGCTTCTACGCGCTCGGATACAAGCTCGAAACCGTTAGTTTCTGGCTTGGGCTTTTTACGGAGTACAAATCTCACAAAACCAACCTCAAATTCAGGCCCAGCGGGTCGTTTCCAATCAAAAAAGACTAATTTGGGTCAAAACCAACACCGGAAATAAAACTGACTTTTAGCGATCGGGTCAAAACCCGGTCAAAGCCGCTTCCGAGACACAAAACAGCCACGCAAATATCAAGAATCCAACCCGGAGTCAAAAACTTCGGATTTCTTCGCTCCAGCTGACCCACTCGATCGAGTGGGCCTTTAACAAGCCCGTTTTATATCTTCTTTGGGCCACTCGATCGAGTCAACAGGGGCACTCGATCGAGTAACCCTAGACGGGGGGGGGGGGGGGGGAGAATTCCTATAAAAGCATTCCTTCGATCGCATGCAACTTTGGGGGACCTTTGGACAACCTTTGATCATACTTCTTCAACCCTAAAACCCCTAGTATCTAGCAAACTTACAAACCCTAAACCAACATAACTCCATCTACATAAATCTCGATACTCCCGTGCTCAAGCCACAATTAAACGAGTCTTGTCCGAGAAAACGAAACATGTAGGTTGAGGGTGCAAAAAACCCGATTTCTTTTCTCTTCTCCTCTCTCTCGCGTCGTCTTCTTCTCCTTCCTCTCGTTTTTTTCGTTTTTTTTTTCTAATATCGCTAATATTTCTAGTATCAAAACATTAAATTACTTGCTAAATCGTGTCGAATACAAAGTATGACGGAATAAGAAAATCCGAATACAAGGGTGTTTCACCCGACGTGGCCAGTCACTTATCCCGACACCCCGAGTATTTGATTGTTGAAGCGAGTCAACGTCAACAATAGTGTTTTTTTATTTTTGTCGCGTCGTTGGGCACGTTTTATTATTTGTTATCATCATTAACATCGCATTCATCAATTTCCAAAATTGTTTCGAATCAAACACTTTATTTTAAGTTAGGTCGAAACCCGTTAATGCGGATCCGACATTACATAAACCGCAAGGATTTGTTACGATGTCGAGATGCGGAGGGAATCAATTTCTTTTTAATAGAATAAAGCGTCATTCTTTAGATGCGATACCAACTCTATAGTCGGACATCGTATCTAAACGAATTAGTCAATAAATTTAACCAACTCGAATTCGTTGATGCTAAAATAGTTGTCAGATGATTCGAAAGAATTAATTACAACACTATAAACGCGAATATAATTCATTTCGTTTTAGTTCAATTAAAAAACGACTCACAACATCTTTTCCTAGATTCCACTCTAAATATTCGATATTGATTACGTAATCAAATATCGGATACGACGAGTATCACAATTCGAATCGAGCACAAATCATACAATATTTCTGCCCGATTCAATGAAATCATCGATTTTCCAAAATCGGGAAGCAATTTCGAAATCTATAACAAATTGCAAAACGAACCCTAGTTCGTACAGGGGGGCACTCGATCGAGTGCCTAGCCCACTCGATCGAGTGGCACCCCAAAAAACGAGGCAGAAGGTTCTTTGAGAACCACTCGGCCGAGTTTCGCAATGACTCGATCGAGTGGCTGCTCACTCGGTCGAGTCCCTCCGTGACTCGGTCGAGTGACACCTCAAATAACGGGACAGAAACGTTTTCCGAGATCCACTCGGTTGAGTCCCTCAATGACTCGATCGAGTGGCCTTTACCACGAGAAATCCGTGAGTCCCACACCATTTTTCAAGTCTCGATAAAATTCTTTTTGTGACCTCAGTCAACACGTGTCAAGTCAATCACGTGTCATACTACTTTTCAAAATCATGCATCATATTTCGTTACATCATTCTATATAATTTGCAAACCGTTATTATCGTTATTACCGTTACTAACTTGTTTGTTCATGTCTTCTCGATTTATTTCCGTTATTTGTTTTATTGTACTAAAACAAAACTCGCATGCTAAATACAACTTTGACGTTAATTTTAGATGCATTAAATCTACGTAGCAACTTATTCAAATATTCGCATGTTTAGTCAAAACATTGTTTGCATATTATCTCATCGTACTACTAACACGCGTATTCAAAAGTCAAGCGATATCTTAGTAGAGGCCGCTAAGTGCGGGCGGGGTTGGAGGTTCTTTGTGAACTTCCCAACACGTACCCTCACCCCTTACTCAGAACCATGGTTTCCGGATATCCGAACCCATTGGCGCACGACAGTCATTCAATACACGGTGTCCGATAACGTCGGTATCGGTATCGCAATGCAAAGGGACGAACCCCATAAAATCTCACATTCGAATGGGCCGTACTTTGTGCACGGCCCACCAACATATAGAGTGGGTTCGAACGGACCCGAACTCCCACAAATTCCGATGGCGACTCCACTTCGATTTAAATTTCAATTCGATCCATCTCACATAAGATTAATTCGCCTCCCCAAACCCGTGCGTGGCCGCGTCGGGGTGGTCCTATGTCATGTCCACAATGTTTAAAATGGTGTTAAAAGAAAAGTTTGGTTACCTTAATAGCTACTATTTATTAATTATATTAAAATTAAAGATTGTCGGGGTCGATGATGTCGTCAAAGTTTGGAATATCATCTCCTTCTTCTTCTAGAATAATACGTTTTTCCATACAAAAGAAAATAATTCAGTTAGATTATGACCTTACTAAAATAAGAAAAAGTAAAATAATAAGTACAGTAAGTAAAATAGACTAATAAGATGAAAGGTTTGAGGAGTCGTAAATACTTACGTACTTGCGTAAATAAGGGTGATAGTATGTTGAAGAAGTATGTAAAATATGCTGAGTTCTACTGCTATTTATAGGGAATTTTTAACCTCTACTACCTATGCTTAGGTAGGTTGTAATACTCACCTTAGTAGGTTATAATACTCAACCTAGGAGCCCATGCATGATTACCACGCACAACATTTTTATTTAAAAATTTTTTATTTTTTTTATTGTCCTGA
Source organism: Agrostemma githago (assembly GCA_958450325.1). NCBI lineage: Eukaryota > Viridiplantae > Streptophyta > Magnoliopsida > Caryophyllales > Caryophyllaceae > Agrostemma > Agrostemma githago. Next base: position 29,509,407 of record OY288250.1, on the reverse strand, counting down.
ATAATTAATTTCGATCTATATCTCAGACAAACAAACGTCCCTTTTTTCTTAAGAAGTTGAAATATAAGGTTACGGAATTAAAATAATGGATCCCGTAAAATTTATTTAAAAATTTTGTAAGATGTAAGTACGTTCCGTAGTATTTGTTCCCGTCCTCGTGTAACTGGATTTTAAAACGTTTACATAAAAATTTCGGTAAATCATTTTCAAATTTTTATGAGGCGAGAAAATGTCAGAATGACAAGTTACTATTAAAATATTTTCGAGTCTTAAACTTTGTTTAAAGAAAGATAAAAATTTTAATTACGTTTATTAAACACGGAGTGTTACATCAAAGGTGTTTGAGCGTGTCTGTATCTGCTCAAACCCCAAATGCTGTGGAGGTATACGACTCCAAAATGTTTTTTTTTGGGAAAATGTTTTTTTTTTTACTCCAAAATGTTTGAGCGTGTCAGTATCCGATCAAACTTAAATTCCGTTCAGGATAACTCAGACCCGTTAGGCTCGAAGGTGTTTGAGCGTGTCAGTATCCGCTCAAACCCCAAATGCTGTGGAGGTATACGACTTTAAAATGTTTGAGCGTGTCAGTATCCGCTCAAACTTGAATTGCCTTCAGGATAACTCAGACCCGTTAGGCTCGAAGGTGTTTGATGTCACTTGGCTTATCTTATTTGAATTTGTTTTATGGGCTCATCTTATCTTGTTCGGATTTGCTTTGCTTTGTTTTGACTTGTTATGCATTTGGATTTGTTAGGAATTTGTTTAGCTCGGCTTTGTTTAATTCATTTTGTCACGCGTTCGAGCATGAGCGTTCTTGTTAGTCATGGTTCCTATGCCTACTCTGTTATATATTTTCCGTTCGGGGCGGATTTATAGGTGTGCTTTATCGGTGCTTGATTAGTAATTATCTTGTTGTCGTTTAATTGTTTGTTTTGAGGGCGTGTGTTATGCGTACATTGGATAATAGGCCTCGTTTGTTCTTGTTTTAGTATTGTGTTGGGTTAGTGGGACGTGCATTCATCTGCGCCCCAGTTCTCAGGCGCGTGGCCTTCAGCGGTCCAGGATATAGACGCGCGACGCGAGGCGCCCGGTTTTCTGTGGATCGGGTTTGCTTAAATCAGCGAGTATTCGGGCAAACGATTCATTCATCTCATACTTCAAACGCGCGCCCCTCTTCGCCCCAATATTGCTTCTTCGATTTCTCTACCCGATTTTCGTCTCGATTCTTGCCATACACGAGGAATATCAACTCTGGGTATGTGTTTTTTACTTGTTGGGTTTTTCTATGGGCTACCTCTCAACTATCGGCTTTTCTAAGTGGTACCCCTGCATTTTTCGAATTATAAGGTGTACCCCTAAACTTTGTAAATTACTCTATATTGTAACCAAATTTAAAATTTTCCAACAAACATTTCTCAATTGATGATATAAATAGTGATTATTCCCTACTTTACTTTCATCAACCATGATATATTTCTTCAAATTGCATCCTTTACTCGAAAAACTTCATTCCACTACACTATAACATAGGGGTGACAAAGTGATTGAGGTTGAAGGATTTAAAAGAGTAAGGGAGATGGGTCGACGTTGGCCGACAACAGAGGTGCGTTGTGATGAGCATTTGCTGGCTTGGTGAATGATAAAGAAAAAGAAGTGGTTTGAAGCATCAAATTGGATTGAAATATGTTAATTATTTATTTTTTAAAAACAATTGTAATACACTTATCACTTTGGTTATGATATGGAGTGAAGTAAAGTTTAGAGGTACACCTTGTAATTCGAAAAAGGTGGGAGTACCACTTGGAAAGTCAATAGTTGAGGGGCACCCCATAGAAAAACCCTTACTTGTTTATTATCGGTTTTGCATAATTTGATTAATTATGGATTGATTTTGTTGGAACCTGTAGACACCCAGATTTGGACCTGGTGGCTGCAGAAGTGCCCAACAAACACCCGATGACGATAAAACTGCAACGCGACGCAGGTTCGCGGTGTTTAAGGTAGTTTTTCTATAGAACGGATCAAATAAATTACTCGGGCAAATTAAACTAACATGATGGCAGCCTTAGTCGTGTCGTTACGGTGGCATAGACACTAATTAGAGTCAATTCTAACACCGGGACCCCGAGTCGGTCCCAAAACTCGAACCGAGTCAACACCGCGCCAAGCGAATCTCGGGATGAACACCCGAGGCCCACTAAACCCACGGCGCTAGGTCAAGCCGCGGGAGGCCTTAAGCACTAAGCCAAGCATCACACTCCCGTCTCTCGGTTTTGGAAAGTATCAAAATCGAATCTTCAAAACTCGAACCGCTCCGCCTCACGCGCCTAAGACTCCCCGCGCCTCAACCTAGGCACCTGAGTCTTGATGCGCCCCAGCTCAGGCGCCCATATGGGCGACGAGGGCCGAAAACACCTATAAATACCCCACTTCACGCCCTCATTTCGAAACACATATCTGAATCCTCTCTTCTCCCTCTAAACTCTCGCTAAGGGCTCGCACTCCGACACCCGAGGCAAACGATCCACTCGATTGTAGTTCCGATAAAAAAGCGACATCGACGCTACTCCTCACCTTCGAGCACCCCACTCGATACCGAGGTGCCTGTGTTCGATTAGCTCATGTCTAGTAACGAAGTTCTGCCGGATTAGCCGCAGAACCGGTCCATAGTAACGAAGCTCTGCCGGAGTAGTCGCAGGAAAGAGTCAAACGGTAACGAAGCTCTGCCGGAGTCACTGGTCAAGCTAGGAGGATCCGCCTGTTGATCGAGTCGTCACTAGGTTGCCATCTAAACAATACTTTCCATATTCATACTTTCTATTGTTATGCACTACGATAATATTAGACATGGACACTAGGTCCACACACATCTACTCAAATACGTAACATCCAAACTTCAACCACAAACACTAAAACACACTAAATAGACCCGAGTAATTCCGAGATCTGTTCTCAAGCTACCTATGCAACGAGTCCCCTTTAGTGTATACTCCGAGGGTGCAACTCCTCACTATGTGATTTACTTACATTCACATTTACAGTTTTTCGTATGATTTATTGCTTTTATGACCTTATAATCGCATGGTAAATCACCTAACAAGGAATTCAAAACGTAAAACAACTAAAACTGAACAAAGTGATGGTCGAGTTCCGTATTAGTCCAGGTGCTCACCTTATTAGGTTCGATGCATCTCTACTAATACCGAGCCGACGCATATTAAGCAGAATACCATGTAAGTTATACCACGAGAATGACTAATATCCGTATTATCGCGTTAAAAATGATTTGCTAATACGTATAATACTAGAACTCTCTACTCTCCTACGTGCATCCTTTCATGGCCTGCTTGTCACGTGAAATCGCATGCAAAGAATGTAGAGGTATAGAGTTAAAACAACGGATGTTATAATACTTCCACCACAACAAAAGAACTAGGATATCATCCCAACGATTGATTAGTAGAGGCCGCCATAGTGCGGGCGGGATTGGGTTTTGACATCTATCAGATGTTGGCTACCCAATATGTACCCTCACCCCTTACTCAGAATCGACAGTTTCCGGATGTCCGAAACCATTGTAATTGAGAGTCATTCCAGGCATGGAGTGCTTAAGGGTACAAGTCTTTATCTTTAGGTCACGTGCCACTCAACTTTGAGCCGACAAGGGATCAAAGTTGACTTGAACGATTTCCGAGTCCCCATAATTGACTCAGTGGCGACTCCACAAATCGGCAACCACTTCAGTTCAGTAAAAAGGTCGCCTTACCAAACAAAACGGCCGTTAAACATTTACAACCACGACTCGATCGATTTCTATACGGAAACACGGGTGCCCGCACCCGTCCAGTAAAAGTCTGGATCGTCATCCAAATCGAGGTCCGAAACATCGCCCCGTACGCGAGATCGGACTGGCCCCCGACAGGGAGGGGGCCGCGTGGGTGACCGCCGCCACACGTTGAAAAATCGGGTTGGTCCCGCGCGGGGCGACGGGCGGTGCGGACGGACGTCCACAGTTTGGCGACTCCACTGGGGATTTGGAAACAAGTTTCCAGCGGTGGTGTAACTTGAACGAGGTCGATGAAGCTCATTTCTTAGTTCCTAGATGTGGTTACTACAGGTTTTGGCCCTAAAAAGTCCACCCTAACCGATATCAGGACCAATCGACCTCTTTGCGGTAAGATCTTTAGGGACACGCGGGGAGATCCTCGGTTGATGCTCCGGCCGCCTAACGCGTACCCCGCGGGAATAATAAGCGGATAGTTCTGAACGGACGGTATGACACTCGTCTCCCCAGATCATTGTCAATGCCTAAGTAAAGACTATTCATGGGCGGTAGCCTACTCTAACCTACCCGTGTCTGCATCCTGCATGAGTGTATGCATTCCTAGTTATGTGTAGTGTGTTTGAACAATCCAACCCAAATGAAACACTAAAAATCTGGATTCAACCACGCCAACGTATTCAACCGCACCCAACTCCGTTTTTGAAAATATCTCATCTTTCAAAACGTTCTCTTAAACCCCGATACTCCGGTCAAATCATGATTTCTAAAAAAGAAAAAAAAACAAAGAACATTTTCAAATGTCATCGTCATGGCGAATTTTACACTCGGCATTTTTGAACAAACGTCATCACGCGGCTAAAGTAAAACTCGTTAAACAACAAATACCGTTAATACAACCGAGACTCCCAGTTAATGGGGTCAAGGCACACGAAACGGTTACGTTTTATTTTCAAAAAAAAGAAAGGTTTTTACACACGTACCGTTAACACAACCAAAGCTTCAATTAATGAAGCCAAGGAATCCAAAACGGCTACATTCTCAAAACGCTTTCCGCAACACACCACCATCCACCGTCAAATGCTATTTATTGCAACCGACAAACGTGGATCACTCGTTTTAAAGAAAAAATAAATTTTCTAAAAACATTAACCATTACTTAAACCCTTAACGAGGATTTAGTCACACCTTTAAATCGCCACGCACACCCACTACAAATATCAAACTAGCTAACTAATAGTAGTCTCGATAAAAGCATCACGTTACCACTTTCAAAATCGGTTCACTTAAAGAACCATGGCCTTTTCAAAAGACTTCTACACTTTTGCTATTATCGGATTCCCGACATACACACATAGCAACACATCTTTCACATCACAAACGATGCCACCACACGATCGTCTCCCTAATTTTACAAAATCATCTTTGTCAAAACTCTCACTTGCCAGTATCGGTCGTTTTCGAAAAAAATATATCAAAATTCTTTGATCCTGAGCCGGGATCGCGATCAATTTCTTACGTCGTACAACCGGGTGATTAACTGTCCGTGTTAGTTACTAGGGTCATCCCTACTCAAGGTCTTACATTTCGGGTCGTCTCCTTTTGAGAAGTCCTTTTTAAGCCTCACGTAGGAGGTTTGTGTCAAATCATCTCGTTACAGAGATCTAAGAATCCCTTAGGCGTCTCGCCAAATACACTAAGAGTCTAAAGCACCCGAGTCCCTAAGATAATGATTGCACGCACATGCAGGTCAAGGGTCTCATTTCCGTGTCGCTCGGTTGCGAGCATTCCTCGAGTCTTTAGATTATCGGGGGGATTCAACCTTATGCTCTCATTTTGCTTCACTAGACCCAAGAATGGCGCCAAATAGTAGCGAAAGCAGCACCGATCAACTCAACGCCCTAATGAACGTGGTCCATGGGGTACTGGGGATAGTGTCATCAATCTCCTCCTCCATCGACGACGTTAGACGTCGCCTCGACACCTTGGAAGGACCTGAGAGAAAACCCCGGGAAGGACCGATATGCCGGGAACTGGTGCTTAGTAGGGATCCGTATGTAATCCCCTAGAAATTATAACGCGATACAGTGGCGGAAACACTGTAGAGTCCGGATTAAAACACGCTGAAAACTATGTCTTAGTAAAATTAAAATGGTAAAGTCAAACAATAGGCCTTAAATAAAATGGCCAAAATTAAAACAATCCACAAAAGGAGGTTTGAACAATCCATAAGACATAATTATTAAAATAAATAAGCAGGATCCATAACTGCTCGCTAGCCCACCCGAAGAAAAACACATATACCTGCCATGTTAAAAACATAACAGCCACAATCATTGGGGAGCAACGTCAACGTTCTCCCAGCCGTATAACATGATTTTAAAACTGTAATTACTATTATATGAAAATAGTAAAAATAAAAATCATTAAAAGATTATAAGGAAAATAAGCTTTCAGTGAAAAACTTCACGTAACGAAACAATATAATAAAAATGAGTTTTCCGAAGAAAACATAAAACATTTGCCAACCTTCAAATCAAAATTATATCGATAATAATAAAAATAGTCAAAATGGCGTTATGGAAATTCGATCAGTGTGCACAAGGCTAGACTTTCACTAGGATAATACTGGAAACTAGCTTCGAGAACTGTAGACTTAACTCATAACAGAATCCAGTCTCTAACTAGGCAACTCAACTATAACGGGACTGCGTGCAGCGAGGTCCTGGTTTAAGTAGTATACACCCCTCCTGGATACAAACCATATCCAATTCAACCCGACGCGACTTACACGATGCGATATCTAAGTTTAAGGGCACAATGCACACTCTCCTGAACACAAACCATGCTCAGTTCAACAACCAATGTGCCCCATAAAGACACATCAGCCTTACAGTTGATGGCAAAAATTGTACATCCTAGACTATATTACTCAAACCCCACACTTGTCCGTATTCCATAACTCCAAAACAAAGCCATTATCGATATTCAAAAGGATATAATCGTAAAATAGTTAAAGGCATTTCAAAGTAATTCGAGTAAACCTCGCGTAAGAAAATAATTATTTACGAAACTTCGTAATAAAATCATTAATGGCTAAATTTTCGTAAATAAAAATATTTACTAGTTGAAAATATTATAAAAATATGTTTAGACATTTGTAGAAAAAGGAATAACTCAAATCCGAGCTTAAATACGATGGGTAATAAAATTCCTCGCGGAAAAATAAATAGTTACGAAGAAAATTAAATAAATAGATTTAAAAGAATTAAAATCCTTTAAAATAAAAATAAATATCATTAAACTCAAAATTGAAGATAAGCTTGGAAAATGATGACACATAAGCCAAAATGTGACAGAAGTATGACGAAGTCATAACGGAAAGGATAAAAATGCTAGGGAAAATAGCGGGTGTTACACCGTATGTCGAATACGCTAGGCTCGCACGCCCTGTCGAACCTACAGGCCTTCGCCGCCCCTTTAGGTAGTTCACCGAATTGGGAGAATCCTATGCGGAAGCCCTCAGGAAACTGCAGGAGGCCTAGTTATTATGGCCAGTAGGACCCACCCCAGACCCACCTATAGAGAAGAGGGGAGCGGGTTGGAACCCCAACGCTTACTGCCTGTACCATCAGGGTCGGGGGCATGAGACCCAAGTGTGCACCGAGCTCAAGCATGAAGTACAGGACCTAATTGATAAAGGGGTCTACGTCCCCATAGGGTGTCTTCAGAGAAGGACTGGCTCCAAGTATCAAGAGAGCGACCCGTGCGAGCACCGAGAGCCCAATCAGTGAAGATTCCTCTAGAGACACGTATAACCAATCCGAGTCAGAGTCTAACTCATCTTAGGGCCCAGACTAAAATAATAATAATAAATGTCTTGTTTTCTTTCCTTATCGAGTCCAGGGAGGCGCGAGGGACATGTCCTCCGCCTCCCCCAAAACAAAATCACGGGCATCTAGCCCGTCTACTACTATTATCAATAAAACAACTTCTTTTTTTACGAACATGCCTCGACAATCGCTTAACGTTTTTACTTTAAACGCTTAAAAAACTCGGCTTTATGCTAATTATCGATGACAACTGCCTAAAACGCAAGGGTTACAACAAACAGCCCTCTTAGCTTCACTCTAAAGAAGAAATCGGAAACAACGACCCTAGGCTTAGCCCATCGTCGACCCATCACCAAACAACAATAAACCTGCAACGAACGGACCTCCATCCAACTAAACTTCCCCAACATGACCAAATACAAAGCCTGCTTAATAGGTCTCAAAGCAGCCATATCTCTAGGAGTTAAAAACCTTAGAGTACACGGAGATTCATCCCTAGTAGTCAACCAAGCCACGGGTACCTGGAAGGTTTATAGCGAAAGCCTAACCCCATACCAAACCAAAGTGGAAACAATATCTTGGGAATTTACTGGAATCGACTTCATACACATACCCCGCGAAGAAAACCAATTCGCTGACGAATTGTCCAAGCTAGCCTCCCTGATAAACATGCCCGATCACCTTTTCTCTATGCCCATTTGCGTAGAGAGAAGCGAAGAACGGGCCTACATCCACAACCTTGAAACCGACAATACCCCCGAAGAACCTAGGTACAAAACAATCCTAGACTTTAAAGCCCACGGGTCATACCCGCCCAACACTAACACTAAGAACAAAAGAGCCTTGCGAATACAAGCCACCCACTACGTCCTGAATCAAGGACTACTATACAAACGAACCCCACAAGGAGTCCTCCTTAGGTGCATAAATGATAAGTGTAGTTTGTAGTGCCTAATTTGCTGTGTTTTGGTCCCGTTTTCCTTGTGTAATCGCTCCTTGGGAGCGGTTTATGGGTTACTTATGCTTCCTTTAGTTCGTTTTAGGTTCCCGAGACCATTTGTGAAGAATTGGAGTGAATCCGACTCGAGACATACACTTTTTGGAGCCAACGAAGTGAAGGAACGATCACTCGATGCCTTGGATTCGACCCCGAGACCTTGGGACCCAATCCCGAGCCTCTTAGACTCGATCCCGAGCCCCGAGAATCGGTGAGAAGCCCACGAGAACCAAGGAGGGACCAAAAAGATCATATTGGAGGCCTACAAGACTCATCCCCGACGGGAATGGCCTCATCCCGTCCCGGATGAGGTGCACGAAATGCAATGGTTCTGTTCTGGGTCCGTCCCGGTCGGGACCAGCCCTTCCCGGTCGGGATCAAGCATAACACCGGGCTGTGTTATCAATAACACCAGGCTGTGTTATTGCCCGTCCCGGTCGGGACCGTGGTGCTGCTGCGCGAGACATATTCTTTTCTCCTCCTTCATTCTTGTAACCTTATAAATACTTCCCTCTTGTTTTGTTTAGAGATCTTAGACATTAGACATTAAACCCTAGACTACTTTAGCATAAATTAGCTTAGATTAGAGTAGATTAGTCGGTAATTAGTGGGTAATCTTAGTTTAGCTCTTGTATTAAGGAATTCTTGAAGATCTCCACCAAGATTGACAACCTTGGAAGATTGTTTTGGGTTTTCTCATTAATGCAAGTTTCTTTCTTCCTTTCATCTTCTAGTATGGTATAATCTCTTTTCCTTTCTCTTTATCTTTGTTTTATTAATCAAGTTTCAGTCTTTAGTTCTTGTTTATTGTTTCGTTCATCATCCTTGTTAGTTTTACATATGCATCCTCTTGTTCTTGTTTTAGTTCATCTTGTTAGTGTTAGTTGTAGATTAGATATGTTAGAGTAGATTCTTGCTAGGGTTATTAGGGGGATTGGATGTGATTGTGGATGATTAGGGTGAGATGGGTGGTACTAGATGTTGTTTTTGTTGTTTCCCATTTACCTTGCACTCCACTTGTTCGATGAAATGCTTGTGAGACTAGTGACGATAAATCCTTGTTTTTCTTGCATATTCACTTGTATGTGTGTGTTTGGTGGGTTGGTTTGGTTCCCTCATTACGTAGCGAGAGCCCGATGAGGACGACCCCTAGGCCGATTACGTAGCAAGACCCGATCGGTAGAATCTAGGCTACAAAAGCATGCTAGTGACCCCGTCTTTCCCCTTCTTATCTCCTTTGCATCCATGAACCCGACCTAACCCTAGTTTTCATTCTTATAGTTATATTAGCTTCCATTAGTCACTAGTTACTTGTTTTGTCTCCCCTTTCCATGCTTTAGACCTTAGCCTAGTACCTAGCCAACCCCTTAGATTAGCTCGTCTCGAACCTAGTCCAAGACCGTAGCACCCATCAGTCCGAACGCATTTCCGTCCCTGTGGATTCGACCCGACTTACCCTAGCTACCCTAGTTAGGTTAGTTGGTTATTATTTGGTGGCGGGATCCGCGACAAATCTCACCCATCAATAAACAAAAACCAATCTGAGAGAGTCATGGAAGAGGTACATGACGAAGAGTGCGGACCCCACATGAGTGCACACCTACTGGCCCGAAAAATAATGAGACTGGGCTATTATACGATTACCTTAGAGGCAGACTGTCGACATCATGTCCGACACTGCCACAATTGCCAAATATTTGCTAACGTCCAACACCTACCTCCATATCCTCTACACACCATAGCCACACCCTGGCCTTTCTCTACTTAAGGAATAGACATCATGGGGAAAGTACACCCATCCGGGACCGGCGGACACTGCTTTATACTAGTGGCCGTCGATTATTTCACCAAATGGGTAGAAGTCGCCTCTTACACCGTCCTAACCTCAAAACAAGTAGTGAAACTCTTACAAAATAACATCATCTGCCGCTATGGCATACCTCACGAGATCATCAGTGACCAGGGGGTTCACTTTAGGGCCGACACCCAGAAACTCCTCGACAAATACAAAATCCAAAGACACAAGTCATCACCCTATAGACCACAAACAAACGGGGCCGTAGAAGCAACCAACAAAACCATAACCACAATCCTTAAGAAAATGATAGACAACTATCGAGATTGGCCAAACAAGATCCCCTTCGCCTTATGGGGATACCGAACATCCTATAGAACACCCACTGGAGCCACACCATATTACCTAACCTACGGCTCCGAAGCCGTGCAACCCGTAGAGCTAGAAATACCATCACTAAGGATTTTAGCCGAGAGCGGCACTCCCGAAGATGAATGGAACCAAAAAACGATATGATGAGGTAGTACTCCTAGACGAGCGTAGGGTACATGCCCTATCCAACGTGCAAGCTTATCAACAACGCATCCAACGAGCCTTTAATAAACGAGTGAAATCCTGAAACATACACGAGGGAGATTTAGTGATCAAGTCCATTAGAGCACCCCTTCCCGTCGACCCTAGAGGGAAATTTAAACCAAATTGGGCGGGCCCCTACCTCGTTAAGAAAATACTCTCGGGGGGAGCCGTGATCCTCACCGACCTAGACGGTCAAGAGTTCTCAACCCCGACCAACATGGACCAACTCAAACGATACTACCCGTAGACACCCCGGAAAACACATCCCAACCCCCGACTTAAGGGGAAGAAAAAAAAACAAACAAAACAAGACAACAATTACTAAATCAAGTTCGCATCGATAATTGGCATAAACGAGTCTAAAGCAAAATCACTCACATTTTTTTAAGAACTACGAACATGGTTTGATTCCGTCTAAACGCGGATACGTAGGCAACCCTTCCCCGGGTACAACCAAACAACCAAAAAGAAATTGATTAATCGATTCATGTATAAACCGGGGCTCCCTCCACGACCCGGCCGATGAGTGAGTTAAAAAGACGAAGCACAGGCAACGAGCCGAGGACGGGGTGAAAAACCGAAAGGGCGCCCCAGGCAAAATGAAGAAACGAGTTGTGAGCCGTCGTTTAAAAAAAAACAAAAAAAACAAAAAAGGTGAGCCGAGGACGGAGTGAAAACCCGAAAGGGCGCTCTGGATAAAATGAAGAATCAAGTTGCGAGCCACCGGAAAAAAAATAAAATAATAACAATGTGCTTCTCAATAATAACAAAATTCGGTTAAATCGAGCCTTTGTCGAGGCATTTACATCAAGCAATCCGAACATCCCGGAAAACAACGTGTCAAAACTCCACAAAATATAGTACTAATACACCACATAATATCAACTAATAAGACATAATACAAAATGGTTGGGCTCTACCGGTCAACCTTTTCCTTCCCCTTGCCATTCGGGGGTGCCTGCTTGCGTTTCTCGTCCTCGATTTTCTGAAGGCAGGCTTCTAATGTCCCAGCCAAACGCGGGCCCAGCCAATCCAACTTTCCTTCCTCTTCCACACTTTCAATATGGGTCTCGTTAGTCTTGGCCCGTTTAGATGAACTGAAAGGACTAGGATCGGTCCTACTGTCTCTGGATAGGCGCTTAGTAACGGTCTCTCGAGTCTCCTCCCCGCCTTTTAGCGGCGCTGTCTTCCTAGCCTTTAAGTTTCTCTGTCCTGACGGGTGTCCACTAACCCCCTGCCGGACTGGAGCATTGTTGGTCGGTCGAACAACGGAATGTAAGAACCTCTGCTCCTAAGACACCCTAAATGCCCTAAGCGAATTCTCCGTCCATGGGTCAGAACTAGAAATAACTTTAGCATCCTTTGTAATAGAAGGTTGTACACCCATTTGATGTGACAACAAACCCGGATAAATATAAACTTGATCCCTCATGGATAATACTAACAAAGCCCACGTCGAAGATGAAAATGGAAACCCGGTACGCCCACTAATACTCCACCATGGGACAGACCACCTGATGTCAACCTCTCCTTTGACCAAATAGGAGAGCCAATCCTTTTCCTCGGGACTCTTGCTCTACATCTGCACCATCTTCCGACCCGTGAAACCCCTGTAACTATAATCTTTGAAACACCGGGGAAGAACGACCAAACCTAGCTTCTCCTGAAACCAAACCTGTACAAACCACTACAAAACATTACAACCACAAAAACAAAACCCTAGAAAAAAAACAAAAAAGAAGGGAGAGAAACGAAACTAAAAATGCACCTGTAGGATAATCCTAGAACCCCGAGAAGGTGTCCCCTGTAACCGGGCGCTAGCGTCAAGACCCAGAAGAGGCTCACCCAAAATAAGCAAAGAGGGTGATCGACCATGTTCCATTGCCGCTACCACATCCAAAACACAAGGATTACCCCAACCTTCCCGTGACCGCGCATCCTCAAAAAGATAATACCAAGCAATAGCAATGTTAAAAGCGCGCCTACATGCTAAGGCCGAGACATGACGAGAGCCAACCTGTGCGAATGTCCTCGAAAGCAACTCTAAGTTAAGACCGTCCATACCAAAATAACCTTTAGCCTCCTCTAATGAAGAAAGGTCCAAAAAGTGGTAAAACCGCTCCACGTAAGCATCATCCCCATAAGGAACACAAGGGCGTACCGAGCTCCACCCACCTATAGCATCTATCTCTTCGAGCAAAGGACAAATTTTACCCCCGGGAAAGGCAAAAACATGGCGTTTCGGGTCCGAAAACGTAGAACATGCCCGTAAGAAATTATCTTGTACATTGACTCGACTTAGCGTCACAACCGTTGACAAACCGTCATTTGAACTAACCTCGGGGTTACATTTCTTAAAAGAACCCGCCCACTCGGTTAGGGTATTCCCGAAACCCGACATGACCCTAAATATAGGTGTACTATAGCCTATGGATATTCTAGTATGCCTAAAACAAACACCCACAAACCGTATATATAGCCCTAATCCCACAAGAATTAGGAAACCACGGAAAATTTCCATAACCCGGGCTCAAACCGCACTGGCCCATGCGCCCGAGTCTCCGGCCGCCCGAGCCCAAGTGGCCTGGAACCCGGTAGCCTCAGCCCAAGCGCTTGCAACCAGGCAGGCGACATCCCGAGCAACCCAAGGATAGAAGTTTGGACCCTACATTATCACCGTAGATATCATCCTACACCTCGAACATCGAGAACGACCTCCCGAAGTCACTACAACCCACCCCAAAAACCGAGATACCCATGCAAGAGCTATAGAAACGCGAGTTCACTCGTCGGACCCACGAGACTTAGACGTTTTTTTATTTTTTTTAGGGGGATATGGTACCCCACCTAGGCGTGTTGTAGCCTTTTTAATGGTTATCGTCAAGTCGCGTCTGTAGCCTAACAAGGTAATATTATGAATGTATAAAAAGTGGTCTAACTTTTTTCAAAAGTCGCCCGAATTTCAACTTCGGCCTCGTTCTGAATGTCAAAACAATCGCGCTCATCTCTTAACACATGTAGTCAAAACGCATTGATATTTTACATATTAAGTCAAAACATTTTAACCGACATACTACCTGATCCGATTCCCGGCTCAAACTAACACATTTCAAAACATCCGAAAGAAACGATTTTCGTACTCTCATGCAACGCCAACACACCCTAAACTAGGTGAAATCGCAAAGCAAACAAACGAAAGAGTGATTACTTGTCAATATAGGTAAACAAATTCGCCAAGCACAAGACTAATCCAAATAGTTCAAATACTAAAATTTAAAGTAAATATACAAATTATACAAATTCATAAACAAATCGAGGCTAGGGAGGACCCCTAGAAGTCGCGCCAATGGCCATCACGACCTCACAAATGTTGTCATCTAAACCTAAATCCTCCAAGTCTATAAGAGGAGACGCACTACCATCCATCCAGGATAGCATATCTAGGGTAGCTGTCTCGGGGATTCCTCCAACCTCCTCGTTAGCGCCCGTAGCCTCAACCTCAGCCTCAGTCTCCCTCTCGATCCGATGCCTAGCCACACAGGCCGTTTTGATTCTTTGGAACAACTGGATGAATTTAGTAGATCTTTTTATTTATTCTGTGTAGAGGTGTCACCCCGAGACCGAGCCAGCTTCTCCTTTAGGAAGGCGATCTCGTCAGCCCGAGTTTGCAGGAGCCGCTGCGACTCAACCTCTCTCACCTCGAGCTCGGTCACCCGAGTCTCCAATTGTCCCAGCATATCCGGAACATCCTGCGAATACACTCAAACGTTAGGAAAGCACGCGAGCAGCCTAGAAAACCACCTTAGTCATGCAAACTCGCCGATCGAGGCCCCGAAGTATCACGGGAAACTCTCGAGGCATAGACCCGGAAGCAGTTGGCAGCCTGCCACAACCGCTGATAGCAAGCCGACGAAACCTGAGAGTTGAAACCACAAAATATAGGCAAACCAACCCTACATTCTTAAGACCCAAACAACGAGCAAAAGTCAAAACTCACCCGGTATACCCGATCACGCCACTCTATCCCGACATCCATTTCCTTAGCAGAACACGGAGGGGAGAGGCGCAGTAAAGGGTATCCCAGCCGCATCCACCCTAAGCAGCGTCAGAGGGAAATCTGGGGCCTTGATTTCATCGCCGGATCGTCCAGCTTAGAAAATGATAAATAGGTCAGTCAGAGGGCAAGGAAGCAATAAACCGCAAACAAACCTTAGAACCAAAATTAGAACATTACCAGGAGGCGATACCAAGCTAACCGCCGGGTGACGTGAGATAGATAGGAGGCACCAGGCACCAAGAGCGCATCGCCTCCTTCTCCGTCCCTATCTTCGAGGACCTCTGCGGCGGTCGGTGGTCTGAACATGGTCCGGGGAGGATCAACCGGTACCCTAAAATCGTCATACAGACACTGACGCACCAACCGCTCGCCCAGATACCAAACTGGACGAAACAACGTAGGAAGGAGCATCCTCCTGTAACTCCAAGGCCTCAGCTCCGTGGCCACATACTCCGGCACGCCCTCATAATTGGCCCAAGGGCGGGCCACAAACTACACATATAGAACCAACATCCTAATGAGTCCCAAACCTTGGGGGCTATTGAACAAAATAGGCTATAAAAAGAAGAAAACTTACATCGTCGAGGCATAGCATGTTAACCAGTGCATTCTCCGTCGGTAGTGGCTGATTATGCTCTTGGGCTGAGCCAGCCTCCACTCGATTCCCGCAGGGAATCTCTTCGGCTGCACCCGCACCGTCTTATGTGCCAAACACGGGAAATAGGAATAGATCCAAGCCTGTAAAATCCCGAAACAACTTTAGCAAAACCAAGCCAAAAAACAAATAGAACTTGAAATACCAAAGCAAAGAGAGCAACTAACCTCCAATACAAGGCCCGGACCCACAATGGGCACAGCTGAGGCCGACTCTATCGCCAATGGCCTCACCATGACTTGCAAACAGCGAGTCATCTCCGCGAAAGCCACAGTCACCCAATCATAGTGTCCTAGCTGAGCCAAGACATCTAAGAAAGGCAAAATCCTAGTACTAAACCTCTCGCCTTTATCCGAGAAGTGGGTCGACCCTAGGAAGTACCACAACCACAACCAGGCATCCTGTTCCGGCGTGTTGGGCTCTCGACCCTCTAACACCGCCAATCGCTCGAAGTGATCGGTGATGTAAGAACTCACCAAAGCATGAGGCGTACTATATGCCTCACGCGGTAAACAATCCCCGATGAGGCCCCGCACCTCATCACTGTCTAGACTAGGACCCTCGGCGGCCCACCTAATCCTATCCGGCCCCCAGGGCAGACCGCTAATCATCCCAAAATCCTATAGGGTCATCCCGACCTCCCCAAAAGCCATGTGGAAGGTCGAAGTAGTATCATGAAAGCGATCTATCATCGCCCTAATCACCATAAGGTTGCATTTAGTCTTGCAACCCACCAACCTAACCCACTGCCCGACCACCGGACCTAAAGCGGTCCTCGCGATAATCCCCTTTACCGTGGGGGTGAACTTATGAAAGTAAACGTTGAGGCACGTAGTAAAGCCCGAGAAAGTCCTCATCGGATCTGGGAACTGCAGACCGAAATAATACAAGTATAAGCAAACCTAACCTAACCTAACCCAAGCAAAATGAAATCCGAGGCATAACTAACAAACACGAATAGGATACTCACCAGACCCCGCACGATGCGGTTAGATAATGTGAAGGTCAAGGTAAAACATCAGCTGATGACCATCCCAGTCCCGGGCCCACTCGGGATCCTCATAAACAATCTCCTCATTCTCCGGTACAGGAGCCGGAACATGAACCCTCCTAGCCACGGTCTCCGGAAGCTTACACTTCTTCACTTTGTCAAACTCAGCCTCATTAATAGTCTCGGGATCACGGCGCTGGGACGAGATACTCTGATGTCTCCTGCGAATTCCTCGGGGAGTCTGTGAACTCGCCCCAACAACCTCCTCACTAGCACTAGCGCTAGCACCAACCGAGGAAGTTCCCTTGGGACACTCGGTATCATCTCTAGCCGTAAACAAACAATCCAAAAACATAACCCTAGTCAGGCTAAATCAGCTTAAACAGGTCAAAATGGGGTCAAAATTTCGGATAAGGATATCAAATTTCTGAAAAGGCTGCTAGCATGCATTTTCGATCCCGGTCACGATGGAAGTGGTTTCGGGAAAATCCGGCATCATTACGACACCTTTTAGTCTGTCTTATGATACACAAAACCTTACGGAGGGTCCTAAAAGTCATCTTAGCCCATAAGAATCGACAAGAGAGCTACCCACATCCTCACAAACACTATTCGAGCAAAATTACGCAAAATAAACACGAGAATAGTCGGGAAACGGTCCTTAACCCTAGCATTCCAACCCATTTCCATAAGGAGCCATTGTCGCACCTCCAATATCCTTATCAAGCTTATAACTACTTCAACAAGCTCTAATCAACCTTAATTTAACCACGAGATTAAGCACAAGCATCGAAACTGAGTGAATAAAAAACACCCAAATCGAATTTCTAGGGTTTTCAACAAAACCAACTCAGAATCAATCAAATCAAGCAAAACCGACATTAAACAAGCAAAGAGCACTTACCCGGAGTCGACATTGTCGTAAATAGTGGAAATCGAAACGAAATTTGGCGAGAAAAGTCAAGAAGTCGAGTTTGGGGCGAAAGGGGCGACGCGTTTGAGTTTGATGATGAATGAACGATCGCCCCAATTTTCGATTACTTAAACAGACCTGATCCGCAAAAACCCGACCGCCCCAAGTGACGCGCCTGAGTCCTAGCTCGCTAGGGGCTAGGCGCCTAAGGACTAGGCTGCAGACAGACGCACGTCTAAATGGCTCGGTACAGACTAAAACAAAGCAAACAAACTCAAAATTCAATACACGTAAAACATGCAACCTTTAAAACAAACAAAATCACAATAAGCAGAATAATTACTAATCGACGTCAACAATACACTCTCGATAACGAAACAAACATGAGAACCGTATAAGCAAACCAAGACCGAGCAAAAGCAAACCCAAACGAGATAAGACAAACCTGCAAAATAAAATTAACTAAGACGAATGAAACAAACAGCAATTTTGCCCGAGGGTCAGAGGTATCCCGGAGGCACAGCATTTTGCCCGAGGGTCAGAGTTATCCCGGAGGCACAACAATTTTGACATAACAGCAATTTTGCCCGAGGGTCAGAGTTATCCCGAAGGCACAGCATTTTGCCCGAGTGTGAGAGTTATCCCGGAGGCACAACAATTTTGCCCGAGGGATCTAAGATCCCGGAGGCACAGCAACAGCAACTTCGTCCTAGGGGTTAGAGCATCCCCGAAGACAGCTGCTCGACTGGAGACTGACGCCCTCGAGTAATTTACCACAATTTATTTTGTCTTAAGGGTCAGAGCATCCCTAAAGACAGTTGTTCGAGTGGAGACTAACGCCCTCGAACGTTTTATGTCATCAAGGGTTGACAAGCATCCCAAACACATTTGTTCAAATAAAAGCCAATACATTTAGGACTAACACACGAAATTGCTTTTAAAATTAAACAAACTCCTAAATAAACCGAAGAAGACAAAGCGTGCACGCATAAAGAATCAAGAACGAGATAACAAGCAACGGCCCGGGCCCAAGCAAGCAACCGCAAGCGAAGACGTCAGGTATGACTTCTAAGCCTTAGCTTGCGAGCCTCAACACATAGTCCAATGGACTTAAAACGACCCGACCGGACAGCAACCAGGTCGTAATCTTCGATTGACCTGGGCGGCTATACTTTGACTTTCGCCTTCTCCAAGCCTCAGTCAAAGTGGGGGCTTCTGTAGACACCCAGATTTGGACCTGGTGGCTGCAGAAGTGCCCATCAAACACCCAATGACGATAAGACTGCAACGCGACGCGGGTTCGCGGTGTTTCAGGTAGTTTTTCTATAGAACGGATCAAATAAATTACTCGGGCAAATTAAACTAACATGATGGTAGCCTTAGTCGTGTCCTTACGGTCGCATAGACACTAATTAGAGTCAATTCTGACACCGGGACCCCGAGTTGGTCTCGAAACCCGAACCGAGTCAACACCGGGCCAAGCGAACCTCGGGATGAACACCCGAGGCCCACTAAACCCATGGCGCTAGGTCAAGCCGCGGGAAGCCAAGTATCACACTCCCGTCTCTCGGTTTTGGAAAGTATCAAAATCGAATCTTCAAAACTCCAACCGCCCCGCCTCACGTGCTTAAGACTCCCCGCGCCTCAACCCAGGCGCCTGAGTCTTGATCCGCCCCAGCTCAGGCGCCCATATGGGCGACGAGGGCGGAAAACACCTAGAAATACCCTCCTTCACGCTCTCATTTCGACACACATCTCTCAATCCTCTCTTCTCCCTCTAAACTCTCGCTAAGGGCTCGCACTCCGACACCCGAGGCAAACGATCCACTCGATCGTAGTTCCGATAAAAAAGCGACATCGACACTACTCCTCACCTTCGAGCACCCCACTCGATACCGAGGTGCCTGTGTTCGACTAGCTCAAGTCTAGTAACGAAGTTCTGCCGGATTAGCCGCAGAACCGGTCCATAGTAACGAAGCTCTGCCGGAGTAGCCGCAGGAAAGAGTCAAACGGTAACGAAGCTCTGCCGGAGTCACTGGTCAAGCTAGGAGGATCCGCCTGTTGATCGAGTCGTCACTAGGTTGCCATCTAAACAATACTTTCCATATTCGTACTTTCTATTGTTATGCACTACGATAATATTAGACATGGACACTAGGTCCACACACATCTACTAAAATAAGTAACGTCCAAACTTCAACCACAAACACTAAAACACATTAAATAGACTCGAGTAATTCCGAGATATGTTCTCAAGCTACCTATGCATCGAGTCCCATTTAGTGTATACTTCGAGGGTGCAACTCCTCACTATTTGATTTACTTAAAATCGCATTTACAGTTTTTCGTATGATTTATTACTTTTATGACCTTATAATCGCATTCTAAATCATCTAACACAGAATTCAAAACGTAAAACAACTAAAACTGAACAAAGTAATGGTCGGGTTCCGTATTAGTCCCAGTGCTCACCTTATTAGGTTCGATGCATCTCTACTAATACCGAGCCGACGCATCTTACGCAGAATACCAGGTAAGGTATACCATGAGAATGACTAATATCCGTATTATCGCGTTAAAACTGATTTGCTAATACGTGTAATGCTAGTACTCTCTACTCTCCTACGTGCATCCTTTCATGGCCTGCTTGTCACGTGAAATCGCATGCAAAGAATGTAAACGCAACTACTTTGACGACAAAACTTACTTGTCTTAAAACAACCGACGTAGCAAAAGGTATAGGGTTAAAACAACGGATGTTACAGTACTTCCACCACAACAAAAGAACTAGGATATCAGCCCACCGATTGATTAGTAGAGGCCGCCATTGTGCGGGCGGGATTAGGTGTTGACAACTATCGGATGTTGGCTTCCCAATACGTACCGTCACCCCTTACTCAGAATCGACGGTTTCCAGATGTCCGAGACCATTGGCAATGAGAGTCATTCCAGGCATGGAGTGCTTAAGGGTACAAGTCTTTATCTTTAGGTCCCGTGCCACTCAACTTTGAGCCATCAAGGGATCAAAGTTGACTTGAACGATTTCCGAGTCCCCATAATTGACTCGGTGGCAACTCCACAAATCGGCAACAACTTCAGTTTACTAAAAAGGTCCCCTTACCAAACAAAACGGCCTTTAAACATTTACAACCACGACTCGATTGATTCCCAAACGGAAACACGGGTGCCCGCACCCGTCCAGTACAAGTCCGGATCGTCATCAAAATTGAGGTCCGAAACATCGCCCCGTACGCGAGATCGGACCGGCCCTCGACAGGGAGGGGGCCGCATGGGTGGCCGCCGCCACACGTTGAAAAACCGGGTCGGTCCCGCGTGGGGCGCCGGGCGGTGCGGATGGACGTCCACAGAACCCTAGAAAATTGATTTCGGTGTTTTGAATTTGCTAAGTTTCGATGTTTGTGCTTAATCCCATTTATAAATTAGGGTCGAATAAAGCTTGTTAGGGTAGTTAAAAGTTGGATAGGAGACCTTGAGGTATGACAATGGACTCCTATGGGGATAAATTCGAAATGCCTAGGGTTAGGGATTGTTTTCTTGGTTATTTCCATACTTGTTTCACATAGTCTCGCTTGATTAGTGCTTGTGATGATGCGGGTGATTCCTTTGTCAATTTATGTAATCTAGGACGGCCTCTAGGGCTTTCAGTGAGGTTTTTTGTGACTTACGACGGACCAAAAGGCATCGTAACGATGCCGGATTTTCCCGAAACCACTTCCATTGTGATCGGGGTCGAAAATAAGTGTTAGTAGGTCTTTCGAAATTTTGATACTTTTATCTGAAATTTTGACCTTATTTTGACCTGTTTAAGCTGTTTTAGCCTGACCTGAGGCATGGATTTTTTTCACATTTTGTTCGGTTTTGCAGCTAGAGGTGATACCGAGCATCCCGAGGGAACTTCTACGGTAGATACTAGTGGCGAGACCACCGGGATGAGTTCACTGACTCCCCGCGGGAGTTGTAGGAGACGACGGAGTATTTCTTCTCAGCATCGTGATCCGGAGGCCATAAACGAGGCCGATTTCGATAGAGTAAGGAAGCGTAGGCTTCCTGAGACGGTGGTTAGGAGGACTCATGTCCTGATTCCTGTACCGGAGAATGAGGAGATTGGATACGAGGATCACGAATGGGCTCGAGACTGGGACGGCCATCAGCTCTTGTTTCGTTTTGACTTGCATGTTTCTTATCGCACAGTGCGGGGTCTGGTGAGTATCTTGAGTCATGCTTATTAGTTTTAAGCTTTGGATTTCGGTTTTGGTTGGGTTCGTTTTGCTTTGTTTATACTTAAATATTTTCTCGGTTTGTAGTCCCAGGTCCGATGAGGACCTTCTCGGGTTTTAGGACATGCCTTGAGATTTATTCTCAGAAGTTGACCCCCACGGCAAATAGGATTATCGCGAGGACTGCTCTGGGTCCCGTGGTCGAGCAATGGGTTCGATTGGTGGGTTGCAAAACTAAGTGCAACCACATGGTAATTAGAGCAATGGTAGATCGCTTTCACGATACTACCTCGACCTTCCACATGTCCTTTAGGGAGATAGGGATGACTTTAGAGGACTTCGGGGTTATTACGGGTTTACCCTGGGGTCATGAGAGGATTAGGTGGGCTGCCGAGGGCCCGAGGTTAGATGGTGATGAGGTTCGAGGCCTCATTGGGGATTGTTTGGAGCGTGAGGCTTACAGTACGCCTCATGCTCTGGTGAGTTCGTACATCACCGATCACTTTGAGAGGGTGGCAGTGCTAGAGGGTCGAGCACCAAACGCGCCGGTACAGGATGCCCGACTGTGGTTGTGGTACTTCCTAGGATCGACCCACTTCTTAGATAAGGGCGAGAGGATTATTACTAGGACTCTGCCTCTCCTAGCTGATCTAGATCAGCTTGGACGTTTTGATTGGGTGACCGCGGCTTTTGCGGAGATGACTCGCTGCTTGCAAGTCATGGTGAGATCGTTGCAGGTGGAGTCGGCCTCTGCCTTGCCCATCGTGGGCCCAGGTCTCGTGCTGGAGGTTAATAATTGTTTCTGTATTTGTTTATTTTGGTTTCACTTAGTTTGGTTTAGATCTGCTAAAGACATGTTTTGGTTCGTTTTTTTTTCTTGCAGGCCTAGATCTATTCCTACTTCCCTTGCCTAGCTCCTAAAACGGTGCGGGCTCGTCCAACTATATTCCCGACGGGGATTGAATGGAGGTTGGCTCAGCCTAAGAGTACGACCAGCCATTACCCGTCGGAGAACGTGCTGGTTAACCAGCTACGCCTCGAGGATGTAAGTTTTCTCTTCATAACTTGTTTTATTCATTAGCCCCTAAGGATTTAAGGGTGATTAAAATGATAGTTTCGTTTTTGTAGTTTGTGGCCCGTCCTTGGGCTGACTATGAGGGTGTGCCCGGATATGTGGCGACAGAGTTGAAGCCTCGGAGCTACAGAAGGATGCTCCTTCCTGCGTTGTTTCGCCCGGTTTGGTATCTGGGCGAGCGGGTCGTGCGTCAGTACTTGTATGACGACTTCAGGGTGCCGGTTGATCCTCCCCGGACCATGTTTAGGCCACCGACCACCGCAAAGGTCCTCGAGGGCAGGGATGGAGAAGGAGGCGATGCACTTCTGGTGTCTGGTGCCTCCTATCTATCTCATGTCAGCCAGCGGCTAGCTTGCCACCGCCACGTGGTGAGTACTCGACTTTTGGTTTTAAAGCTTGTTTTGTTCTATGGCTTAGTGTTCGCTTGTTCTCTGATTGGCCCGCCTCCCTTTCAACTGGCCGACCCGGCTGATGCTATTCAACCCCAGACTTCCCCCTGACTCTACTCAGGGTCGATGCCGCCGGGATAGCTTTCACTGAGCCTCTTCCCCTATGTTCTACCGAGGAGATGGATGCTGGGATAGAGTGGCGTGACCGGGTATACCGGGTAAGTTTCGGTTTCCGCTCTGGATTCGGGTTCTAGGAGTAAGGTTTTATTTGGCGAACTTGTGTGGTTTCACCTTTCAGATTTCGTCAGCTTGCCATCAGCGGTTGTGGCAGGCCGCCAACTACTTCCGGGCCTATGTTTCGAGAGTCTCCCGTGATACTTCGGGGCCTCGATCGGTGAGTATGTGTACCTAGGGCTGGCTTTTTAGGTTATTCATATGGTTTCCTAGTACGGGTCACATTTGCAGGATATACCCCTAATATGGTGGGACAGTTGGAGACTCGAGTGACCGAGCTCGAGGCGAAAGCGGCTGAGGCGCAATAACTCCTGCAATCACAGGACGACGAGATTGCCCGACTTAAGGAGCGATTGGCTCGATCTCAGGGTGAGACCTCTGTGCAGGACAAGGCCAGGCAAAGGGTTGAGATGGAGAGGGAGACCGAGACTGAGGCCGAAGGCCATGTCACGGGTGCTACCGAAGATGTTGGTGGGGTTTTCGAGACGTCTACCCTAGATATGCTGTCAGGGATGGACGGTAGTGAGTCTCCTCTCCTGGATCTAGAGGACCTGGGTTTGGATGACAATATTGGTGAATTCGTGATGGCTATCGGTGCAGCCTCTAGAGGTCCTCCCTAATTTGTGAACTCGGTTTGCATATGATTTTGTATATATTTAAGTTTTAGTATTTGAATTGGTTAGTTTCGTCTTTGCGTTTTTCTTTTGTTTCGTGAAATGCCGACCTAAATTGACAAGTATTCACTTTCATGGTTGTTTTATTCGTGATTTCATCGTAGTTTAGCACATTTTAAAATGCGTTGGGGTCGCAAGAGAGTACGAAAGCGTTTTTTTTTACTTTTGAAATGCGTTAGTTTGAGCCGGGAGTTGGATCAGATAGTACGTCGATTAAAACATTTTAACTCGAGACGGACAGAATGTGAGGGGTCAACGTGTTCTGAACGAGTGCATTGGAAGGCGAGTGTAGTTGTTTCGACATTCATAATGAGGCCGAAGCCAAAATCTAGGCTACTTTTGAAAAAAAAGTTAGACCACTTTTTTGCATATTCATGACAGTGTCATATTGGGCTATAGACGTGACATGACAATAACCGTTAAAGGTAGACCACTTTTTTGCATATTCATGACAGTGCCATATTGGGCTACAACGTGACTTGACAATAACCGTTAAAGGCTACAACACGCCTAGGTGGGGTAGCCTATCCCCCTAAAAGAAAAAATGAGAAGACGTTTAAGTTCGGTGTGTTCGATGGGTGAGATGTGACCTCGCAGCTCTTGCATGGGTATTTCGGTCTCCGGAGAGGGTTTTAGTCACCTCGAGAGGTCGTTCCCGACGTCTAAAATGTCAGGTGGTATTTGTGGTGGCAACGTGGGATCGATGTCTCTATTTTGGGCCGCTTGAGAGGCTGTCTGCTTAGGGATAGACGCCTTCTAGGCTAAGGATGTCGGGTTCCGGGTCGCTTGGGCTCGGGCGGCTGGAGATTTAGGCGCCTGGGCTCGGGCGGTCAAGGCCCTGTTTATGGAAATTTTCGTGGTTTCCTAATTATGGTGGGATTAGGGCTATATATACGGGTTAGGGGTGCTTGTTTTAAAAATACTAAAGTATCCATAGTGTCTAGAATATCCATACTTGGGGTCATGTCGGGTTTCGGGAATCTTTTGACCGAGTGGGCAAGTTGTTTTAAGAAATGTAATTTCGAGGTTGGTTCAAGTGATGGTTTTTCTGTGGTCAATGCGTTAAGGCAGGTTAAGGTGCAGTATAACTTTTATTTGGCATGTACTGAATTTAGGGACGTGAGAAGATACGTTTTTGCTTTTCCCGCGAGTCGGGAACTTGATGCCATTGGTGGATGGTCCTCGGTTCGGCCTTGCGTGCCTTTGGGAGATGACGCTTTTGTGGAACGGTTTCGTCATTTTTTGGACTTTTCCTCGTTAGAGGAGGCTAGTGTTTTCTTCGGGAAGGATGGTATTGACCTAAAGTTGCTACTTAGGACATTTTCACCGATGGGTCCCTATGAAATTTCACCTCTAGCTTGTAGACGGGCTTTCTATATTGCGGTGGCTTGCTACTATCTTTTCGAGGATGCGCTAGTGCATGATGGTTGGGGTAATCCCAGGGTTTTGGACGTCGTTATGGGGATGGAACATGGACGATCGCCCTCTCTGCTTATTTCGGGTGAGCTCATTCTAAGTCTTGACACTCGTGTTCGGCTACGTGGGACTTCTTTTAGGGATTCTAAAATGATCTTGCAGGTATTGTAAAGTGCTACTTTTTGTTTGTCATTTTTTTTTGATTGTTTTGTTTGAAGCTCACTATAGCTTGAGGTTTCGACATTGTGTTGGGATTTGTGCAGCTTTGGCTACAGGAGAGGCTCGGCTTGGTGGACCCTCCTCGGTCTGTTAAGGGTTATAGCTATAAGGGTTTCACGGGTCGTAAGATGGTGGATGTGTGGAACGCCGGCCATACCGAAAAGAAGTGGCATTCTTATTTAGTCGAGGGGCAAGTGGCTATTAGATGGACGGTTTAATGGTGGCAAATTAGTGGGCAAGCCGGGTTTCCTTTTTCGTCCTCGACTCCGGCTATGCTACTACTATCTTTACGGGACCCAGTTTATGTTTATCCGGGTGAGTTGTCGAACTAAATGGGGGTGAGGCCCATCACCTCAGATGCTGCTAAGGGTGTTTCAATGTTCGATTCGTGGACAGAGAATTCTTTTAGGGAATTTAGGTTATCTTGGGAACATAAATTCTCGCATCCCGTTGTTATGGAGGGTGTTCGGTCGACTAATACTACGTCCTTCCGGCAGGGAGTTTATGAGAACTCGTCGGGACAGAGCAAGTCAAAGATTAGGAAGTCCTCGATACTAGAGGATAAAGAGGAAATTCAAGAAGACATCGCTAAGCGCCTGACCAAAGACAGCGTTACCGATCCTAGTGCCGTCAGCTCATCTACACAGGCCAAGACTGAGGAGACTCGTATTGAAGTTGCTAATGATGAGAGGAAACATGGTTCGCTGAGCTCACCTTTGGCTAAGGCGGTGGAAGCTTGTGTTAAGAAGGGTCGATGGTGAAAACCCGAACAAGCATGCCCATATGGTGATGGAAAAGAAGTCGTTGGACCGGTAGAGCTCAACCGTTTCATATTATATTCTATTAATTTGTATTATGTGGCGTATTATTACTAGTTTTTGTGGAGTTTTGACACGTTGTCCTTTTCCGGAATAGCCGGGTGTCCGATGCTCGATGTAAAGGCCTCGACAAAGGCTCGATTTAACCATTTTTTTATATATTGTTGTTTAATGAGAAGCACATTTTTTTTCGTTTTATATTTTTTTTTGTGGTGGCTCGCAACTCGATTCTTCATTTTGCCCGGAGCGCCCTTTTGGGTTTTCACTCCATCCTCGGCTCACCTTTTTTTTTTGACGGCTCGCAACTCAATTCTTCATTTTGCCCGGAGCGCCCTTTCGGGTTTTCACTCTGTCCTCGGCTCGTCATTTGTGCTTCGTCATTGAATCACTCATTAACTGGAGCGTGGAAAAAGGTTCCGGTTTGCACGTGAATCGAGTAATCGATTTTGTTATTTAGTTGGTTGTACCCGAGGAAGGGTTGCCTACGTATCCGTGTTTAAACGGAATCAAACCATGTTCGTAGTTCTTTTAAATATGAGTGATGTTGCTTTAGACTCGCTATGCCAATTATCGATGCGGATTTTATTTTATTTTATTGTGCGGGTTTTCACCCTACCTTAGAGATCAGGATGAGTTTTTTGGGATATTTATGGGTAGCTAGTATCGTTTGAGTTGATCCATGTTGGTTGGGGTTGAGAATTCTTGACTATCTAGGTCGGTGAGGATTACAGCGGCCCCCGAGAGTATTTTCTTGACGAGGTAGGGGTCTGCCCAGTTTGGTTTGAATTTCCCTCTGGGATCGACGGGAAGAGGTGCTCTAATGGATTTGACTATTAGATCTCCCTCATGTATGTTTCGGGATTTTACTCGTTTGTTAAAGGCCCATTGTATACGTTGTTGGTAGGCTTGTACGTTGGTCAGTGCGTGTATCCTAAGGTCATCTAGGAGTACTAGCTCATCGTATCGTTTTTGGTTCCATTCTTCTTCGGGGATGCCGCTTTCGGCTAGTATCCATAGTGAGGGTATTTCTTGGTTGCACGGCTTCAGAGCCGTAGGTTAAGTAATATGGGGTGGCCCCAGTGGATGTTCGGTAGGATGTTCGGTATCCCCATAATGCGAAGGGTATTTTGCTTGGCCAATCCTGGTAGTTATCTATCATTTTCTTAAAGATTGTGGTGATGGTTTTGTTTGCTACCTCCACAGCCCCGTTTGTCTGTGGTCTATAGGGTGAGGATTTGTGCCTTTGGATTTTGTATTTTCTCAAGGAGTTTTTGGGTGTCGGCCCTGAAATGAGCCCCCTGATCACTGATTATTCCGTGAGGTATACCGTAGCGGCAGATGATCTTGTTTTATAGGAATTTGACTACTTGTTTGGAGGTCAGTACGGTGTAAGAAGCGGCTTCTACCCATTTGGTGAACTAGTCGACGGCCACCAGTATAAAACAGTGTCCGCCGGTCCCGGATGGGTATACTTTTCCTATGATGTCAATTCCCCAAGTAGAGAAGGGCTAGGGTGTGGTTATGGTGTTAAGAGGATAGGGTGGTAGGTGTTGGATGTTGGCGAATATTTGGCAATTATGGAAGTGACGGACATGACGTCGAAAGTCTGCCTCTAGGGTGATCCAGTAATAGCCTAGTCTAATTATTTTTTGGGCTAATAGGTGTGCACTCATGTGGGGTCCGCACTCTCCATCATGTATTTCTTCTATGACTCTCTCGGATTGGGTTTTGTTTACGCACTTAAGGAGGACTCCTTGTGGGGTTCGTTTGTAGAGTAGCCCTTGGTTCAGGACGTAGTGGGCGGCTTGTATTCTTAAGGCTCTTTTGTTTTTGGTGTTTGTGTTGGGTGGGTATGATCCGTTGGCTTTAAAGGTAAGGATTGCTTTGTACCAAGGTTCCTCGGAGGTATCGTCGGTTTCAAGGTTATGGATGTAGGCTGGTTGTTCGCTTCTCTTTACACAAATAGGCATAGAGAAAAGATGGTCAGGCATGTTTATTAGTAAGGCTAGTTTGGATAGGGCGTCGGCAAATTCGTTTTCGTCACGGGGTATGTGTATGAAGTTGATTTCTGTGAATTCCTTAGATATTGTTTCTATTTCAGTTTGGTAGGGAGTTAGGCTTTCGCTGTAAACCTTCCAAGTGCCCGTGGCTTGGTTGATTACTAGGGATGAATCTCCATGTACTCTAAGGTTCTTAACTCCCAGAGCTATGGCGGTTTTTAGTCCCATTAGGCAGGCTTCGTACTTGGCTGCGTTATTGGTAATGGGGAAGTCTAGTTTGATTTATATGGGTATGTGATCAACTATTGAGGATATCAAGACGACTCCCACGCCATACCCCCTCGCGCTCGAGGCGCCATCGAAATATAGATCCTATGCTTTGCTTTCGGCGAACAGGATGTCCTCGTCAGGGAAGGACCAGGTGTCGGTTGTGGATGTTTCCACTACTGGGTTTTCTGCAAGGAAATCGGCTACGGCTTTATCTTTAATGACCTTAAGGGGTGTGTATGTTAAGTAGAATTTCGCTAAAATAAGGGTCCACCGGGCCAATCGCCCGTTGAGGACAGGTTTCTCGAAGATGTATTTGATGGGATCCATTTTCGAGTATACGTGCACGATGTGGCTAAGCATGTAGTGCCGGAATTTTTTGGTTGACCATACTAGGGCAAGGCATGTTCTTTCTAGGGGTATGTATTTTGTTTCGTACTCGAGGAATTTTTTGCTAATGTAGTAGATGGCTCTCTCTTCCTTGTCAACGGTCTGCGCTAGCATTGCTCCCATTGAGGTTTCGGTTACGGTAAGGTAGAGGGAGAGGGGTAGCCCCTTTTTGGGAGGCATTAATACTGGGGGTTGTGCTAATATCTTTTTTACTTTCTCAAAGGCTCTTTGACATTTATCATCCCAGATGGTGGGTTCGGTTATTTTGAGCTTTTTGAAGATAGGTTCACAAACCATGGTTAGTTTGGCGATGAAACGGCTGATGTATTGGACCTTACCCAGAAATACTCTGATCTCCTTTTCGTTTGATGGTGCGGGCATGTCTAGCAAGGCTTTTATCTTGGATGGGTCAATCTCGATTCCCCGCTGGCTCACTATGTGACCTAAAAGTTTCCCAGATGTAACCCCGAAGGCGCATTTTTGTGGGTTAAGTCTCATATTATATTGGCGTAGGCGCTTGAATAATTTTTCGAGGGCCGGGACGTGCCCTTCTCGGTTTTGGGATTTGACTATCACATCGTCTACATACACCTCGACTTCTTTGTGCATCATATCATGTAAAAGTGTGGTTGCGGTTCTTTGGTAGGTTGCCCCGACATTCTTAAGCCCGAGAGGCATCACTGAATAACAATAGGTTCCCCAGGGCGTGGTGAAGGGTGTTTTAGACATGTCCTCTTTCGCCATTTTTATTTGGTTGTACCCGGCGTACCCGTCCATGAAGGAGAGCAGGGTGTGGTCTGCGGTGTTATCTACTAGGATATCTATGTGAGGTAAGGGAATGTCATTTTTTGGGCTGGCTTTGTTAAGGTCTCGGAAATCTACACAGACTCGGATTCTTCCGTCCTTTTTGGGGACGGGGACTATGTTGGCTACCCAGTCAGAGTATTCGGAAATGTGTATGAATCCGGCTTTAAATTGTTTATCTACCTCTTCTTTGACCTTAAGGGCCCATTTGGGTCGCATGCGACGCAGCGTTTGTTTTAACGGTTTAAACCCGGGTTTGATTGGGATTCGATGTTTGGCGATGTCTCGGTCTATGCCTGGCATGTCCTTGTAGGACCATGCGAAGACGTCTTTGTATTGTGTGAGTAAGCTTATGAGTTGTTCTCTTTCAACAGGATCTAATTTAAGGAGGTTCCTATTTCGAGGGTTTGGGCTTCTAGGGGGGTTCCAATGTTTATGGATTCGGTGTCTTCGATTACTGGGGCGCCTAACTCTTGCCTAGCTAATTCTCTCAAGGTTTCTGGTGGGAGGTAAGTGTTGTAAAAATTATCCTGATCATTTTTGTTTTGTTCGCTATCGATAATGGCATTGCATGTTAAGTGCGACAAGTCATAAGTGAAAGTATTTTTATTATTAGTTAAATCGAGCATGTCAAAGACTTTTGATAAGGAGACCCTCTGTTCGTTTGACAGAGATAACGTTATTGGGATTTCCGGGACAGGCCTCGGTTCATCCTGAACGGACCCGAATGTAGATGGGAGATAAACAATACTAGACTCTTGGCCTGTTTCAGACTCAGATTCGGACTCAGACTCGGACTCTGTTTAGGATTCGGACTCGGACTCTTCGAACATCCTCCCTTCTCCTGTAGTTAGCCTGAACCTCCTACCATTCTCGTTGACCCATGTGACGGATTTCCTCCACCCCCTACCTTCTTGGTCTTCCTTGGTATCGACGATAAGGGATATGGGGTCGAATTGCTTGTGGGTCATGAC
This sequence comes from Agrostemma githago, assembly GCA_958450325.1. Classification (NCBI taxonomy): domain Eukaryota; kingdom Viridiplantae; phylum Streptophyta; class Magnoliopsida; order Caryophyllales; family Caryophyllaceae; genus Agrostemma; species Agrostemma githago. The sequence continues at coordinate 29,478,311 of OY288250.1, read as the reverse complement.
CTTATTGACTAGCTCATTGGGATCTATGGGGATGAAGCGTTCTTCCCCGAATAGTAGGTTGTTGGCTAGACCATCCATGCAAGGTGTGGTTTTGGGTCTTGGGGAATATGGATTGGTTTCCGGGATGAAGTAACAGTCTTCGAATATTTCTATCCCGGGGTGTCGTACGCCCTTGATGTAGGTTGGTTCGGAAAATTCCATATAAGGTTTGTTGTCACCTTCCTTTACGAAGCATCCATTTAGGGTGAGGTCATATGGAGGAATTTGGATGCCTTCAGTTTTACGTGTGCGCATGATAGCCATGCGCTCGCGTATTTCGTTTTTTGTTGCGGGGTACCCGAAACCTATTGTGTGAGTTTGTCCGATGGGATCTCGGAGTTCGCTCGTGGTTCTGGGGTTCTTCCCTAGTGATAACCCCGGGAAATGCCCTTGTTGCCTCATTATGTAGTTAATGACTAGGTTTGAGTATTGATCGAAGTCGAACGGGGCTAAGTCTTGCTCTAATAGGTTTACTACATGGAATCCCCTTAACTCAATATCGGCGTCTTCCTTAACTTGCGAGGTAGTGGCTTTTTCTACGAAGGATTTCATGAGGGAGGCATGGATGGTGATTATTTCACTGTTGAGGGGAACCTTCACCTTTTGGTAAAGGGTGGATGGTACAGCTTTAATTTAAAGGCGTGAATCCAAGGTCGCCCTAGGATCATGTTATAGGAACTGGTTTTAACGTCTAAGACTTGAAAATCCATTTTCCTCTCTATGGGCCTTACGATGGTGCTAACGGTCGCCACTCCCATGACCAGGCGCCGTGTACCGTCATAAGCGCGCACTCCGAATTCAGTGGGTATGAAGTCGGTGTCTGACATTCCTAAAGCGCGGGCGGTTTTGAGAGGGATTACGTTTACGACGGAACCGTCATCCACAAGGGTCATGGGCACCTTTTTGCCTAAACAGGTTGCTGTGACGTAAAGGGCAAGGTTGTGCTTTGGTCCAAAGGGTGGGAGGCCCTCATCGGAGAAGGTTATAAGGTCTTTTAACTCTTTTGTTTCTTGAAGAACATGTCCTATCATATCCTCGGGTGTAATGGTTGGGGATATGTTCATCCTCCCTAAGACTTGGACTAGGGCCATACGGTGATTATAGGAACTGGCTATGAGTTGCCATATGGAAAGATCAGTTTTGGCTTTTTGTAGCTGTTAGACTATTTGTACTTCGGTAGTGGTAATAGGGATTTAGTCAGTGGTAGAGGTGTTTTCAGGAGTACGGTCAATGATTGGTATGTCAACTGTGACGTTTTGGTAAGGTCGCCCAGATCTGGTGACGTGGCTTACGTCTTTGGTTTGGAGGTAGTTGGAGGGATCGTGACTATTGGCTCATGGATATAGACATCGTCATAATCGTCCGCCCATACCCCATGGATGGTGTGGTCGCGTTGGTACTATTCATAGTTGACTGTGCCGAATTGGATGTGTGGTGGATTCTTAAGAGGGGGGAAGGTTCCTTCCTTGATCAGGTTTTGGATGGAATATTTTAGTTTGGTGCAGGATTAGGTGTTATGACCAGGTCCTTGGTGAAAAGAGCAGAAAGCTTTGGGATCCCATGATTTTCTTCTTTGTCCCAAAGGGGTCTCGGGTGTTGGCTCTAGAGGGGATAGTAGATTATGTCGGATGGCAAGGGTTAAAGCTTCGTCATATGGGATGTCTAAGCTGGCGAACTCTCTAGGGGTTTTCTTCTTTTGGGAAGCCTTATTCTTGTTCACTTGGACTGATAGGGGATTTCGGGTTTTGAGCGCGAGGGAGTCCATCCGCTCGTTAAGGTTATGGATAAAGTCCTGGATGTCGGTTATGGAGTTGATCAGGTTGCAAACCATATGAGTTAAATCTTTGACGCTAAAGTTTGGGACGGTAGTCATGATGGAGGATGTTCTCTGCAAGATAACATCGGAGGTCAGGAAGGATCCGTCGGACGACTTAGAGACTCGAGGAACGCTCGTAACTGAGCGGCACGGAAATTAGACCGTCGATTCGCGCGTGTTTGCGGTCATCGTTTCAGGGACTCGGGTGTTTCAGACTCTTGGTGTATTCGGCAGAGCGCCTAATAAATCTATGTCTCTAAAACGAGACGATCTGACACAAATCTCGGAGATGAGATTTAAAGAGGACTTTCTCTAAACGAGACGACCCAAAATGTAAGACCTCAAGTAGAGATGACCCTAGCAATTAACACAGACAGTTAATCACACGGTTGTACGACGTAATGAATTGATCGCGATCCCGGCTCAAGATCAAAGAGTTTGGGCATATTTTTTTCGAAACGGATGGTTTTTTTTTTGAAAATAAACTTTTTCTGAAAACGAGAGTTTGCAAAAAAAAAATGGTCCTATGATTGCTTAGTGACACCGTTCGTGATATGTGTAAAGTGTTGCTATGCATTTGTCGGAAACTCGACGATAGCAAAAGTGTTCAAGATGGTCTTACAAAAGGAGCGCGATTCTAAAGGAACCGGTTTTGAAAAGGATGAGGTCGTGTTTCTACCGGAACTACTATTAATTAGTTAGCTCGGTATTAGTGGTGTATATGGTGTTCGTGACGGAACGTGACGTCCGTGACGGTGCTTTGGAAGGTGTGACTAAGTTCTCATTATTGAATTTAGGTAGTGAATAGTGTTTTTAGAAAAAAAAAAACTTTTTAAAACAAGTGTCCTGTGCTCGTCGGTTGCATTAACTAGCGTTTTGACGGTGGGGGTGATATATTGTGAAAAGTGTTTTGAGGGTGTAATCGTTTTGGGTTCCTTGACTTCATTGATTGATGAAGCTTCGGTTGTACCAACGGTATGTGAAAGAAAACGTTTTTTTTTTGAAAATAAAGTGTGACCCTTCAAGGTACCTCGACCCCATCGATTGGGAGTTTTGGTGGTATTAACGGTACTTGTTGTTGGCGGGTTTTATTTTGGCCAAGGTGATGGTGCTTGTAAGTTGTAAAAATGTTTTTTTTTAAAGATCTGCCGTGATGACATTTTTTTTTCTTTGAGAAGAAATTTTTTCAAATAAACATTTTAGGTTGGCCGGAAAATCCCTTGTTTTCTTCGAAAAGAGAGATGATTGATTTTTCAAAATTCTTTGAGTGTCGTACCGTCTGTTTGGACCATTCGCTTACTTTATCCGCGGGATGTGCGTTAGGCGGCCAGAGCGTCAACCGAGGATCTCCCGGTGTTTCCATAAGGATCTTACCGCGAAGAGGTCGATTGGTCCTAATATCGGTTAGGGTGGGCTTTTTAGGGCCAAAACCTGTATTGACCACAACAGGAAACTAGGAAATGAGCTTCACTGACCTTGTTCACCGCTAGAAACTTGTTTCCAAATCCCCAGTGAAGTTGCCAAACTGTGGACATCCGTCCGCATCGCCCAGCACCCAGCCCACGCCCGCGCGGGACCGACCCGGTTTTTCAATCGCGGCGGCCACTCACGCGGCCCCCTCCCAGTCCGGGACCGGTCCGATCTCGCGTTGGGGGCGATATGTCGGATGACGATTCGGACTTGTACTAGACGGGCGCAGGCGCCCGTGTTTCCGTGGGAATCGATCGAGTCATGGTTGTAAATGTTTAAAGGCCGATATGTTTGGTACGGCGACCTTTTTAGTGAACTGAATTCGTTGCCGATTTGTGGAGTCGCCACCGAGTCAATTATGGGGACTCGGAAACCGTTCAAGTCAACTTTGATCCTTAGCCGGCTCAAAGCTGAGTGGCACGGGACCTAAAGATAAAGACTTGTACCCTTAAGCACTCCATGCCTAGAATGACTCTCATTGCCAATGGTTTCGGACATCCGGAAACCTTCGATTCTAAGTAAAGGGTGAGGCTACGTATTGAGAAGCCAACGTCCGATAGACATCGACACCCAATCCCGCCCGCACTATAGCGGCCTCTACTAATCAATCGGTGGGCTGATAACTTTGTTTCCTAGTTGTGGCGGAAGTACGGTAACATCCGTTGTTTTAAACCCTATACCTTTTGCTATGTTGGTTGTTTAAGGACAAGTAGGTTTTGTCGTCGAAGTAGTTGTGTTTACATTCTTTGCATGTGATTTCACGTGACAAGCAGACCATGAAAAGATGCACATAGGAGAGTAGAGGGTACTAATATTATAAGTATTAGCAAGTCAGTTTTAACGTGATAATACGGATATTAGTCGTTCTCGTGGTATACCTTACCTGGTATTCTTCTTAAGATGCGTCGGTCCGACATTAATAGGGATGCATCGAACCTTATAAGGTGAGCACCGAGACTAATGCGGAACCCGACCATCACTTTGTTCAGTTTTAGCTTATTTACGTTTTTGATTTCCGTGTTAGATGATTTAGCATGCGATTATAAGGTCATAAAAGCAATAAATCATACGAAAGCGGTGAATGCGAAATGTAAGTAAATCACATAGTGAGGAGTTGCACTCTCGAAGTATACACTAAACGGGACACGATGCAAGGATAGTTGAGAACGGATCTCAGAACTACTCGAGTCTATTTAGAGTGTTTTAGTGTTTATGATTGAAGTTGGGACGTTACGTGTTTTAGTAAGTGTCGTGGACCTAGCGTCCACATTTGATATATTATCGTAGCGCATAATAATAAAGGTGTGAGAATGTAAAGTTTTGTTTAGATGACAACCTAGTGACGATTCGACTTCAAAGGCGGATTCTCCTAGCTCACCTGGTGATTTTGGCAGAGTTCCGTTACCGTTGGCTCTTCCTGCGGCTATTCCGGCAGAGCCCCGCTACTACTTGTTAGTTCTGCGGCTAATCCGGCAGAACTCCACTAGAGTCGGTGTAGCTAGTCGATCACAAGCACCTTGGTATCGAGTGGAGTGCTCGAAGGTGAGGAGTAGCATCGATTTCGCTTTCGGGACTACGATCGAGTGGATCGTTTGCTATGGGTGTCGGAGTGCGAGCCCAAGCGAAATACTCTTAACGAGTCAAAGAGAGAAGGGAATTGAGAAGTTGTGTCGAAATGAAGGGGTAGAGGGAGGTATTTATAGGTGTTTTCGGTCCTCGTCACCCGGATGGGCGCCAGAGTCCAGACGCACCAGGACTCAGGCGCCTGGGCTTAGGCGTGTGGAGGCTCAGGCGCGCCAGGTGAGGCGCTCGGGATTTTGAAGATACGATTTTGATATTTTCCAAAACCGAGGTCAGCGTATAATACAATGCTTGGGGATTAAGTCTTCCCCGCTTTGACCTAATGTCGTTGTGCCTCAAGGGGCTTCGGGTGCGCGTCCCGAGGTTCGCTTGGCGCGGTGCTGACTCGGTTCGTGTTTCAGGACCGAATCGGGGTCCCAGTGTCGGAATTTACTATAATTAGTGTCTATGCGACCGTAATGACACGACTATGGCTGCCTTGATGTTATTTTAATTTTTTCGAGTAATTATTTGACCCGTTCTATAGAAAAACTATCTAAAACATTGCGAACCCGTGTCGCGTTGCAGTCCGATCGTCATCGGGTGTTTGTTGGGCACTCCTGTAGCCACTAGGTCCCAATCTGGGTGTCCACAATAGCCTGCATGTCTTATATATTCAAAAGATTCGCATGATGAACCGAAATCACTTCATGTGTATCTCACATTTTATACATGTCCATTTGTAATGTGACACGCCTGCTTATCTGTCAATTAGATAACCTAAACGTTATACTACATTGATTATTCGAGGTCGTGTAGAAGGATGGTTCGGTCACTCCCACTAAGTGGCCTGGGATCGTTTTGTATTTTTGTAAATTTTGCAGGATCTCAAATTACTAGGCTTACAGGTGAAACGTGTGCAAGTGAGAAGTAGTCTTGCTTAATTTTGAATTTTCTATTCACGCGTCCACATGTAACCTTAAGCAATATTAAACTCGTACTTAAAATTGTAATTCATTATGATGTTGTAAGTGACAATAATCGGTTCTTGTATTAATGAAAGACTCACTTGAGTCGACGACTTTAATTATTACCATTTTTTGCGATTTAATTATTTTCAGCCTTATTAATTAATGTCATTGGAAAAACTGGGTTGTTACATTCCTTTTCCTTTTTCCATTTTTTATTTTTTATATATTTTTTTTTTCTTTGTTACTTTCTGTTTTCTTTTTTTTGGTTATTTTTTGTTAGTTTTGTTTTTTCTTTTGGTAAATATGGAGTAAATAATCGATTTTACATCATCAATAATTGAATTAGAAGACAAAATCGAATTCGGAAACGATTGATCAACTAAATTAATGCGGTAAAACAAAAGAAGTGTAATTGAATCTCAAGGTAAAAGATAAAGTTTATACAAGGGTATAATGGACAAATTTTAGGAAAATTTGTTAGGATTGAGTAAAATTTTAGGTTAATCTATATGCAACTCTATATACTTCGTCGGTTATTCATTATTCTAAAATACTGCTCACAAATAATATAAAAGTGTGGACATGACATATGTCCACCCCGACGCGGCCACGCGCGAGTTTGGGGAGGCGAATGAATCTCATGTGAGATGGATCTCGGATTGAAATTAAAATCTAAATGGAGTCACCACCGAATTTTGTGGAAATTTGGACCCGTTCGAACGCACTCTATATCTTAGTGGTCCGTGCACAAAGTACGGCCCATTCCGATTTCTTAGTTGGCAACATGCTTGGCAAACAATGTCCACCGGTACCGGAGGGATTTATTTTCCCGATTATGTCGATACCCCATGTTGAAAATGGCCAAGGCAACGTCATGGTATACAACAGAGATGATGGCATATGTTGCACTTTTGCGAAAGTTTGACAGTTATGGCAATGCTTGCCGTATAACTGGTAGTCGGTTTCCATATTATTCCAGTAGTATCCGAGCCTCATAATTTTTCGTACTAACATCTGGGCATTCATATGTGGTCCATTTTCACCATCATGTACCTCGGCCATGACCTTCTCAGCCTTAGATTTATCAACACATAGGAGAAGAACCCCTGTGACGTCTTTTTGTATAGTTGCCCGTCGTCGGTACGGACAAACTGGGTTGCTAGCCTTCGTAAGGCTTTCTTGGCTCGACTGTCGGCCCCGGGAGGATATTCCCCGTTTGTCAGGTAGGTTAGCACAGCTTGATACCATGGCTCGGGATCAGGTATCTCGATGTCTTCAATGTCATGGATATATGCCGGCTCGGATCGTCTTTCGACACAAATCGGCATTCTGGTTAAGTGATCGTGAATATTCAACAAAGATGCCAATTTTGAGAGTGCATCTACAAACTGATTTTCTTCCCGAGGCAAGTATATATACTCCACCTTTTGGAATTGTTTCTCGAGATCCCTTACTCGTGCCTGGTAGGCCACGAGATTAGCGTTCCGAGTTTTCCATTTTTGAAGTGCTTGGTTAATGATCAAGGATGAGTCACCGTGTACTCGGAGGTTTGTGACCCCTAAATCGGCGGCGGTTTGTAGCCCATCATGGATGCGTGCTTCATACTCAGCGGCGTTATTCGTAACATCAAAGTCCAGTTTGATGGATACGGGAGTGTGTTCCCCTTTTGGCGAAATTAAAAGAATTCTGACTCCGAATCCTCGAAAATTGGATGCCCCGTCGAAGTATAAGTCTCATGTTTCAGTATCGGTATGAAAAATGTCTTCATCTGGAAAGGACCAAGTGTCGGTGTGTCCTTCTTCAGTTACCGGACTGTCAGCGAGAAACTCAACTACTACCCGGCCTTTGATGGCTTTTATCGGTACGAACTTTAAGTCGAACTCTGCCAACATTAGAGTCCATCTAGACATTCTGCCATTAAGAATGGGTTTTTCGAAGAGGTACTTGATTGGATCCATTTTGGATAATACTTGCACCTCATAGCTGAGCATGTAGTGTCGGAGCTTCTTAGTGGCCTAGACCAGAGCTAAACATGTTTTCTCGAGCATGGTGTACTTGCATTCATACTCTAAGAATTTTTTGCTGATGTAGTAGATAGCTCGTTCTTCGGAGTTAAGTGTCTGAGCTAGCATAGCCCCCATGGCTGTCTCGGTCGTTGTTAGGTATAACGACAAAGGCAAACCGGGTTGAGGTGGCATCAATACTGGCAGTGCAGACAAGATTTCTTTGATTTTATCGAAGGCGGTTTGACATTTATCGTCCCACAGTATTCGTTCTCCTATCTTCAGCTTCTTGAAAATGGGTTCACATACCATGGTTAGTTTTGAAATAAACCAGCTGATGTACTGGACTTTCCCGAGAAACCCTCTTATTTCTTTTTCGGTTTTAGGAGGTTGCATCTCGGTAATGGCTTTGATTTTAGCTGGATTGACTTCGATGCCACATTGGCTAACGATATGACCCAGTAATTTGGCAGATGTTACCCCGAAACTACACTTTTGAGGGTTTAACCTAATGTTGTATTTGCGTAATCGGGTAAAGAATTTTCTCAGGGCGGTGATGTGACTGTCCCTGTTTTTAGATTTGATGATCATGTCGTCCACATAAACCTCCACTTCCTTATGCATCAAGTCGTGTAATAAGGTTGTGGCGGTCCGTTGATATGTAGCCCCAGCATTGATGAGACCGACGACGTGACAGTATAGCAGTAAGTACCCCAAGGTGTAATGAAGGTGGTCATACTCATATCTTCTTCTGCCATTTTTATCTGGTTATACCCGGCATACCCATTCCATAAATGATAGAAGGGCATGATCAGTTGTGTTATCCACCAGTATGTCGATGTGTGGTAACGGAAAATCGTCTTTCGGGCTCGCCTTGTTTAGATCCCGAAAATCTACGCAGATACGTACCTTACTGTCTTTTTTAGGAACCGGCACGATGTTTGCAACCCAGTCCGGATAGTCGGACACTTGTATGAAGCCGGCCTTGAATTGTTTGTCGACTTCTTCCTTAACCTTGAGAGACCATTCGGGCCTCATTCTGCAGAGTTTCTGTTTGACTGGCTTGAACCCGTCTTTGATCGGTATGTGGCGCTCGGCTATCTCCCGATCTATCCCTGGCATGTCCTTGTAGGACCATGCGTAGACATCTTTGAATTCCTGGAGGAGCTTCGTGAACTGTTGTCTCTCCTCGGGATCTAAGGATAACCCTATCTTAAGCATCTGAGGTTCTAAGGTTGTTCCCACATTAATGCACTCGGTTTCCTCGATTACCGGGTTCCGGGATTCCCTTTGCTCTAGTTGCTCGATAAGATGTGGAGGTAGGGGTACGTGTTCGTCGGATTTCTCAATGTCATTGCACAAAACATTTTTGAAATTGGAAGCATTTTGAAAATAAGACAAGTCGTAAGCAGAACGGTTGTTATTATTGATTGAAAATTTTGAAAATAGCTCGAAAAGAGCAGCCATGTGATCATTGGTTAGTGGCGGGATAGATAAGGTGTTCGGGACAGACCCCGAAGCACCGGCAGCAGGAATAACTAAAGGGAGAGGGGTGGTTACAGGAGTGACTCTAGCACCGGACTCTCTAGACTCATCCTCAGATTCTGACTCAGACTCAGACTCAGGCATATCTCCTTCTCGAGTGATCAGCTTGTAGACTCGGCCCTGACTGTCGGTCCACTTGATCGTCTTCTCCAGGCCCTGTTCCCCGTCTCGGAGCCAACATCCGAGATTAGCTTAGTTGGGTCAAACCTATTGCTGCAAAGAATGAGGTTGACCAGGTCTTTCTTTGGAGTCAGGGTTATGGCCTCTTCCCCGAAAAGTAGTCCTAGCGCGGGCTCAGCATTGGCATCTTCAGATTGGATGAGGGCAAAGATGTCAGCCGGAATGTAGTTGCAGTCCTGGGCCAAGTGGGTCCCAGGGTGCACAGCATTGGGTTGGTATAGACCAACCCGGACAGCCCCGAATATTAGAGTAACAAAGTTGATAATATTTGCCCGGTCCACTTTTCCCGGGGTCATAGTGTACCCCCAGCCGAATCTAGACCCCCCCGTCATTTAGGACTTCAATAATTTTCACGACGGGAAGATATGGCCTCGAAGTAGCCCCGGGTAAATATCCTAAATTTTGTAGCATCTTATCGATGCTAGTTGTGAAGTAGGGTCGAAAAGATACTCTTCTTCGATCATTCCTACAAAATCGAATTCCCAAAGGTTCGAATGGTCCGTGGTGTTGCAGTTAGCCACGATTATAGAGGTTGCCTCTAAGGTGATGACATTATCTGGTAAGGGCAACTTGACTTTCCGGTGAAGGGTGGAGGATACCGCCTTGACAGCGTGGATCCATGGCCTCCCTAAGAGCAGGTTGAAGGAAGAGGTGACATCAATCACCTGCAATTCTAGCTCCTTTTCTACTGGGCCTGTTATAACAGTTAGCTTCACGACCCCAGCTACCGACTTCGGGCTCCCATCAAAAGCCTGGATGCTCTGAGAAGTCGGAATATAGTCGGCCTCGGTAATGCCGAGGGCTTTGGCGGTCCTCAAGGGGAGGACGTTGACTGCGGACCCATCATCGATTAGGGTCATCGGGAGATACTTCCCGCGGCAAATTACCGTAATGTAAAGGGCTAGGTTGTGGGTAGCCCCGAACGGTGGTAGATCGACTTCAGAGAAGGTGATAAGCGGGCCCTCTTTCTTAGCTTTGACCTTTAGGTGGGGTAGAACCGTGGCTACCATTTCAGCAGGAGTAGCCGAGGAGTCGATCTGGACTTGATCGAGGGCCTTAGTGAGTGCCTCTCGATGTTCTTGTGAGCTAACTAGAAGCTGCCATATAGAGAGGTCAAATCGGGTCTTCTTTAGTTGCTTTACGAGAGCCTTTTCAATGGTTGGCTCTTCAAGGACGACTTCCGTCCTGATTTGCTCAGTGACGGTTACCGAGGTAGGGGTATCCCTAGAGCTAGTGGCTTGATAGGGACGAGTAAGGTGGTTACTGGCTAAGTCCTTGGATTTAGCCTTTCTGATTTCCTCGGGAGTAATGGGGACAGCTTCCCCGTTGGTGAGGTAGACATCGTCCTCGTCATCGCACCAGATCCCGTTTATTTGCGGGATAAATGGAGAAATAAGGACGACCCCTAGGTCGGTCTACGTAGCGAGAGCCCGGACAAACCTAGATTACCCTACTACCTCCTTCACTCTAGTTCTTCCTCGACCATTCCGTTACCCCTTTGACCCTGACCTAATCCTAGCCCGTTTTCCTTATTTGTTTTCATCGTCACCTTAGTCATAGTCTAGTTTTCTCCCCTTTTAATCATTCTAGTTTAGCTTAGCTCGTTGACTTAGTCTCGTTTTTAGGTGACCATAGTCTAGGCTATACATTACCGTCCCCGTGGATTCGACCCGACTTGCCCTATCTACCATAGGATTAGCCGGTTATATTATTGACGGTTGGGATTCCACGACAAATCCCTACCATCAATTTGGCGCCGTTGCCGGGGATGGTGCTAGTTTAGACTTTGTTTTCCTAGTTACTTGACTTTGTCTTTGTGTTTGTGTTTTTCTTTTTTCTTTTTTGTTACCTTGCTTCTTGTGTGTGTGAAGTTTATTTCTCTCTTGTCTAGTGCCCAAAAAGCACTAGGCTTCTCACGTTTGTTCTTAGTCTACAGTTTGTGCTTAGAGGTGGTGACTATCTTCTTCTTGCAACTTAGAGCCGCTTTAACGGACGGTTGCTAGAGTGAGAGGTTTCCAACCGGGTATGGACTACGATTTTCGAGCAAGCATGGGGTTTGATCTAAACTCCACATACTCGGGAGCCGATATGAGCTACCCCTCTTCTTCCATGAACCAAAGCTATGACATGACGTCCCCCTACCACTATCAAGCTTCTTGGGGTAATCAAGACGGGTATGATCTTCAAGATTATGGAAATGGCTACCAACAAGTGAATGACTATAACTCCTACGATCATGGTGGCTATTACTCAAGCTATGATTGTGAACCCACCATGTTCAATCAAGATTCACCTTATGGAAGCCAATACCCCCAAAACCCACAATATTACCCTTCACCCCAACCACAATATGAACCCCATGACCCACAATACTACCAATCACCCCAACCTTGCTACCAACAATATGATGCCCCACCCTTTGCGCATCATCAAGATTTTCAAGGAGCTTTACAAGACCCCAATGATCACCAATTGCCCGACATGGAGGTGTTTCAATCGCTTCTTCAATTGCAAAAGAGCAACCAAGAAATGGCCATTCAAATTCAAAAACAACAAAATGATTTAATGGCCCAAATTCAAAGGGGAAACGAGGCGAGGAATGCTCAAGTAAATGCATTATCGGTTCAAACCGTAATGTTTTTATCCCGAGCATCACATTTAGATGAAGGATGCCCACTTGAGAGAGAGGAGCAACCTAATCACGAAGCCGCCGATGTAGTTCTCTTTGATAGAGAAATTTGCTTTGAAGAACCTCAATCGTCTACCCAAAAAGAGATGAATGAGGATATGACCCTTGGTGAAGGCATCGTTGGTGAAGAATTGGAGGAGGATAGTGAGTTGGATGGGTTGGTAGAATTTGTGAGGTTGTTAGGTGAGATTGATAGCCTCGAGTTGCCCTTGTGCGATAATGAGACTACGCATCAAGATCCCCTTGCTAGTACACCGAGAGATGGTTTGGAAGAGATTGAAACCGCCGGTAGAAGTTTCGATCCTCTCCTCCATGATGATGTGGGGCCGAGTGATGAAGATGGGGAACCACAACTTGAGGAAAGTGTGGGGGTGTGCAACAAGAAAATGGGGCCAAAGCCGCTTTTTGTGCCTTGTTTCTTGGAGATGAAGCTTGCTTGTGATTGGAGGCAATGCTTAGGGAGGAAGAGGTCGGTGAAGCTCGTAGGATGGAGAGACCCCGGAGACTACTTTGAAGACGATGTCGGGTCTTGGGATTCCTACTTATTGCCTCCTCCTTGGAGGCCGTGGAGGTCGGCTAAGCTCGAGCGCTTCTTGGGCCTTCACTATGATGTCGGTAGCACGTTCGACTTGCTCCTCCATGCCCTTGAGGGCTACGGTTGAAGGAGAGTCCACCATCCTAGGTTTGACGGAGTTCCTAAAGAACCGTCATGTTGTATATTCCCCTCCTCTCCTCTTTAGAGTACTTGTGCTTGTATTTGTGATTCTTGTTTCTAGGACTCTTTTGTTTTTGTGGGATTCTTGTAATTGTTTTGGTATTTTGATGAGCGATGTGAGGGAGTGAATTTGATGTGTATTTTGAGTTTATTGTGATAGGTGAAGTGAAGGTGACTCCTAGAAAGGAGTGGTTAGTGATAAAGCTCGGTTCGTGAGTAGGGGAGTCGGTTTTGGGATCACGGGAGTCATGAAGACCCTTCCCGACCGGGAAGGGTGTGTCGTCCCGACCGGGATGGGGCCGTCCCTATCGGGATGAGGGTGGCAAAAATCGAGCCCACTGGGGTGTCATCCCGACCGGGACGAGAGCTTCCCGATCGGGATGAGTGAGACTTCCCGACCGGCACCATCCATCCCGACCGGGATGGTCCCTTACTCCTTTTTGGTGCCTCTTCTTCGACATTTAAGCCCACCCAACCATCGTATACCCTCTCCCAACCTCCCTACCTTCCTTGCTCATATCATACCACCCATGTACCTCATTTACATACCTTAACCTCATTTCCTCCTCACTTTAGACCGATATTCACATCAAATCCCACCCCCTCGCACCATTACTACCTCTACCATGCGGTTCTATCAAGCTTGAAGCGAGATAGCAATGATGAAGACAAGCAAGTGCCTATATTGATCTATGAGACGATGGAGAGAGTGAGTTGCTAACCTATGGTACGGCAACTATCCTTTCTTTTCCGTTTTTTGTCGTTGCTTGTTTTCCTTTGTTTATTCCCTTCCCCTTGTACACTTTTGTGTCTTGATGTCATGGTGGCCTTCGAGGCCTCGGTAGTTGTTGCTCCCGACTCTCGATGATGTGACTACATCGAGAGTCATTTCAAAATCCAAATTTTTACAAGATTTTCACTTTCTTTTTTTGAGGATTTAGGCGGAATCCGGGTTAGGTGACTTGATTACACCTAGCCCTCCCCTCCCATTTCCTTTTACTTCCTTCTTTTTATTTTCTTCCCCCATCCATATCTTTTTCTCGTCTCGGCCCATGGTGACTTGATTACACCCCGGCCGGACACCTTCTACCTTTTCTTCATCTTCATTTTTGATTTTTAGCTTTATTTTCGTGGTTTCTTTTCTTTTTCTTTTGTCTCTCCGCACACTACGATTGAGCATATTAGGACATTGCTCGGTTTAAGTGTGGGGGAGCGATATTCTAGCATAATTAGCTTTATTTTCTTAGTTTTTTCGAAAAAAATCTTGAAAAAATTCTAAAAATTGAAAACTTTTCACAAAAATCAAAAAGATTTTTCTTTTGTGTGTTTTCCTTTTGTGTCATTGTGTCGTATATTTGTTTTGTGTGCGTGTTTTGCCTCCCTTTCCCTCATAGGTTGCTTTAATCGCCGTTAACTTTGGAAGGCTTTCAAGACTCCCGGTAACATCTTATCCCTTTTTCTTCTTTACCTCTTGCGGAGTTTGGAGGAGATTGTGATGTTGTGTGCTCGCGTGGAGCTTTGTAAAGTGTGGTTGATTTGGTGACTTGTTTGGAAATTCGGGGTGGTGTTTGCTTTGTTTATGTGTTTGTCTTGTTTTGTTTTATTTTGTTGCCTTTTTGTTTCTTTTTCTTTCGTTCTCGTTGAGTCTTTATTTTGTGTTATGTTTGTTGAGTATTGTGTGTAAATGGTTTTCGAAAACCCGGTTTAGAGGCTAGTGTGCGAGTGCTTACTTTCCCTTCCTAGTAGTGTAAATTGAGTCTTGGACTTTAATCTAGTAGAATGACCCTAAATCGATGAATTCGTTGGTCCTTTACCTTGAGTCCACCTAGCTTACTAGGGATTTACTGCGGGATTTGCACTTTTGACCATTATGAGCACCCACGGTGTGAAAAGGCCTTGGTTACCGAGTCTCGTCCCTTAGGTGACCGTGATTGGGATTGTTTGATTAGTCCAAGTTCTCCCCTTTTTGTGGGTTTGAAGGGAAGGCGACGTCCCGACTTACCCATTCACCTACCTTCTACACATATCACACAATAAAGTGCAATTTGTTGATTCTCTCTTTCTTAATTGTCGAGAAATGTCAAAAAGCCAAATCTTGCCAAAAAAAAAGGGCAAAGAAAAGAAAAGAAAGAAAAATGAAAGAAAGAAAAGAATGAAGAAAAAGAAAAGCCAAAAGCCAAAAAGAAAATAGAAAAGAAAAAGAAATGGCATGGCAACAAACAAGGCAAAAATACAAAAAGAAAAGGATGCCAAAAAGAAAATCATCTCACAAAAAGATCCTAACCCCAAAAAATAAGCCTTTTTCCGACTTTTGCCGTGAAGAGCCTACCAAAGGACCGAGTCCCTAGGAAGGATGATAGCGGCATTAGTCGGTCTTCCCTCATTTTGCAATATTTCCACCTTTTTACTTGGATTAGTTGAGCGGTTTTGGACATGGGATGACCCTCTTGGCTCATGGCTAAAGGGGGCGGGGTCTCACTTACCTACAGTGTCGACTAACACCGTGGTCCATCACTTTCCACTCCGCCGATCGTCCCGTAGTACGTTCTTAGAAAGTTAGGAGGAATCTAGGTAAGTTACCAACGTTTCTGTTGCTTTGTCATCATACTATTAGGGTTTAGTTCACCTTGGTTTGTATTGCTAGCTTGGGAACGTTGTCACTTGCCTCGAGTCCTAAACCGATGCTTCTTTCACCGCTTGTTTGAGGGAAGCGGTATTTGTTTTCTTTTGGGTGCAACCGATTATGTGTTTGTTTGTGTGTTTTGTGTCCGGTTGCATCCACAGTTTTGTCGCAAGACCCGACTTGCCTTGCGGAGTGCACTTTTCCTCTAAGTGTACTCGCGTGAGTTGAAAGGGCGTAGGGTGCGCTAATACCCATTCGGCTAGTTTAGTAGTTAGTATGTGTTTACTCGAGGGCGAGTAAGGGTTAAGTGTGGGGGAGTTGATAAGTGTGGTTTGTAGTGCCTAATTGTTGTGTTTTGGTCCCATTTTCCTTGTGGAATCGCTCCTTAGGAGCGGTTTATGGGCTACTTATGCTTCCTTTAGTTCGTTTCAGGTTCCCGAGACCATTTGTGAAGAGTTGGAGCGATTCTGACTCTATACATACACTTTTTGGAGCCAACGAGGTGAAGGAACGATCACTCGATGCCTTGGATTCGACCCCGAGACCTTGGGACCCAATCCCGAGCCTCCGAGACCCGATCCCGAGTCCCGAGAATCGATGAGAAGCCCATGAGATACAAGGAGGGACCCTAGAGCTCTTATTGGAGGCCTACAAGACCCTTCCCGGGCGGGATAGTGGCCTTCCCGATCGGGAAGGGGTGTACAAAGCGAGAGGTTGCTGTCTTGAGCCGTCTCGGCCGAGACCAACCTTGTCTCGGTCGGGACCAAGCCTTCCCGGCCGAGATGGGTCCTTCTCGGCCGGGACGGGCCTGCTGCAGCTCCGCCTTGTTTTCTTTCTTCTCCTTTCTACTTGTAACCCTATATATACCCCCCTCTTGTATTAAGACACCATCTTATGTTATATTCTTCACCTCTCCAAAAACCCTAGACTACTTTAGGTTAGATTAGATTAGATTAGTGTAGATTAGTCGATAATTAGTAGTTAAACTTAGATTATTACTTGTATTAAGGGAATTCTTCAAGACCCATTCAAGATTAACAACCTTGGGTGTTTGTTTTGGGTTTTTCTTCATTAATGCAAGTTTTGTTCTTTCTTCTCCTCTAGTTTGGTATAATCCTTTTCCCTTCCTTTTAATCTTGTTTATGTTGTTCAAGTTTTAATCTTTGATTGTTGTTTTGTTTATTGTTCATTGTTTTTGTTAGTTTCATTATATATGTTTTGATGTTTATGTTGGATCTTCTTGTTCTTGTTAGTTGTAGTTTGATTATGTTAGAGCAGTGTTCTTGCTAGGGTTAGTAGGTTGATTAGGGTGTTAATTGGATGATTAAGGGATTGTTGGAGATGTTGGTGGAAGATTTGGGTTTCCTCTTAGTTTGGTGCACATCACATGTTTGTTGAAATGCTTGATTGACTAGTAGTTGCAAATGCTTGTTCTTCTTGCCTTTCTCTTGTGGGTGTTAGTTTGTTTGTGGGTTCGGTTCCCTCAATAAGTTGCGAGAGCCCGGTGAGGACGACCCCTAGGTCGGTCTACGTAGCGAGAGCTCGGATTCGACCTAGGCCACCATAGCGCGCTAGTAACCCCGGTTGTGTTGTGTGTCGCCGAGTTGGGTTCTAGGTGGAACCTCTAGGTCGGTCTAAGTTGCGAGAGCCCGGACCAACCTAGATTACCCTACTACCTCCTTCACTCTAGTTCTTCCTCGACCATTCCGTTACCCCTTTGACCCCGACCTAATCCTAGCCCATTTTCCTTATTTGTTTTCATCGTCACCTTAGTCATAGTCTAGTTTTCTCCCCTTTTAATCATTCTAGTTTAGCTTAGCTCGTTGACTTAGTCTCGTTTTTAGGTGACCTTAGTCTAGGCTATACATTACCGTCCCCGTGGATTCGACCCGACTTGCCCTATCTACCGTAGGATTAGCCGGTTATATTATTGACGGTTGGGATTCCACGATAAATCCCTACCATCAATTTGGCGCCGTTGCCGGGGACGGTGCTAGGTTAGACTTTGTTTTCCTAGTTACTTGACTTTGTCTTTGTGTTTGTGTTTTTCTTTTTTCTTTTTTGTTACCTTGCTTCTTGTGTGTGTGAAGTTTATTTCTCTCTTGTCTAGTGCCCAAAAAGCACTAGGCTTCTCACGTTTGTTCTTAGTCTACAGTTTGTGCTTAGAGGTGGTGACTATCTTCTTCTTGCAACTTAGAGCCGCTTTAACGGACGGTTGCTAGAGTGAGAGGTTTCCAACCGGGTATGGACTACGATTTTCGAGCAAGCATGAGGTTTGATCTAAACTCCACATACTCGGGAGCCGATATGAGCTACCCCTCCTCTTCCATGAACCAAAGCTATGACATGACGTCCCCCTACCACTATCAAGCTTCTTGGGGTAATCAAGACGGGTATGATCTTCAAGATTATGGAAATGGCTACCAACAAGTGAATGACTATAACTCCTACGATCATGGTGGCTATTACTCAAGCTATGATTGTGAACCCACCATGTTCAATCAAGATTCACCTTATGGAAGCCAATACCCCCAAAACCCACAATATTACCCTTCACCCCAACCACAATATGAACCCCATGACCCACAATACTACCAATCACCCCAACCTTGCTACCAACAATATGATGCCCCACCCTTTGGGCATCATCAAGATTTTCAAGGAGCTTTACAAGACCCCAATGATCACCAATTGCCCGACATGGAGGTGTTTCAATCGCTTCTTCAATTGCAAAAGAGCAACCAAGAAATGGCCATTCAAATTCAAAAACAACAAAATGATTTAATGGCCCAAATTCGAAGGGGAAACGAGGCGAGGAATGCTCAATTAAATGCATTATCGGTTCAAACCGTAATGTTTTTATCCCGAGCATCACATTTATATGAAGTATGCCCACTTGAGAGAGAGGAGCAACCTAATCACGAAGCCGCCGATGTAGTTCTCTTTGATAGAGAAATTTGCTTTGAAGAACCTCAATCGTCTACCCAAAAAGAGATGAATGAGGATATGACCCTTGGTGAAGGCATCGTTGGTGAAGAATTGGAGGAGGATAGTGAGTTGGATGGGTTGGTAGAATTTGTGAGGTTGTTAGGTGAGATTGATAGCCTCGAGTTGCCCTTGTGCGATAATGAGACTACGCATCAAGATCCCCTTGCTAGTACACCGAGAGATGGTTTGGAAGAGATTGAAACCGCCGGTAGAAGTTTCGATCCTCTCCTCCATGATGATGTGGGGCCGAGTGATGAAGATGGGGAACCACAACTTGAGGAAAGTGTGGGGGTGTGCAACAAGAAAATGGGGCCAAAGCCGCTTTTTGTGCCTTGTTTCTTGGAGATGAAGCTTGCTTGTGATTGGAGGCAATGCTTAGGGAGGAAGAGGTCGGTGAAGCTCGTAGGATGGAGAGACCCCGGAGACTACTTTGAAGACGATGTCGGGTCTTGGGATTCCTACTTCTTGCCTCCTCCTTGGAGGCCGTGGAGGTCGGCTAAGCTCGAGCGCTTCTTGGGCCTTCACTATGATGTCGGTAGCGCGTTCGACTTGCTCCTCCATGCCCTTGAGGGCTACGGTTGAAGGAGAGTCCACCATCCTAGGTTTGACGGAGTTCCTAAAGAACCGTCATGTTGTATATTCCCCTCCTCTCCTCTTTAGAGTACTTGTGCTTGTATTTGTGATTCTTGTTTCTAGGACTCTTTTGTTTTTGTGGGATTCTTGTAATTGTTTTGGTATTTTGATGAGCGATGTGAGGGAGTGAATTTGATGTGTATTTTGAGTTTATTGTGATAGGTGAAGTGAAGGTGACTCCTAGAAAGGAGTGGTTAGTGATAAAGCTCGGTTCGTGAGTAGGGGAGTCGGTTTTGGGATCACGGGAGTCATGAAGACCCTTCCCGACCGGGAAGGGTGTGTCGTCCCGACCGGGATGGGGCCGTCCCGATCGGGATGAGGGTGGCAAAAATCGAGCCCACTGGGGTGTCATCCCGACCGGGACGAGAGCTTCCCGATCGGGATGAGTGAGACTTCCCGACCGGCACCATCCATCCCGACCGGGATGGTCCCTTACTTCTTTTTGGTGCCTCTTCTTCGACATTTAAGCCCACCCAACCATCGTATACCCCCTCCCAACCTCCCTACCTTCCTTGCTCATATCATACCACCCATGTACCTCATTTACATACCTTAACCTCATTTCCTCCTCACTTTAGACCGATATTCACATCAAATCCCACCCCCTCGCACCATTACTACCTCTACCATGCGGTTCTATCAAGCTTGAAGCGAGATAGCAATGATGAAGACAAGCAAGTGCCTATATTGATCTATGAGACGATGGAGAGAGTGAGTTGCTAACCTATGGTACGGCAACTATCCTTTCTTTTTTGTTTTTGTCGTTGCTTGTTTTCCTTTGTTTATTCCCTTCCCCTTGTACACTTTTGTGTCTTGATGTCATGGTGGCCTTCGAGGCCTCGGTAGTTGTTGCTCCCGACTCTCGATGATGTGACTACATCGAGAGTCATTTCAAAATCCAAATTTTTACAAGATTTTCACTTTCTTTTTTTGAGGATTTAGTCGGATTTAGGCGGAATCCGGGCTAGGTGACTTGATTACACCTAGCCCTCCCCTCCCATTTCCTTTTACTTCCTTCTTTTTATTTTCTTCCCCCATCCATATCTTTTTCTCGTCTCGGCCCATGGTGACTTGATTACACCCCGGCCGGACACCTTCTACCTTTTCTTCATCTTCATTTTTGATTTTTAGCTTTATTTTCGTAGTTTCTTTTCTTTTTCTTTTGTCTCTCCGCACACTACGATTGAGCATATGAGGACATTGCTCGGTTTAAGTGTGGGGGAGCGATATTCTAGCATAGTTAGCTTTATTTTCTTAGTTTTTTCGAAAAAAATCTTGAAAAAATTCTAAAAATTGAAAAATTTTCACAAAAATCAAAAAGATTTTTCTTTTGTGTGTTTTCCTTTTGTGTCATTGTGTCGTATATTTGTTTTGTGTGCGTGTTTTGCCTCCCTTTCCCTCATAGGTTGCTTTAATCGCCGTTAACTTTGGAAGGCTTTCAAGACTCCCGGTAACATCTTATCCCTTTTTCTTCTTTACCTCTTGCGGAGTTTGGAGGAGATTGTGATGTTGTGTGCTCGCGTGGAGCTTTGTAAAGTGTGGTTGATTTGGTGACTTGTTTGGAAATTCGGGGTGGTGTTTGCTTTGTTTATGTGTTTGTCTTGTTTTGTTTTATTTTGTTGCCTTTTTGTTTCTTTTTCTTTCGTTCTCGTTGAGTCTTTATTTTGTGTTATGTTTGTTGAGTATTGTGTGTAAATGGTTTTCGAAAACCCGGTTTAGAGGCTAGTGTGTGAGTGCTTACTTTCCCTTCCTAGTAGTGTAAATTGAGTCTTGGAATTTAATCTAGTAGAATGACCCTAAATCAATGAATTCGTTGGTCCTTTACCTTGAGTCCACCTAGCTTACTAGGGATTTACTGCGGGATTTGCACTTTTGACCATTATGAGCACCCACGGTGTGAAAAGGCCTTGGTTACCGAGTCTCGTCCCTTAGGTGACCGTGATTGGGATTGTTTGATTAGTCCAAGTTCTCCCCTTTTTGTGGGTTTGAAGGGAAGGCGACGTCCCGACTTACCCATTCACCTACCTTCTACACATATCACACAATAAAGTGCAATTTGTTGATTCTCTCTTTCTTAATTGTCGAGAAATGTCAAAAAGCCAAATCTTGCCAAAAAAAAGGGCAAAGAAAAGAAAAGAAAGAAAAATGAAAGAAAGAAAAGAATGAAGAAAAAGAAAAGCCAAAAGCCAAAAAGAAAATAGAAAAGAAGAAAAAGAAATGGCATGGCAACAAACAAGGCAAAAATACAAAAAGAAAAGGATGCCAAAAAGAAAATCGTCTCACAAAAAGATCCTAACCCCACAAAAATAAGCCTTTTTCCGACTTTTGCCGTGAAGAGCCTACCAAAGGACCGAGTCCCTAGGAAGGATGATAGCGGCATTAGTCGGTCTTCTCTCATTTTGCAATATTTCCACCTTTTTACTTGGATTAGTTGAGCGGTTTTGGACATGGGATGACCCTCTTGGCTCATGGCTAAAGGGGGCGGGGTCTCACTTACCTACAGTGTCGACTAACACCGTGGTCCATCACTTTCCACTCCGCCGATCGTCCCGTAGTACGTTCTTAGAAAGTTAGGAGGAATCTAGGTAAGTTACCAACGTTTTTGTTTCTTTGTCGTCATACTATTAGGGTTTAGTTCACCTTGGTTTGTATTGCTAGCTTGGGAACGTTGTCACTTGCCTCGAGTCCTAAACCGGTGCTTCTTTCACCGCTTGTTTGAGGGAAGCGGTATTTGTTTTCTTTTGGGTGCAACCGATTATGTGTTTGTTTGTGTGTTTTGTGTCCGGTTGCATCCACAGTTTTGTCGCAAGACCCGACTTGCCTTGCGGAGTGCACTTTTCCTCTAAGTGTACTCGCGTGAGTTGAAAGGGCGTAGGGTGCGCTAATACCCATTCGGCTAGTTTAGTAGTTAGTATGTGTTTACTCGAGGGCGAGTAAGGGTTAAGTGTGGGGGAGTTGATAAGTGTGGTTTGTAGTGCCTAATTGTTGTGTTTTGGTCCCATTTTCCTTGTGGAATCGCTCCTTGGGAGCGGTTTATGGGCTACTTATGCTTCCTTTAGTTCGTTTCAGGTTCCCGAGACCATTTGTGAAGAGTTGGAGCGATTCTGACTCTATACATACACTTTTTGGAGCCAACGAGGTGAAGGAACGATCACTCGATGCCTTGGATTCGACCCCGAGACCTTGGGACCCAATCCCGAGCCTCCGAGACCCGATCCCGAGTCCCGAGAATCGATGAGAAGCCCATGAGATACAAGGAGGGACCCTAGAGCTCTTATTGGAGGCCTACAAGACCCTTCCCGGGCGGGATAGTGGCCTTCCCGATCGGGAAGGGGTGTACAAAGCGAGAGGTTGCTGTCTTGAGCCGTCTCGGCCGAGACCAACCTTGTCTCGGTCGGGACCAAGCCTTCCCGGCCGAGATGGGTCCTTCTCGGCCGGGACGGGCCTGCTGCAGCTCCGCCTTGTTTTCTTTCTTCTCCTTTCTACTTGTAACCCTATATATACCCCCCCTCTTGTATTAAGACACCATCTTATGTTATATTCTTCACCTCTCCAAAAACCCTAGACTACTTTAGGTTAGATTAGATTAGATTAGTGTAGATTAGTCGATAATTAGTAGTTAAACTTAGATTATTACTTGTATTAAGGGAATTCTTCAAGACCCATTCAAGATTGACAACCTTGGGTGTTTATTTTGGGTTTTTCTTCATTAATGCAAGTTTTGTTCTTTCTTCTCCTCTAGTTTGGTATAATCCTTTTCCCTTTCTTTTAATCTTGTTTATGTTGTTCAAGTTTTAATCTTTGATTGTTGTTTTGTTTATTGTTCATTGTTTTTGTTAGTTTCATTATATATGTTTTGATGTTTATGTTGGATCTTCTTGTTCTTGTTAGTTGTAGTTTGATTATGTTAGAGCAGTGTTCTTGCTAGGGTTAGTAGGTTGATTAGGGTGTTAATTGGATGATTAAGGGATTGTTGGAGATGTTGGTGGAAGATTTGGGTTTCCTCTTGGTTTGGTGCATATCACATGTTTGTTGAAATGCTTGATTGACTAGTAGTTGCAAATGCTTGTTCTTCTTGCCTTTCTCTTGTGGGTGTTAGTTTGTTTGTGGGTTCGGTTCCCTCAATAAGTTGCGAGAGCCCGGTGAGGACGACCCCTAGGTCGGTCTACGTAGCGAGAGCTCGGATTCGACCTAGGCCACCATAGCGCGCTAGTAACCCCGGTTATGTTGTGTGTCGCCGAGTTGGGTTCTAGGTGGAACCTCTAGGTCGGTCTAAGTTGCGAGAGCCCGGACCAACCTAGATTACCCTACTACCTCCTTCACTCTAGTTCTTCCTCGACCATTCCGTTACCCCTTTCACCCCGATCTAATCCTAGCCCATTTTCCTTATATGTTTTCATCGTCACCTTAGTCATAGTCTAGTTTTCTCCCCTTTTAATTATTCTAGTTTAGCTTAGCTCGTTGACTTAGTCTCGTTTTTAGGTGACCTTAGTCTAGGCTATACATTACCGTCCCCGTGGATTCGACCCGACTTGCCCTATCTACCGTAGGATTAGCCGGTTATATTATTGACGGTTGGGATTCCACGACAAATCCCTACCATCAATGTGTATAGGTAGTACCTATATCAGTGAATACCCGTGGTGTGGTATTCTTCTTGGACGAGGTATCAAGTAGATTAACCTCGTCGAAAATGCTGCGGGTTGCAGCTGCAGTTGTGGGCTTGGTAGTCGAAGAAGAAGCCCCTTGATAACCCTTGCCAGAGGCCTTAGCAAGGCCCTCTAGCCTCAAATCATCTTCGATTCTTGTTCCCATCTCCGTTAAAGTGGCGAAGTTGGGTATGATAGCGTACCACAGATGGACCCGGTAGGAGGGGAGGATGTAACAACCTGGATTTTCGAAAAACTTTTGTCTGCTAATCTTGAAAGAGTTTCAGACATAGATTCTGGTTAGTTTGATGAACAATTCAATTAGGAAGGTATAAAGATTTCTGATAATAAAAAAAATGTTCATCTAAAATTAAAGTTTAAATTAAAGATATAGGTGATGGTTGGGGTTCAATGTTGTGTTCATTGAGAAATTAATAGGATGAACAAAATTAGAAAAGTAATAATAGGATGAACAAAATTCGCAGATATGGTAGGAGGTGTTTATTGAGAAATTAATGTAGGCAAAAGGGCTCTTTCTCAGAATAATACAATATAGGCAAACATGTGATCTCCAATCTACGAGGTAGTTAGGTAAGTAGGTCACTAGAGTCTCGATTAGATATAAGTCGACACATAGCTAGGACTTGAGGTCTACTATACTACACACGTCTATACGTACTGGATATTCATGTGCCTTTCATCTTGTTACCATAACTGTACTTGATGCTTCATCGTGGTTATCTTGATTGGATTCCGATGGGTTGATTTGGAAGATGTTTTGTTGGGGTGCGACAATGCTAACGTCCAACTCTGGCCGGCCAGTTGATTGCTCTGAGTGTCAAGATCTTCCTTCTTGGTTATCGTATTGATCAAAAATAAATTTAAACTAGCCAATAGGCTAAAGGTTAGGTAGTCAATTTACAAAAAATTATGCAGATAGCATGTCAACAATTATACAGGTAAACATTTAAATACATTGCGTTTCTCTTTAATGAGAATTGTACCCCAATAAAGTATTTCATAGGATCCTAGTAGTTTCTAAGTGAATCTCTCTTTTTAGTGATCTAATATTGTATTAGTATTTTAGTAAGTCTACCCAGTCGCGCTCCTCGTTAGGTAAATGAAGTTTAATCCTCATTTACGGTCACAAGGTCGCTCTGATACCAATTGTAACAACCTGGATTTTCGATGACTTAATTTAATAGATAATGCGGAAGATTATCTAAGTCATTTAATTATACAATTTCAGAGTATGTTTTAGAAATCCGGATCACTACGGATCCATTACAAAATGCGACTATAAATATTACATAGTCTAGAATTACTAGTACAGAAATATAAATTGTCGTTTTACACTACTTATTTTTATTACAATCCTTCCTCGATTTCCCCCCCCCCCCCCCCCCATCGTCTATTGCCTGCAAAAAAAATAAAACAGTGGACGCTGAGCGGGACAGCAACCAAGCCGTTCTTCTAACATCACTCTATACACATAAGACAATCATGTGACTAACAAATATCATGCTTACAGAAATATTAAAGGATATCACTTAACAATTAGTTTCTCTTAATTCAGTTTAATCAGCATGTGAGGTGATGAAAAACGGTAAAGTTTTAAAGATGGAACGTTGGCAGCCATTTGATTTTTAAAAGATTTGTTTCCACGTAAACAGATTAATACACAAGTTGTGGCTCCTAGTACCACCGCTACACCCTATTGACTTGCATCTCACCAATAGGAGTAACCGTGTTACCAACTCGTAGACCGAACCGATCTTATGAGGTTTACATCTTACCCATAAGGCTCAATTGGATCGGACTTCAATTATATTATATGTTTATTCAAACGGGGCTCTGGGCGGAATGAAAGCTGATGATTACATTCTCTGCATCAACAAGAGGGTACCCGCAGTTTTCAGAATCCTGTTCTGCCCCCGCTACCTAGGTAGTAATACTGATCAAGTACTTGTCTATATATGCGCACATACCCTACGCAGACTCTTGAACCGCAGCTCTCACTGCCATAGGACGACTACCTTAAACACTAGGTCGACTCTTTGACCGCAGCCTCCGAGTCTGCTTTTCATTACAAGTGCAGTCGATGACATCTCAATGACGTATCCAACACAAGCTATCCGGACCCCAAACTCGCATTGTAAACTTTATATAAAAGTCACCCGTGATCAAGTAATATTTTATTTGGTGACCTTTAATAATTGGTCGGACTCATTTGAAACAGTCAAATTACCACATTCTTACTTTCGAGGTAAGAGTGTTATACTTTAATCCTCAATGGTCACTTGAAACATTTTATTCCAAATATCATACAACATTTATTTGAGAAGGTACATTATTTCTAAATACGTTATTTTGGATATAAATGTTTATTTACTTCGTTAAGTCCTTATATATATTTTGTATTTTTTTATAAATTTAAATTTAGAAATTATAGATTTAAAATTTAATAGGGTCACATGACATGTGTCATCCTATCATTTGTCAATTTCTAAAAATAACCTTTAAACAAGTTTTCTTTATTTTAAACTTATTTCTAAATCGAAATTTCTTTAAATAAGGTTTTATTAAAATAGACTAAGGTATAATAAAATACTATTTGTGACTTAAGGTTTCGGAAAAATATATATTAAGTCATACGTAATTGATTTTGGAAATCTTGACGTTTCTATACATTAAAACGTATTCCTTGTTAATGATTTTACAATTCTTTAGTTTATTTTGTATGAATAAAGTTAAATAAAATACTTTTGTAAAAATTTTATAGTTTCTGAAAATTTATTTAACAAGTCATATTTTAATAATTTTATATTTTTCAAAGTTTTAAACTAGTAAACAAGATTTTTATCAAAACTCGGTTTTAAGTAATATATTTGTAAATTACGTTTGATGATCTAAAACTCGATGAAAAATTATGAAAATTTTCAGGACATAACTTTGAATTGTAATTAGAATTACCATATTTATTTCCAAATTTTTAAAGTGATAAAATAATTTACGTAATTCCTTAAAACCTAAATAATGAAAATTTCATAATTAAATTTCTACTTATCTAAAAATTATGAAATTTGACGTGGTACTACTTTTAATACTTATGAATGTCGGGTAAAATTTTCAAAGTAAAATAAATTCATTTAATATATCCGATGTAACCTTTAAATTTTCCGTCTTCTTAAAACGAAATAAAATGTGATTAAAACAAAATGTTTTTTTTTATGTTACTTACAACATTGTTACAAAATATAAATAAGTACAAATAATACTAAAAGAAAAATATGAACAAAAACCATAATACATAAAGTAATTAATTAGTAAGAAATGTAAAATAAAAGTAAAGTGGAATATAGTGCAAATAATAAACAATACATAAATAATAAACAAAAAAAATGAAGAGATACTAAAAACAACAAAAAATGATTTTATTCTTTATAGGTTCTTTTAACCATTTTTATCTATTTTCTTTTATATAACAAAAATTAAAGTGGTGAGAAATTTAATAGTGGAATTTTCCTCAAGACATTATTTTAGTCATAAACGAAACTACGTAAGGAAAATTAAATCGAAGTCCGCTACAAGTGAATTTCGGTCTCATAGTAACTCTACGTCCTCTAAATCAAATTTACTATAAGTCTTATAACCAAAATAAAAAGCATTAAAATTAATCATCTAACATTTTTATATATATAACTTAGTTATGTTAGTCATAAAATAAGCCTAAATATTAAACTAAGCATATTACTATATTAGTAACATAAATATACTTATATATAAAAAGAATGTTAGAAGAAAAGCTTGGTTACCTTGTTAGCTACTATTTAATAACGATATTAAAAACTAAAGCTTGTCGAGGTCGATAATATCGTCGATACTGGGAAGGTCTTCTTCTTCTTCAAAGAAGTGTTTCTTAATAAAGGTTGGCTTGTGTTTTGTTTATGAGGATGGAGTTGTAGTAAGAAGTAAGAAATAAGATGTAAAAAGTAAGATGGATGTGGGTAAGTAGTAAAATGAATGTAGTAAAGTACTAGTGGTTATTATATGGAGTAAATAATGGGAGTGGAACAAATATCCCAAGTATTTAGCAAGCACCAAATAGGACGTGAGTGTGAGAGGCCCAAATGTGTCAGTTTCCGGTCTCTCAAAATTCGTTCCGTTTTACGTAAACTTGCTACCGAGAATTTATATTTTAGTAACCTCGACTGTTTTATAACTAGAAAACTAAAAATATTTTGAAAATATCGATAATTGAATTTTAACACGGGTTAAGATAAGCTCGCTTTTTCTCGAAAATTGAAATATGAAATTTACGGGATAAAATAACGGAACCCGTAATATTTATTTTTGAAACAGAAATGGTGTTACGATGTGCAAAACAGACGATGAATAGTAATAAGGACAATAATTTAAAAGTAATCATTACTTGTTGAAAACTAGCCTAAGTAGACTACATGTCACATTTACGGGTGTTGTTCCGTCGTTCGTTTACGTCTTCGCGTAACCGGGTCTCGAAATATTATTTTAAAAATTTGATAAACATTTTAAAAATTTATAAGTCGGAAAAATATTTTAAGTTGTCGGGACGACATGTTACTATTCATAAAAATGGTTTATCGTATTTTAAACTCAACTTAACGAAAGTTAAAATGTTAATAATTCGATAAATAAATTCATATGTTTTATAAAGAAATAATTTTTAAGCTGGCGAAAGAAGAAAAAAATTATTCACGAAAATAATTTCTCAAGTGTTCAATTTGGTTTAAATAAATGTTTAAATTTTAACACTGTTCGAAAAATACGGGGTGTTACAGAGGAGGTTTTTGACAAAGGCCTCCACTAAGGTTTTTTCGTTGGGCTTGTTGACCAACTTCACACTCTCGGCCCTCCAGCGTTGAAGATATTTCGTAAAACCTTCCTTAGGTTCCTGGGCCATAACTTCCAAGGTGCGCATCGTGGTCTGGATTTCGGTGTTGTCGGCATAATTCCGAGCAAATTCCGTTCCCACGTCATCCCAAGTTTTGTATTTCTTGGAATCTAGCCGGTAGTACCAGGCTTTCGGATGCTTCTCGAGAGAAGAAGCAAACAGGTGTTTAAACATGGTCGATGTCACTCCCTTAACCGCCATGAATTCTTTGAAGGCCGGATGTGGAGCACCGGGTCTTCGATCCCGTCAAACATGGGTAGGCTCGTAAGGTTGAGGTTGGCGGGCAATTCGTCATTCAGGTGGGAGTAGGCACGGGCGTTTTCTGTGTGGATAGTGTTGTTCGTTGACAAGTGAACATGTTCCTCCAGCTTGCGGACGGCGCTGACCAGTTCAGCTAGGGTCCCCTTGGTCTCGGTCCCAGCATTAGGAGTCCCTTGCTCCACAGCACTCAAACGTGTAACAATAACTATTTGGTCCTCCCTTATTGTTGTTAATTGGATCTCAATCTGAGCCAGCGAGGCTGTCAACTTGTCCAAAGCTTCTTGTATCTTGTGCTGGTGTCTGGTTACCGGTGGCCTGTCTATAAGAATACCGCGTAATCAGAAACCAACCCAGATCCTGGAATCAAAACATTACATCCCAAGCAATGAAAAGACTGACAGGAAAAATGACTCGGAAAAGACGCCTAAACGGGTGACTCGTGGATGATGGGCCTTCCTTAGGATTCGGTTATGTGGACCGAGTACGTCCTGTTCGAAGGAAGGTTCATGTGAGATATTCTCCAGACTTTGGACTCTAATGTGTAGACGGGCTTTTCTTGGTAGGGGTTGCCCTACGCCGGTTAGCCTTGCCTTAGACAAATAAGGCGGACTGGGATAGGGAGGAAACCCGTGATGTAAGATCGACGGAGTTTCGACGCTAAAGACTTTAACAACCTAGGAACAGACCCGGCACTACTAAATGTGGTAAGTCCTAAGATAAGGAAGGTTTTATTTTGAAAAAGTTTGAATTCCGAGAAAAATCGGAGGATGGTCCCGACTTTTAAAAGTGGCGAAAAATGCTGTCGGGGGCCGTTTTTTTCGAAGATTTTAAAAAGTTTGAAATTGGAAATGGGCTGCATACCGGCTAGAAATAGGCTATTTTGAGTCAAATCATAAATCCTAATTTCGGCAGCATCCCCGATTTTGAAAATTGGATAATTTTGAAAAGATGCACTTTTTTGAAATAACGGTTTTTTGAAAAAGACGACATGTAAATCAAGTAGCATGTAGTCATGGAAGCTATATAACGACACCATGTATTCTCTAAGCTAAGTCTCGGTCGGTCGAAATCGGGTCCATACCAACAACGACGACTTTCTCGTAAATCAGGACGGACTTCCTAAGCCGAATTAGTCTTAGAACATGCCGTGAAACCCGTACGAGTTCGGTCATAGAAGTTTTTAGCGCACCCATTTAGGAATGCACCGCGGTATAGTGGGACGTCGGTCACAAGTAACCGGCCCGGGAAAGATTTGAGTTATGCATGAACCATCGAACTAAAATGCGTACATTACTAATCGAACGATTTCTTTTCGAGTCTCACCTGAGAATCCCGATGACAAGTGGTACATCGGGTATCCCCAGCAAAGTCGCCAAATTGTGGACATGATATAGGTCCACCCCGACGCGGCCACGCGCGGGTTTGGGGAGGCGAATGAATCTCATGTGAGATGGATCTCGAATTGAAATTTAAATCTAAATGGAGTCGCCACCGAATTTTGTGGGAATTCGGACCCGTTCGAACCCACTCTATATCTTAGTGGGCCGTGCACAAAGTACGCCCCATGCATTCCGATTTCAGACTTTATGGGGTTCGTCCTTTTGCATTTCGATACTGATACCGACATTATCGGAAATCGTGTATTGAATGACTCTCGTATGCCAACGATCTCGGACATCCGAAAACCATGGTTTTGAGTAAGGGGTGAGGGTACGTGTTTGGAAGTTCACAAAGAACAACCAACCCCGCCTGCACTTAGCAGCCTCTACTTAGATATCGTTCGTTTTTCGTGTACGCGCGCTAGTTTGACGGTTGAATGTTATGCAAACAGCATTTTTGACTAAACATGTGAATTATGTTTGACTACGTCGTTTAATGCATCTAAACTAACGTCAAAGCTATTTTAGCATGCGAGGTTCGTTTTAGTACAATAAAACAAACAACGAAAAAAGTACGACAATAGATTACAACATACGAGCGGCATACCACCCGGAAATACAATACAACAAACGATAATATGCAATAATTGCGATAATAACAGAGCGTAAATAAATTAGACAATGTAAATATGATACGATGCATGGTTTTAAAAAGGCGAATACGTGATGGACTTGACACGTGTCGACCGAAGTCGTTAAAACAATTTTATCGAGGCTCGAAATATGCTGAAAGACTCACGGTTTTGATACACCAGGGGCCACTCGATCGAGTCATGGGGGGGACTCGACCGAGTGGTCCTCAAAAAAGCTTATGCCCCGATTTTGGGGTGCCACTCGACCGAGTGGGCTAGGCACTCGGTCGAGTGCCCCCTGTACGGACTGCTGTCCGTGAATTTGCTTTTGATTTTAAAATCGATAATTTTGCTAGATCGCGTGAAAATATAATATGATTTACACTCGATTCAATTTTCGATACTCGTCATATTCGATATTTGTTTATAGAATCAATATTGAATATTTAGAGTGGATTTTGTAAAAAGATGTTTGTAAATCGTTTTAAACTTAGTTAGGACGAAGTATTTCCCTCTTCGTTATAATGTCGTAATTAGTCTTTTTCGGACCATGTGACTATTATTTCGGCGTCAACGGGATCGTGCTTAATATAGTTTATTGATTGATTCCTTTAGATCCGATATTCGACTACAGAGTCGATATCGCATCCTAGGGATAACGCGATTAGATGATAGTACGATAAAATCGATATTAGAAACGAGAAAAGGAAAAGAAGAAAAAAAAAACGAGACGACGACGACACAAGACGATGGAGGAGAAAGACGAGAAAAAAGGAAGAGAGAAAAGAAGAAAGCGGGATTTGTAACACCCTCAAACTACATGCTAATTTCGACCTCGATTAGGGACTCGTAGTAACGGCGCTTGCGTGGGAGTAACGAGGATCTAGGAAGAGTTATGGTATTGTATTTTGGATCGGTTTCTCGCGGGTTTCTTATAAGATTTCTAGGGAAAAGTCGGGACGGGGTGTGTGTATAGTTTGCCTAGGATGTTTGAAATTATGGGATGTTGATTGTTGTTGTTTGAAGGTTGCAAAGGGGTGTATTTACAGGAGAATACCCCGACTTTGGATAGGAAAGGTACGTACCCGGTTATGGATAGGAAAGATACCGATTTGGGATAGAAAAGGATTCTGATTCCGGATAGAAAAAGGAATCCGATCTCGGCTAAAAAAGGAGCCACTCGATCAAGTGGTACATAACACTCGATCGTGTGCCCGGTCTGACGCCGATTTTCGCTGGTTTTGCGAGCCTACTCGACCGAGTGGGCCGGTCCACTCGATCGAGTGGGTCTGCGTTGGGTAGGAGTCTTTTTAGAGATAAAATTTTATCTCTAATGGAGAGTTTGGTTGCCTGGTTCTTCTTTGTAGCTGATATTTTTGTGGTATTCGACTTCGAATCAGACTTCCAAAGCTGCGTGACTGATTTTTATGGCTCGGAAATGTCTTTGACCGGGGTTTGACTCAGCCGCTAAAAGACGGTTTTGCTCTTGGTGACGGTTTTGACCCAAAATAATCTCATTTGATTGGAAATGACCCACTTGGCCTGAATTTGAGGTCTGTTTGGTGAGATTTTTACTCCGCTAAAAACTCGTGACAAATACTATTGATTCCAAGTCCAAAATCGAGCGTATTAAGTCATGTTTACGTCCGATCATCATCGGATGTTTGTTGGAAACTGCCATAGACACTAGCAGGCAAAATGCGGGTGTCTACAAAAAGGAAAACAATGATCGAGATGGAGTATCTTTGAAATAAAAGTAATTAACGATTTGTTAGTTGAATACTAACCTTCTAGTTTAACAAGTGCAATAATATCATTAACTACATCGACAACTACAAATAAGCCATTTGTCAAAAAAAAATTTGTTTTTACATTAAAGCCTATTTTAAAAAGAAAAAAAATCTTATAAAAATTTCGCTACCCCATAAATTACATCCTGGATTCGCCTCTGGCTATGAATAGCAAGGACAATTTGAAAACCCTCCACATTATTATTGAAGACAACTGTTGTATCTGTGATAGACAGGCAGAATCCATCTCTCATATGTTCCGTAATTGCACATACAACACCTCCATATTAAGGTGTGGCAGACTGGCTCCCGTTCGAAGATGAAGCTAACATTTCTAATCAACTGAGACTTCGAATCAAAGGTACCAAGCTACAAAGAGCAATCAGGAATGAGGCTCTTAATGCAGTCATTTATCACCTACGGAAGCAAAGGAACCAACGCGGAGCGGAGAGTAGCCTAATAAGGCCTGAAATTGTAATTCAGATAGTTAAAAAAGAGTTAGCTAGCTTTATTATGAGTAGAAAGCATTCTAAACTATGTGAAAAAGATAAGACCTTCCGTGACATGCTTATCTAGTTGCTCATGTACATTTTTGACACTTGACACTTACTTTTTTACCCAAAAAAAAAAAAAATAAGAAGCGCATGTTGGGTGGTTGATACTTGATATACATGATTACATGAATACATGAAAGTGGATACAATTGACATCCTTCCAGGAATCTTTATCCAGTTTCCCCTCGAGTGGTTGGTACTTGATAGACATGCTACATGAATACATTATACATGACAGTGTATACAATTGACATCCTTCCGTGAATCTTTATCCAGTTTCCACTCGGACTACCGTTTCCTGAAAGGCATATAGTCCAAAATGACATTATAATTGGGATGATGGTGACCTTGTTAATTCCGGCTCCTCAACTAAATTAAATCAAAAGCGACCTAACTTAACAGAATAGTGAATGGGTTGAAACTAACTAAACAAGCTCAATTGAGTCACACAAGCTAAAATTAAAACGAAAAAGATAGTCCCTTTGTGACAAGAAATGCTAAACATACCTTTATGTAAATCATTTTTAGTCAAATTAGCTGAAAAGAATGAGACTGTCACTAAAAGGCTCTTCTAACTTATAGAGAGGTAGAAAGATATGGAAGAAGACCACTAACAAGGTACTATCCACTTTGTTCCACATTCACCAGCAACAATCACTGTACACAAGTCAATGGCTCTCAGGTAACCTGTAAGGCCAAAAAAATCATTTATATATTTCTTTATAAACATGATTAGAAGTGGCCAAAACATGTATTGGCAATATCATTGGAAAAGAGATTGAGCACAAGCAACTGAAGAAAACCATACCGCCATGGAAATTCACTTGTATCTATTCCAGCTTGGTGAAGCTCATCAACATACTGTAGCGCTTCCCTGCACTCCTCCCTATCGTCAAAGAACTCCTTTTTATCCCCTTCAATTTGATATGCTTCATGTCCTTTGCCAGCAACTACCTACAAGCAACACAACCAATAAGTTGCAGGATATATGGAAGATTGGAAGGTATAGTACAAAACATGAAGGGTGGATGCATCTTCTAGCATTCGGGGACTAGGGACTCCAGAATGCTTACAATTTGGCTATTTACATCTTTTAAAAAAATAATACTCCCTCCATCTCATTCTTATTGTCCCCTTTTATATTTTGGGATGATTTAAGAAAGGGTTATGTAAAATGAGATGATGTGGAAAATACACCATATTTCTGACCCAGAATAGAAAGGGGACGATTAATCTAGGATAGACAGTGAGAAAAGAAAACAATAAAATTGGGATGGAGCCATGGAGGAGTAAAATTTACTACTCCATACAATTTAAAAGGAACCTATAGAGAACTTTTTGGTCCGCCGCTGCTAACTACATTGCATATGAATGAAAGGTTCAGACTTCAGAGTACCCTCCAATTCCTGGGGCCGAGAAGTCGGAACTTCACCCAAAGTATATTGAGTAAAAGAATAATAAACTTACCACCATATCCCCTTCCTCGCCCATTGCAACAGCACAACGTACGGCAACCCGTCTAATATCATGAAGGAAAAGCCTGTGGCCATTTGGAAGAGGGGGATAATAATCATTCTCGCCATGCTTCAAATAGTCTTGCATTGTCCATCCAATTCCAGACAGCATGTCATCTAGTATATCCACTTGAGCACACATAATTTACACATATATCAGTATTTGGTAAATTCACCATTAACCATAAAGTAGTTAAATATAAAAATGTTTCAATATACAAAATTGAATTGTATGCATCACATAGAGGATAATCAAAGGACTCATTATCTCCACTTCGCTTTCAAAGCCAGGGTTTGATTCAGTTTAACAGATTCTTTTGTGAAGTTTGGTATACCCTTGTGATTTACAAAGGGTAATACAATTACAAAGTAAACAACCTGAACTGAGGTCGCCGAATTCAGACAATCTAGAAGCACTCTGATATCAAAATCATCACTATTAATCTAAGCATCAAATAAACGACCTACTGCCTACTTACATGGATCTTCGTTCCTTGGATTATCAGATGTCAGCATAGTTACATCACTTTTTTCAGTTGCAATCTTCGTAAGCAGAGGTCGCTTTCCCCTCTCCTGCTCCCCTGAGCTGCCAATAACTGATCACAAAATAGTAGTCATTCATACGGAAATGAAAAGTAACAGTTAGGGAGCCTTAGTCACAGTCATAGTAAGTTAAATAATGGCCATGTGAAACTACTTTTACATACAGAGTATCATTTAAATCATGTCTATCAGTAAACTTCGGGTTTTCAGTTTGAAGTGTCTTGTATAAACTATAAACTCCCCACTTAAAATTGCACCCCTTTTATATGACTCCGTACTTGTTATGTTCCTTATTTTTTGTGCAAAATTAAAACGGACCAAGCAGCTTATTCATTATGGAGGCACAAAATAAAGAATTCCCAGTTCACTTATTCATAAGGCCTATTTGAAAGATTTAAGATTATTGTAACAGATGCCACATACCAGTGATTATCCTCCTGGGGTTGAGCTCCCTTACAGAATCAAGAAGCCTGGACAGTCCATTTGGAGTACGAGCATGATCGACAATCACTCCAAATGCTTGTTCTTCATCAATTAATTCACACCTTCCAGGAACCGCATCAACCTCTTCAATACCCCTCACAATATCCTCCAATGGCGCCCCAACTGCAATGCCAACAGCGACGGCCGCTAGGATATTGTAAATGTTATGCTTTCCAAGCAACCCTGATGAAATCTCCAAAATCCCTTGAGGAGTATTCACCAAGACAGTGGTCTCAAACAAAGAAAGCTCGTACTTCAGTGGATGAACATCCGCATTCTTATTGTCCAACGCAAAGGTCAAAACAGGAACATCCTGGTTCCCTTGGTTTATAAAAAAGGGTGCATTCACATCGTCAATGTTTACAACCTTCCTATGTCTATCAGGATCGACCATCCTAGAGAACAGCGTACTCTGAGCAACCTTATACTCCTCTTCATTCCCTTCAAAACCTGAATGAACACTAGTTGAATTAGTGAACAATGCAATGTCAAAATCAACCTCCTCACAGCGGCCATGAGCCAGCTCATGAGAAGAGGCCTCCATTACAACTGCCTCGGCTCCATTGTGAAGCATTTTCGCCATCAACTTTTGTATGAAAACACCATCGGGACTAGATTTGGGTGCATCCAACTTATTGTCACCATGTAAATAATATGCAACCGAACTCATCAACCCAGTTCTCAACCCCATTGCCTCATACATACTCTTGATCAAATACCCAGTGGTGGTCTTCCCATGAGTACCAGTTAGCCCAATAACCGACATGTCCCTGGTGGGCCACCTATAGAACGCAGCTGCCAGCGCAGGCAGGGCAGCGTTAGTATCCTCAACAAGGACTAAACCCTTGCAACCAAGTGTCTCCCCAAGATCAATCTCCTTACTAGCTACGACAGCAACCGCACCTCTCTTATCGGCCTCACTTAGAAACAAATGTCCATCCGTTTTTCTCCCAACGCAGCACACAAACAAATCCCCCGCGCTAACCAGTCTCGAATCGTGCTCAATCCCGGTTATCTCAACCTCTAAATCGCCATACACTGAAATTGGCACCACTTTACACTCATCTAACAGTTCAGCTAATGTCATCTTAAACTTGGGTTCAATTATCCTAACCTTACTAGTACCAAAACTATCAAAATCAAAATCATCAGTATAATCAAGTGATGTCTCGCTGTTCAAGTCAAATACATCCAACTTACCAACAACACCTTTCTCTTCCTTCTCGTTTTCACTCACAACCTTCAACGCCCGCAATTCGTCAATCTCCTCCAGATCATCAACTTCCTCAACATCTAATTCATCAACATCAACTTCTAGCTTCTGCTGTTCATTTTTAGGGGGGTTGGGTTGTAGCAGACCTTTCTTAACAAACTCCTTACGCTTGAGGGAAATGGCCTTATCAATATCAGCAAAAAGACCTTCGGAGGTAGCATAGCCCCTAGAATGCTCGCCCTGTGCGTCATCAGGGGCGTCCTCGACGTCCCGGATGGCGTCGAGGTAGACAGACTGGTTGGCGGCGAAGTCTTCCTCCTCAAGCTTACGAGCGCGGGCAGCCTGGCGCCTGATTTGCTGGAACTTGGAGACGCCGTGGGCGGTATCCTCTGGGGCTTCGGGCGGGTCGTCGTCAGAGGGGTTAGGGAAGCTGTTAGTTGTGGCCAGGAGGGGTTTGAGGTGATGGGGAAGAGAGAGGAGTGCGCGGCGAAAGGAGTATTTTGGTAAATTCAAGGAAGAGGAGGACTGAAAGAAAAGAAATGGTGGGGGTAGAGTCGGGAATAGCTGAAGAGACATTGGAGTGGAGAGTGGTGAAGTTTAAGCAGCAACTGAGCTTTATTCCACAAGATAATGTTTTTTTTTTTCGTTTTTTTTTTCTCTTTGGCATATATATATATATATATATACTCCCTCCCATCCAAACAATCCTTTACCTGGGGTTTCACAACTTTTAAGAAAAGTTGTAAAAGTAAGGGTATTATTGGTAAATCAAATGATTTTATGGGTCCACCAAATTTAAAGTAAGGAAAAAGTTGTGGTATTTTGGGTAAATAGAGGAAAGATATGAGGGTTATATGGTAAAGTCTTTTGCCAAAAAAAGAATATAAAGAATTGATTGGATTGTCCATTTATAGTAAGTGTAAAGAATTGAATGGATGAGAGTGAGTATATATATATATATATATATATATATATATATATATATATATATATATTTAGGATCCGGTCCGAACCACAAGTTCGGTCCGAACCGTCCGAACTATATAATAGCAAAAAAAAGACGCCTTACTATTACTGAATTACACTGTCATCAAAAATCTTCCTCAATTCATCAATTTAATTTGCGATAAAAAAAAATCCCCAATTATTCCTTTCCATTGTTCATTGTTCTGCATCTCCAATTTAATTTGCGATCAATCACCCATAATTTCTTTCTTCTATTCCTCAATTCCTCAATTTTTCGATCAAGTATTCTTCTATCCGTCTATATGAACCCCGGTAAGTTTTTAATTTCATCTATTTAGGGTTGGCTTATTCGATTTAATTCAATGATTAGAATTTTTATGTTCGTTATCTAGTGCTCGCTATTGCTGTTGCGGTTGTTGTCAATCAATTTAATCAATTTAATTTTATTGATTTAAGTTTTTAATCTCATCAATTTTTCAATCGAACTAATTTGATTTAATTTCATCGATTTAGTGTTCGCTATTACTGCTGTGGTTGTTGTCGACTTGTTACCACTTGTTTCCCTTCATCTCGATTTTAGAGTGTTGACATGGTAGCTGACTAAATGTTTCCTGAGAATTCTACCGTGTTTACACTGTCGATGCTTTTGTTCGTTTTTCTGCGGTGTTGTTGTTCGCCTCTATTGCTCTAGCTTCTTCTTCGTTCTGTCTAACTATTTTTGTCGTTGTGTGCCTGATCTGGCCGTGCCTTGCTGCTACTGATGCGTTTTGTTGCTTCCTCATCTC
This sequence comes from Agrostemma githago, assembly GCA_958450325.1. Classification (NCBI taxonomy): domain Eukaryota; kingdom Viridiplantae; phylum Streptophyta; class Magnoliopsida; order Caryophyllales; family Caryophyllaceae; genus Agrostemma; species Agrostemma githago. Next base: position 29,439,377 of record OY288250.1, on the reverse strand, counting down.
CTTCTTGCAATTCTGATTTCCGTCTTTGCTATTGTTGCTATATTATGTTCGTACATGCTGCTATAGTTATCATTGTTGTTGATATTCATGTTCGATGTTGCATTTTGTCGTCCCTCTGTTGCGTTTTGGTTTGGCTTTCCCCACCTCTACTCTCATTTCATCTGTGATGAATTAGATTGTATGTCACCAGTTTGTCACATGTTATTATTCTAAAATTTAGTATATAATCATGCACTTACATTTCTTTATCATCTAATTACACGTTGTCACTGTGTACTTACACGTTCTTCGATATTATTCTAAAAGTTACATAATAGTCCACCTACACTTTTTCACCGTCTACTATACACTTTTTCACCGTCTAGTTACACTTATTCGTTATTGTTCTAAACTCCAAGTTACGATCTAAATCGGTATAATTTTGACGAATAATTTCTAAGTTCTAGTACGTTATTATTGCGGTCAGCTTAGAAACCGTTTATGAGTTTCCCATGTGAGAATGTGTGTAATCAAAACTTAAATATTTGTTTTCTATATGCCATTTTTGAAGAACTATGTGTGAGTGTGTGTACCTTCTTCGTTATGCTTTTCATTACACTTATTTTTCCAGATATGACAAATGTGGTTGTTATTCCGAGTAACAAAAGAAAAAGAGATGATAAAGTTGATGATAATGCCGCTGTTTGTGATGTTGATATTCCAATTATAACAAATGAAGAACATTTTTTGAAGACAAGGATGACACCCAAACATCTTATGAAGTTCATTAATAGCAATCGAAAGAAAGACTGTGGTGAGACATGGGCTTAAGAAATGGGACGAAGTCGAACTATGTTGGGATGATCAACATCACAGCCTGTACAGTTCTTTGCAGATTGGCATTCATCGTCAATTATTAAACATGATGATCAATGTGTTACTACGTTAGTTATATATAGCAAGTAGTTATGAGTATGTAAGAACAAATTATCTCAGTGTTAGGTTAGTGAACATGAATATTTGATGACGAGACATCTTTTGCATAGAAACAATCGCTCGATTTTTTTATTGCAGAATCTGCATCTTTTGTAATTTTGACCCACTGTTTTGAATTGAAAATTCGCACCAAAAATTGATCATTAATAAAATGGACTAATTTTGTTTAGTCTGACTACATATGTTGTTAATTATATGTTCATGCAATTTATTTGGAGCGAGTTCATCACGATCGACAAGTACAAATTAAAATAAATGATCATTACTTCATACGGAGTACCTTTGATTACTACAGTAAAAAAAGGCTCATTACTTACTTACATTACAAAGTATGTACACATTGTACAATTAACATGACATAAAAATAATTAAGCATCTACTACATACTCAATCCAAGCTTCGGGACAGCATTTGACGGCTTTATGTCATCATATGAAAGAATACACGATGCGTCAATGCTTGTCCTGCATGTGTGCCTATTTACCGCTTCAAAAAAATCACTATGCTTGTGGAATTTCGGAAGATGTGAGATGGTAGGCAATCGCGGTGTCCGAGCTAGGTTTGGCATGATACTGACCGTAGAATGCATATATAACGAGTGTAATGATGCTAACAACTAAGACTCTCAGCCATGCTTCATGATGTAGCTGCAAAATAAGTCAACAATGGCACACATATATGTCATCGACATCTTTATATCATCATAATGTAGGGACACATAGCCTTTTTCTGCATGAAATTCTCGAGTAGCATTTGAGCCTCGTACTCCTTGATAAACTTCTTCACGTCCACAATTCTTGAAATCCTCCAAAGATGTCCATAAATGTTTGTATCCTCTTACGTACTCCTTGATCAGCCTTGTGCACAAGAAAAAGTAACAAGAATTAACAACGAACTTTTCATATGAATCGACACAAACAAAAAGAAGAATCAGTAATAAAAATATTGTATTGTCTCACGAGCATCTGAAAATCAAATCAAGAATGATTAATTACAATTTTGATACACTTATTTACTATCCATTTACACTTCTATGTAGAAATAATTAACAAAATTTATATAACTAAATCTACTTCTACCATTTGTGAATCTTCTTCAGTTACTTCAACATGTACATGTACAATTACAGAATTAAACTTTTAGTGCATGCTTATACTTCTCTATTTCCTACTTACACTTTTTTTAGTCTCTAATTACACTTCGTTTAGTCTCTAATTACACTTCTTTAAAAGTGTAAGTGGAGCCTTAAAAAGTGTAACCTACAAGAATGAGATAATTACACTTCTTTTAGTCTCTACTTACACTTCTTTAAACGTGTAAGTAGAGACTTAAAGAAGTGTAAGTGGGGCCTTAAAAAGTGTAACCTAGAACGGGACAATTACATTTCTCTAGTCTCTAATTACACTTCTTCTAATCTCTACTTACACTTCTTTTAGTCTCTAATTACACTTCTTAAAAAGTGTAAGTAGAGACATAGAGAAGTGTAAGTGGAGCCTTAAAAAGTGCAACCTATAAGAATGAGACAATTATACTTCTGTAGTTTCTAATTACACTTTTTCTAGTCTCTACCTACACTTCTTTTAGTCTCTAATTACACTTCTTAAAAAGTGTAAGTAGAGACTTAAAGAAGTGTAAGTGGAGCCTTAAAAAGTGTAACCTACAAGAATGAGACAATTTCATTTTAAAAGATCACATAAAAGATCAATATATCCTTGATAATCCAAATGAAGAATTCATACCAGAAGATGAACAATTAGCTCTAATGGTTACCATCTTCATAGAAAATAGACAAAGTGTAACCCTATAACGATTAAAACTAAAATTAATAATTTATTTGGTAACAATTATGTAGTATGAGGAAACGCCTAATCAAATGAACTACAAATGGAACTAACAGTTGTACTTTATTAGGCCTAGCATCTACCAATTTTCTGCAACAGCATCTCGATTCAGTTTCTTAAATTACTCCCTCCATTTCTCTCTTAGAAGTAAAGAGAATGTTATTTTGAATGAGTGATCATTGATAGACTGTGGGGAATGTTGGTAGTTCACTTACTTATCTTAGCAGTAAATTTAAAACACAACATAACCATCTACGACTATTTTAGCTAACAGTTTGAATAATTGTACCTAAATTACCCTATTGCATTACCATCTCGCCTCCTAACTTCAAATCCAAGCTCCACCAAAATCACAAACTCGGAAAAGCAAACAACAACAAACAACTACAAAGTTGGTTCAATCTGTACCTCAGCGAAATCAGACTGATGGCCGGGATTGTGCTGGGATTTGGGTCGAATCTCAATATCAGCAGATTCATCAACAATTTCCTGCATCATATTTTGAATAAACTCATCGAAAGAATCGAGTTGTTGTCCGAAAAGCCCCTTCTCTTCGAAAAAGGCACTAAATACGTCGAAACTAAACATGAAAATGAAGGTAGAACCTGGAGCACACGAAGAGATTCAACACGTTTCCGAATAACTGGCGTCAAGGATTCGATTAAATCCGAGTTGCATTCGCCTGCTAAATTCTGCAACTTATTCTGCAGAAATAATTGATACAATTCAGAAAAATAATAAGACCTTCCAAAATCTAATTTTTCTACTCAAAAAGATAAATTGAAAATAGGTATACCTGGTGAGAAATCAAAAATTGAAAATAACAACAGCAACACGAACAACAGCAACGAAAAGTGACGAATGAGATGAATTGTTCTTGTGATTATTGAATACCTGATGAATGATGTAAATATAAGTAAAATTAGAGTGAAAAAATCAAAAATTAGAGTGAAAAATCGAAAAATCAAAAATAGGAATCGCGGATGAGAGAATTGCAGATGCAGATGTGGATGGATTGAAGGATTAACCGGCAAACGTTTGATTGATTGCTTGAATTGGTGTGTTGATCGATTGCGTTGAGTGCGTGCGTTGATCGCAGGTGAGTTGGTTGAGAAATCGATTGATTGTGTGTGTATTGAATTGGGGAAGAATGAGATGAACAGTAAGGAATAGATGAATTGCGCGTGTTTTTTTTCTTTTTGTGTTATTATATAGTTCGGACGGTTCGGATCGAACTAAGGTTCGCACCGGATCCCAGCCCTATATATATATATATATATAGATTTAGGTTCATGGAGAACCACTCCTTCAATGAGAACCATGAGAACTAATTACATTCATTAAATCAATTGATGAACCTACGTAGAACTCATTGTGGGATGCGGCTATAGCCCAGGTCCGAAACATTGGCTTAATTATTATTTTCGACATGAAATACTCAGTTTCCTGTTGTGTCTTAGTTGGTTGGGAATGAATCTATTGGTGAGGAGGTTCTGGGTTCGAATACTCATACTTGTAGTCTAATAAATATAATACTTCCTATATTTTAATTTTGGAAACTTTTTTTATATGTTTTAATTAAGGTAACATTTCGTTTTCATTCTCAATCATTTTACTTAGCAGTCTAATAAATACAATACTTCCTAAATTTTAATTTTGGAAACAAATTTCAATTTTATTCTCATTTTTTTATATGTTTTAATTAAGGTAACATTTCGTTTTCATTCTCAATCTTTTTAAAAGGGTTTAATTGTGAAAATGCATTTCAATTTCATCATCAATCTTTTTAATTAAGAACTTGGATTTCAATTTCATTCTCAATTTCATTCAATTTTAGCTTATCTTTTTTCACTTTTAGCGTACCATTTTTCAATTTTAATTTTAGCGTACCATATTTTCTATTTCAGCGTACCTTTTTTCTATTTTAGCGTACCTTTTTTTCTATTTTAACATACCTTTTTTCAATTTCAATTTTAGCGTACCGTTTTTCAATTTTCGCGTACCATTTTTCAATTTTAACGTACCTTTTTTCAATTTCAATTTTAGCGTACCCTTTTTTCAATTTTAGCGTACCCTATTTCCATTTCAATTTTAGCGTAGTCTTTTTTAATTTTAGCGTACCCTTTTTCACTTTTAGCGTATCCTTTTTCAATTTTAACGTACTATTTTTCAATTTTAGTGTACCTTTTTTCTATTTTAATGTACCTTTTTTCTATTTTAGCGTACCCTTTTTCTATTTTAGTGCACATAACAGTGAGGTGCTACTTGAACCATAATTGAATAATTTTGTAGTCCGTAAGATATATAGAATGAATATACTAATTTATAGGCGGACCGTGTATAGCTTAAGTTCTTAAGTTGACCAATGAGCAAATGAGATACAGTTCTTGAACCCAAAATCTGATTTAATTGACCGATTTGTTGGGTCTAGTCGCAAGTGAGAATAGAACCCGTTAATCTTTTGAATTTGGTAAAAAACTGGACAATTCCTGAACAACTCCCGATTTTCAGATAAGAGACTGACAGAGTTTACAGTCCCGTACACTACTGAACCTCTATCATATGAACCCATACCACAACAATGGCGGCCATACTCAAACTCTACAATCAAATCAATTAAAATCATCTCTTCCATTCTTAATCCAATTCAACTATTAGAACTTCCAATTCAATTGATTTGTGCATTTGGGTACATTAGGAGTTCAAGAATTCATGATATAAAATTCAATTTTATTGATACAAAAATCTCAAATCAAGTGGACGTATTTAATGGTTTTAACGAAAATATGAACCCTAATTTAAAGAAATCCCCAATTGTATATAAATCCCCAATTTTATGAACACCGGAACCCTAATTTATTAAGATTAGACAACAAAACCTTTGGAATTTGCATTGATGAACAAAACTTAATTTGCTTTTTCTTGATTTTTGGTGAATTTTGTTGAATTTTTTTTCTTCAATTTCAGCCATTGTTGACGAGGGAAGGGAGAAGGAAGCAAGAGAGAGAGAAACAGATTTGATTTTGATGAGGGAAGGGAGAAGGAAGCAAGAGAGAGAAAGAAACAGATTTGATTTTTTTTGTTAAAGGAAGAGGGGAATGTTTTTAAGAATAATGTCAGCCATTAGATCTCATTTAGATCTAATGATTTTAAAAAGTTCTCACAGTATATATATATATATATATATATATATATATATATATATATATATATATATATATATATATATATATATATTGGGAGGTTCAGGGAAGTTAATAACTCCCTAACTCTCCCTTAGTGTTAATCCCACCCATCCATTAAGATTAATATGGACGGTGGATGGATGAGTTTAGATTGTATAAAAAAAAAGGAGACAATCAACTGACATAGCAGCAGTGGAGAGAGGGAAACATCCCCTCACCCAAATCAATCCCTACATTACTTCCCTCATACACTTCCCAAACCCCTCATTTTCAATTCATTTCTCAACTCAATTTATCTCTTTCTAACAAAACCCCAACAAATAATCACCATTAATAACTCCGACCATACTCCGTCAACTACTCCGACCATACTGCGTTTTTAACCCAACATACTCCGTCAGTAACTTTGATCATCATACGAAGGTATGTTCATCTTCATCATCTTCATCTTCATCTTCATTTTCGTGCTTCATCTTCATCTTCATCTTCATCTTCATCTTCATGCTTCTTTTTATTTTTCATGTCTTTTTTTTTGGTATTTATAAAATTATTCATCTTTATTATCTAAAAAAAAAGAACAACTTCATCTTTAAGATGGAGTTTGAAGATGAAGTTGCTATTTTTTTGTGGGATGAATGGAGCTTGAAGATGAACAAGTCATTTAGTGCGTAATGTTTTTGCAGAATTGCAAAGTCACGCTCATTATGCTGTACAGTCACACTCATTATGCTGTACAGTCACACTCATTATGTTGTAGAATCACGCAGATGTACACTCATTGTAGTCACATATTCAGTTGTATAGTCATACTCATTATGCTGTATAGTCACACTCGCTATGTTGTAGAATCACGCAGCTATAGAATACCTTGGGATTAAGGTATCATTCGTTGAATCATCTTCATCTTCATGCTTGTTTTACTTTTCATACCTTTTTTTTTGTATTTATAAAATTATTCATCTTCATTATCCAAAAAAAAATGAAGATTAAATATGGATTAAAATGAAGGTTGAATATGAATGAATGAAGATTGAATATTTAATTAATGTTATAATTTAGTTGTATAGTCACAGAGATTATGTTGTATAGTCACACAGTTGAAGTTGTATAGTCATACTCGTTATGTTGTAGGATCACAGTCATTATGTTGTAGGATCACACCGTTTATGTTGTACAGTCACACAGTTAAAGTTGTATAGTCACACTCATTATGTTGTACAATCACGCAGCTGTACACTCATTGTAGTCACATATTCAGTTGTATGTGTGATTTAGATTGATTGTGTGTTTTGTTGCAGCGAAATGATTGGTGGAAATAGGAATGTTGGTAAAAGGGGCGGTGGGAAGAAGAAGGTCGTGGAAGATACAGCGATCGATCACGTAATTGGACAATGTATTGTTGCGAAGATTAAAATGAAGGTTGAATATTTAATGAATGTTTAGATAATTTGTTCTGAATCGTATGTATAATCATCTTTCTAATTATGAATGTGACTTTGCAAATGATGATTGAAGAATAATTGACTATATGGCTTTTATTTTCCATTTTACGGTTTCAGTTTTGTAGTTACACACTTTAGGTTGTACAGTCACACTCATTATATTGTATAGTCACACTCATTATATTGTAGAATCACACAAATTCTTGCAGTGATTAGTGTATGTAATCATCTTTGATAATGATGATTGAAGTATAAATAAGTACGAGTATAATTTAGTTGTATAGTCACAGAGATTATGTTGTATAGTCACACAGTTGAAGTTGTATAGTCATACTCGTTATGTTGTAAGATCACAGTCATTATGTTTTAGGATCACACAGTTTATGTTGTATAGTCACACAGTTAAAGTTGTACAATCACACTCATTATGCTGTACAATCATGTAGTTGTAGAGTCATTGTATTGTAGAATTACACAAATTCTTACAGTGATTAGTGTATGTAATCATCTTTGCTAATGATGATTGAAGTATAAATAAGTACGAGTATAATTTAGTCGTATAGTCACAGAGATTATGTTGTATAGTCACACAGGTGGAAGGATAAGTGATTTTGCTATAGACCTCGCGTGATTAATTATGAAACCAGAAAATAGCGATGAAAATATATTTACATTGGACAAAGTCCATCCTTTACATATAGTACGTCAAACATAAAAACATTCTAACCCACCAAACATCATTTACACATAGTACGTTCATCCTAAAGCAAATATTTTATCTCACATAAACACACAAGAGCTTAACGATGGTCTCCGGTACGTGCGCAACAATACATTGTCCAATTACGTGGTCGGTCGTTGTATCTTCCAAGACCTTCTTCTTCCCACCGCCCCTTTTACCAACATTCCTCTTTCCATCAACTATTTCGCTGCAACAAAACACACAATCAATCTAAATCACACAACACAACTGAATATATGACTACAATGACTCTACAACTGCATGATTGTACAACATAATGAGTGTGACTGTACAACTTTAACTGTGTGACTCTACAACATAATCTCTGTGACTATACAACTAAATTATACTCGTACTTATTTATACTTCAATCATCATTAGCAAAGATGATTACATACACTAATCACTGTAAGAATTTGTGTGATTCTACAATATAATGAGTGTGACTATACAATATAATGAGTCTGACTGTACAACCTAAAGTGTGTGACTACAAAACTGAAACCGTATAATGGAAAATAAAAGCCATACAGTCAATTATTCTTCAATCATCATTATCAAAGTCACATTCATAATTAGAAAGATGATTATACATATGAATCAGAGCAAATTATTTAAACATTCATTAAATACTCAACTTTCTTTCATCCATATTCAACCTTCATTTTTTTTTGTGAATAATGAAGATAAATAATATTATAAATACCAAATAAAAAAAGAAGGAATGAAAAATAAAACAAGCATGAGGATGAAGATGATTAATTATTTTAAAGATGCTCTAAAAAGATAAAAACAGTACCTGAAAATCATCGAGGTTCGAAAGTAGGAATTTGACGAACGTGGAAACTTGAACGTAGATAAAAAAATACCTGAAAAAAGTCACACACTTTAAGTTGTATAGTCACAAACTTTAAGTTGTACAGTCACACTCAGTATGTTGCATAGTCACACTCATTATGTTGTAGAATCACGTAGCTGTAGAATACCTTGGGATTAAGGTATCATGCGTTTAACCATCTTCATTTTCATGCTTGTTTTATTTTTCATATTTTTTTTTTTTTGTATTTATAAAATTATTCATCTTCACTATCCACAAAAAAAATGAAAGTTGAATATATATGGATGAATGAACGACTATGACTTTAAAAAAATGAAATATCTAAACATTCATTAAATATTCAACATTCATTCATCCATATTCAACCTTCATTTTTTTTTGGATAATGAAGATGAACAATTTTATAAATACAAATAAAAAGTATGAAAAATAAAACAAGCATGAAGATGAAGATGATTCAACGAATGATACCTTAATCCCAAGGTATTCTACAGCTGCGTGATTCTACAACATAGCGAGTGTGACTATACAGCATAATGAGTATAACTATACAACTGAATATGTGACTACAATGAGTGTACATCTGCGTGATTCTACAACATAATGAGTGTGACTGTACAGCATAATGAGTGTGACTTTGCAATTCTGCAAAAACATTACGCACTAAATGACTTGTTCATCTTCATCTTCATCTTCAAGCTCCATTCCTCCCACAAAAAAATAACAACTTTATCTTCAAACTCCATCTTAAAGATGAAGTTGTTCTTTTTTTTAGATAATGAAGATGAATAATTTTATAAATACCAAAAAAAAGATATGAAAAATAAAAAGAAGTTTGAAGAAGATGAAGATGATCGAAGATGAAGATGATCGAAGATGAAGATGAAGATGAAAAAGAAGCTAAAAAAAATGAAGATATCAAAGTTTATGCATAAACATACCTTGGTATAATTATCCGTCATGTTGTGTTAAAAACGGAGTATGATCGGAGTTGTTGACGGAGTATGGTCGGAGTTATTAATGGAGCTTATTTGATGGAGTTTTGTCAAAGAGAGATGAATTGAATTAGGGAAATGAATTGAAAATGAGGGAAGTAATGAGGAAGGGAGAGTTTGATTGAGGAAGGAATGCTTCCCTCTCTCCACTGCTGCGAAGTGTGATTGAGGGGAAGGGTTGCTTCCCTCTCTCCACTGTTGCTTGTCAGTTTGTTGTCCCTTTTTTTTTTTTTAATACATCATCCATCTAAGCCATTCATTCAACCTAAGATCAAGGGTCAACAACACAACTTCCCAACTTCTCACTTTTCACCAAACTCCCTTGATCCCTTTTATATATATATATATATATATATATATATAGTAAGGCTCTTATGAATCCTTTTACTCTTTGTGAGTCCCTAAGTCCTCATCCCATCCATTAGATAGGATGAGAATGGATGAACAAGATGCATCCATTAAAAAAAAAGGAAGATTTACGTTCCTAAAATAACTCACAAGAATTTAGGAAACAATAACTTCCTATCATTCACGTTCATTATCACGTTCAATTTTCATTCCACGTTCATTCACACCTAAAAAAAAAAACTCTGATTCATCGATTTTGAACTAGAAATTCTGCTACAATGGATTCAATGACCGCATCATCGTCTTCAACGGTTGATAAACAACTAATCGAGTATAACAATGGTGAGTTTCAGTGTTTCATTCACGTTTTTATTCGTTTTTTCTTCATGGATTTCAATAGTCATATTGCTTTCAATTTGCGTTTTCATATCAATGTTTTATCGCATCGAATTGCGTTTTTTTTACATCGATCTTCATGTTTATAGTGCTTTTATTAGGAGATATGAAGAGACGGAAGGCAAAGTGTATTAGATACAATAATGAAGTATGTTAATATGTTAATTAGAGTCTCTTAGCATACTTTACATTAATATATGTTCATGTATAAATTGAGTGTTTTGGATGAATAATAACGACACACACAAATCTTCTCCCTAACTCTTCTCTTATCATGGTATCAGAGCGGGTTCGCTCATCTTCACGCTCTGCTCCGGCATTCTCTTCATCGATCTAATATCCTATTCAAACACTCACCATGGTCGACGGCAAAAACGACCAGAAAAACGAAACAACAAAAATTGATCAATTATCACCATTCTATCTAGGGTCCCAAGATGGACCCGGATCACTCATCACCCATATAAAACTCAAAAACGAAAATTATGAAGATTGGAGTCGCTCAATGCGAATGTCCCTGAAGTTGAGGAGGAAATTTGGTTTTTGTGATGGAAGTATCAAGAAACCAACCGAAACATCGCTTCTCGATCAATGGGAAGTCGTCAACTGCACAATCGTGCGTTGGATTATGAACACAATCCATGAAGAACTCATAAACAGCATCTCCTATTTTGAGGAGGCAAAACCCTTGTGGGACGACCTTAAGGAGAGATTCGCCGTCGTCGACGGTACTAAAATTCATTCCCTGAAAACCCTAATTACTCACTGTACTCAGGAGAAGGGAATGACCGTCACTGCCTACTATGGAAAGTTAAAGACCTTGTGGGACGAATTGGCCATATATGAACCCACGTTTGCGTGCAAATGTGGCGGGTGTTCCTGCGGAATTGCAAAAGAATCCACCAAGCGTCAAGACACAGAGAGACTCCATCAATTTTTGATGGGTCTTGATGCTGCCAAATTCGGGACGGTTCGGTCTCAACAATTGGTACTCGAACCTCTTCCTACGCTTAATCGGGCTTACCACGTGATACTCCAAGAAGAGAGATTGAAGGGCATAGTCCGGGCTGCCGAAGAAATTCCTGAAACCATGGCTTGTGCTGTAAAAACTGACAGGATGAAACCTTCAAATTGGAAGGAAAATAAAGACAAAGAAAGGGCTGAAAAACAGAAGCTTTATTGTGCACATTGCTCTGTCCGTGGACACGAGAAAAGCTCCTGCTTCATCAAACTGCAATCCTTCCCGGACTGGTGGGGAAGTCGGCCTAGGACTCTCGCGGAGCTGCGTGCCAAAAACAATCGTGGAGCATCAAGCAGCGAGACAAATATTGTTCGGGCTAACGCTATTGTGAGCCAAGTGTCCGCGGATCGATTGATTGGTATGTCTAATTGTTGGTTAATTGACACAGTTGCTTCTAATCACGTAACGGGTGATATATCATGCTTGACGAATACGATGAAAATATCGCCCCGTACCATAGGCCTTCCCGATGGTCAAAGCAAAGAAGCTACGGTCATTGGCACCGTGAAACTTAATAATCAAATCTCGTTAACTCGAGTTCTTTATGTCCCGAGTCTGAATGTTAACTTAATTTCAGTATCTCAGCTTATTGGTACAAGTAATGTCATTGTCCAATTTTCTGATACTCTTTGTCAAATACAGGACCCGTCTACGAGGACGACGATTGGAGTTGGTGAGCTACGGGATGGACTGTATATTTTCCGTGACATGATTCATAAGCCGGTTGTTCATCATGTCAGAGAAGACTCGTTCGAGCTTTGGCACCGCCGTCTCGGGCATCCATCTAATAAAATAGTAAAGCTCGTTCCTCCTGCTACCAATATTATCCCAAATAATTCTCAGGTTTGCGATGTGTGTCATCTCGCAAAACATCACAGAAATAGTTTTAATTTGAATGATAAAACAGCCGCGGGTATATTTGATTTGATACACTGTGATTTATGGGGACCGTATCGTATTCCCTCGTCCTGCGGTGCTAGATATTTTCTCACTATTGTTGACGATTACTCACGATCCGTTTGGGTCTATTTGTTGGATGATAAAACTGAAGTCACTGATACTTTTTTGCATTTTCTGGCTATGGTTGACACTCAATTTTCTAAACGGGTTAAAACTGTGCGTAGTGACAACGGGACAGAATTTAATTGTTTGGCAGACCATTTTTTTAAACAAGGCATTCATTTTCAGACGTCTTGTGTCGGGACACCTCAACAAAACGGTCGGGTCGAACGTAAACACCGACATATACTCAATGTCGCACGAGCACTTATGTTCCAAGCTCATCTTCCAAAATCTTTTTGGGGCGAATGTATTATGAGCGCGGCATATTTGATTAACCGTACTCCATCGGTCTTACTTGAAAATAAATCACCCTATGAAATTTTATTTGGAAAACCGCCCGTCTACACCAATTTACGGGTCTTTGGGTGTCTCTGTTTTGTTCATAATCAGCACACCGGAGGGGATAAATTTTCCAGTCGTAGTCGGAAATGTGTCTTTGTCGGATACCCACACAATAAAAAGGGTTGGAAAGTATACGACATCACTACCAAGAAACATTTTGTCTCTCGTGATGTTGTGTTTTATGAAAACTCTTTCCCTTTTGCCATTGATCAACCGAGCATGGTGTACGTTCCTCCTACAATTCCTGTTGACGAGGACGACACTAATCAGGTTGACCCGGAGTATGTTGAGGGTCCTACTCCAAGTCCCGGAGAATCTTATTCTAATAATTCTTCCGTTGTCACGTCTAATGGGCAAGAAATGAGTGTACCAACTAATGATGTTATAAATAGTGAATCTACCACTAATCCTACAGAGGATAATAATATGGTCAGTCTTGGTCGTGGGTCTCGTCGACGCATCCCCTCTACAAGGCTCCGTGATTATGTTATTGGCTCTATACACAGTCCATCCACCCCTTCTAGCTCATCACTAATTCCGTCTTCATCGTCCTCAGGTTCGTCGTATCCTTTAGTCAATTATATTAATTGTCATAAATTCTCCGATAACCACAAAATTTTTTTAGCCGCTATTACTGCGGGTATTGAGCCGTCCTCGTTTGCGGAGGCCGTGAAAAATACCGGTTGGCGTCGTGCTATGCAGGATGAAATTACTGCTCTTGAGAATAACGGAACCTGGGAGTTAATGGAGCTTCCTATTCATAAAAAGGCTCTCGGGTGTCGTTGGGTATACAAGATTAAATATCTTGCTGATGGTAGTATCGAACGTCTCAAAGCACGTTTAGTCGTCTTTGGGAATCACCAGGTTGAAGGATTGGATTTTGAAGAGACGTTTGCCCCGGTAGTCAAGATGACGACCGTCCGTACTCTTTTGGCTATCGCTGCTGTCAAAAAATGGGAGCTCCACCAAATGGATGTTCATAATGCTTTTCTTCATGGAGATCTTTCCGAGGAAGTATATATGAAACTCCCACCTGGCTTTGATAAGGGTAAGGAAGGGAAAGTGTGTCGTTTACGTAAAGCTCTATACGGTTTACGTCAGGCACCGCGTTGTTGGTTCGCTAAATTGGCTGCTGCTCTTAAAGCCTATGGGTTTACCCAGTCCTATTCTGATTATTCTCTTTTCAGCTATAATCGGGACAATATATGTTTACATGTTCTTGTCTATGTTGATGATTTTGCTATCGCAGGCAACGATCCGCGGACCATTACTTCATTCAAAGTCTATTTAGGCAAATGCTTTCATCTTAAAGATCTTGGGCCCTTAAAATATTTTTTGGGCCTTGAGATTGCTCGAAGTAAAGAAGGTTTGTTCGTTAATCATCGTAAATACGCGTTGGATATAATCTCCGAAACGGGTTGTCTCGGATCGAAGCCTGCTATCACTCCTATTGAGCAAAATCATCGCCTCGCTCTCGCCCAAGGACCCCTCATTTCGGATGTCGAGCGCTATCGTCGCCTAGTTGGTCGACTAGTATACCTTGCGGTTACCCGTCCTGATTTATCTTTTGCGGTTCATGTATTGTCTCAATTTATGCAGCAGCCTTGTCAAGACCATATGGATGCAGCTTTACGCGTTGTTAAGTATTTGAAAGGGTCTCCGGGTCAAGGTATCTTAATGCGATCAAATAGTACTCTTCAAATATCTGGGTGGTGCGACTCCGATTATGCGCGTTGCCCTCTTACCCGAAGATCTGTTAGTGGGTGGTTCATCTCTTTGGGTGACAGTCCTATCTCCTGGAAGACGAAGAAACAACCCACAGTTTCTCTTTCTTCCACGGAAGCAGAATACCGGGCTATGGCGGCTATTGTTCGTGAGCTTAAATGGCTTAAAGGGCTTCTTGTTTGCTTCGGTATTAATACTACACAACCCATGTCTCTCTATTGCGATAACGAGTCCACTTTGCATCTTGCTCGTAACCCCGTCTTTCATGAACGAACTAAGCACGTCGAAGTTGATTGTCATTTTGTTCGAGACGCTGTCACTGACGGTCTTGTCAAGCCCGCCTATGTTCCTACTGATCAACAGTTAGCTGACATACTCACCAAAGCTTTGGGTTCTTCTCAGTTTCTGTTTCTTCTCGGCAAGCTAGGCATTCTTGATCCCCATGCTTCAGCTTGAGGGGGGGGGTATTAGGAGATATGAAGAGACGGAAGGCAAAGTGTATTAGATACAATAATGAAGTATGTTAATATGTTAATTAGAGTCTCTTAGCATACTTTACATTAATATATGTTCATGTATAAATTGAGTGTTTTGGATGAATAATAACGACACACACAAATCTTCTCCCTAACTCTTCTCTTATCAGCTTTCATTGTCATTTCGTATCACAATTTCGTATCAATTTGCGTTTTTTTGATGTCATTGCGTTTTGATATCACAGTTTCGTATCAATGGTATTTTGATATCTCGATCTCTATAGATTACAGGTCTTTATGCTTTTTATTAAGATTTTCCCTGATATCCATTGATTCTATTTTTTTTGATTTCAGTTAACGCAGATTCGTCGTTGAAGTAACATGCCTTCTGAGTTAAAGTAACACTTAATTGCAATTACAGTAACACAAATGAACGTTCAGGAAAAGGGTTTTTATGATATGCTAGAGTAACGTATTATACACGTTAGGGTAACACCACTTATGAATTACAGTAACACATTATTTGCATTGATGTAGCGCTGTTTGATTTTGTGCAGGTAGTTGCGCCAGAGATGCGAACGCACAAGACAACACTGGAAAAGGTGGAATTTAATTCATTTGATTAATTATGGATTAATATTATGGTTCATTGATATTATTGTTTCACCGATATTATTGTTTTGCTTTATGTTGAAGCATACATGACATTGAAGTAACACAAGTAATGAATTACAGTAATACCTAATTTTAATTAGAGTAACACAAAAATGTAAAACTAAAAAAGGGTTTTTGGCGCTGACGTTGGAGTAACATCTTTTTAGAGTTTAAGTAACGCAACTTAGGAGTTACAGTAACACTTATGCCCATGGGCCTGACTTTTCTTAATTTTTGGCAGGAAGCATTGGTAAAGAGCCGAATGCACAGGAATGGTGCAGAGATGTGGGTGAGGTTTTCACTCCGTACTGAAGAAGACACAGAGGAAGACGAGGATGAACAAGTGTTTTGATAATACTCGTGTTCTTTGACATTACAAGAATTTTTTCTTTTTTCCTGGTTTACACGAAAAACTAATGTTGTACACATTTTTGCAATTAACACTATATTTATTTAATAAATGTGTTTTTGGTTAGAGTAACATCTCATGTGCATTGAAGTAACACTATTAATTTGTTACAGTAACAGAAAAAATGCATTGTAGTAACTGAGGACAGCAGTGTTGTTCATTCATTGAAAGAGTACCAATATTGGTGATTGCAATATCATTGTACTAACGACATTAATCACTTAAAGTAACATAATTTGTTCATTAAAGTAACACACACAGTGCTTCGGTGTAACACACAGATTGTGAGACCAAAGAAAATTGTGTTAATTTCAATAATCCCCATAGTAACACCAACAGTGAATTAGAGTAACAGGTGCAGCTGGTCATTGTAACAGAGTTTCACAGCTTCAATATATTGGTGATAGTCAAAATACCAATGTAATTAGACAGTTAACTAAAGAATAGAGACCATTAAATCGTAGTTACAAAAGAGATGACATGATTCAGTAAACACGCTATTTTTTTCGGCCCTTTGTTGGCTTGCTCTTGGGACCAACAGTGAATTAGAGTAACAGGTGCAGCTGGTCATTGTAACAGAGTTTCACAGCTTCAATGTATTGGTGATAGTCAAAATACCAATGTAATTAGACAGTTAACTAAAGAATAGAGACCATTAAATCGTAGTTACAAAAGAGATGACATGATTCAGTAAACACGCTATTTTTTTCGGCCCTTTGTTGGCTTGCTCTTGGGACCGTCGATGATTTTTTGTCTAGTGTTCTCATACTTGGCTACGTTTTCCAACAATTGCGATCGCACAGTGTTCCTGTCTGCAAATAGAAGTGTGGAGTAACATAAGAAGTAGATTAGAGTAACAAATGTACATAATTGAGGGTTTACAAGGATTCAAAGTATCACGAAGATGAGAGTTAAAGTAACACCTCTTATGCATTACAGTAACACATGATTGTCTTTGAAATAACACCGTACATCAAACACAGTAACGAAGCACCCCTTACAGTAACACATCAAGTTTATTACAGTAACAGCGTATGTGCATTAAAGTAACATTCGATATATGTTCGTCTGTAGTTGAATTCAATTACACGAAACAGATGAAAACCCAGATAGCAAAACAGTCTTCAGTGAAAAAAATTAATTATATGGCACAGACGCAGCAAAATTAATGAATCAATAATTAGCGAAAGAGGTAATGAAATATAACACAGATGTAAACAAAACCTAGATCTTCAGTAAAATAATAACCTTGCTCGAGCTGAGGACAGCGATTGAATTGAGTTGAGCGACAGAGTTCAGTTGAGTGAGTGCTCGAGAATCCTAGAGTTGAGCGAGCGATTGAGTTGAGTTGAAGGATTGAGTGCGAGTTGAAGGATTGAGTGCTCGGGTATGCCTGAGTTGAGCGCAAAAGTTGAAGTTGAAGTTGAGCGATTGAGTTTGAGTTGAGCGTTTGAGTGTAAGGCTGTGCTTGAGTTGAGCGAAAAAATTGAGCGAGATGAGAGAAGAGATGAAGATGAAGGGTTTTCTTAAGCGAGCGTTTGAATGCAAAAAAAAATAAATGAGATGAGAGAGAAGGTTGCAGTTGGCGCTAATCTAGGGAGGAAGAGGATTTTTTTATTTTTTTTTCCAAAATTTGGTAGTTGCTACCTTAATTAGCATATGCAATCTCAACCATTCATCTTGTCTAGATCAATGGCTAAGAATAGGACTCATGGACTCAAAAAAGAAAAAGGGACTCACTTGATCCTTCCTCTATTTTTTTGTACAATTTACCTTTCATCCTAAGCCATTGGATTTTATCAGATCAATGTCTCAGATTAACTACTACTTACCCAAGGTACAACCCTAAATTTTTTCTCACTTCCTCCTCTTTACGTTTATTTGATCAATTAATTTCAAAGTTGCTCTGTTTCATACATACACTCTAATTTCTCAATTTTATTCTTCAATTTTTCAACCAAATCAGTTCTATTCAAGATTAAACTTTTAGGTTAATCTAATTTTACTCTCTAACTCTCAATTTTGTTCTTCAATTTTTCATCAAAAATAGTTTCCACCTAAGGGTTAAACTTTCAGGTTAAGTTAATTTCACTCTTTAATAGTTTAATTTCGTTCCTTTTCCTACTATGTTTGTTGATTTTGATTTTGATTTTTGATTTGCTCGAATTCGATCAATATGGTAGTAATTTTGTTCGCTTTTTTTTGCATATATCTTGTTAATTTTGATCTTGTTATGGTTAGAGATCTAGTTTTCATTCGATTTTTTGAGTTATTTTTAGGGTTTGTGTGTTATTTTACATGTTTTGATACATTATTTGAGTAACTTTTATTTTGATTACAAGATTGAAAATCAGAATTATGAATATTACAATACTTGAATATGAGCAATGAAATAATTGAATATGAACATTTAAATAACTAGTATTATTTCGGAGTAGAATTTTGTATTTTTGATACATTATTATTTATTTGAAATACCCAGTTATTTTATTGTGTTGTTTCAGTTATTTTAATGCATCTACATGATTATTGTATTTCAATTTTTCGTAGTATTACTCTATTCTAACAAAACTTGCTTTTATTTTTCTACAAAAAACTCAATTAATATATAGTGTTATTACAATGATTCCAATACTTAATTGTGGTTTTAAATTTGATTAGTGAGATAGTTACTTTCAACTAACCATCCTTTTTTTTTGTCTTCCAGTAAGGTGCAGAAGAACTAATTGGAAATCATGTCACTGTTACACAATGAATCAATGGTGTTGGAACACATTTAAGATATAACACGAGTTATTCATTATAATAACCGAGTTTCTACATTGGAATAACAACGTAAAATCAAATAATATTACTGTAAAATTGATTATATAGTAGTTTTATCTCAATAAAATAATACGAATTATTCAAAACCGAGTTTCTACATTAAAATAATTGCATTTGTACATTAGGGTAACTATGTAAATTTAAATACCATTACTCCAAAATTGATTATATTTATATTTCATCTCAATAAAATATCTCAAGTTATTCAATACAATAACTAAGTTTCTACATTGAAATAACTATATAACTACATTGGAATAACCCATACATTAATACTAGTAAACAACTAAATTAACTATGAAATAACTATGTTTCTTCATTAAAATAATCATGTTTGTATATTGAAATAACTATGAAAACCTGTGAAAAAAATGCTTTGAGGATTTAGTGAGTTTTAATCTCAGCTCTTGATCATGTGAGATCTAATGGCCACAATTAAAAGGTAAATTGTACCAAATATAACAAATGTACCAGATCCTGCCTCTCTCTCTCTCTCTCTCTCTATATATATATATATATATATATATATATATATATATATATAAACTGACATAGCAGCAGTGGAGAGAGGGGAACATCCCCTCACCCAAATCAATCCCTACATTACTTCCCTCATACACTTCTCAATCCTCTCATTTTCAATTCATTTCTCAACTCAATTATCTCTTTCTAACAAAACCCCAACAAATAATCACCATTAACAACTCCGACCACACCATTAATAACTCCGACCATACCCTGTCAACTACTCCGACCATACTCCGTCAACTACTCCGACCATACTGCGTTTTTAACCCAACATACTCCGTCAATAACTTCGATCATCATACGAAGGTATCTTCATCTTCATCTTCATCTTCATGCTTCTTTTTCTTCATCATCTTCATATTCATATTCATCTTCATCTTCATCTTCATCTTCATCTTCATCTTTATCTTCATGCTTCTTTTTCTTCATCATCTTCATATTCATCTTCATCTTCATGCTTCTTTTTATTTTTCATATCTTTTTTTTGTATTTATAAAATTATTCATCTTTATTATCCACAAAAAAAAAAAACAACTTCATCTTTAAGATGAAATTTGAAGATGAAGTTGTTCTTTTTTTGTGGGATGAATGAATGTTGAAGATGAAGATGAACATGTTATTTAGTGCGTAATGTTCTTACAGAATTGCAAGACCACACACTTTCAGTTGTATAGTCACACTCATTATGTTGTAAAATCACGCAGCAGTACACTCATTGTAGTCACATATTCAGTTGTATAGTCACACTCATAATGATGTATAGTCACACTCTTTATGTTGTAGAATCACTCAGCTGTAGAATACCTTCACAATCATTTCATCTTCATGCTTTTTTTACTTTTCATACCTTTTTTTGTATTTATAAAATTATTCATCTTCATTATCCAAAAAAATGAAGATTAAATATGGATTAAAATGAAGGTTGAATATGAATGAATGAAGGTTGAATATTTAATGAATGTTATAATTTAGTTGTATAGTCACAGAGATTATATTGTATAGTGTGGACATGACGTAGGTCCACCCCGACGCGGCCACGCGCGGGTTTTGGGTTAGGCGAATGAACCTCCATATGAGAAGGATCGAATTGAAATTTAAGTCGAAATGGAGTCGCCACCGAATTTTATGGTTATTCGGAACCATTCGAGCCCACTCTACATCGCCATGGCCCATACACAAAGTATGACCCATTTTGGTTTGAGAGTTTATTGGGCTCGTCCCTTTGCATATCGATATAGATGCCGACTTGAGCGGTTAATCTTATATTGAATGACTCTCGTTGCCAATGGATTCGGACATCCGGAAACCACGGTTCTGAGTAAGGGGTGAAAGTACGTGTTGGGAAGCCCACTAAGGACACCCAACCCCGCCCGCACTTAGCGGCCTCTACTAGGACATCGTTTGACTTTTTAATATGCGCGTTAGTAATTCGGTGAAATGTTATGCAAACAGCGTTTTAGCTAAGCATGCGAATTAAATGTGAGCTACGTCAATTTAATGCATCTAATTTATTGTCGAAGTGATTTAGCATGCGAGGGTTCATTTATAAACGGTAAAACGTAAATAAATAAAGCAAAGCAAAAATAAATCGATTACAAGTTACACGGGCGGAATACAACCCGGAATTCACAATACGGTGTACAATAAAATAGAACAATTGAAATATACAATTGGGATGACGAGCAATAATTATAAACGGACCCGTGTATAAACTAGACCGTGATTTTGTGTAGGTGGACGAACTTTAATTAGTTACACATTATATTGCGTATTAATCAAAGGACGGAGGTTCGAGACCTAGACGTGGTGCTAGCCCGATCTTGAACCTCGATGTCTTGTCCCGACTTATCACCTCGAGAAATTGAGTCTAAATTAATTTTACATCGGATACGACTAAAGAGTCGTCGACATAAAATTAATAATGTGAGACCGTCGATCAAAATCGTTTAAGTGAAGTGATATGCATGAATTTTGGAAAAGCCACGTGATTGACTTTACACGTGTCGACTAAGTCGCTTTAAAAAGACGAGGCTCGAATGATATAAAAAAAAGAACTCTCGGATTCTGGGCTGCAGGACCCACTCGGTCGAGTCATGGCTGGACTCGGCCGAGTGCGTCCTGGAAGACGCTACTGCCCGTAATTTAGGGTGTTACTCGATCGAGTAGCAGGTGTACTCGGTCGAGTGGCACCTGTGCGAGTTGTGACTCGTTTGTTTTAATGTGTTTTAAATCGATGATTGGCCGAGTCAAATAAAAATATTGACGGATTTAGATTTAACTCGGTTTGTCGGTACTATAATCATGTCTTATATGATTATAATACCGTTATCGGAATTTTGTAAAAAAGGTTATTGTTAGATAAAAATTTTATTAGTGACGGAATTGCGTCCCTCTACGTCACGACATCGATATTAATCCTTACGGATTATGCGACGTCGGTTTTCGTGTCAACGGGTTCCGTACTAATCTTTGAAATGGATTCATACGCGTTCAACTACGAATGATCGGGATCGTGTTAATAAACGAACCTTAAAAAAATGATCATCGTAGTCAAACGAGTTCGGATCCGAGTTTTGATATTATTATATATATACACGGTACATACGATATTATAGTAAAATATAATAACGATGATTAAATGCGAAAAGTAAAATGTTAGTGTTAGTAAAAATGTCGTTACTATCGACTAAATAAAATACTATATGCGTAAATAAAAATGTACGAATATATATATACAAAAAAGACGAGAAAAAGGAGGGAAGAAGGAGAAGTCGATGTTGAATGTTACACCCTCAACCTACATATTCTTGCTTCTCGGGATACGGTTCGTCAAATGGCGGCAATGGCACGGGAACGTCGAGATATGTAGGAGGAGTTGACGGTGTGTGTATGAGGTTTTGTATGGAGACGGATTTTAACGAGTTTTGCTCTCGAAGTGTGTATAAGCGTGATGATGTTTGAGGGTCGGATTATGGCTGAAAATGATAGGCTTTGGATATGTAAAGTTGGCTGAAAATTCTGGTTGAGAAGTTGTCCTTGAAGAAAGTTGTTCTTTGTGTCAAAGGTTGACGGGTATTTATAGGGGCCTCGACACATGGGTCACTCGACCGAGTGGCGCGAGTGCACTCGGTCGAGTGCTCTCGTGGATGCACCTGGACCGTTTTTGTGAGGCTCCACTCGATCGAGTGGTCAATCCACTCGACCGAGTGGATCAATTAGGCCGTGCTAAATCGGGAAGGATTGGCCTTGATTTGCTCTTGATTGATTGTGATTGATTTTGGATGATTTTGAATGATTTTGGCTGATTTTTGGATTGTGGCGCAAGTTTCGAGACGTATCCGGTCGCTTTTTGTGTCGGGTTTGTCTTGACCGGGTTTTGACCTGGTCGCTAAAGGACGGGAATTATTTTTGGTGTCGATTTTGACTCAAATTAGTCTTATTTTGCTCGGAACGACCCACTGGGCCTGAATTTAAGGTTGGTTTTGTGAGATTTGTATCCCGTTAAAAGCCCATGCCGGACATTATTGATTTCGAGCCCGTATCCGAGCGCGTTAGAACATGTTAGCGTCCGATCATCATCGGGTGTTTTTTGGAAACTGCTATAGACACCTGGCGGTCAAATTTTGGGTGTCTACAGAGCCCCCACTCTGACTGAGGCTTGGACAAGGCGAAAGTCAGAGTACCTACCAAGTCAATTAAGACCTGGTAGGCTTCCGTTCGGGTCGTTTATAGTCCATTAGACTCGCGTGAAGGGCTCGCCAGCCATAAGTTAGAAATCATACCTGAGCTGACGATGATAACTCCGTGGGGAATCGGACTTGTCGCATAAGTCCTGGGTGCGCCTATATGTGGGCTCATCCCGTACCATTCCGGGGAAAATGCCGCCTTGGGCTTCCGCTGGGGAGATTTAGAGGGTTGCATGTCCCTGTCTGAGTCGTACCTGTATAAGTCACATAAAATATATGCAACACGTAGGTAGCAAAAATGACTCGTGCTGGGAAATAATGTTTTTTGAATTTTTGAAAGTTTTGAGATTTTTGAACCTTGAAATCAAAATCCTGAAAGCAACTCACATGCTAGGTTTTCAAAATGAAAGGGGTAGAAATGAAATTTGCAATTTAAATAGACCGAAATTTGGCCTTGTCGAAAAGGATTTTCTCAAATGGCTAAGTTTTGCAAATTTTAAAATGGGAATTTGAAGAGAGAGGTATACTGACAGACTCGACTCTGGACGTGACCGGACGAGTTGACAGACACGAATGAACTCTCGAGGGATTGGACGGTGACTCGGTAGGGGGGTGGGCCACCTAACAAGACTCTTAGGTTGCGCTACTCCGTAGCCTAGGCGAGTGGCAACATGGTCGAATCCTCAGAATGGGAAGGATGTGTTATCGGGGAATTGCAGTAGTCTGTAATGAGACTGCAACTGCACAACAGGGCTTAGCAATGTTGTTGTCTAGCGCTCTTGAATTCTTGGTTTCGAGGTATAGGCCCGAAGTGGGCGTGGTCTCGAGTCCTGACAGATCCTTGTCTTCGACTGAGCCGAGTACTAGGACACACTATAGACAGGAGGCTAGTTTGAAATCTTTTGGATTATGTGAGTGGATGGAGAACTTCTGTCTAAGAGAAGCCCCCAGGACAACAAAGCCGACTGTTGAGAACAAGACAGTGTCGTGACCGGAATGATGGCGCTTTTTGAATGTGTGTCAATGTGGGTGGTTGTGCCTCTGTTGAAAGGCTGCCTACGTATTCACGTGTAGTGAAATCAAACCAAGCCGTAGTTCAGTGTCGGAAGATATATTATGGTGCCTAAGCTAATAGGACTTTGTGTGTAACTAGCCATAGCGATGGTGTAGGCTAGGTGCGTTCCCAATGATGTCTTGATCAAGGGGATAGAATAGTTAGGATGTTGATCCTGTGGCTGTGAGCGTTCTCCGGGGTAGCCCCCAGAGGTGGTGTGAACTATTTGGGCATGTTCTATGCCGACTGCAAGTTGAGTTCCCGTGTTCTTGGTTTGGATGAGAAGAGTTGGGATGGGATTTTAACGAGTTCTGCTCTCGGGGATTTGACGAGTTCTGCTCTCGGGGATTTTTAACGAGTTCTGTTCTCGGGATTTTTAACGAGTTCTGTTCTCGGGATTTTTGATGAGTTCTGTTCTCGGGATTTTTGATGAATTTTGATCTCGGGTCTTTGGTGAGTTTTGATCTCGGGTCTTTGATGAGTTTTGATCTCGGGTCTTTGGTGAGTTTTGATCTCGGGTCTTTGGTGAGTTTTGATGATGAGTTTGTGTATGGTGATTGTGAATTCTGTTATGTAAAGGGGAAGTCGAGAAAAATAGCTCGAACTTCGATTGGGACAGGTTTCGATAATGCGGGATCTGGTTTCCATGTCTGGCCCTAATGGTTAGGGGTATCCTATGGAGCTTGAATCCTCAAAATTCCGGGCTGTCTCTGTCCTGGGTCTCGGGAAGGTCTTGAAGGTTGTAATGTGGGAAGGCTGAGTGTGGTGTTAGCTGACCAGCTTGATTGAGTATTGATAACTTTGAATTTGACCGTTTTTACTACGGTCATGGGTTCTTGAATATTTGTTGGCTGACCTTTTAGCCCCGGTCATGTTTTTTTTTTTTTTTTTTTTTGGCTACCCCCGATGGTGTTGTGGGCGGATATGGGGGTGGGCCCATCGGTTGGATTAGGCTTGTGGAGCTAAACCTTTGTAAGGTGTAAGCCTAGTTGGTGTTTGTGTGAGTGCAACTCGCGATGGAGTACTTTACGATAAGCATGGTGATTTGGATCTCGGTATTGTCATCATAATTCCGAACAGGCTTGGTGGGAGTATCGCCCCGAGTTGGGTATTTTTGGTCAGACTAACACCTAAGGTAGGGATTTGTCGGTCTTATTGGAGGGGTGTTTATTGTGGGGAGATGGGCTTGCCTCCCGTCTTGAACCCAAACTGGGAGACTACCCGGATTTGTCATAGGATTCGATATGCTCCTGCTAAGGGTAGTTTTGTGGTTTTCTATACCAGACATGGAACAGGTAAAAGGAAAACACGGGTCTCAGTTCCTGCAGTCATTATAGATGTGCCTATAATAGTCACGTGCATGTGCTCACAGTGTATGATGGTGTTCATCATGTTCTCGGAAACACAAAAGTGAAGCATATATAAGAGATTGAAAAAAGCTGATTTTATTGGATTGAAAAAGAGGACAGAATACAGTTGACTCTGATTCTGACTTTGAAATTGCAGGAGATAGAACATCCTAGACTCGGACTCAAATCAAATCTGGACTCTTGGATGAGGTTGTCAGTAGTCTTCGGCTTCTAAGGACTCAAGTGGATATCCAGTATAGCCTTCGGTAGAAGCTTCACCCAGATCTTCATTATGTCGAAGATCGTCTTCAATCCTGATGCCCATTTCGGTAAGCACTGCAAAGTTTGAAATGCCGGCATACCTAAGATGGACGCGGTAGGAGGGTAGGAGGTTGTTGATGAACGCCTTCACTAGTGTCTTCTCGCTGGGCTTGTCTACCAGCTTAACACTCTCGGCCCACCAACGTTGAAGGTATTTGGTGAAACCTTCTGTTGGATCTTGGGCCATGACTTCTAAAGTCCGCATGGTTGTCTGAAGTTCAGTGTTATCAGAATAGTTTTTAGCGAACTCGGTAGCCACATCTTCCCAAGTGGGGAATCTTTTTGCATTAAGCCTATAGAACCAGGCTTTTGGATATTTTCCGAGAGATGTGCCGAACAGATTGATGAACATGTCGGCTTTGACCCCCTTGATTGCCATAAATGCTTTGAAGGCTCGGAGGTGTAGTAATGGATCCTCCGTCCCTTCGAATATGGGTAACCCCTCTAAGTTGAGATCTGTTGGTAGTTTCTCACTGATGGGTGTATAGTCTCGGGAGTTCTCAATATAAATATTATTCCCTTGAAGGGCGTGGAACTGTTGTTCGAGCTCACGCACCGTGCTGATCAGTTTGGCAAATGGCCCAGTATTTACCGACCCAGAATCGAGGTCTTGCCGTTCAATGGCAGTTAAACGAGCATTTATGGCCTCTTGGTTGGTTTTCAGGAACCCTATATGGGTTTCGGTTATGGCCTGCCTACTAACCATTGTTCCCAGCGAAGCCTTTATTTCATTGATGGTGTTCTCCATGTCCCTATTCCCGGTTGTGGGTGCCATACTCTGCGAGAATACTCACGTAATCAGAAATGTTGCTTCGGAACTTGACTACACCAAGGCATAGGAAATTGCGCGGGAGGAGAGACAACTCTGGTTTGACTCGGGTTAGACTCTCCTAAGACAAATACGTGGGGTGCGATTCTCGGAGTAACTGTGATTAATCTCCCCGTCGGAAAATAGACCCCAAGTGAGACCAAAGACTCCGATAGGACTTAGATGGTGTGACATCTAAGTGACTCGAAAATAGGGTACGTGAGACAACACGTGTAAGACGTGACCCTTAGAGCAACCATGATTGATCGCTCTGCTAGAGGGTAGCCCCCCGAGTGGGGTTGAAGATTTTGTTAAAACTCGAGTGTCGGACGAGTGACCCTTAGACGTAAGGACCGTGAACCTTTTTTATAGGGCTATGCCTTGTAAAATGTTGACTCGGAAAAGACATCTAGACGGGTGACTCGTGAAAGATGGGCCTTTCTTAGGATTCGGCGAGTGGGCCGAGTCCCGTTTGAAGAAAGGTCAACGTGAGACATCCCCAGACTTTAGACTCAATTGTGTAGACGGGCCCTCCTTTGTAGGAGTGTGTCCTACGTAGGTGGGCCATGTATTAGTCAAATAAGGCGGACTGGGGTAGGGAGGAAACCCGTGATGTAAGATCAACGGAGTTTCGACGCTAAAGACCTTTGACGACTTATGACATGACCCGACACTGCTAAATACGGGAAGTCTTAAGAAGAGGAAGGTTTTGAAATTTGATAGTTTTGGAAAACCCGGGAAAATCTCAGGGAAAGGCCCGATTTTTCGAGAAAATCGGAAAGGGTATCGGGCCTTGGTTTTGATGGTTCGAAAATATTTTCGAGTTTTGAATTGGGCAGCATACCGGCTAGAAATAGGCTATTTTGAGTAAAATCATATGTCCTAAATTCGGTATGTGTCCCGGGTTTTGAAAATTGGATATCTTGAAATTTGAAAATTTGAATGTTGGAAAAAAGAATTTCCGACGATTTGAAAATTTGAAGATGAGATCCCGAAGATTTGAAAATCGAAAACGGCATCTCGAAGATTTGAAAGTTGAAAATGGCATCGCGAGGATTTGAAAATTGAATTTTGAAAATTCGAAAATCAAATGGTGGATCGGAAATTCGAATTTTGAAATGGGCAGCATGCCGGCTAAAAAAATAGGCTTGTTTTGAGTCAAATCTTAAGTCTAAATTTCGGCAGCTTTCCGAGTTTTTGAAAATTTGAATATTTTTGGAAAGATGCATTTTTTTTTGAAATGACGGTTTTTGAAAACGACACGGAAACCAAGTAGCACATAGTCACGTAAGCATTATAACGACGCCATGTATGCTTTACACTAAGTCTCGGTCGGTCTGAATAGGGTCTATACCAGTGTTCATAGTCTAGTCGAGAAACGGGACGGTCTTCCTAACTCGAGTGGAGCTTAGAACATGCCGCAAAGTCCATCCGAGTCGACCATGAACACCTTTAACGTATCCAAGGATGAATACGTCGTGGTATAGTGGGACGTCGGTCACCAGTACCGGCCCGGGCAAATATGGGGTTATGCATGAACCGTAAAACTAAAACACATATTGTACTCATCAAGCGATTTCTATTCGAGTCTCACCCTGAGAACGCCGACGGTAAGCCACACATCGGTTGATCCCCAGCGGAGTCGCCAAATTGTGGACATGACGTAGGTCCACCCCGACGCGGCCACGCGCGGGTTTTGGGTTAGGCGAATGAACCTCCATATGAGAAGGATCGAATTGAAATTTAAGTCGAAATGGAGTCGCCACCGAATTTTATGGTTATTCGGAACCATTCGAGCCCACTCTACATCGCCATGGCCCATACACAAAGTATGGCCCATTTTGGTTTGAGAGTTTATTGGGCTCGTCCCTTTGCATATCGATATAGATGCCGACTTGAGCGATTAATCTTATATTGAATGACTCTCGTTGCCAATGGATTCGGACATCCGGAAACCACGGTTCTGAGTAAGGGGTGAGGGTACGTGTTGGGAAGCCCACTAAGGACACCCAACCCCGCCCGCACTTAGCGGCCTCTACTAGGACATCGTTTGACTTTTTAATATGCGCGTTAGTAATTCGGTGAAATGTTATGCAAACAGCGTTTTAGCTAAGCATGCGAATTAAATGTGAGCTACGTCAATTTAATGCATCTAATTTATTGTCGAAGTGATTTAGCATGCGAGGGTTCATTTATAAACGGTAAAACGTAAATAAATAAAGCAAAGCAAAAATAAATCGATTACAAGTTACACGGGCGGAATACAACCCGGAATTCACAATACGGTGTACAATAAAATAGAACAATTGAAATATACAATTGGGATGACGAGCAATAATTATAAACGGACCCGTGTATAAACTAGACCGTGATTTTGTGTAGGTGGACGAACTTTAATTAGTTACACATTATATTGCGTATTAATCAAAGGACGGAGGTTCGAGACCTAGACGTGGTGCTAGCCCGATCTTGAACCTCGATGTCTTGTCCCGACTTATCACCTCGAGAAATTGAGTCTAAATTAATTTTACATCGGATACGACTAAAGAGTCGTCGACATAAAATTAATAATGTGAGACCGTCGATCAAAATCGTTTAAGTGAAGTGATATGCATGAATTTTGGAAAAGCCACGTGATTGACTTTACACGTGTCGACTAAGTCGCTTTAAAAAGACGAGGCTCGAATGATATAAAAAAAAGAACTCTCGGTTTCTGGGCTGCAGGACCCACTCGGTCGAGTCATGGCTGGACTCGGCCGAGTGCGTCCTGGAAGACGCTACTGCCCGTAATTTAGGGTGTTACTCGATCGAGTAGCAGGTGTACTCGGTCGAGCGGCACCTGTGCGAGTTGTGACTCGTTTGTTTTAATGTGTTTTAAATCGATGATTGGCCGAGTCAAATAAAAATATTGACGGATTTAGATTTAACTCGGTTTGTCGGTACTATAATCATGTCTTATATGATTATAATACCGTTATCGGAATTTTGTAAAAAAGGTTATTGTTAGATAAAAATTTTATTAGTGACGGAATTGCGTCCCTCTACGTCACGACATCGATATTAATCCGTACGGATTATGCGACGTCGGTTTTCGTGTCAACGGGTTCCGTACTAATCTTTGAAATGGATTCATACGCGTTCAACTACGAATGATCGGGATCGTGTTAATAAACGAACCTTAAAAAAATGATCATCGTAGTCAAACGAGTTCGGATCCGAGTTTTGATATTATTATATATATACACGGTACATACGATATTATAGTAAAATATAATAACGATGATTAAATGCGAAAAGTAAAATGTTAGTGTTAGTAAAAATGTCGTTACTATCGACTAAATAAAATACTATATGCGTAAATAAAAATGTACGAATATATATATACAAAAAAGACGAGAAAAAGGAGGGAAGAAGGAGAAGTCGATGTTGAATGTTACACCCTCAACCTACATATTCTTGCTTCTCGGGATACGGTTCGTCAAATGGCGGCAATGGCACGGGAACGTCGAGATATGTAGGAGGAGTTGACGGTGTGTGTATGAGGTTTTGTATGGAGACGGATTTTAACGAGTTTTGCTCTCGAAGTGTGTATAAGCGTGATGATGTTTGAGGGTCGGATTATGGCTGAAAATGATAGGCTTTGGATGTGTAAAGTTGGCTGAAAATTCTGGTTGAGAAGTTGTCCTTGAAGAAAGTTGTTCTTTGTGTCAAAGGTTGACGGGTATTTATAGGGGCCTCGACACATGGGTCACTCGACCGAGTGGCGCGGGTGCACTCGGTCGAGTGCTCTCGCGGATGCACCTGGTCCGTTTTTTTGAGGCTCCACTCGATCGAGTGGTCAATCCACTCGACCGAGTGGATCAATTAGGCCGTGCTAAATCGGGAAGGATTGGCCTTGATTTGCTCTTGATTGATTGTGATTGATTTTGGATGATTTTGAATGATTTTGGCTGATTTTTGGATTGTGGCGCAAGTTTCGAGACGTATCCGGTCGCTTTTTGTGTCGGGTTTGTCTTGACCGGGTTTTGACCTGGTCGCTAAAGGACGGGAATTATTTTTGGTGTCGATTTTGACCCAAATTAGTCTTATTTTGCTCGGAACGACCCACTGGGCCTGAATTTGAGGTTGGTTTTGTGAGATTTGTATCCCGTTAAAAGCCCATGCCGGACATTATTGATTTCGAGCCCGTATCCGAGCGCGTTAGAACATGTTAGCGTCTGATCATCATCGGGTGTTTTATGGAAACTGCTATAGACACCTGGCGGTCAAATTTTGGGTGTCTACATATAGTCACACAATTGAAGTTGTATAGTCATACTCGTTATGTTGTAGGATCACAGTCATTATGTTGTAGGATCACACCGTTTATGTTGCATAGCCACACAGTTAAAGTTGTATAGTCACACTCATTATGCTGTACAATCATGCAGTTGTACAGTCATTGTAGTCACATATTCAGTTGTATGTGTGATTTAGATTGATTGTGTGTTTTGTTGCAGCGAAATGATTGGTGGAAAGAGGAATGTTGGTAAAAGGGGCGGTGGGAAGAAGAAGGTCGTGGAAGATACAACGATCGACCACGTAATTGGACAATGTATTTGTAACACCCCTGATTTTATAAATTAAAGTTATGTTCGTATTTTTATTTTATTTACGATTTGACTCGTAATTCTTAAAATTATTATAAAACAAATTTATCGTTTAATCGTTTCAAACTCCTAAAATTCTATTTGACTCGGAAACTCTTATATTTAAAACATATTTTCATTTCTGTTTCGATTCATTTTATACATTTAATTTAATTCTTATCAAAAATCTATTTTGACGATTTAGATTCTAAATTCTTTTTATTTATATTTAAGTTCGAATTTCTATTTCCGGCTTGAAGTTCATTTATTCTAAATTTCATCAAAATATTTATTTCCTTTCCTCGAGAAATCAATTAAATTCACTTTATCGAAGATTTATTATTTATCGGAAAATACTATTTCATCGTCTAATTATTTATTTCTATAAACTTCATTTTTGTCTCGAATAATTATTTACATCTCGAGAAACGTTATTTTACAAATTTTATTAGTTGACCAATTATTTATTTATTTTCTTTTGACTCGATTTTTAATTCGATTCGTGGTTTAGTCAACTTAAGGTTACGGGGTTAATCCGTATTTGTAATCCACTCGATTTGAGTGGAATTCAATCCACCTCTTTATTCCACCTTCACACTTATTATATTCATCCCCTCTTTCATTTTTCCTTACTCAACCGCTTGAACCCCTCACCTTACATCTCCCTTTTCCTTTAACATCCACAAAAACCGCTTCATTTTTCTCCATTCTTATTCCCTTTTCTTTCTTCCTTAAACCCATCGATCCTCTCCCCTGTTTTCAACCTCTGTACGCTGCTGCTATCGTTGGTTCGTGCGCGTTCCGGACTCGTCAAAAGGTAATTCCTTTCCCTCTCCTTCTTATCTGTTCGTTCCTCTGTTTGATCGGTTTCTCCTCGCGTTTTCTGCTGCTGTATGTTTCTCATCATGCTGCCCTTCTTTTTCTTCTTCATTTTCCTTTTCTTCTCCGTCTTCTTTTCGTTTCTTCCTTGTTCTGCGTCTGCTACTTTCGCTGCTGTTTGTGTTGATGTTCGAGTCGGTTCGTCATCGTTGATTGCTACTGTCGTCATTTTATTGCTGTTACTCCTGCCTGCTGCATTATGTTGTTATTCATTTCCGTTCTTCTTGTTCTCTCCCCGTTTCTGTCGATGCGGCTGCTGTTTCGTCTCGTTCTTTTTGCCGTCTGCTGTCCTCTTTGCTTTTCTGTTGATTGTACGCTGTTGATGTGCTGTTCGGTGTCGATTTTTGATGTGTCGTTTGCTGCTGTTGATGCGTTGTACTGCTGTATGCTGCTGCTGTTACGGGACTGATGCTCGCTGTTTCTTTGTGTTTTTGTGGCTTTCTGTGTTGCGGTTATGTGTGCTGCTGCTGGTTCATCTCCTCGTGTATCTGTCTTCCTCTCCATCCCCTTTTTCTTCTTCTTCTTTGTTCTGTCCTTATACTTCTGTCTTTGTCGATTCGGATCTGTTGCTGCGGTTTTCGTGTACTGTTGCCACTACTGTCTGCTGTTGTGACCATACTTGTTTTTATTCTTCCTCTTCTTCTTATGGTTGCTTTTAATTCGTTTTGGTTGCTGTTACTTATTATTCCTTGTGATGCTCGTTTTTGTCCTACGGATGTCCTTTGGTTCTGTCTTCTTGATCCGTTAGTTCTTATCTTTCCTTCACCTCTAGTCTTTTCCAACTTTCCTTAATTTTCGATCTCTTCGTTTCTGTTTCTTTTTGTCTCGAATCGAAAGTGGAGCATACTTGGAAGGCTAACGATTCACGTCACGAAGGATATTGCGTACTATTGAGGATTTGGAAATTGGACTATGCAAGTAGACAAGTACGAGATCGATTCAAGTTTTGACTCAAGGTAACTTTAGGACGTTACTCGATTTTATATCGTATGTTTGAGTAGTAGTATGTAGTAAATATTTTAATTTCGGTTTTCTAATTTTTAGCTATTTATTATTTGCTAAAAATATTATTTTATAAATCGTGTGCTTTATAAATATTTTACAACTTTCGGTATTGTTTTATAAATCGTTAGTAATTTAATTATTTACGATCTTTATAATATTTTGTTGGTTATCGTGACACTACTAGTAACTAAATAATATCGATTTCATATTTTCTTCATATTTCGTTATTTTATAATTTTAACTCAAAATCGTATTTTTATATTATAAGCGAGATTTGTATACTTGTTCAATAAATTAATTTCGTTTTACGACTTATAATAATAAATGAGAAAATAGTCGATTTAGTTTTAAATATATTTTTAATCGAGACTATTTTCACTAATTATTCCGATTGACTATTTTTATTAAAATCCGTATTATTTATTAATAAGGCTATTTATTAAAAATAATTTGAAGTCTTTGTAACTCTCATTTTATTTATAAAACTCGTTGATTCAATAAAAATCTCTTTTCTAAAATCTATACTTTTAACTTGATTTTCTAATTATTTATATAATACTCTATATTGACTTATTATATTTTCTTTATGTTTTGAGTAATTAGAAATATAATAAAGTTACGATAACGACGATAATAATAAAATGTTAATTTCGTTAGAATTGCTATTTTTATACATTTCACTTATTTTAATAGCTTACGTATTTTCTATAAGACTTTCTATTTTAAGTAAGTTTCTAAAATTAGTAAGTTTCTATTTATAGAAAGTTTCCCTTTTTATATAAAATGTTTATTCCCTTTAATCTTCATATTATTTATAATGATTATTTATTCTCAATATCGATAATGGCTTGTTTTGGAGTTATGGAATAAACAGAAGTGTGGGGTTAGAGTAATATAGTTTGGGATGTACGTTTTTGCCATCAACTATAAAGCTGGTGTGTCTATGTTGAGACACATTGGTCGTTGAACTGAGCATGGTTTGTGTTCAGGAGTGTGTATATTTTGACCTTAAACTTAGATATCGCATCGTGTAAGTCGCCGTCGGGTTGAACTGGATTACGGTTGGTGTCCAGGAGGGGTGTACATTACTTAAGCCAGGACCTCGCTGCACGCAGTCCTGTTATAGTTGAGTTGCCTAGTTAGAGACCGAAGTCTGATTTGTTTTGACTAAGTTCTCGAAGCTAGTTTAGTATTATTCCTAGTGAAAGTCTAGCCTTGTGCACACCGATCAAATTTCCATAACGCCATTTTTGAATATTTATATTATCGATTGATTTTGACTTGCAGGTTGGCAAGTGTTTTGAGTTTCCTCCGAGAATTTATTTTATTATACTATATCATTTTTAATGTTTTCTCATTTTAATTATTTTGATATAATAATACTATTATTTTTCATATGATATAATATGGCTGGGAGAACGTCCGAGTTACTCCCCACTGACGTGGCTGTTATGTTTTAACATGACAGATATTTGCTGCTGGGTTTTGGGTGTGAGCTAGCGAGTAGCATGGATCCTACTCTTTCTTCATTCATTATTTATGGATTTGTATAAACCCTTTTTGAGGAATTTTCCTTTTAGCTCTTTTGTAAAAAGTGACCTTTGTATTGATTTACCATTTCTTTTAATAAGATATAGTTAGTCAGTGTGTTTTAATCCCAACTCTACAGTGTTTCCGCCACTGTATTGCGTTAGAATTTCTAGGGGATTACAGTTGGTATCAGAGCATTGTTGCTCCCGACGCTTACACCTGATTTCAGGAAAAATACCGGTAAATGATTTGAATATTAGTAAAATATTAGTGAGAGATGGGTAGAAACCAAAATAAGGACTTAACTGTTAGGTTTATATGTTCTTGTAACTCAATGATTAGCATTGAATATTTGTTGTTTTTGTCTGGGAGAAGACGAATGGACAAGATGTTGATGGGATGCTGCTCCAGATCGGGATGAGACCTGCTCAGAACTCTCAATGCCTGCTGACTCGAGTGGACAACTTAACGCTCCAAGGAAGATGTCGATGGTGACTTTTCATCTCCGGTTTAGCTTGCTCAAGCTACAGGTTAGATGATCAAGATTAGATTCCTGTTCCATGATGTAGCAGTAGATCTAGATGGAGCGACCCAAGACTTGCGTGCTCGTTCCTCCACAAGAAAATGAAGATATCCCGCGATTTTCTTTGTGGAACCTTAGAGGTCCGAAGATTCTCTTCTCGTTTAAGGTCTTATTTTGCTAGGATCATCGATTATTTTCTTCCTTCCTCTACTTCCTCCAATTCTTCTCTTATATATTCCCGTTCTCATTCTTGTGATAAATCTTTGATTAATTCCCTTATTTTACCATCTTTCCTCTTGAGATTCTTTGGTGTGACCGATTATGTCTTAGTAAACCCCGTGAGAGTTAAGTTATAAATGTTTGAGGTTTAGTAAACCCTTGTTACTTGATTTGAGGATTGTGAGTCTACCCTATCTTCTAAGCAAGTAAGAAATTTTGAGGATTGAGTTGAATGGTATTAGTTGATTAATGGAATTAGGTTGTGTACTTTAGACATTGAACCTTGGGTTATAGGTTACTTTGACTATTTTGGAGTACTTAGAGTTGAATATATTTTGGAGTAGTAAAAGTATATCAAATTTGATGGACCTAGTGTAACTGATAATATTACTTTGGGATTCTTACCTGATACTTATTGGATGGATGCGTCGTGAATATTCGGGATCATAGAGTATTGTTAAAGTGTTAGCCTGAGTGTTGTGGTACCATTCAAGGTTTTCATTAATGACATTAGAAATCTTGGTGGACATAGATTTCCCGTGTTTCTTAAGGATTAAATTGTGATCGTTGTTTAAGGTTGTAACCTATGAACTTTGGAGTTGAGTGATCTAACTTGGATAAATTGTTGAAGAAGAGGGACATATTGCACAATTAGAGGTTGGATTTATCGCGTTAATTTAAGGAATACTTAATGCGAATCATCTTGATGGATTTATAGTTCAGAACCCTTAGACCAACGAGATTGTGGTTTTTTTTTAGTAAGTAAATATTTTGGGGGTTTCGCTGTTACAATATGAAATTTGATGGACTTCTCTGAAACCTTAGTTGAATGACGTGTTTGAAGAAGTGAGCGTTTGCGCCATTACCTATAGGTTTGAGCGTGTTCGATGATTCATTTTACGTTCCCAGCTTTTGTACTTGTGGCATTATAATTATGATGGTAGTCATTTTTGAGGATTTCGTACCTGAGCATTGTTAAATTGGTGGACCTTGTTTAGAGTTCCTTACTCGAGAAATTTGGAGTACACCTCGAGTTCAAACCTTATAAACTTTGGATTTAGGAGCCTTATCGAGTGCGAGTTTGGGTGTGTTGTGGTGGTCGTTGGGATTTTAATTGATAGGGTCAAATTTATTTACGAGTTTTCTATTCTTGATGCTTGCCATTTATTGCCTTAAATGAACATCACTTGCTAAATCACTTTGACGTGAATCAAGATGCATTAAATGACGTAGTTAACCAATAACTCACATGCTTAGCCCGAAAACGCTGTTTGCATATCATTTAGTCGTTTTACTAGCGCGCGTACACGAACGGTGTCTTAGTAGAGGCCGCCAAGCCATGTGCGGGCGGGGTTGGGTGTCCTTAGTGGGCTTCCCAACACGTACCCTCACCCCTTACTCAGAACCTTTGATTTCCGGATGTCCGAAACCCTTGGCGCACGAGAGTCATTTTATATACGAAAGCCGGTGTAAACGGTATCGATATAACAATGCAAAGGGACGAGCCCCATAAACTCTGAAATCGAAGTGGGCTTACTTTGTGTATAGCCCATGACGACATAGAGTGGGCTCTTATGGTTCCGAATAACCACAAAATTCGGTGGCGACTCCATTTTGACTTAAATTTCGAACCCGAGAACAATCTTACCACGAGATTCATTCGCCTACCTAAACCCGCGCGTGGCCGTGTCGGGGTGGACCTACGTCATGTCCACAATTTGGCGACTCCGCTGGGGATACCTGATGTACCACATGTCATCGGGGTTCCTAGGGTGAGACTCGAAGAGAAATCGTTCGTAGATTAGTGTGCGCGCATTAGTTTAATGATTCATGCATAACCCAAATTTGCCCGGGCCGGTTACTTGTGACCGACGTCCCACTATACCACGGTGCATTCCTACATGGGTGCGCTAAAGACATCGATGGTGGAACTCGTCTAGGTTTTGCGGCATGTCCTAAGACCAACTCGGCTTAGGGAGTCCGTCCTCAACACGAGAAAGCCATCGTTGTTGGTATAGACCCTATTTTGACCGACCGAGACTTAGTGTAAAGCATACATAAGGGTCGTTATAATGCTTGTTTGACTACATGCTACTTGGTTTCCGTGTCAGTTTTCAAAAAACCGTCATTTCAAAATTGCATGTTTCCAAAATACCAAATTTTGAGAAACCCGAAATACTGTCCGTTTCGGGACCCGTCTTTTCAAAATATCCAATTTCAAAAAACTCGGAATGCTGCCGAAAATTAGACTTACGATTTTGACTCAAAACAAGCCTTTTTTTAGCCGGCATGCTATCCATTTCAATTCGAATTTCCGATCGACCATTCGATTTTCGAATTTTCAAAATTCAATTTCAATTTTCAAATCTTCGTGATGCCATTCGCGATTTTCAAATCCTCGAGATTCCATTCTCGATTTTCAAATCTCCGAGATGCCGTTTCCAATCCTCGGGATCTTATTTTTGATTTTCGAATTTTCGAAAATTTATTTTCGATATTCAAAATCTCAAAAAATTCAACTTTTCAAAAAACCGGTCTTGTCGGCATGCTGCCAATTTCAAAAAAACGGGACCGTCTCCCAATTTTTCAAAACGCGAATTTACTCGCAACCATTCTAACATTTCAAAATGCCCGGTCCTATTGGCCCACTACCAATTTCTGGACCGTCCTCTCAATTTTCAAAATTCAATCATTTTTCAAAAAACATTCCTTATTATAGGACCTACCGTAATCCGTGTGTCGGGTCTTTTCATAATTTGTCGAAGGTCTTTAGCGTCGAAACTCCGTCGATCCTACATCACGGGTTCTTCCCCATCCTAGTCCGCCTTATCCTAAAGGTACAACCGACCAACACGAGTCATACACTCGTAAATGGAAGGTTCGTCTAAACACTCGAGTCCTAACTAGAAAGTCCCACGTGATCTTTCTCTCCGACAGGACGGTCCCCACGACCTTTCCTAAGGGAATTTCGCCCATCTTTCAATCCGTTAGTCGAGTCATCTCAATTCAAGAGTCCTTTAACTTAAGGGTCTACCCTAATCACAGAGTCTATCCTCATTCAAGTCAAGTCAAGGGTCTCTAGCGTCGAAACTCTGCCGATCTTACATCGCAAGTTTCTTCCCTTACCCCGTCTGCCTTTCCTCGAGGCCGAGTCGACCTTTTACAAGGCATAGCCCTGTAGCTAAAGGTTCGTGATCCTTACATCTAAGGGTCACTCGTCCGACACTCGAGTTTTAGCAAAACCTACAATCTCGCTCGGGGGCTACCCTTCAGTAGAGCGGTCAATCACGGTTGCTCTAAGGGACATGTCTTACACGTGTTGTCTCACGTACCCCACTTTTGAATCACTTAGATGTCACACCATCTGAGTCCTATTAGAGTCCTCGTTCTCACTCGGGGGCTACCTTTCAGCAGAGCGATCAATCACGGTTGCTCTAAGGGTCATGTCCTACACGTGGTGTCTCACGTCTATCACTTTCGAGTCATTCGGATGCCGCACCATCTGAGTACTATCAGAGACTTTAGTCTCAACCAGGGGCTATCCTCCACCCAAGCATTCGACCACGGTCACCTTAAGAGGTACCCTGCGTTCATCATACATCGGCGTCCTTATGATGCCTTCTTCGAGTCGTACATATGCTACGAGCACTCGAATCTCCTAAAGGTTTAGGTCACCACGGTTGGTCCGAACACGTGACGCGGTCAACCACGGTCGCCCCATTTTCGGACTTACCCTCGTGCAGCTTGAGTCTCATGGTGGAGTCGAAGCCGGGGTCGTTACCTCGTATAGGTCAATGTTCGAGTATCTCGATCCAAGAGTCTTTGTCATCCCGTCACCCCGGGCCATGTCTAGTTTGACTCCCTCTGTTACATTTGCACAAAGCCGAATTTAGGCGAGTCGTGGCACCAGTCGTTTTCTCCAATCAAAGACCTTACAAAAAAAAAAGGAACAACCAACTGAGCATCCGTAAGTCCGGATTTGATTCGAGTCTAAGTCTGAGTCCGAGTCTAGGATACCCTACATCCTCATTTCCAAATCAGAGTCAGAGTCTTTTGCATTCTGTCCTCTTTTTCAAAATTCCACAAAAATCAGCTTTCAATATTCTATCTCTACTATATGTTTTCCTTATGTGTTTCCGAGAACATGATGAACACCATCATACACTGTGAGCACATGCACGTGACTATTATAGGCACATCTATAATGACTGCAGGAACTGAGACCCATGTTTTCCTTTACCTGTTCCATGTCTGGCATAGACAGCCACATAACTAGCCTTAGCAGGAGCGGTATCGAATCCTATGATAAATCTAGGAAGTCCCCTAGTTTGGGTTCAAGACGGGAGGCAAGCCCATTTCCCACAATAAACACCCTTTCCAATAAGACTAACCAATCCCTATCTTAGGCGTTAGTCTGACTTGATGCCAAAAATACCCACCTCGGGACGATGCTCCCACTAAGCCTGCTCGGAATTATGATGACAATACCGAGATCCAAATCACCATGCTTACCATAGAATACTCCACCGCGAGTTGCACTCACACAAACACCAACTAGGCTTACACCTTACAAAGGTTTAGCTCCACAAGCCTAATCCAACCGATGGGCCCACCCCCATGTCCACCCACAACATCAAAGGAGAGATAGCCGTGAAAAAAAAAGAGAAAAAAAAAGAGTTGGACAAAAAAAGCAAAAAGTCCAAGAAAAAAAGGGCCAAAACAAAAGAGCTGGCATGATCAACATCCCTCGACCAGATACGGTCAACCCCTTTTGACCGGGACATGGTCAACACAAAAAAAATCCCACGACCGGGGCTAAGAGGTTAACCAAAAAAAACAAAAAAAACACAAAAATTCAAATACCCATGACCATGGTCAACTGTCAACTCAAGTGAAAGTCCCTTGACCGGAGTACGGTCAATTCAAAATTATCGATGCCCATACCATCAAATAGGGGAGAAACAACCAAACTGGTCAGCTAACACCCCACTTAGCCTTCCCACATTACAACCCTCAAGACCTTTCCGAGACCTAGGCTAAGAGACAGCTCGGAATTTTGAGGATTCTAGCTCCATAGGATACACCCTAACCATTAGGGCCAGACATGGAAAGCAGATCCCGCATCATCAAACCTGCCCAATCGAAGTCCGAGTCATTTTTACTCGACTTCCCCCTTTCCTACCACATTAAAATACCTTACCCTCGAAGCCTTAGCTCCATAAAATCGAGCTCCAAATGTCGAAACATCAAAGCCACTTATTGCCTGGCACCACATTTCCAAAAACATCCAAACCAGTTACCAACCCCGAACACGGGAACTCAACCTGCGGTCGGCATAGAACATGCCCAAATAGTTCACACCACCTCTGGGGCTACCCCGGAGAACGCTCACAGTCACGGGATCAACATCCTAACTGTTCCAGCCCTTTGATCAAGACGTCATTGGGAACACACCTAGCCTACACCATCGCTATGACTAGTTACACACAAAGCCCTAATACACTAGGCACCATAACATATCTTCCAATCCACTGAACTACGGCTTGGTTTGATTTCACTACACGTGAATACGTAGGCAGCCTTTCAACAAGGGCACAACCACCCACATTGACACAAATCAAAAAGCACCGTCACTCCGGTCACGACACTATCATGTTCTCAAACAGTTAGCTTTGTCGTCATGGGGGCTTCTATTAGACAGAAGTTCTCCATCCACTCAAAAATCCAAAGACTTTCAAAAACTAGCCTCCTTTCTATAGAGTGTCCTAGTACTCGGCTCAGTCGAAGACGAGAATCCGTCAGGGACTCGATGCGACACCCACTTTGGGAATGTACCCCAAAACCAAAAATTCAAAGAGCACTAGTCTACAACACTGCTACTGCTAAGTCCTGCAAATACAGTCTCATTACAGACTACTGCAGTTCCCCTATAACACATCATTCCTATTCGATGTTCGACCGTGTTGCCACTCGCCTAGGCTACGGAATAGCGCAACTCGAGAGCCTTGTTAGGTGGCCCACCCCCCTACCGAGTCACGGTCCAACCCCTCGAGAGTCCATTCGTGTCAGTCAACTCGTCCGGTCACGTCCAGAGTCGAGTCAGTCGGTAGGCCTCTCTCTTCAAGTTCCACTTTGAAGTTTGCAAAACTTAGCCATTTGAGAAAATCCTTTTCGACAAGGTCAAATTTCGGTCTATTTAAACTGCAAAATTCTTTTCTACCCCTTTCAATTTTGAAAACCTATCTCCTAGCACGTGAGTTGCTTTCAGGACTTCGATTTCAAAACTAAGCAAAAACCAGTTTCCCCAGCACAAGCCAGTCTATAGATGCTAACTGCATTTCCTATGTGCTATCTTGTTATATACTATGCCTGCTATTTCTGCCTATGTATCTAACATTTCAGGTACCAGCTAGTGCTTCCCAACGGAACAACAAAGGCGGTGTTTCTCCTGGAATGCTACATCCAAGATGTGATGTGTCGGCATACGGGTACACCCAAGACTTCAGAAGCAAGTCCCTGCGCAGCTACTTTACTCTCCCAACATGAGTCGGTGTTTCTCCTGGAATGCTACATCCAAGATGTGATGTGTCGGTATACGGGTACACCTATGACTTCAAAGGCAAGTTCGACTCCCCACGGAGCTATCATCATCAAGACAGGTATGACCCTTTTCTTATGGCTGGCGAGCCCTTCACGCGAGTTTAATGGACTATAAACGACCCGACCGGAAGGCTACCAGGTCGTAATCCTCGATTGGCCTGGTAGCTACTCTAACTTTCGCCTTGTCCAAGCCTCAGTCAGAGTGGGGGCTCTGTAGACACCCGCATTTTGCCTGCTAGTGTCTATAGCAGTTCCCGACAAAACACCCGATGATGATCGGACGTCAACGTGACTTAATACGCTCGAATACGGATTCGGAATCAATAGTATCCGACGTGGGCTTTTAGCGGAGTGCAAATCTCTCAAAACCGACCTCAAATCCAGGCCCAGTGGGTCGTTCCCAATAAAATGAGACTAATTTGGGCCAAAACTGACACTGGAAATAAAACCGTCTTTTGGCGACCGGGTCAAAACCCGGTCAAAGATGAATCCGACACAAAAATTAGCCAAATTCAGCTTCTAGAAGCTGGCGCCAAGTCTAAATTCAAATAAAAACAAACAAATCAACAAAGTCAACCCCTTCCTAAAATAGCTCG
The DNA here is from genome assembly GCA_958450325.1 of Agrostemma githago. Taxonomy (NCBI): domain Eukaryota; kingdom Viridiplantae; phylum Streptophyta; class Magnoliopsida; order Caryophyllales; family Caryophyllaceae; genus Agrostemma; species Agrostemma githago. The sequence goes on along the minus strand of OY288250.1, from coordinate 29,396,374 downwards.
ATTTGCTTGATCCACTCGATCGAGTGGATAGACCCACTCGGTCGAGTGGAGCGTCAAAAACCGGGTTTGGCCCGTTTTCAAGGGCACTCGATCGAGTGCACTAGGGCCACTCGATCGAGTGACCCTAGGTCGTGGGGTTCTCCTATAAATACCCCATCAACCCATCACATTATACAATTTTTACATCATAATTTCAGCCATCTTTTCATCACACTTACACAACATTCAACCCTACATTCCTACTATATTCAACCTATACACTCACATCCTCTCTACACACACATACATACAATCAAACTCGAGATCAAAACTCGTCAAAGATCCGAGAGCATCCTCTCCCTAACCAAACACACCCTAACTCACCCTACATATCTCGACACTCCCGCGCACACGCCGCTACTACGAGTTCGTTTCCGAGGCCATTTAAGCATGTAGGTTGAGGGTGTCATCAAACCCCGTTTCTTTTTCTCCCTTCTCTTTTTACCGTTTTTTTATGTATATATATTATGTACTATTATTATTATTATTATTATTATTATTGTTATTATTATTATTATTGTTATTATTATTATTGTTATTATTATTATTATTATTATTATTATTATTATTATTATTATTATTATTATTATTATTACTACTAACCGCTAACACTAACCTTTAATTTTGTGCATCCTAACTTTTTATTTATTCTTGTATACTAACATTTTATTTATGTATTCTAACACTAACTTTCATTTTTGTATACTAACACTTTAATTTCGTATTCTAACATCTAACATTATTATACCGTGTATATATACATACTAGTATTAAAATCTCGGTTTCGAATACGTTTAACTATGACGATCGCCTAAAGTCCATCTAATTCCTTTACGAGTAACGACGGAGGTGGCGCTCTTTTGAGGAGCGCCGCCCCAATGTGCTCAAGGACGTGATGTGATCGTGATCGGTAATAGTTGAACGTATTTGATCCCATTTCCAAGATTAGTGCGGAACCCGTTGACACGAAAACCGACATCACATAATCCGAAAGGATTAGTTTCGATGTCGTGACGTAGAGGGATGCAATTTTGTCACTAATTAAACTTTTCAATCACATAATAGCATATTTCATAAAATCCCGATAACGGTCTCATAATCGTATAATACACGTTTATGACATCGAAAACCGAGTTGAATTTAAATAATGCAATATTTTTATTTAACTCGGTCAATTGTCGAGTTCAAACAAATAAAAATGAAACGAGCCATGCCTCGTACAGGGGGCACTCGATCGATTGTCATGGGCCACTCGATCGTGTAGCAACCAAAAATCTAGACAGTAGCTACGTTAAAGACACACTCGACCGAGTCAGGCCATGACTCGATCGAGTGGGTCCTGTAGCCTAGAAATCCGAGAGCTTCAATGCAACATTTGAGCCTCGTCATTCTTTTTACGACTTTTAGTCGACACGTGCATAATCAATCACGTAATTCTAATTTTCAAAACTCATGCATATCACGACACCTAAAACGATTTTGATCGACGGTCTCGCACTATTAATTTTATGTCGACGACTCTTTAGTCGTATCCGACACATAATTAATTTAGACTCCATTTCTCGAGGTGATAAGTCGGGACAAGGCATCGAGGTTCGAGATCGGGTTAGCACCACACCTAGATCTCGAACCTCCGTCCTTTGATTAATATGCAATATAATGCGTAATTAATTAAAGTTCGTCCGTCTAACTAATTCACGATCTAGTGTGCATTTATTGTATACGGGTCTTTGTCGAGTCGTGTATTTATTTATCGCTCTTCTTATTTAATTCAATTATTCTATTTTATTGCTCGTTGTATTGTGAATTCCGGGTTGTATTCCGCCCGTGTAATTTGTAATTTATTTACGAGTTTTCTATTCTTGATGTTTGCCATTTATTGCCTTAAATGAACATCACTTGCTAAATCACTTTGACGTGAATCAAGATGCATTAAATGACGTATTTAACCAATAACTCACATGCTTAGCCCGAAAACGCTGTTTGCATATCATTTAGTCGTTTTACTAGCGCGCGTACACGAACACGAACGGTATCTTAGTAGAGGCCGCCAGGCCATGTGCGGGCGGGGTTGGGTGTCCTTAGTGGGCTTCCCAACACGTACCCTCACCCCTTACTCAGAACCTTTGGTTTCCGGATGTCCGAAACCCTTGGCGCACGAGAGTCATTTTATATACGAAAGCCGGTGTAAACGGTATCGATATAACAATGCAAAGGGACGAGCCCCATAAACTCTGAAATCGAAGTGGGCTTACTTTGTGTATAGCCCATGACGACATAGAGTGGGCTCGTATGGTTCCGAATAACCACGAAATTCGGTGGCGACTCAATTTTGACTTAAATTTCGAATCCGAGAACAATCTTACCACGAGATTCATTCGCCTACCCAAACTCGCGCGTGGCCGCGTCGGGGTGGACCTACGTCATGTCCACAAAGAGACACCGCTTTCTGACATGTATCATGTACAATGCATATTTACTTATGTACACCAAAACAGACAGTGCTTTATTTATGTTGTAGTATAAATTATGTACAACAAATTATAACTTTAGGTACATTTAATCGGAGACTGTTTTAATATACATAACTTACATTAACATTAAAACAATTTTAAAACACACCATTAATAGTAGTTTAAATATAGAATTGACAGTGCTATACCTTTGAATATGTGTAGTACAACTTATATACAACAAATCGTAAGTTAAGTAACACTACTTTGATTCAATATGTACTACTCCTACAACTTAATAGAGAGTATACTATAATCAATACTTTCAAATGAAAAGTCGGCTGGGGTAGTTGAGTATGAAAAAGTCATGATTACTTTGCAGTCAGTATTACTTTAGAATATTAAATATAGTTTTTTATGGGTAAAATAATACCCCATAGAAGACTAAACTCCCTATTATGTACAGTAAAACAACAAAACATAGAAGAATAAACTCCCTGTGACTACGCTAGTATTTAATACCCAACTCCATTTCAAATAAAATCTTTAGCAAATTTTTCCTTAGTACCTCCGATGAATTGGTGCAAATTATGTGTTCATTAACTTGCACTAATTCATCTAAGCTACTAAAGACAAATCAACTAAAGAATTTATTTGCATGGTACTTGATGAATAATTATAAGTATTTCTAATTAAATAATGCAAAGAGGAATGAATTGTGGTTGAGTGTGTGGGTGTGGTTGTGGGTGTGCTTTCGTCAATTTATACTGCAAATGGGAAAAAGTCATTAATTAGAGAAAAAAGAAGGTATACATGGGAAGGTATATATGGAAGAATATAAATGCTGATGTATATCCAATGGGGTAGGTATACATGGGGAAGGTATATATGGAAGAATATAAGTGCTTTTGTCAAAAGTGTTCTTTCCCAAATACAATTGTACGGAGTATTTAAAAATTGTATCAAACGGGATGAAATTATATCAAAAGCATCCTTTCCCAAAATGACAAACGTGTCCAAGTACAATTATATCTGCACTGTACAATGTATCTACACTGTACAATGTATCTTAAAATGGTTGAATCATTTTGAATTACATTAATAATAATTACTGATTTATATATCAAATTAATTTCAAATTAAGAAGATACTTAGAGTGGACATTTTACTAGCGTCAAATGATAAGTTATATACACTATATTATTAATTATGTATATCATTTTATTAGTGTCAAATGATAACTTATATACACTATATTATGATAGGTCACTAGGTGATGTACATATTTAAATAGTAGCTGTACATAGTACAACCGAGGAAATCATTGTATATATTTCTATATTAGTTGTACATAACCCATCTACATACAGTGATTGAATCAAATTTAACACATTTTTAGCTTTACTGTACATACAGTGATTGAATCAAGTTTTCTGCTGAATTGCGTTAATAATTCTTGATGTACATATTTTTAGTACATAATGTGTATATGTAAATATTACATGTATATATGTAAATATAACCTATATCTTACAGTTATTAAATCATATTTCTTGCTGAATTACGTTAATAACTAATGATGAACAAATTTGCACTACATGTTTTATTATATGATTTAAATATCACATGCACATAATCCATCTAAAGACATCATTACACATAATTCCATATTAGATGTACATATCTCAACTAGTTATACATATTCGAGTGGCCATATTTTACTAGTGTCAAATCATAAATTATATGGAGTATAGAGTATACACTATATTCTTAATTACTCCGTATGTATTGTCATATTTTTAATTAAAAAACAAAAGGTACAGTATATAGGTCACTAGGTGATGTACATATTTAAATAACAATTGTGCATGAAATATCCGAGGACATCATTGTACATACTTCGATAAAAGTTTAACATAATCTATCTAAAATACTAATCGACACATTTTATGTTTCTGACTATATAGGAGTACATATTAAAGTGGTTCATTGTACATATTTCTATATTACTTGCACATAACCCTTTTCAGCATCTAAAAGAAAACGAAAGATTACAAGTACACCGAACTAATGTAATATGTCTGTAACGGTATCACATAACCCTTCACAAATTAACGCTCCCATGTATAAAAACAAAGCATATGTAAACGATGACGTTCCTCTTGAATAGATCTCCACCCTCCTTCTGGTTAACCAAGATGTGTTGGAGAATTGGGTTTGACATCTTACCACCCTTAAACTGATCCCTAAATGTCTAATTACTAGCCGACTTGGGTTTCATCAAGCATCTTCAATGGCTTGATCATATACAAATGAATTGGGTTTGACAATCGACGACTTGAAGTTATCCTTATAATCGATAGAAATCAAATATAGTCCCAAAAATTAAAATCAATCGACGACTTGAAGTTGTATCCTTGATGAAACCGAACAATGTCGTCTCTAGTTTCGACACGTTATACCCTCACGGCTTTGTACCATTCAAGGGACTATAACGGTACCACATAACCCTGTGTTGATAACAGATCAACACAAGACTTCAACTTGCACCAATTTATCTGAGGTACTAAAAACGAATCAACTAAAGATTTTTTTTGAATAATGCGTGATGAAATAACTCCATGAACATCTTCATTTCTCATTAATTAAATTTAATAATAAATAGTAGTACTTTTAACGCTTATGATAATATTTTTGTAGTAGTTGTAGATGATAACATTTGAATTATAAAATATTGCAGAATATAATATTTTTAAATTAGATGATACTCCGTAATATTTTGATCGTTGTAGAGAGCAGAAAGATTATGGATGTGTTTGCGTGTGTATGGATGTGTTTTTATACCGTCATTAATTTGTACTGGGGAAGGTATTTTTTGGGGAAGGTATGTCATTAATTAAATGCTCCACGCGTTAAAAGCATCATTTCCCATAATAACAAAGTTGTCCATGTACATTGTATACTGTATCTTCACTGTACATTGTATCTTATAGTGGTTGAATAGACATTGTTCTAACTATGTACGAAGTATAAACTTTGAACATGTGTGCAACAGATATTATGTTATGTACATCAAAACATACACTGTTATAACTATGCATAAATTGTGAACATGTGCAACAGATATCAACTTACGTACATCAAAACAGACACTATTTTAATTATGTAAAAATATCAATATGTATAACAGATATCTACTTATGTACATCAAAACAGACACTATTTTAACTATGTAAAAATATCAATATGTATAACAGATATCTATTTATGTACATCAAAACAGACACTATTTTAACTATGTAAAAATATCAATATGTACAACAGATATCTACTTATGTACATCAAAACAGACACTATTTTAACTATGTAAAAATATCAATATGTACAACAGATATCTACTTATGTACATCAAAACAGACACTATTTTAACTATCTAAAAATATCAATATGTACAACAGATATCTACTTATGTACATCAAAACAGACACTATTTTTAACTATCTAAAAATATCAATATGTACAACAGATATCTACTTATGTACATCAAAACAGACACTATTTTAACTATGTAACGTAAAATTTAAATTTATATTCCAATTTACATCAAAACAGACACTTTACATCAAAAGACATATATTCCACTACGTAATGTATATATTTAAATTTCACTTATTCATATTCCATCTAAAGACATCATAAAGTTTAGGTGGGGAAGGTATAACTGGGGTAGGTATAAGATGGGGTTGGTAAAGTAATGTATGTTCACGTGTAAAAAAGCAAGCTGCGGTAGGTATAAGCAGTTAATACGGACTCCAAATTTATTTACTGTAATTAACTATTATAGTACTTTACATTCAAAGTCAGTGTATTCAAAGTCTTATACAGTACTTGTTTATACACCCTTCTATTTCCCCTTTTTCACTTAACTTCATTAATAACATCATGAAAATATTGTGTAAGGGATGGACGAAGAATAATGAAATTGAAGATAGAGTAACAACCGTTAATAAGAGCAAGAAACAGAAGATTGATCATCTATCTTTCATTTATAATCATCATCATGAAGTGGAAATATATGGAAGACGATTTTCATCAACAATTAAAGTAATGTGCAATGAAGATTTTATGGAAAAAATCTTTCAAAAGCTTCCCTCTGATTATGACAAAGCGAACATGGCTATTGTTTGCAAGAGGTGGTCCCAAATGTTTCTATTACGATCCGATGCACCTAGATGGAATATAGATTATAATAGAAGATTGGTGTTTTGGTAAACATTTACCGGGTCTTCGATATCGGTTGCGGGTCAAAGCGATCGCCCTATAACTATGGTTTGACGAAATTGAATTGTTTCTAGCGAATAAAAATAACGAAGAAGAAAAGGAACACACACAAAGTTTTGGTGAGGCGGAAACCCGATGTGGGAAAAACCGTGGGGGGAGTCGGAATCCCACCAAAATTATACTATGGACTAGAAGAGACGAAGTAGAGAATACAAATACAAGCGATTTTACTCTAATTCTGGTTTTGACTGATTGTGGGTATGTGAGCTTGGAATGGGTGTTATTGGATGATCCCTCTTCCTTCCTTTGTCTTGCCTTTTATACCGCTTCCAACCGTTGCCTCTCCCCCCTAGAATCTTGACCTTTAAGTCCCTCTTAATTGCCTGAGATTTCCTCCTCTTAACTCTCCCCCAACCGTTACCTTCTTCCCCTTGATTCCCTCCTGGTCAGCAGGAGGGTTTCCTGATTTGTATGGGAGGTTGGTGTCTCTTTTTCTCTTGGTGTGGGCTGGATTTCATCCTTCATGTGTTGGGCCTTCTTGAAATAAGTGGCCCACTGTCTTACTTCATGTTTTACTTGACCTATTGTTGTGTATAGTCTCGGATTTGTTTGACTTGGCGTCTTCTGAGTATTTGACTTCCGTCTTTTAGTCTTTGACTTTGACTTTTTTATCTGCGAATTTTGACTCTCTTATTGTTGACTTTTGACCTCTGACTTTTGACTGTCCACTCGTGTTTTGCCACGTGGTATTCCTGGAGCGCAAATTTTTGGCCCTAACAAATGCCCCCAAATTTCTGACTAAACTCTCTTTAGGCAGAAATTTTCGTTCTTCTGGAGATAACTTCTGGTGTCGGTTGTAGACACCCGCATTTTGACTGCCAGGTGTCTACGGTAGTCTCCAAAAAACACCCGATGATGATCGGACGCAAACGTGACTTAGTATACTCGAATTTGGGCTCGGACTCAATAATATCCGACATGGACTTTTAGCGGAGTAAAAATCTCACAAAACAGACCAAAAATCCAGGCCCAGCAGGTCGTTCCGAGCAAAATAAGACTAATTTGGGCCAAAACCGACACCAAAAATAAAAACCATCTTTTGGCGACCGGGTCAAAACCCGGTCAAAGACGAACCCGTCACGCAAATCAGCCAAGTGCATTTCTCGAAACTGGCGCCCAAATCAAAAATTCAAAAACAATCAAAGGTCAACTCCTTCCTAAATTATCTCGATTCCCTTGATCCACTCGATCGAGTGGAGCGCCATAAACCGGATCAGGCCCATTTTCAAGGGCACTCGATCAAGTGCACTAGGGCCACTCGATCGAGTGACCCTAGGTCGAGGGGTGTACTCTATAAATACCCCCTCAAACCCTTTGCAAAATCAGTTTTGTCAAATGCTCAAAAACCCTACATTTTCATCCTAACACCCGACACCACACTACATTTCAACCCCAAGCAATACTACACAAAAAACCGAGTCTACATCCCTCGTAAAACCGATACACACACACACACACCATAACTCACATACATCCTCGATACTCCCGACGTCCCCGTCATTATTACGAGTCCATTTCCAAGGCCTTTACTAAGCATGTATGTTGAGGGTGTCCTAAACCCCATCTCGATCCTTACTATCTTGTTTCATCTTTTATTTACATTTTCGTATTTTGTATTATAATTGTACTAGTAACGCTAAATTTAACACTAACTTTTTTATTATTTGCTAACATTTCAATTTCGCATTCTAACAATTAATATTTACATACCGCGTATATATACATACTAGTATTAAAATTCGGTTTCAAATACGTTTGACTATGACGATCGCCTAAAGTCCGTCTAATCCCTTTACGAGTAACGACGGAGGTGGCACCCTTTCGAGGAGCGCCGCCCCAATGTACTCAAGGGCATGATGTGATCGTGGTCGATCATAGTTGAACGCATTTGATCCCATTTCTACGATTAGTACGGAACCCGTTGACACGAAAATCGACATCACATAATCCGAAAGGATTAGTTCCGATGTTGTGACGTAGAGGGGTGCAATTCCGTCACTAATTCAAAATTTCAATCTAGCGATAACATTTTCATAAAATTCCGATAACGGTGTTATAATCGCATGCATACACGATTATAGCACCGAAGCCAAGTTAAATTCAAATCGTGCGATATTTGTATTTAATTTGGCCAACTATCGATTTTAACCAAAAAAATAAAACGAGTTGTCACTCGTACAGGAGCTACTCGACCGAGTACATAGGCTACTCGATAGAGTAGCACCCAAAAAACTGGGCAGTAGCTACCCTTGAGGACGCACTCGACTGAGTCAGACCATGACTCGATCGAGTGGGTCCTGTAGCCCAGAGAACCGAGAGCTTTAATGCAACATTCAAGCCTCGTCTTTTTTTTACGACTTAGTCGTAGCGTGCAAAATCAATCACGTAATCCTAAATTTCAAAACCCACGCATATCACTACACTTAAAACGACTTTGATCGACGGTCTCGCACTATTAATTTTGTGTCGACGACTCTTTAGTCGTATCCGACACACGATTAATTTAGACTCCATTCCTCGAGATGATAAGTCGGGACAAGGCATCGAGGTTCGAGATCGGGTTAGCACCACGCCTAGGTCTCAAACCTCCGTCCTTTGATTAATACGCAATATAATGCGTAATTGATCGAAGTTCGTCCGTTTAACTAATTCACGATCTAGTGTATGTTTGTTATATACGGGTCCGTTTCGAGTCATTTATTTTATTTATCGCTCTTCTTATTTTAGTTTATTATTTCTATTAATCGTTGTATTGTGAATTCCGGGTTGTATTTCCGCCCGTGTAACTTGTACACTTTTATTTAAGAGTTTTATTTATTTACTTGCTTATCACTTTATAAATGAACCTCGTATGCTAAACAACTTCGACCATAGTTAGATGCATTAAATGACGTAGCAAACCAATAATTCACATGCTTAGCCCGAAAACGCTATTTGCATATCATTTAGTCGTTTTACTAGCGCGCGTACACGAACACGAATGATGTCTTAGTAGAGGCCGCCATTGTGCGGGCGGGGTTGGGTGTCCTTAGTGGGCATCCCAACACGTACCCTCACCCCTTACTCAGAACCTTGGTTTCCGGATTTCCGAAACCATTGGCGCACGAGAGTCATTTTATATACGAAAGCCGGTGTAAACGGTATCGATATAATAATGCAAAGGGACGAGCCCCATAAACTCTGAAATCGAAGTGGGCCGTACTTTGTGTATAGCCCACGACGACATAGAGTGGGCTCGAATGGTTCCGAATAACCACAAATTCGGTGGCGACTCCAACTTTGACTTAAATTTCGAACCCGAGAACAATCTTACCCCGAGATTCATTCGCCTATCCAAACCCGCGCGTGGCCGCGTCGGGGTGGACCTACATCATGTCCACAATTTGGCGACTCCGCTGGGGATACCTGATGTACCACATGTCATCGGGGTTCCTAGGGTGAGACTCGAAGAGAAATCGTTCGTATATTTGTGTGCGCGCATTAGTTTAATGATTCATGCATAACCCATTTTTGCCCGGGCCGGTTACTTGTGACCGACGTCCCACTATACCGCGGTGCATTCCTACATGGGTGCGCTAAAGACATCGATGGTGGAACTCGTATGGGTTTTGCGGCATGTCCTAAGACCAACTCGGCTTAGGGAGTCCGTCCTGATTTACGAGAAAGCCATCGTTGTTGGTATAGACCCTATTTTGACCAATTGAGACTTAGCGTAATGCATACATAACCGTCGTTATAATGCTTGTTTGACTACGTGCTGCTTGGTTTCCGTGTCATTTTTCAAAAAACCGTCATTTCAAAAAATGCATCTTTCCAAAATACCAAATTTCGAAAAAAACCCGAAATACTGTCCGTTTCGGGACCCATCTTTCCAAAATACCCAATTTTGAAAAACCCAAAATGCTGCCCATTTCGGGACCCATCTTTTCAAAATATCCAATTTTCAAAACTCGGAATGCCGCCGAAATTTAGGATCAACGATTTGACTCAAAATATCCTTTTCTGTAGTCGGCATGCTGTCCGTTTTAACTCTCGAATTTTCGACACCGTCTTGATTTTCTGAATTTTTCAAAATTCTAATCTCGGTTTTCGAAATTCCGTTTTCAATTTTCGAACTCTCGGAAATTCACCCATTACATATTCAAATTTTCAACTTCAAACATCCAACTTTCCTAAAATAAATCTTCCCTATTATAGGACCTACCGTCCATCCGTGTGTCGGGTCTTTGCATAGTATGTAGAAGGTTTATAGCGTCAAAACTCCGTCGATCTTACATCACGACTTTCCCCCCTTTCCCGAGTCCGCCTTATATGTCAAGGCACGACCAACCCGCGTAGGGCATACCCCTACAAAGGAAAGTCCGTCTACACACTCGAGTCAAAAGTCTGGGGAATAGTCTCACGTGGACCTTCCTTCGAACGGGACTAGGCCCACAAGGAAGTCATACCACCTACGAGTCATCCGTCTAGGTGTCTTTCTCGAGTCTTTTTCACTCAGTCCTTTTCTTTTGGGTCGCTCGGGATATACTTTTTTTTGATTCCAAGATCTGGGTTCGGTTTTTGATTACACGGTGTTCTTACAGACAGGCCGCCGTCTACCAGACACACCCGCAGGATGAAAGCTACTTTGAACAGTCTGAAAACCTCTGTGGATGCCATGGTCAACAAACAGACCGACATTGAAGCCCAACTGACTGTAATGAGGGCTGGTCAAGTGGCTATTGTTGCTCGTTTGGCTGCAGTGGGGCAAAGGACTCCAAATATTGGGACCAATGGGTCTCTAACTGAGCTACTAAGTGCGGTTCACCGACGGAAGGAACAAGTCCACTTAGCTGGGAGTAACAACATTCATCGGGAAAACAGTCGTGAGTATGCCCCGGTGAACGACAAGCTACCCCCGAACCTGAACCTCACGGGTTTACCAATGTTTGAGGGAACCGAAGACCCGTTACTACATGTACGGGCCTTCAAAGAATTCATGGCCATCAAGGGAGTGGATTCGTCTATGTTCAAGAACCTTTTTGTTGCGTCTCTTGAAAAGCATCCACGGGCCTGGTACTATAGGTTAGACCCGAAGAAATACCCTGCTTGGTATGATGTGGCCACCGAGTTTGCTCGGAACTATGCTGACAACACTGAGATCTAAACCACAATGCGGTCTTTGGAGGTTATGGCCCAAGAGTTGAAAGAAGGTTTTACTAAATACCTTCAACGCTGGAGGGCCGAGAGTGTGAAACTGGTCGATAAGCCCAGTGAGAAGACTTTGGTGGAGGCTTTTGTCAAGAACCTCCTCCCCTCCTACCGGGTTCACCTCCGGTACGCTGTCATACCCAATTTCACCACCCTTACTGAAATGGGTATGAGGATCGAAGACGACCTAAGACTGGAAGGCCTTACTAAGGCCGCTAGCAAAGGGTACCAAGGGGCTTCCTCCTCCACTACCAAGCCCCAAGCTGCAACCCGCAGCATTTTCGACGCGGTTAATCTACTAGATGCCCCGTCCGAGAAGAACACCCCACCTCGGGTTTTCACTGATATAGGTACCACCTATACTTATGCCTTACAAAGGCTATCCTCCAAAGGCCTAGTCCAACCGATAGGCCCAACTCCTGAAGTTCCGGTCGAGCGACGCTCCAGGAACTACAATGCTCAGGCCTATTGCCAGTACCACCGGGGCAATGGGCATGATACCGAGAAGTGCTGGAAGCTGAAGCACTTGATCCAAGACTTGATCGAAAGCGGTAAAATCCCGCTACCCGGAGATAAGCCTAGCAACAAGGAGAACCCTTTCAGCTCCAACGCCATCTTTACCGGGGAGGTGATTGATTGCTCTCACCTTATCTCTCCATTTATCCCGCAAGTAAACGAGATTTGGTTCGACGACGAGGATGACGTCTACCTCGCCAAAGGGGAAGCTGTCCCCATCACTTCCGAGGAGATCCGAAAGACCAAATCCCGAGTTCTAGCCAGTAACCACCTTGGTCGTCCCTATCAAGCCACTAGCTCTAGGGACACCCCCATCCCGACAACCGTCATTGAGCCACTCAGGACGGAAGTCGCCCCTGAGGAGCCGACTGCTGAAACGGCTCTCGTGAAGCAGCTGAAGAAGACCCGAGTTGACCTCACCATATGGCAACTTCTGGTTAGCTCACAGGAGCATCGAGAAGCACTTACTAAGGCTCTCGATCAAATTAAGGTTGACTCTTTGGTTACCCCTGCTGAGATAGTAGCCACGGTCCTGCCCCACCTGAAGGGTAAAGCCAAGGAGGGAGGCCCAGTGATCAGTTTCTCCGAAGCCGACCTACCGCATTTGGGGCCTCCCATAATCTGGCCCTTTACATTACGGTGGTTTGCCGAGGAAAATACCTCCCTATGACCTTGGTTGATGACGGGTCCGCTGTAAATGTCCTTCCTCTAAGGACCGCCAAAGCACTCGGCATTACCGAGGCCGACTATATCCCGACTGCTCAGACCATCCAAGCCTTTGATGGAAGCCCAAAGTCGGTAGCTGGGGCCGTAAAACTGACCATCATAACAGGCCCGATAGAAAAGGAGCTCGAATTTCAGGTGATCGATGTCACCTCATCATTCAACTTGCTCCTAGGTAGGTCGTGGATCCACGTGGTCAAGGCGGTGTCCTCCACCCTCCACTGAAAGATCAAGATGCCTCTACTTAACGATGTTATCACTTTAGAGGCAACCCCAATGACTGTGGCTAGCTGTAACGCCACCGGACGCACGGACCTCTGGGGGTTCGATTTTGTGGGGATGATCGAGGAAGAGTACCTCTTTAGGCCCTACTTCACCACGAGTATCGACACGATGCTCCAGAACCTAGGGTACTTTCCGGGGGATACCTCCCGACTCGACCTTCCAGCTGGGAAGATCATCGAGGTCCTCAAAGACGAAGACTCTCACTTCGGTCTCGGTTTTGCCGCCACTCCGGGCAACGTTGTCCGAGCAGGAATTGAAAAGGCCTGCAACATCATTAAGGGTATCCACTTGAGCCCTTACGGCCCACGGTTAGCTGACTACTTTGTCACGCCGGTATTTGGGGCTATTCAGGTTGGTCTATACCAACCCAATGTTGTGCATCTCGGGGCCCACTTGGACCGGGACTGCAACTATATTCCGGATGCTGTGTTCGCCCTTATCCAGTCCGATGGAGCTGATGATACTGAGCCCGGCTAGGGCTACTTTTCGGGGAAGACACCCTAGCCCCAACTCCAAAGGAAGACCTGGTCAACCTGATCCTACGCAGCAACAGGTTTGACCCGACCAAGCTGATCTCGGACGTTGGGTCCGAGACGGAAAAAAGGGCCTGGAGGAAGACTGTCAAGTGGACTGACAGTCAGGGAAGAATCTACAAGCTGGTCACTGGAGAGGGAGACATGCCTGAGTCTGAGTCCGAGTCTGAGTCGGAGGCAGAGTCAGAGTCTGAGGTCGAGTCTAGGGAAGTCGGTGCTAGAGTCACTCCTGTAACCCTTCTCCCTTTTATCATTCCTGCTGCCGGCACTTCGGGGTCTGTCCCGAGTGCCTTACCAATTCCGCCTCTGACCAATGATCAGATGCTCTTTTTGAGCTGTTTTCAAAATTTTCAATCAATAATAACAATCATTCTGCTTACGACTTGTCTCTTTCAAATTATGCTTTCAAAAATACTTTATGCAATGACATTGAGAAATCCGACGAACAGGTACCCTTACCTCCGCATCTGATCGAGCAACTAGAGCAAAGGGAATCCCGGAACCCGGTAATCGAAGAAACCGAGTCCATAAATGTGGGAACAACCTTAGAGCCTCAGATACTTAAGATAGGGTTATCCTTAGACCCCGAGGAGAAACAACAATTCATAAACCTCCTCCAAGAATTCAAGGATGTCTTTGCATGGTCCTACAAGGACATGCCGGGGATAGACCGGGGAATAGCCAAGCACCACATACCAATCAAAGACGGGTGCAAACCGGTCAAGCAGAAGCTCTGTCGAATGAGGCCGAGTGGTCTCTCAAGGTAAAAGAAGAAGTCGACAAACAGTTCAAAGCCGGCTTTATACAAGTGTCCGAGTATCCGGACTGGGTGGCAAACATCGTGTCGGTTCCTAAAAAGGACGGTAAGGTGCGGGTATGCGTAGATTTTTGGGATCTTAACAAGGCGAGCCCGAAAGATGATTTTCCGTTACCACACATCGACATACTTGTGGATAACACGGCCGATCATGCCCTTCTATCATTCATGGACGGGTATGCTGGGTACAATCAGATCAAGATGGCGGAAGAAGATATGAGTAAGACTACCTTCAAAACACCTTGGGGTACTTACTGCTATACCGTCGTGTCATTCGGTCTCATTAACGCCGGAGCCACATATCAGAGGACCGCTACCGCTTTATTACATGACATGATGCATAAAGAGGTAGAAGTTTATGTAGACGACATGATCGTCAAATCTAAAGAACGGGACCGTCACATCACCGCCCTAAGAAAATTCTTCACTCGACTGTGCAAGTACAACATGAGGCTAAATCCTCAAAAGTGCAGTTTCGGGGTAACATCAGGCAAATTACTGGGTCATATCGTTAGCCAACGAGGTATCGAAGTCGACCCAGCTAAAATTAAAGCCATTACCGAGATGCAACCTCCCAAAACCGAAAAAAAAATAAAGGGATTTCTCGGGAAAGTCCAGTATATCAGTCGGTTCATCTCCAAACTAACCATGGTGTGTGAACCAATCTTCAAGAAACTGAAAGTGCCAAGCTGCTTTCGACAAGATCAAGGAAATATTGTCTGCTCCGCCGGTCTTAATGCCACCTCAACCCGGTTTGCCTATGTCGTTATACCTAACGACGACCGAGACAGCCATGGGGGCTATGCTGGCTCAGGCAGTTGACTCCGAAGAACGAGCTATCTATTACATCAGCAAGAAGTTTTTAGAGTATGAGTGCAAATATACCATGCTCGAAAAGACATGCTTGGCTCTGGTTTGGGCTACTAAGAAGCTCCGACATTATATGCTCAGCTACGAGGTCCATGTACTATCCAAGATGGACCCCATCAAATACCTCTTCGAAAAACCCATTCTCAATGGCCGAATTTCTAGATGGACTCTAATGTTGGCAGAGTTTGACCTAAAATTTGTGCCATTAAAGGCCATTAAGGGGCGGGTAGTAGCTGAATTTCTCGCCGACAGCCCAGTAACCGAAGAAGGACACACCGACACCTGGTCCTTCCCAGACGAAGATATTTTTCATACCGATGCTGAAACGTGGGATTTATACTTCGATGGAGCATCTAATTTTCGAGGGTTCGAAGTCGGGATCGTCCTAATCTCACCAAGGGAGGAGCATACTCCCATATCCATCAAACTGGACTTTGATGTTACCAATAATGCAGGAGAGTACGAAGCATGCATTTACTGGCTACAAGCCGCCGCCAATCTGGGGATAACAAATCTCCGGGTACATGGTGACTCATCCTTGGTCATTAACCAAGCACTCCAAAATGGAAGACTTAGAATGCTAATCTCGTGGCCTACCAGGCACGAGTAAGGGATCTCGAGAAACAGTTCCAAAGGGTAGAGTACATATACCTGCCCCGAGAAGAGAATCAGTTTGCAGATGCACTTTCAAAATTGGCATCTCTGCTAAATATCCCCGACCACGTGACCAGTATGCCAATTTGCGTCGAAATGCGGTCCGAGCCAGCGTACATCCACGACATCGAAGACATTGAAATAACTGATCCCGAACCATGGTATCAGGCTGTGTTAACGTACCTGACAAACGGAGAATATCCTCCCGGGACGGAAGGTCGAGCCAAGAAAGCCTTACGAAGGCTAGCCACCCAGTTCATCCGTACCGATGATGGGCAACTGTACAAAAAGACGGCACATGGGGCTCTTCTCCTTTGTGTTGATAAATATAAAGCTGAGAAAGTTATGGCCGAAGTAGATGATTGTGAAAACGGTCCACATATGAATGCCCACATGCTGGTCCAAAAAATCATGAGGCTCGGTTATTACTGGAATACTATGAAAGCCGACTGCCAGTTATATGTCAAACATTGTCATAACTGTCAAATCTTCGGCAATGTGCAACATATGCCGTCATCATTGCTTTATACCATGACGTTACCCTGGCCATTCTCGACATGGGGTATCGATATAATCGGGAAAATAAATCCCTCTGGTACTGATGGGCAGTGCTTTATTTTAGTAGCTATCGACCATTTCACCAAATGGGTCGAAGCTGAATCATATCGCATTCTCAATGCTAAGCATGTCGCCAAGTTTATCCAGAACAAGATAATATGCCGATATGGGATTCCTCATGAATTTATCAGTGATCACGGGACTCATTTTCAAGCCGAGACAGCGGCCCTGCTGATCAAGTATAAAATTCAGAGGCATACGTCCTCGCCCTATCATCCCCAAACGAATGGAGCAGTAGAGGCGGCTAATAAAACAATTGTCACCATACTCAATAAGATGGCTGATAATTACCGGGACTGGCCCGACAAAATACCTTTTGCCCTATGGGGGTACCGAACGTCAATTCGCACCGCAACCGGGGCGACGCCGTATTACCTAACCTATGGGATGGAGGCAGTCCAGCCAATTGAGTTAGAGGTACCATCCCTCAGAATTCTGTTAGAAAGTCAAGTACCCGAAGCTGACTGGGTTCGGGCACGGTATGACTCGTTGGTTCTACTAGAGGAACGACGATCTCGCGCCCTCAACAACATTCAGATCTACCAGAAGAGGATCCAACGGGCCTTCAACAAAAGAGTAAGGCCCAGAAACATTAAGGAAGGGGATTTAGTCCTTAAGTCTGTTCGAGCTTTATTACCATTTGACCCAAGGGGAAAGTTCAAACCCAATTGGGCTGGGCCATATCTGGTAAAGAAAATCCTATTAGGGGGAGCAGTGATGCTAACGGACCTGGATGGGAATGAGTTCGTCAACCCAACCAACCTGGACCAGCTGAAGCGTTACTACCCTTAGCCATTTCTCAATGTCATTAGCAATATTTATCAAAATCATTTTTTTTTTACAAAAAGCAAGTCAATAAGCTAGAATTATTCATTCTACTGTCGCAAACACCTTGAACCAATAGTCTTGGTGTAATTCGAGATTGCAAATTTACTAAGCCTGAACTACGTTTGGTTTGGTTCTACTAATCGCGGATACGTAGGCAGCCCCTCAAAAGGGCACAACCAATGCAATCGAGAAAAGACAGGAGCGGTTTAATAATAAACTTCTTTTATTAAATACCAAAAAAAAAAAATTCCGATAAACTCGGGAAATTACAAATGCAGGAATTCCGAAAAAATAATACAAAAAAGCACACAACAAAAATAGTAATAATACTTAATTAATAATAAAAGCTAAGGACTCAGCATTTAGGGCATCTTGCCCTTCCCCTTATCCTTGGCCTCCTTAGCCGTCCACTGGCGACGACGCGGAGGGGAACGTTCCCGAATCACCACGGGAACCTCTTTAGCTCGGGCTCGTTTGTTTGAGCCCGAATCCTCTATCACCTCAATGGGCCCAAGTCGGGCCCTCACGGGCTCAGGGAGCCGGTCACGCGGACCTAGTCGGTCCCGGGCCGCCAGCCTTGGCCCAAGGCGTCTCTCCAAATCAGTCTGGGGGCTTGGCTGCCCCCGCGTGCTGCTGGCGCCGACCTCCTTAGATCGAGTCTTAGTTTGTGACTTAGGACCCGATTCTCCTCGGACTAAAGCATCAGGAGTATCTCCCTCATCGAAGAAATCCCTGTTATCCTTCGCCGTCTCTCGGCGAACTAGTTCGAAGGCCTCATCAACCTTCAAGGCCTTGCGAGCTTCCTCGGACTCCTCCGAAGTCCACTTCTGGTAAGCCCGTGAAACCCAAGCGGATTGGCAAGGGCTGGGTATAGTCCATGTGGGACGAGTGAACCACCTCTACAACCATGTGTCGCACATAGCGTCCATCAATTGGAGCGAGACGCTAATGATGGCTTCAGTCTTAGGGATGCGCTGAGACAAACCGAACTGCCTCAGGAGACGGTCCGGGTAAATATGAACTGTCCAGTCGAGGGACAGAATCACCAAATAGCGGGCTTGGTCCCTCTTGGCCAATCCCGTCAGTTTAGGGAGGAACCACCAAGCGACGGTCCACCTAATCAAAGGACCCTCGTGGAACACCAGCTCCTCATCCCAGTAAGCTCGGTTTATTTGATGACTCGAGCTTATCCGTCGCCTTCTGGAGCTAATCTGACTGCTCCAGTAATTGAGGACGCTCGGAGGGGACTCTATAATCGATAGTCGCTCCGACAACCATATCTGAAAAGTACACACACAAGATCCGTGAGCAACAGTGTGGTCCGCTAAAGCCCACTCGATCGAGTACAGCAGCTAACTCGATCGAGTAAGCCCTCCAAAAACAGGCAGTAGCTCGCCAAAGATGTCACTCGATCGAGTGACAGGTCCACTCAATCGAGTGACTTACGGACATCAGGAATTTCGCGCGAAACACAAAAAAGAAAAATCGCGAGATGTATACCTGCAAAAGACGGGTACTTCCCGTCAGCCGTCGGTTCGGGTCGAGTCGCCTAGCATCTAGACCCATGATGATTTCCCTGGTGGCTAGCCAAGCAGGGCTATGACCAGTCTCCATCTGGTCAACCACACCGATCAGCCTGATTTGACCCAAGCACGAGTCAAGCTCCATCATCCCTTCGAAAACATAGCAGTGCAGCATACAAAAGCCGAATGCCCTGCGCCTGTAGGTAGGGGTAGCCCTCACATCCCGGTTGTTCATGAACTTGTCAGCCAGGTCAAATAGGGAAACAGTATTTCCCCGCACCATTCGATCTGTCTCAGCATGAGACAGACCCAAGAAATCCCTCAGTCGCCTTCTTGGATCCGGGTAGAACGGAGGGATAGCATGGCGAGTAATAGGGCTCCAACCACCTATTGCTGCGATTTCCTCAGGTAGAGGGCATATTTCTCCCCGCGGGAACGCAAAGACGTGATGGGTAGTATCCCAAAACGTCAGACAGGCGTCCAAGAAATGTGAGTCAATTATCAGACGTTGGAGGGGGAATAGACTGATGATTCCCATCTGGGTCAGTCGAACCTTTTCCTCGTCCCGAAAATATTGGGACCAGGCGAGAAGAATGGCTGTCAAATGGTCGATACCCATGACAGAAATTTCTAGTTTTCTTGAAAGTCTAAAAGATTTTGAGAAGAAGAAGGAGAGTTTGAGTTAGAATGCAGAAGTTGAAGCAGGGAGACATATATTTATAGTAGGAAATCCCACCTGTAACCCTAACTGCCATACCTCCTCAGCAAACCTGGGCCCTATGCGCGCGCAGGCCTGATTTCAAACAAAGAACCCAGATTAGGAATTAAGTCATCCCGAGCTTTCCTAAAAATTTCTAAAAAATTGTGATAAATTTCTCCTCAAAAATTTTGGCCTTTTCAAAAATTCAATATTTTATCTCCCCAGCGCGAGTCAGTGTTTCGCCTGCATGTTACATACAAGTTGTTATGTGTCAGCATACAGGTACACCCCAGACTTCCGGAGCAAATCTCCGTGCAGCTATTTCACTCTCAGCATAAGTCAATGTTTCCACCAGAATGCTACATCCAAGATGTGATGTGTCGGCATACGGGTACACCTACACCCCCAAAAGGCAAGTTTGACTCCCCACAGAGCTACCATCATCAGGACAGGTATGACCCTCTGCTTATGGCTGGCGAGCCCTTCACGCAAGTCTACTGGACTATAAACGACCCGACCGGAAGACTGCCAGGTCGTAATCTGCGATTGGCCTGGTAGCTACTCTGACTTTCGCCTTGTCCAAGCCTCAGTCAGAGTGGGGGCTCTGTAGACACCCGCATTTTGACTGCCAGGTGTCTACGGTAGTCTCCAAAAAACACCCGATGATAATCGGACGCAAACGTGACTTAGTATACTCGAATTTGGGCTCGGACTCAATAATATCCGACATGGACTTTTAGCGGAGTAAAAATCTCACAAAACAGACCTAAAATCCAGGCCTAGTAGGTCGTTCCGAGCAAAATAAGACTAATTTGGGCCAAAACCGACACAAAAAATAAAAACCGTCTTTTGGCGACCGGGTCAAAACTCGGTCAAAGACGAACCCGTCACGCAAATCAGCCAAGTGCATTTCTCGAAACTGGCGCCCAAATCAAAAATTCAAAAACAATCAAAGGTCAACTCCTTCCTAAATTATCTTGATTCCCTTGATCCACTCGATCGAGTGGATTGACCCACTCGGTCGAGTGGAGCGCCATAAACCGGATCAGGCCCATTTTCAAGGGCACTCGATCGAGTGCACTAGGGCCACTCGATCGAGTGACCCTAGGTCGAGGGGTGTACTCTATAAATACCCCCTCAAACCTTTTGCAAAATCAGTTTTGTCAAATGCTCAAAAACCCTACATTTTCATCCTCACACCCTACACCACACTACATTTCAACCCTAAGCAATACTACACCAAAAACCGAGTCTACATCCCTCGTAAAACCGACACACACACACACACACACACCATAACTCACATACATCCTCGATACTCCCGACGTCCCCGTGATTATTACGAGTCCATTTCCAAGGCCTTTACTAAGCATGTATGTTGAGGGTGTCCTAAATCCCATCTCGATCCTTACTATCTTGTTTCATCTTTTATTTACATTTTCGTATTTTGTAATATAATTGTACTAGTAACGCTAACTTTAACACTAACTTTTTTATTATTTGCTAACATTTCAATTTCGCATTTTAACAATTAACATTTACATACCGCGTATATATACATACTAGTATTAAAATTCGGTTTCAAATACGTTCGACTATGACGATCGCCTAAAGTCTGTCTAATCCCTATACGAGTAACGACGGAGGTGACACCCTTTCGAGGAGCGCCGCCCCAATGTACTCAAGGGCATGATGTGATCGTGGTCGATCATAGTTGAACGCATTTGATCCCATTTCTACGATTAGTACGGAACCCGTTGACACGAAAACCGACATCATATAATCTGAATGGATTAGTTCCGATGTCGTGACGTAGAGGGGTGCAATTCCGTCACTAATTCAAAATTTCAATCTAGCGATAACATTTTCATAAAATTCCGATAACGGTGTTATAATCGAATGCATACACGATTATAGCACCGAAAGCCAAGTTAAATTCAAATCGTGCGATAATTGTATTTAATTTGGCCAACTATCGATTTTAACCAAAAAAATAAAACGAGTTGTCACTCGTACAGGGGCTACTCGACCGAGTACATAGGCTACTTGATCGAGTAGCACCCAAAAAACTGGGCAGTAGCTACCTTTGAGGACGCACTCGACTGAGTCAGACCATGACTCGATCGAGGGGGTCCTGTAGCCCAGAGAACCGAGAGCTTTAATGCAACATTCAAGCCTCGTCTTTTTTTTACGACTTAGTCGTAGCGTGCAAAATCAATCACGTAATCCTAAATTTCAAAACCCATGCATATCACTACACTTAAAACGACTTTGATCGACGGTCCCGCACTATTAATTTTGTGTCGACGACTCTTTAGTCGTATCCGACACACGATTAATTTAGACTCTATTCCTCGAGATGATAAGTCCGGACAAGGCGTCGAGGTTCGAGATCGGGTTAGCACCACGCCTAGGTCTCAAACCTCCGTCCTTTGATTAATACGCAATATAATGCGTAATTGATCGAAGTTCGTCCGTTTAACTAATTCACGATCTAGTGTATGTTTGTTATATACGGGTCCGTTTCGAGTCATTTATTTTATTTATCGCTCTTCTTATTTTAGTTTATTATTTCTATTAATCGTTGTATTGTGAATTCCGGGTTGTATTTCCGCCCGTGTAACTTGTACACTTCTATTTACGAGTTTTATTTATTTACTTGCTTATCTCTTTATAAATGAACCTCGTATGCTAAACAACTTCGACCGTAGTTAGATGCATTAAATGACGTAGCAAACCAATAATTCACATGCTTAGCCCGAAAACGCTGTTTGCATATCATTTAGTCGTTTTACTAGCGCGCGTACACGAACATGAACGATGTCTTAGTAGAGGCCGCCATTGTGCGGGCGGGGTTGGGTGTCCTTAGTGGGCTTCCCAACACGTACCCTCACCCCTTACTCAGAACCTTGGTTTCCAGATGTCCGAAACCATTGGCGCACGAGAGTCATTTTATATACGAAAGCCGGTGTAAACGGTATCGATATAATAATGCAAAGGGACGAGCCCCATAAACTCTGAAATTGAAGTGGGCCGTACTTTGTGTATAGCCCACGACAACATAGAGTGGGCTCGAATGGTTCCGAATAACCACAAATTCGGTGGCGACTCCAACTTTGACTTAAATTTCGAACCCGAGAACAATCTTACCACGAGATTCATTCGCCTACCCAAACCCGCGCGTGGCCGCGTTGGGGTGGACCTACGTCATGTCCACATCGGTCAATCGACTGCCTTTCAAAAGACTGATGCCTCCGACTCCCCAATAAATGCTCTTGTTCCACTCCCTCCATCATTACTTGTCTTTTCAACTCACCTTTCCCTATTACTTTTTACTTCTTCTTATCCTAATTAATTTTTACTCCTTCTTATCCCAATTCCTTTTTACTCCTCATCTTCCAAAATTCAAAGAGGCACCCCTCGTTTCTTTTGCTTGTTGCTGTTGCGGTGATAAGCTCCATACTCTTCGTCACGATTTTCAGGTGATTTTCTTCTTTGTAGTGACTTCCCTCCTTTCTGCTTGTTCTATTTCCATGACTTCCAAGTTTGATCGCTCGAAATCTCCAACCCCTATTTCATCGTCATCGTCTCCTTCCTCTTCCATAATGTTATTTCTTTCTTTGTCTCCTCAGGGGAGGATTCTGCTGACACCATGTCCTCAGGTATACTTTGTTTTTGATTTTGGCTAGAGTGCTTCGTCTTTACCGTGATTTTGAGGTTTGCCTTTCGTCTTTTTCTTACGGGATCCTAAGCTTCGTATGACCTTGAACCGACTGACTGCTTCTAGGAAGAAGAAGATGTTCGCCAATTCCTTGTCCAAGGGGAAATCCAACTCTACTCCATCTGCTTCTCTTGGGGCCAAAAGAAAGCGTGCTTCTCCTCCATCTCCCGGAGACAACTCTACTGGGAAATCCTCGGTAGCTGGCACTTCTGCTCCTGTCTTTGACTCTGCCCCCCAGTCAGCAGACAATACGGCTCCCGAGTTAACACTTAAGTTTTCCCGTGGCTTTGGCTTCCTTAAGTCTCGGGAGGATTGGACGGCTTTGGATCAGTTACTATTTCCCGTCCCTGAAGCTGCTATGGACAGAAGACCTCTGGGGGACCTGACTGACCTGTTAACGGAGCAGACCTTCGAGGTATTTACTTCTTCGTCTTATTGTTGGGCGCGATTTTCCTGACCATGCCTTGACTTGCTGTGGTTCTGCTTAGGCCTTGCAATTGGGTATATACTTGTGCAATGCAACGTCGTGCCGCGATTAGCAAATGAGGTGGACATTCTTAGGGATCAAAGGGACGGTATGCGGAGCACGGTTGATGATAAGTGTAGTTTGTAGTGCCTATTTCGTAGTGTTTTGGTCCCATTTTCCTTGTGGAATCGCTCCTTGGGAGCGATTTATGGGTTACTTATGCTTCCTTTAGCTCGTTTTAGGTTCCCGATGTAATCCCCTAGAAAAATCTAACGCAATACAGTGGCGGAAACACTGTAGAGTGGGATTAAAACACACTGACAAACTATATCTTATTAAAAGAAATGGTAAGTCAATACAAAGGCCTCTTTTTACAAAAGGGCTAAAAGTAAAACTTCCAAACGGGTTTATACAAATCCATAAATAAACATGAATAGAGAAAGAGTAGGATCCACGCTACTCGCTAGCTCACACCCAAAACCCAGCAGCAAATACCTATCATGTTATAAACATAACAGCCACGTCAGTGGGGAGTAACTCGGACGTTCTCCCAGCCATATTATATCATATGGAAAAATAATAGTGTTATTATATCAAAATATTTAAAAAGAGAAAACATTAAAACAATATAATAAAAATATGTTTTCAGCGAAACTTAAAGCACTTGCCAACCTGCAAGTCAAAATCAATTGATAATATAAATATTCAAAAATGGCGTTATGGAAATTCGATCGGTGTGCACAAGGCTAGCCTTTCACTAGGAATAATACTAAACTAGCTTCAAGAACTTAGTCAAAACAAATCAGACTTCGGTCTCTAAATAGGCAACTCAACTATAACAGGACTACGTGCAGCGAGGTCCTGGTTTAAGTAGTGCACACCCCTGCTGGATACAAACCATACCCAGTTCAACCCGACGCGACTTACACGATGCGATATCTAAGTTTAAGGTCAAAATATACACACTCCTGAACACAAACCATGCTCAGTTCAACGACCAATGTGTCTCAACATAGACACACCAGCTTTATAGTTGATGGCAAAAACGTACATCCCAGACTATATTACTCTAACCCCACACTTCTCTTTATTCCATAACTCCAAAACAAGTCAGTATCGATATTGAGAATAAATAATCATTATAAATAATATGAAGATAAAAGAGAATAAACATTTTATATAAAAAGGGAACCTTTCTATAAATAGAAACTTACTAATTTTAGAAACTTACTTAAAATAGAAAGTCTTATAGAAAATACGTAAGTTATTAAAATAAGTGAAATGTATAAAAATAGCATTTCTAACGAAATTAACATTTTATTATTATCGTCGTTATCGACTTTATTATATTTCTAAATTCGTTACTCAAAACACAAAGAAAATATAATAAGTCAATATAGAGTATTATATAAATAATTAGGAAATCGAGTTAAAATTATAGATTTTAGAAAAGGGATGTTTTAAGAAAAACGATATCAAAATGAATTGAATCAACGAGTTTTATAAATAAAATGAGAGTTACAAAGACTTCAAATTATTTTTAATAAATAGCTTTTATTAATAAATAATATGGATTTTAATAAAAATAGTCAGTCGGAAATAATTAGTGAAAATAGTCTCGATTAAAAATATATTAAAACTAAATCGACTATTTTCTCATTTATTAGTATAAATCGTAAAACGTTAATTAATTTATTAAACAAGTGTACAAATCTCGATTATAATATAAAAATACGGTTTTGAGTCAAAAATTAGAAATTAACGAAATATGACGAAAATATGAAATCAATATTATTTAGTTACTAGTGTCACGATAGCCAACAAAATATTATAACGATCGTAAATAGTCAAATTACTAACGATTTGTAAAACGATATCGAAAACTTGTAAAATATTTATAAATACGATTTAAAAGAATATAATTAGCAATAATATATAGCTAAAATTAGAAAACCGAAGTTAAAATATTTACTACATACTACTACTCAAACATACGATATAAAATCGAGTAACGTCCTGAACTTACCTTGAGTCGGAACAATAACTTCAAAGTAATTGCTCGTCTAACAGTCCAAGCTGCAGTCACACTCGAAAGTCGTCCTGACTCTTGTTCTACCAAATGGCTTGAGGCTCCAACGGGGCTCAGAAATACGTAGACACGGAAAGAAAGGAGTTGAAATAAGAGAAAATTGGAAAAGAATAAAGTGACACGGAAAACATAGCACAAATCATGATCAGGTTAAGAGAACAACGGACATACGTCAATAGAAATCAGAACACGAAGAGGGACGAATGAAGGAGAGGAACGAACAAGTACATATTCGAAAGGGCGGCATCAGCATTTGAAGGAAACATGGTAGTAGCAGTACGAAATCCAATAGAATAAACAGAAGAGTAACAAATCGATGACACGCGGACAGCAACAACATTACGGAACCCGAAGGACGGGACGACGAACAGATACGACAACAAAATGGGATCAGACGAAGGAGGAAAGGGAAGAAAAACAGATGGCGAAAAGAAAGCAGGGAGAACAGCACCCGAAGGTCACACAAAACAGCGGCATCATCAAATATTAGGAATGATTAACGACAAATGCAGCAGCCCGTCAACATACAGGAACGACGATAACAACAGCAGCAGCACAAACGAAGAACACCAGAGGAAGAAAGGGAAACGAAAAAGAAAAGGAGAATAATCAAGAGATTGACAGCAAAATCGACCAACAAAAGCAACCAACGACCGTAGCAGCAGTAGAACGCAACAACAAACAACGACATGGACTGACAGCATCAACACGCAAGAAAGAACAGGACTGCGAACAGCACTAGCAGCGACGACGGTAATAGAACAGCAGAACACGCACAACAGCAGCAGACGTCGACACTAACAACTGGAATAACAGATCGACAGCAGCAACGGAACATAAAACGACATGACGATGATGAAAAAAACCGACACGATGCGAACGTACAACACCAGCAAAACGAATTACAGCAGTAGAAGATGAAGACCAAAACGAAGAAGAAGAAAGCCAACCGAATTAACGTAACAGCAGCAACAGTAACCGAACAGCAGTAGCACGAGTAGAAAAAAGATCCGAAAGCCGAAACCGAGAACTAGAGAAGACAGGGGAGAGAAGAAGAGAAGAAGGAAAGGAAATTCAGAAGCAGCAGCGACATACAACAGTAACAATAACAACGGATGCACAAAAAAGAAGAAGAAGGAGATGAATCAGCAACAAAACGCTTACGATAACAGCAGCAGTGTAACGGCAGCAGTGTAACGGCAGCAGTGTAACGGCAGCACCGTAATAGCAGCACCGGCGGCAGCAACATAGCAGCAGCAGCGGTCCAAAGCTGAGGAAAACAGAGAGGGGGCGAGGAAGAAGAAGAAATTGGAATAAGAACGGAGAAGAGGAGATGAAGGAAACGGTGGAAAAGTGAAGAGGTGAATAGCAGATGAAGAAGGAGAATGAAATGAATTAACTGGGGGATGAAAACAAGAAAAAGGGGTGAAGCGGTGGAGTACGTTATTGTAATAGGTGGGAAGGGGGAGTGAACGTAAGTTACAAGTTGGTAGAATAATGAATTGAATCATGAATTTGATCCACTAAAAAAAATGATAAAGAAAACCGAATAATTAAATAAATCGGGTGGGATGAATTCTATTCACAAAGAAGTGGATTAGATAAATGAATAAGTTAAACGAATTGGATATGAATGAATTTCGTAACGATAAATTGGCTGACCCACGAATCGAATTAAAACGGGTTCATAAGATTAATAAATAATCGAACCGACTATTAAAATGAGTAAATAAAGTATTCGGGACGAAAACGAGGCTTATAAATAATTAGACGATGAAATAGTATTTCCCGATAAATAATAAATTTTCGACGAAATGAATTAAATTGATTTCTCGAGAAAAGGTAATAAATGTTTTGACGAAATTTAAAATAAATAAACTTCGAGCCGAAAATAGAAATTCGAGCTTAAATATAAATAAATAAAAAGAATTTAGAATTTTAAATCGTCGAAATAGATTTTCGATAAAAATTAAATTAAATGTATAAAATGAATCGAAACAGAAATAAAAATGTGTTTTAAATATAAGAAGAGTTTCCGAGTAAAATAGAACTTTAGGAGTTTGAAATGATTAAACGATAAATTCATTTTATAATAATTTTAAGAATTACGAGTTAAATCGTAAAAATAGAAATACGAATGTAACTTTAATTTAATTTAAATTTATAAAATCAGGGGTGTTACACCCGAGACCATTCATGAAGAATTGGAGCGATTCCGACTCAATACATACACTTTTTGGAGCCAACGAAGTGAAGAAACGATTACTCGGTGCCTTGGATTCGACCCCGAGACCTTGGGACCCAATCCCAAGCCTCCGAGACCCGATCCCGAGTCCCGAGAATCGATGAGAAACCCATGAGAAGCAAGGAGAGACCAAAAAGATCTTAAAAGAGGCCTACAAGGTCCTTCCCGGGCGAGATAATGCCTTCCCGATCGGAAAGGAAGGTGCAAAAACAAGTGCCACTGTCTTGAGCCCATCCCGACCGAGAAGGAACTCGTCCCGGTCGGGACCGTCTCGTCCCGGGCGAGACCAAACCGTCCCGGGCGGGACGAAGCAGCTGCAGCACGCCTTTGCTTCTTTTCTTCTCCTTACTCATTGTAACCCTATATATCTTGTATTCTTAAGGGAGATACTTGATTAGACATTAAACCCTAGACTACTTTAGCATAGATTAGCTTAGATTAGAGTAGATTAGTCGGTAATTAGTCGTTAATCTTAGTTTAGCTCTTGTATTAAGGAATTCTTGAAGGTCTCCACCAAGATTGACAACCTTGGAAGATTGTTTTGGGCTTTCTCATTAATGCAAGTTTTCTTTCTTCCTTTCATCTTCTAGTATGGTATAATCTCCTTCCCTTTCTCTTAATCTTTGTTTTATTAATCAAGTTTCAATCTTTAGCTCTTGTTTATTGTTTTGTTCATCATCCTTGTTAGTTTTAGATACATAGTTTTGATTGTTATGTTGGTTCCTCTTGTTAGTGTTAGTTTTAGCATAGATATGTTAGAGTAGACCTTTGCTAGGGTTATTAGGGTGATTGGCTGTGATTGTGGATGATTAGGGTGAGATGGGTGGTACTAGATATTGTTTTTGTTGTTTCCCATCAACCTTGCACTCCACATGTTCGATGAAATGCTTGTGAGACTAGAGACGATCAATCCTTGTTTTTCTTGCATATTCTCTTGTATCTCGATTCCCTTGATCCACTCGATCGAGTGGATTGACCCACTCGGTCGAGTGGAGCGCCATAAACCGGATCAGGCCCATTTTCAAGGGCACTCGATCGAGTGCACTAGGGCCACTCGATCGAGTGACCCTAGGTCGAGGGGTGTACTCTATA
Source organism: Agrostemma githago (assembly GCA_958450325.1). Taxonomy (NCBI): domain Eukaryota; kingdom Viridiplantae; phylum Streptophyta; class Magnoliopsida; order Caryophyllales; family Caryophyllaceae; genus Agrostemma; species Agrostemma githago. The sequence continues at coordinate 29,366,671 of OY288250.1, read as the reverse complement.
AATACCCCCTCAAACCTTTTGCAAAATCAGTTTTGTCAAATGCTCAAAAACCCTACATTTTCATCCTAACACCCTACACCACACTACATTTCAACCCTAAGCAATACTACACCAAAAACCGAGTCTACATCCCTCGTAAAACCGATACACACACACACACACACACCATAACTCACATACATCCTCGATACTCCCGACGTCCCCGTGATTATTACGAGTCCATTTCCAAGGCCTTTACTAAGCATGTATGTTGAGGGTGTCCTAAATCCCATCTCGATCCTTACTATCTTGTTTCATCTTTTATTTACATTTTCGTATTTTGTAATATAATTGTACTAGTAACGCTAACTTTAACACTAACTTTTTTATTATTTGCTAACATTTCAATTTCGCATTTTAACAATTAACATTTACATACCGCGTATATATACATACTAGTATTAAAATTCGGTTTCAAATACGTTCGACTATGACGATCGCCTAAAGTCTGTCTAATCCCTATACGAGTAACGACGGAGGTGACACCCTTTCGAGGAGCGCCGCCCCAATGTACTCAAGGGCATGATGTGATCGTGGTCGATCATAGTTGAACGCATTTGATCCCATTTCTACGATTAGTACGGAACCCGTTGACACGAAAACCGACATCATATAATCTGAATGGATTAGTTCCGATGTCGTGACGTAGAGGGGTGCAATTCCGTCACTAATTCAAAATTTCAATCTAGCGATAACATTTTCATAAAATTCCGATAACGGTGTTATAATCGAATGCATACACGATTATAGCACAGAAAGCCAAGTTAAATTCAAATCGTGCGATAATTGTATTTAATTTGGCCAACTATCGATTTTAACCAAAAAAATAAAACGAGTTGTCACTCGTACAGGGGCTACTCGACCGAGTACATAGGCTACTTGATCGAGTAGCACCCAAAAAACTGGGCAGTAGCTACCTTTGAGGACGCACTCGACTGAGTCAGACCATGACTCGATCGAGGGGGTCCTGTAGCCCAGAGAACCGAGAGCTTTAATGCAACATTCAAGCCTCGTCTTTTTTTTACGACTTAGTCGTAGCGTGCAAAATCAATCACGTAATCCTAAATTTCAAAACCCATGCATATCACTACACTTAAAACGACTTTGATCGACGGTCCCGCACTATTAATTTTGTGTCGACGACTCTTTAGTCGTATCCGACACACGATTAATTTAGACTCTATTCCTCGAGATGATAAGTCCGGACAAGGCGTCGAGGTTCGAGATCGGGTTAGCACCACGCCTAGGTCTCAAACCTCCGTCCTTTGATTAATACGCAATATAATGCGTAATTGATCGAAGTTCGTCCGTTTAACTAATTCACGATCTAGTGTATGTTTGTTATATACGGGTCCGTTTCGAGTCATTTATTTTATTTATCGCTCTTCTTATTTTAGTTTATTATTTCTATTAATCGTTGTATTGTGAATTCCGGGTTGTATTTCCGCCCGTGTAACTTGTACACTTCTATTTACGAGTTTTATTTATTTACTTGCTTATCTCTTTATAAATGAACCTCGTATGCTAAACAACTTCGACCGTAGTTAGATGCATTAAATGACGTAGCAAACCAATAATTCACATGCTTAGCCCGAAAACGCTGTTTGCATATCATTTAGTCGTTTTACTAGCGCGCGTACACGAACATGAACGATGTCTTAGTAGAGGCCGCCATTGTGCGGGCGGGGTTGGGTGTCCTTAGTGGGCTTCCCAACACGTACCCTCACCCCTTACTCAGAACCTTGGTTTCCAGATGTCCGAAACCATTGGCGCACGAGAGTCATTTTATATACGAAAGCCGGTGTAAACGGTATCGATATAATAATGCAAAGGGACGAGCCCCATAAACTCTGAAATTGAAGTGGGCCGTACTTTGTGTATAGCCCACGACAACATAGAGTGGGCTCGAATGGTTCCGAATAACCACAAATTCGGTGGCGACTCCAACTTTGACTTAAATTTCGAACCCGAGAACAATCTTACCACGAGATTCATTCGCCTACCCAAACCCGCGCGTGGCCGCGTTGGGGTGGACCTACGTCATGTCCACATCGGTCAATCGACTGCCTTTCAAAAGACTGATGCCTCCGACTCCCCAATAAATGCTCTTGTTCCACTCCCTCCATCATTACTTGTCTTTTCAACTCACCTTTCCCTATTACTTTTTACTTCTTCTTATCCTAATTAATTTTTACTCCTTCTTATCCCAATTCCTTTTTACTCCTCATCTTCCAAAATTCAAAGAGGCACCCCTCGTTTCTTTTGCTTGTTGCTGTTGCGGTGATAAGCTCCATACTCTTCGTCACGATTTTCAGGTGATTTTCTTCTTTGTAGTGACTTCCCTCCTTTCTGCTTGTTCTATTTCCATGACTTCCAAGTTTGATCGCTCGAAATCTCCAACCCCTATTTCATCGTCATCGTCTCCTTCCTCTTCCATAATGTTATTTCTTTCTTTGTCTCCTCAGGGGAGGATTCTGCTGACACCATGTCCTCAGGTATACTTTGTTTTTGATTTTGGCTAGAGTGCTTCGTCTTTACCGTGATTTTGAGGTTTGCCTTTCGTCTTTTTCTTACGGGATCCTAAGCTTCGTATGACCTTGAACCGACTGACTGCTTCTAGGAAGAAGAAGATGTTCGCCAATTCCTTGTCCAAGGGGAAATCCAACTCTACTCCATCTGCTTCTCTTGGGGCCAAAAGAAAGCGTGCTTCTCCTCCATCTCCCGGAGACAACTCTACTAGGAAATCCTCGGTAGCTGGCACTTCTGCTCCTGTCTTTGACTCTGCCCCCCAGTCAGCAGACAATACGGCTCCCGAGTTAACACTTAAGTTTTCCCGTGGCTTTGGCTTCCTTAAGTCTCGGGAGGATTGGACGGCTTTGGATCAGTTACTATTTCCCGTCCCTGAAGCTGCTATGGACAGAAGACCTCTGGGGGACCTGACTGACCTGTTAACGGAGCAGACCTTCGAGGTATTTACTTCTTCGTCTTATTGTTGGGCGCGATTTTCCTGACCATGCCTTGACTTGCTGTGGTTCTGCTTAGGCCTTGCAATTGGGTATATACTTGCGCAATGCAACGTCGTGCCGCGATTAGCAAATGAGGTGGACATTCTTAGGGATCAAAGGGACGGTATGCGGAGCACGGTTGATGATAAGTGTAGTTTGTAGTGCCTATTTCGTAGTGTTTTGGTCCCATTTTCCTTGTGGAATCGCTCCTTGGGAGCGATTTATGGGTTACTTATGCTTCCTTTAGCTCGTTTTAGGTTCCCGATGTAATCCCCTAGAAAAATCTAACGCAATACAGTGGCGGAAACACTGTAGAGTGGGATTAAAACACACTGACAAACTATATCTTATTAATAGAAATGGTAAGTCAATACAAAGGCCTCTTTTTACAAAAGGGCTAAAAGTAAAACTTCCAAACGGGTTTATACAAATCCATAAATAAACATGAATAGAGAAAGAGTAGGATCCACGCTACTCGCTAGCTCACACCCAAAACCCAGCAGCAAATACCTATCATGTTATAAACATAACAGCCACGTCAGTGGGGAGTAACTCGGACGTTTTCCCAGCCATATTATATCATATGGAAAAATAATAGTATTATTATATCAAAATATTTAAAAAGAGAAAACATTAAAACAATATAATAAAAATATGTTTTCAGCGAAACTTAAAGCACTTGCCAACCTGCAAGTCAAAATCAATCGATAATATAAATATTCAAAAATGGCGTTATGGAAATTCGATCGGTGTGCACAAGGCTAGCCTTTCACTAGGAATAATACTAAACTAGCTTCAAGAACTTAGTCAAAACAAATCAGACTTCGGTCTCTAACTAGGCAACTCAACTATAACAGGACTACGTGCAGCGAGGTCCTGGTTTAAGTAGTGCACACCCCTGCTGGATACAAACCATACCCAGTTCAACCCGACGCGACTTACACGATGCGATATCTAAGTTTAAGGTCAAAATATACACACTCCTGAACACAAACCATGCTCAGTTCAACGACCAATGTGTCTCAACATAGACACACCAGCTTTATAGTTGATGGCAAAAACGTACATCCCAGACTATATTACTCTAACCCCACACTTCTCTTTATTCCATAACTCCAAAACAAGCCAGTATCGATATTGAGAATAAATAATCATTATAAATAATATGAAGATAAAAGAGAATAAACATTTTATATAAAGAGGGAAACTTTCTATAAATAGAAACTTACTAATTTTAGAAACTTACTTAAAATAGAAAGTCTTATAGAAAATACGTAAGTTATTAAAATAAGTGAAATGTATAAAAATAGCATTTCTAACGAAATTAACATTTTATTATTATCGTCGTTATCGACTTTATTATATTTCTAAATTCGTTACTCAAAACACAAAGAAAATATAATAAGTCAATATAGAGTATTATATAAATAATTAGGAAATCGAGTTAAAATTATAGATTTTAGAAAAGGGATGTTTTAAGAAAAACGATATCAAAATGAATTGAATCAACGAGTTTTATAAATAAAATGAGAGTTACAAAGACTTCAAATTATTTTTAATAAATAGCTTTTATTAATAAATAATATGGATTTTAATAAAAATAGTCAGTCGGAAATAATTAGTGAAAATAGTCTCGATTAAAAATATATTAAAACTAAATCGATTATTTTCTCATTTATTAGTATAAATCGTAAAACGTTAATTAATTTATTAAACAAGTGTGCAAATCTCGATTATAATATAAAAATACGGTTTTGAGTCAAAAATTAGAAATTAACGAAATATGACGAAAATATGAAATCAATATTATTTAGTTACTAGTGTCACGATAGCCAACAAAATATTATAACGATCGTAAATAGTCAAATTACTAACGATTTGTAAAACGATATCGAAAACTTGTAAAATATTTATAAATACGATTTAAAAGAATATAATTAGCAATAATATATAGCTAAAATTAGAAAACCGAAGTTAAAATATTTACTACATACTACTACTCAAACATACGATATAAAATCGAGTAACGTCCTGAACTTACCTTGAGTCGGAACAATAACTTCAAAGTAATTGCTCGTCTAACAGTCCAAGCTGCAGTCACACTCGAAAGTCGTCCTGACTCTTGTTCTACCAAATGGCTTGAGGCTCCAACGGGGCTCAGAAATACGTAGACACGGAAAGAAAGGAGTTGAAATAAGAGAAAATTGGAAAAGAATAAAGTGACACGGAAAACATAGCACAAATCATGATCAGGTTAAGAGAACAACGGACATACGTCAATAGAAATCAGAACACGAAGAGGGACGAATGAAGGAGAGGAACGAACAAGTACATATTCGAAAGGGCGGCATCAGCATTTGAAGGAAACATGGTAGTAGCAGTACGAAATCCAATAGAATAAACAGAAGAGTAACAAATCGATGACACGCGGACAGCAACAACATTACGGAACCCGAAGGACGGGACGACGAACAGATACGACAACAAAATGGGATCAGACGAAGGAGGAAAGGGAAGAAAAACAGATGGCGAAAAGAAAGCAGGGAGAACAGCACCCGAAGGTCACACAAAACAGCGGCATCATCAAATATTAGGAACGATTAACGACAAATGCAGCAGCCCGTCAACATACAGGAACGACGATAACAACAGCAGCAGCACAAACGAAGAACACCAGAGGAAGAAAGGGAAACGAAAAAGAAAAGGAGAATAATCAAGAGATTGACAGCAAAATCGACCAACAAAAGCAACCAACGACCGTAGCAGCAGTAGAACGCAACAACAAACAACGACATGGACTGACAGCATCAACACGCAAGAAAGAACAGGACTGCGAACAGCACTAGCAGCGACGACGGTAATAGAACAGCAGAACACGCACAACAGCAGCAGACGTCGACACTAACAACTGGAATAACAGATCGACAGCAGCAACGGAACATAAAACGACATGACGATGATGAAAAAAACCGACACGATGCGAACGTACAACACCAGCAAAACGAATTACAGCAGTAGAAGATGAAGACCAAAACGAAGAAGAAGAAAGCCAACCGAATTAACGTAACAGCAGCAACAGTAACCGAACAGCAGTAGCACGAGTAGAAAAAAGATCCGAAAGCCGAAACCGAGAACTAGAGAAGACAGGGGAGAGAAGAAGAGAAGAAGGAAAGGAAATTCAGAAGCAGCAGCGACATACAACAGTAACAATAACAACGGATGCACAAAAAAGAAGAAGAAGGAGATGAATCAGCAACAAAACGCTTACGATAACAGCAGCAGTGTAACGGCAGCAGTGTAACGGCAGCACCGTAATAGCAGCACCGGCGGCAGCAACATAGCAGCAGCAGCGGTCCAAAGCTGAGGAAAACAGAGAGGGGGCGAGGAAGAAGAAGAAATTGGAATAAGAACGGAGAAGAGGAGATGAAGGAAACGGTGGAAAAGTGAAGAGGTGAATAGCAGATGAAGAAGGAGAATGAAATGAATTAACTGGGGGATGAAAACAAGAAAAAGGGGTGAAGCGGTGGAGTACGTTATTGTAATAGGTGGGAAGGGGGAGTGAACGTAAGTTACAAGTTGGTAGAATAATGAATTGAATCATGAATTTGATCCACTAAAAAAAATGATAAAGAAAACCGAATAATTAAATAAATCGGGTGGGATGAATTCTATTCACAAAGAAGTGGATTAGATAAATGAATAAGTTAAACGAATTGGATATGAATGAATTTCGTAACGATAAATTGGCTGACCCACGAATCGAATTAAAACGGGTTCATAAGATTAATAAATAATCGAACCGACTATTAAAATGAGTAAATAAAGTATTCGGGACGAAAACGAGGCTTATAAATAATTAGACGATGAAATAGTATTTCCCGATAAATAATAAATTTTCGACGAAATGAATTAAATTGATTTCTCGAGAAAAGGTAATAAATGTTTTGACGAAATTTAAAATAAATAAACTTCGAGCCGAAAATAGAAATTCGAGCTTAAATATAAATAAATAAAAAGAATTTAGAATTTTAAATCGTCGAAATAGATTTTCGATAAAAATTAAATTAAATGTATAAAATGAATCGAAACAGAAATAAAAATGTGTTTTAAATATAAGAAGAGTTTCCGAGTAAAATAGAACTTTAGGAGTTTGAAATGATTAAACGATAAATTCATTTTATAATAATTTTAAGAATTACGAGTTAAATCGTAAAAATAGAAATACGAATGTAACTTTAATTTAATTTAAATTTATAAAATCAGGGGTGTTACACCCGAGACCATTCATGAAGAATTGGAGCGATTCCGACTCAATACATACACTTTTTGGAGCCAACGAAGTGAAGAAACGATTACTCGGTGCCTTGGATTCGATCCCGAGACCTTGGGACCCAATCCCAAGCCTCCGAGACCCGATCCCGAGTCTCGAGAATCGATGAGAAACCCATGAGAAGCAAGGAGAGACCAAAAAGATCTTAAAAGAGGCCTACAAGGTCCTTCCCGGGCGAGATAATGCCTTCCCGATCGGAAAGGAAGGTGCAAAAACAAGTGCCACTGTCTTGAGCCCATCCCGACCGAGAAGGAAATCGTCCCGGTCGGGACCGTCTCGTCCCGGGCGAGACCAAACCGTCCCGGGCGGGACGAAGCAGCTGCAGCACGCCTTTGCTTCTTTTCTTCTCCTTACTCATTGTAACCCTATATATCTTGTATTCTTAAGGGAGATACTTGATTAGACATTAAACCCTAGACTACTTTAGCATAGATTAGAGTAGATTAGTCGGTAATTAGTCGTTAATCTTAGTTTAGCTCTTGTATTAAGGAATTCTTGAAGGTCTCCACCAAGATTGACAACCTTGGAAGATTGTTTTGGGCTTTCTCATTAATGCAAGTTTTCTTTCTTCCTTTCATCTTCTAGTATGGTATAATCTCCTTCCCTTTCTCTTAATCTTTGTTTTATTAATCAAGTTTCAATCTTTAGCTCTTGTTTATTGTTTTGTTCATCATCCTTGTTAGTTTTAGATACATAGTTTTGATTGTTATGTTGGTTCCTCTTGTTAGTGTTAGTTTTAGCATAGATATGTTAGAGTAGACCTTTGCTAGGGTTATTAGGGTGATTGGCTGTGATTGTGGATGATTAGGGTGAGATGGGTGGTACTAGATATTGTTTTTGTTGTTTCCCATCAACCTTGCACTCCACATGTTCGATGAAATGCTTGTGAGACTAGAGACGATCAATCCTTGTTTTTCTTGCATATTCTCTTGTATGTATGTGTTTGGTTGGTTAGTTTGGTTGTGTCACTACGTAGCGAGAGCCCGGTGAGGACGACCCCTAGACCGATTACGTAGCGAGAGCCCGATCGGTGTTACCTAGGCCTTGAAGGCATGCTAGTGGCCCCGTTTCCCCCTTTTCGTTTTCTTCGCATCCATGAACCCGACCTAACCTTAGTTTTCACTCTTTGCTTCCTTTAGTCGTTAGTTACTTGTTTTGTCTTCCCTTTTCTTGTTTTAGACATTAGACTAGTACCTAGCCAACCCCCTAGATTAGCTCGTCTCGAACCTAGTCCTAGACCGTAGCATACCTTAGTTCGACTTCCCGTCCCTGTGGATTCGACCCGACTTGCCCTAGCTACCCTAGTTAGGTTAGCCGGTTTTATTTGACGGTTGGGATCCACGACATCAAAGCAACGTTACGGACATGGCGTGTCTAAGCTACCATCAAATTGGCGCCGTTGCCGGGGACGGCGTAGTTTAGACTTTTGTTTGCTTAGTTTTGGACTTTGTTCTTGATCTTTGTGTTCTCCTCTCCTTGTGTATCTCCGTTTTACTTCTTGTGTGCTATTCTCCCCTCCTAGTGCCCCAAAAGCACTAGGATACTAACGTTTGCTCAAGTGCTTCTATTTCATCCTAGGTATCAAGGCAACGTTATGGAAATGGCACGTCCTAGCTTCCATCAATCGTCACGGGACAACTATGGGGCGAATTACCAAAACCCACAACTTTACCAACCATACCAATCTCATCAACAATCTTATGAACCCTCTTCATATGGTTACCATGAAAGTTGTCAAGGATCATTCCAACATCCTAACAACTACCAAACACCCTCACATAACCCACAACCAATAATCCCCAACTTTGAGACTTGTCAAATGTTGGTCCAAATGCAAAAGAGTCAACAAGAGGCGATAATGCTATTTCAAAAGGGTCAACATGAGATGATGGTTTTAATGCAAAAGAGTCAACAAGTAATGATGACTCACATACAAGGGGTCAAAGAGGAGCTCGAGGCCAAAATAGAGGTGGAAGATGCTCGCATCAATGCACTCATGGCTCATATCACGATGTCGGCCACTCGAGCTCCACAACATGTTGAGGAAGGTTCATTTGGGCAAGAAGGTCGGGTGTCTCCACAAGAAAGTCAACCCAACCTTGAAGCTACAAATGAAGAAGAGAGGGTCGATCAAGAGATCATTGTTGAGTGTTGCTTGGGTGGTGAAGATAGGGGAAGAATAGAGGGAGTTGAGGCTTCAAGGGCCAACAATGAGGAGGGGAGTGAACATGATTCTCGAGATAATTCTTAGGGAGCCGATGTATTGGCTATCAAATTGGATTTGTTCGATTTTCTTCGTGATGAACCGGATCTAGACAATCCAAAGCCAAGTGAAGACATACCTCCTCTAGGCCAACTAGACAAGGTGAGTGAAAAGGAGCGCAATACTTGGGAAAAAGAAGTAGATGCCTTGGAACTTGCCTTGAATGGGAAATTGGAGGATCCTAAAGCCTCCAATGAAGAAAACTTGATGCCTTCTTCTCCTCTACCGCACTCGATGTCTAGTCCCTTGTCTTGTGAGACGGTTGATGAAGAGAATCCTTGTCGGGCGGTGGAAAAGAGTTCCACTCTCGACCCCGTAGAAGAAGCGACATCTCCCACATCATAACACCGAGCACGACTCTAGACCACTATACCTACCGGATGGTCATAAGAGTCGTAGCTATGTTGGTTTGGAAGACCCAGAAGATCACGAGAACCCCGAGCATAATGAAGATGATCGCTTCTTGCCTCCGACTTGGAAACTCTTGAAAGTGGCTAGGCTCGGCCATGTGAGCTTAATTGAAGATGTTGCTAGGGCATTTGACTTACTCCTCCAAGCTCTTGATGGCTATGGAGGCATTGTTGGTGAGAGTAGTTAGTGTAAATATCTTTTCCCTTCTTTTGTGCTTGTATTTGTGTTTATGTTTGTTTGTATAGTTTGGTTTCTAGGATTGTTAGTTTTTGTGAAATTCTTGTTTATTTGGATTGTTGATGAGCGATGTGAGGGAGGGAATTTGATGTTTTATTTGAGTTTATTTTGATAGGTGTGAAGTGAAAGTGATTCCTAGAGGGGAGTGGTTAATGATAGAGCTTGGATCGTGAGTATGGGAATCGGTTTTTGAAGTTTTAGTGAAGCTTTTGGGATTTTGGAAGTCAAGAAGACCCATCCCGGGCGGGAAGGGAGCTTCCTGACCGGAAAGGGTGTGTCATCCCGACCGGGAAGAAGCCATCCCAATCGGGATGAGGGTGCCAAAAATCGAGTCTCCTGGAGTGCCATCCCGACCGGGAAGGGAGCGTCTCGACCGGGACCATCCATCCCGACCGGGATGGTCCCCTTCTCCTCTTTTGGCCTCTTCTTCATCATGTGAGCCCACCCTACCACTTTATACCCCCTCCCAACCTCCCTAACCTTCCTTGCTCATATCATATGACCCTCTCACATCATTTACATACCTTCACCTCATTTCCTCCTCACTTTAGACCGAGATTCACATCAAATCCCACCCCCCTCACACCATTACTACCTCAACCATGCGGTTTTATCAAGTTTGAAGCGGGTTAACAATCAAGAAGACAAGCAAAGTGCCTATATTGATCATTGAGACGATGGAGCGTGTGAGTTGCTAACCGATGGGTACGGCAACTATCCTTTCTTTTCCGTCTTTTGTCGCTTGTTTTCCCTTGTTTGTCCCCTTCCCCTTGCACACTTTTGTGTCATGGTGTCATGGTGGCCTTCGAGGCCTTGGTAGTTTTTGCTCCCGACTCTCGATGACGTGACTACATCGAGAGTCATTTCGAAATCCAAATTTTACAAGGTTTTCACCCTTTTTTGTAGGATTTAGTCGGATTTAGGCGGAATCCGGGCTAGGTGACTTGATTACACCTAGCCCTCCCCTCCCATTTCCTTTTATTTCCTTCTTTTTATTTCTTCCCCCATCCATATCTTTTCTTGTCTCGGCCCATGGTGACTTGACTACACCCCGGCCGGACACCTTCTACCTTTTTCTCCGCTTTGTTTTTAATTTTTAGCTTTATTTTCGTAGTTTATTTTCTTTTATTTTGTCTCTCCGCACACTACGAGCGAGCATGAGGACATTGCTCGGTTTAAGTGTGGGGGAGCGATATTCTATCGTAGTTAGTTATATTTTAGTAGTTTTTCGGAAAAAATCTTCAAAAACCCTAAAAATTTGAAAAGTTTGACAAAAATCAAAAAGATTTTCTTTTTTGTGTCTTTTTCTTTTGTGTCCTTGTGTCGTATATTTGTCTTGTTGTGTGTGTTTGCCTTCCCTTTTCCTTTTAGGTTGCTTAAATCACCGATAGCTTTGGAGAGCCTTCAAGACATTCGGTAACATATTCTATCCCTTTTTCCCTCTTTGATTCTTGTGAGATTTGAGGAGATTTGTGATGATGTGTGCTCGGGTGGAGCTTTGTAAAGTTGGTGGTTGATTTGGTGACTTGATTGGAAGTTCGGGGTGGTGTTTGTTTTGTTCATGTGTTTATTTTGTTTTGTTTTGTTGTTTCTTGTCTCTTTTTCTTATTGTTTTCGTCATGTCTTTGTTTTGTGTGTGTAGTTGTGTCTAGTGTGTAAAAAGGTTTTCGAAAACCCGGTTTAGAGGCTGGTGTGCAAGCGTTTGCTTTCCCTTTCTAGTAGTATAAATCGAGTCTTGGACCTTAGTCTAGTAGAATGACCCTAAATCAATGATTTCGTTCATTTCTTACCTTGAGTCCACCTAGCTTACTAGGGATTTACTACGGGATTTGCATTTTGACCATTTTGACGACCCACGGGGTGAAAAGGCCTTGGTTGCCGAGTCCCGTCCCTTAGGTGACCGTGTTCGGAATTGTTTGATTAGTCCAAGTTCTCCCCTTTTTGTGAGTACGAAGGGAAGACGTCATCCCGACATACCCATTTCCCCTACCTTCCACACATATCCACCAAATAAAATGCAATTTGTTGAAATCTCTCTTTCTTGTTACACAAAGAAATGCCAAAAAAGCCAAATCAAGCCAAAAAGGGCAAAGAAAAGAAAATGAAAGAAATGAAAGAAAGAAAAGATTGAAGAAAAAGAAAAGGCACAAAAGCCAAAAAGAAAATAAAAAAGAAGAAAAAGAAATGGCATGGCAACAAACAAAACAAAAATGCAAACAAAAGAGAAAATGCCAAAAGAAAACCCGTCTCACAAAAATAATCCCAACATCTCAAAATAAGCCTTTTACCGACTATTGCCGTGAAGAGCCTACCAAAGGACCGAGTCCCTAGGAAGGATGATAGCGGTAATGGTCGGTCTTCCCTCATTTTGCATTCATATCCACCTTTTTACTTGGGCTAGTTAGGCGGTTTTGGACATGGCACGACCCTCTTGGCTCATCGCTAAAGGGGGCGGGGTATCACTTACCTACAGTGTCGACTAACACCGTGGTTCATCACTTTCCATCCCGCCGATCGTCCCGTAGTACGTTCTTAGAAAGTTAGGAGGACCTAGGTAAGTTACCAACGTTTTTGTTGCTTTGTTGTCATACTATTTGGGTTTAGTTCATCTCGATTTGTATGATTAGCTTGGGAACGTTGTCACTTGCCTCGAGTCCTAAACCGGTGCAACTTTCACCGCTTGTTTGAGGGAAGCGGTAGTTGTTTTCTTTGGGTGCAACCTTGTGTTTGTTTGTTTGTTTGTTTGTTTGTTTGTTTGTGTGCTTGTTTGTCTTTGTGTCTTGTGTCCGGTTGCATCCACAGTTTTGTCGCAAGACCTTACTTGCCTTGCGGAGTGCACTTTTCCTCTAGGTGTACTCGCGTGAGTTGAAAGGGCGTAGGGTGCGCTAATACCCACTCGGCTAGTTTAGTAGTTAGTATGTGCTTACTCGAGGGCGAGTAAGGGTTTGTAGTGCCTAATTCGTAGTGTTTTGGTCTCATTTTCCTTGTGGAATCGCTCCTTGGGAGCGATTTATGGGTTACTTATGCTTCCTTTAGCTTGTTTCAGGTTCCCGAGACCAATCATGAAGAGTTGGAGCGATTCCGACTCAATACATACACTTTTTGGAGCCAACGAAGTGAAGGAACGATTACTCGGTGCCTTGGATTCAACCCCGAGACCTTGGGACCCAATCCCGAGCCTCCGAGACCCGATCCCGAGTCCCGAGTCCCGAGAATCGATGAGAAACCCATGAGAAGCAAGGAGGGACCAAAAAGATCTTAAAAGAGGCCTACAAGGTCCTTCCCGGGCGGGATAATGCCTTCCCGACCGGGAAGGATGGTGCAAAAACAAGTGCCACTGTCTTGAGCCCGTCCCGGCCGAGAAGGAACTCGTCCAGGTCGGGACCGTCTCGTCCCGGGCGAGACCAAACCGTCCCGGGCGGGATGAACCAGCTGCAGCACGCCTTTGCTTCTTTTCTTCTCCTTACTCATTGTAACCCTATATATACCCTTCCTCTTGTATTCTTAAGGGAGATACTTGATTAGACATTAAACCCTAGACTACTTTAGCATAGATTAGCTTAGATTAGAGTAGATTAGTCGGTAATTAGTCGTTAATCTTAGTTTAGCTCTTGTATTAAGGAATTCTTGAAGGTCTCCACCAAGATTGACAACCTTGGAAGATTGTTTTGGGTTTTCTCATTAATTCAAGTTTTCTTTCTTCCTTTCATCTTCTAGTATGGTATAATCTCTTTCCCTTTCTCTTAATCTTTGTTTTATTAATCAATTTTCAATCTTTAGCTCTTGTTTATTGTTTTGTTCATCATCCTTGTTAGTTTTAGATACATAGTTTTGATTGTTATGTTAGTTCCTCTTGTTAGTGTTAGTTTTAGCATAGATATGTTAGAGTAGACCTTTGCTAGGGTTATTAGGGTGATTGGTTGTGATTGTGGATGATTAGGGTCAGATGGGTGGTACTAGATGTTGTTTTTGTTGTTTCCCATCAACCTTGCACTCCACATGTTCGATGAAATGCTTGTGAGACTAGAGACGATCAATCCTTGTTTTTCTTGCATATTCTCTTGTATGTATGTGTTTGGTTGGTTAGTTTGGTCGCGTCACTACGTAGCGAGAGCCCGGTGAGGACGACCCCTAGATCGATTACGTAGCGAGAGCCCGATCGGTGTTACCTAGGCCTCAAAGGCATGCTAGTGGCCCCGTTTCCCCCTTTTCGTTTTCTTCGCATCCATGAACCCGACCTAACCCTAGTTTTCATTCTTTGCTTCCTTTAGTCATTAGTTACTTGTTTTGTCTTCCCTTTTCTTGTTTTAGACCTTAGACTAGTACCTAGCCAACCCCCTAGATTAGCTCATCTCGAACCTAGTCCAAGACCGTAGCACCCATTAGTCCGAACGCATTTTCGTCCCTGTGGATTCGACCCGACTTGCCCTAGCTACCCTAGTTAGGTTAGTTGGTTATTATTTGACGGCGGGACCCGCGACAAATCCTTCCCATCAGTTGACGGAGCTAAGGAGGAGGCCTCCAAACTAGGTGGGGAGCTAGAGCAGGTTAGGAAGCTGCTGACACAGGAGAGGGGCCGTCGTGAGGTTGTGGTGGGCGAACTATCCCGAGTTCATGATAAGTGTAGTTTGTAGTGCCTTTTTCACTATGTTTTGGTCCCATTTCCTTGTGGAATCGCTCCTTGGGAGCGATTCATGGGCTTCTTATGCTTCCTTTAGTTCGTTTCAGGTTCCCGAGACCGATTTGGAAGAGTTGGAGTGATTCCGACTCAATACATACACATTTTGGAGCCAACGGAGTAAAGGAACGATGACTCGACGCCTTGGAATCGACCCCGAGACCTTGGGACCCAATCCCGAGCCTCCGAGACCCGATCCCGAGTCCCGAGAATCGACGAGAAGCCCATGAGAGGCAAGGAAGGACAAAAAGGAGGTTAAAGGAGGCCTACAAGGCTCATCCTGTTCGGGATGGTCTCATCCCGTTCGGGATGAGGTGCACGATTAGGGACGCCACTGTGGGTCTGTCTCGGCCGGGTTGAACCCGTCCCGATCGGGACCGTGCTGCTGCTGCTCGCATTTCCTTTCTTTCTTCTCCTTTCCACTTGTAACCCTATATATACTCTTCCCTTGTTTTGTAAAGCTGAGGCACTACATTAGACATTAAACCCTAGACTACTTTAGGTTAGATTAGATTAGATTAGTGTAGATTAGTCGGTAATTAGTCCTTAATCTTAGTTTACTCTTGTATTATTGGATCTCTTGAAGAATCCATCCAAGATTGACAACCTTGGTGGAATTATTTGGGTTTTCTTATATACAAGTGTTCTTCTTTTCATTCTTCACTAGTATGGTATAATCCTTCCTTCCTTTTTACTCTTAATCTTGTTTGTTCATCCAAGTTTGCATCTTTGTTCATTATATTGTTCTTAGTTCATTGTTTTCACTAGTTTGTTTATGTTAGTTTTGTTTTCTTATGTTGATTCATCTTGCTTTTGTTAGTTATAGTTTGATTATGTTAGAGTAGTGTTCTTGCTAGGGTTAGTAAGGCGATTAGGGTGTTGATTGGGTGATTAATGGATTGTTAGAGATGTTGGTGGAAGATTTGGGTTTCCTCTTGGTTTAATGCATATCACATGTTTGTTGAAATGCTTGAATGACTAGTAGTTGCAAATACTTGTTTTTCTTGCCTTTCTCTTGTGGGTGATAGTTTGTTTGTGGGTTCGGTTCCCTCACTAAGTAGCGAGAGCCCGGTGAGGACGACCCCTAGGTCGGTCTAAGTAGCGAGAGCCCGGATGCGACCTAGGCCTATAGCATGCTAGTAACCCCGTTTGTCGTATGTGTCGCCGAGATGGGTTCTAGGTGGAACCTCTAGGTCGGTCTAAGTTGCGAGAGCCCGGACCTTACCTAGATTACCCTACTACCTCCTTCACTCTAGTTCTTCCTTGACCATTCCGTTACCCCTTTGACCCCGACCTAATCCTAGCCCGTTTTCTTTGTTTGTTTCTCCGTTACCTTAGTTGTAGTCTAGTTTTCTCCCCTCTCTACCATTCCTAGTTTAGCTTAGCTCGTTGACTTAGTCTAGTATTTAGGCGACCTTAGTCTAGGCTCTACATTACCATCCCCGTGGATTCGACCCGACTTGCCCTATCTACCGTAGGAATAGCCGGTTATTTTATTGATCGGTTGGGATTCCACGACAAATCCCTACCATCAGTTCAGGAAGTCAATTCTTCACTACGGGAACAAACCTCCAAGTTGAAGCGGATGTTGATGGATGCTTACAGCTGGGCGTCTCTGCAGACTCGAGTGGAAATGATGGAAGCTTATTCGAAGGGAGAACACGAATCCTGGGATTTATCAGCTGAGAGAGAAGAATTGGCGGAGGAGTTTCCTGTGGCACCTGACTTGGATCTTCTTGCTGACGAAGAGGGGGAAGTTGTGGGTGAGTCGGCTGTTTCCCTCTCCCCAGATCAGAGGACTGAGAAGGTTGACGAAGCTGCCCAGAAGCATGCTATTACTCCCACTGTTGTGGAACCTCCTGTCTCCTCGTCCCCAGAAGGGGCTGGTGTCTAGGCTCCTTTCTTTTCGTCTGTTGAATCTGTTTGTTGTCCTGTGTGGCACAGAAAACACTTTTTAATTTCAAACTTCGTATTTTGAATTTTCTTTACTTTTATCCAAGGGGCAACGTATTTGTTGAATACTTTGTGGTACTTTGTATTCGACTATTGATTATGACTGTTTGTTTTTAACTGTGATCGTTTGTTGTAGTTTTGTCTGACTATCTTCTGTTGTATGCATGCCTTATGTATGTATGGTCGACCTTTGATATAGTGGTGGCCTGGGGTTTAGTTCGCCCACTCAATCGGACGTGCCACGCTTTGTGTGGGTGCTAAGTGGCGCAGGAGACTGTAATGTCCCGGTTGTAGGCACTTAGTCACAAGACACACGCCTCTGTAGAAATTGTGCACTCCACCAGGTTAGTCACCAGTTTGGGAAAACTGAAAAAAAAATTTCAAAGATAGGGAACGCAATATTTGAAGACATATGTGGAAGAAAAAATCGAATTTCGAAAATATATGAAGAGAGAAAATCAAATTTCGAAAATGTATGTAATAATAAAATCAAACTTTGACGCCAAAGAAAATTGAATTTTGACGGCATATGTAAAAAAGAAATAAAAAATTTTCCTGATTTAAATATGCGGGAAAAAATTTGAATTTTGCGAAAAGAAAGAAAAGAAAACGGAAGAATGACAGGAAAATATATGTTTGCAAGGTTTGAAAAGATTAAACTTGTGTTCTGGTGGAGGTGCACCTGGCAGAATAGATGCCACGTTTCTTGCGGCTGTACCATGTTTCTGGCGGCAGTGGCCTGGATTGCTGGCAGCTGTGGCCCATTTAGAAGAAGTATTTCTTTAGGTCTACGATGTTCCATGGCTTTTGGATGATTTTCCCCTCCATGGTCATAAGTCGGTAGGCTCCATTCCCAACTACCTTCTCCACTTGGTAGGGTCCTTCCCAGTTGTAGGCGAACTTTCCTGCTCGTTGGTTCCTCGTGTTCTGGAAGACTTTTATGAGGACTAGGTCTCCTTCCTGCAGGATTCTGACTCTGACATTCTTGTTGTAACTTCTGGCGACTGTCTGTCTGTAGGAGGCCATCCTTATTTGAGCATCGGTCCTGAGCTCATCTATAGTATCCAAGCTGCTTGCCATCTCCACCTGGTTCCTGTCTTCGGTTATGCATCCGTATCTATGAGTGGGCACTCTTACTTCTGAGGGAATAACTGCCTCAGCACCAAAGACCAAGCTGAAAGGCGTCTGTCCAATAGCCACTTTAGGTGTGGTTCTGTCAGACCATATTATCAAGGGGGAGTTCTTCTGCCCATCTGCCCCCTGCCTCCTCCAGCCTTCTCTTCAGGTTGTCTATCACAATTTTGTTGCTAGACTCCGCCTGACCATTAGACTGAGGATTTCTGGGGGTAGGCTTACTTAGTGTGATGTTCCACCTGGCACAGTAGGCCTCCATTTTGTTGCAAATAAACTAGGATCCGTTGCCGCAGATGATTTCTGAAGGAATGCCAAACTTGCAGATAATGTTACGTTTAATGAAGTATAACCTGCTTCTCAGTCACCTGAGGGAATGCTTCTGCTTCTATCCACTTTGAGAAGTAGTCAGTCATGGCCAACATAAAGACTTTATTTCCTGGAGCTCTTGGTAACTTGCCAACAATATCCATCCCTCACTTCATGAAGGGCCAAGGAGAAATTATTGGGTGCAATGGTTCTGCTGGCTGGTGGTTGACCGGTGCATGTCTCTGGCAGGCGTCAAACTTCTTAACATACTCCCTGGCGTCCTTGCGCATTGTCGGCCAATAGTAACCCTGGCGGAGTGCCTTGTTGGATAGACTCTTGCCCCCTACATGATTTCCACATTCTCCAGTGTGGAGGACATGCATAACAACCTCTGCCTCCTGGTGATCTAGGCACCTCAGGTATGGTCCAGCAGTTGATCGTTTGAACATAACACCATCAATGAGGGTGTACCTAGATGCCTTCATTCTAAAGCTCCTGGCTTCTCACCTATCTGCCGCTAGAATGTCATTTTGCAGCCACTCCTGGTAGCGTTTTCTCCAGTCTGGGATTCCTTCCTGTTCTGCTGAGGAGGTGCAGACTCCTGCTTCCTGCAGCCACTACAACCCCTGGTCTGGTGAATTTCCCTCCTCCATCAGCATCTGGTGTTCCTGTGTGCCTATCCGAACTGCTGGCTCCAGTACATGGACAATGGGTATGGTGGAAACTACGCCTGGTTTGAAGAATGCCCCCAGGGTGGCTAGGGCATCTGCCTCCACGTTCTGGTCCCTATGGACTTGGTTGATTGAGAAGGCTACAAACCTAAGGGAGAACTCCTTTGCCACTTCAAGATAAGACACCATCTCGGAGTCCTAAGCTGCATACGAACTATTCATGTGGTTGACTATTAGCTGGGAATCACTGTATGCCTCCAGGCGCTTGATTTTGAGGTCTAAAGCCAGCTGGAGACCCAAGATTAGAGCTTCATATTCTGCCTCGTTGTTTGTTGTTCGGAACTCACACCGTACTGCTTGGACTATGAGATCCCCCTGAGGAGACTTCAGAACTAATCCAGCTCCAGATCCTCGCATGTTGGAGGCGCCATCTACATTTAGCTTGCATACCTGTTCGCCTTTGTCCTCCTGAAGGAGGAGGATGTCTTTCTCTGCCTGGGTCTGCAGTGGTGGGCTGAAGTCGGATACGAAGTCTGCTAACGCCTGGGACTTTATCGCAGTTCTGGGGACACATTTTAGGTCGAAGCGGCTCAAGTGTATAGACCACTTGGCCATTCTTCCTGATAACTCGGGTTTTCTCATAATAGTTTTTAGTGGATAATTTGTTATTACGGAAATAGCATGCGATTCAAAATAAGGTCGAAGTTTATAAGACGCTGAAACAAGTGCAAGTACGAGTTTTTCAAGGGATGTGTACCTGGTCTCTGCAGGAAGCAGAGACTTACTGACATAATATACCGGGTGTTGTGCTCCCTCGTGTTCCCTCACCAGTACTGCACTAACTGCTACCTCAGTTACTGACAGGTATAGGAAGAGCTGCTCTCCAGGTTCCGGTTTTGACAGCAGAGGTGGAGTGCTGAGGTAGTGCTTCAGGTCGCTGAACGCCTTCTCGTGCTCTGCTGTCCAATCAAACCTTTGGGCCTTCTTCGGGATATCATAGAACAGCCGACATCTATCTGAAGACCTGGAGATAAATCTGCTTAGAGCAGCAATTCTTCAAGTCAGCTTTTGCACGTCTTTTGGCTTCTGCGGGGATTCCAGCTGGAGGATGGCTTTGATCTGCTCTGTGCAACCTTCAATTCCCCTCTAGGTCACCATGTATCCCATAAATTTCCCACATGACACTCCAAATGTGCACTTTGAAGGATTTAACTTCATCTTGTATTCCCTCAAGGTGTTGAAGGTATCCTCCAAGTGTGTTGTATGTTGCGAAGCTTGCTTGGACTTGACGACCATGCCGTCAATATATACCTCCGTTGTGTCCCCAATTTGTCTCTTGAACATCATATTGACTAGTCTCTGGTAGGTGGAACCTGCATTCTTCAGACCAAAAGGAATTAAATTATAACAATATATACCTCTCTCAGACCTGAAAGTTGTCTTCTCCTGGTCCGCCGGATGCATCTTGATATGGTTGTACCCACTCCATGCATCAAGAAAGGTTAACATCTCGTGGCCTGCGGTAGCATCTACCATGGCATCTATATGTGGTAGGGGAAATGGATCTTTCAGGCATGCTTTGTTCAAGTCGGTGAAGTCGACGCACACCCTCCACTTGCCATTCTTCTTTAGGACCACCACCACGTTAGACAACCACTCTGGGTACTTCACCTCCCTGATTTTTCCAGCAGCCTGCAAACTGTCCACCTCCTGGTTTATGACTTGATTTCTCTCTGGGGCAAATTTCCTTATCTTCTGCTGAACTGGTTTGTAGCTTGGGTCCACGCTTAGCCTGTGGGTGATAACGCTCGGATCTATACCTACCATATCATGCGACCAAGCAAAACAGTCCATGTTAGTTTTTAATAATTCAACGAGGTTTTGGCGGATATTACCTGTGCATTCTGATCCGATTAACACTTTTCACTCTGGATGTTGCTTGTCCAAGTTGACTTCATCCAACTCCGCCTGAGGTGGTTCTACGTACTCCTGTAGAGGCAGATGAAGGCTCTTTAATTGCTATGCTGGAGGACTTGCAGTTTTCTTGAGGGCCACCTTATAGCAGTCTTTCACCTCCTCCTGATCTCCACTGATCTTCTGCACTCCCCAGGGCGTAGGGAACTTCAGGCATTGGAGGTAGGTTGAGGTAATTGCCTTCATCTCATGGATCCATGGCCTTCCCAGAATCACGTTCTAGGTGGAGGGTCCATCAATGACTAGGTACCGTACATGTTTATTCACTCCTCCAGCATAAGTAGGAATGATGATTTCTCCTAGAGAGTGCTTTGTTTCACCACTGAAACCTACCAAGGGAACCGCCTTCCTGGTTAGGTCCTTCTCGCTAAATCCCATGTTCTGGAGAGTTTCCAGCATGATGAGGTTGACTGAACTCCCGGTGTCCACCAAAATCTTCTTCACGGTGCAATTCCCTATGGAGAGAGTGATTATCAAGGCGTCATGGTGCATCTCTGGAGTAGATTCTGCATCAGTTTCGTCAAAGGTGACGGCTGGAAGATCCTTGCAACTGATTCCGCAGGAGTGCTCTGGTCTGTCTCCTCTGGCCTGAGAAGCATGCCTCTTGGCTGGTGAGTAGGTCAACCCGCATAATTCCGATCCTCCTGTGATCACATTGACAATTCTGGTACATACTGCAGGTGGAGAAGGCAATACTTGGTCCGCTGCATTTATCTTGATGGAGTTTCTTGACATGAGGTGGTCCAGATTCCCCTGATCATACTGCAACTTAACCTCCCTCCTGAGCTGGACGTACTCATCGGTATGGTGTCCAATGTCGTCGTGGAATTCGCACCACTTGCTGGCGTCTCTTCGGTCATTGGTGTACTCCTGTCTTCTGAGCCACCTGACTCTGCGCCCTAACTCCCTTAGAGCCTTGAGTACCCCAGCAAGGTTGGTGGAAAATCCATACTCACTTACTTTGGGTGGTGATCCCGGATTGTCCTTCCAGTCTTTCTCCTCAGAAACTTTGCTTACGTTCCTGGCGTAGGGTTTTGATCTCTCACCCCTTTTTTCTGTTGACGCCTTTCTGGTGACATGCTCAGAACCATACGTAGCCCTTCTGGGACCTGAATCTTCTTCCAGTCTGATGGCTACCATTGCCTTGGTCTGCACATCCTCAAACGTGGCACACAGATATTTTGTGAGGTCCTTGTATAGATCCGATTCTTGGTGGAGCCCTTGGCGGAAGGCTTCTATGGCGGTGGGCACATCACATCTGGGGATAGTTACTTTCTCTTTGTTGAATTTGTTGAGGAAGTCGCGTGTGGATTCCTCGAACTTCTGCACCACCCGATACAAATCACTGGTCTGCTTTTCTGGTTTTCTGCTGCTGGCGAACTGCTGGTTGAAGGCATTCACCAGGTCAGCGAAGGAGGTAATGCTTCGGTTAGGTAGACCAACGAACCAATGGAGGGCTGCTCCTGACAGAGTGGAGCCAAACCCCTTGCACATGCAGGCTTCCTTTAGGGGCCCCGTAGCGATCACCACCATCATCTTCTGTTTGTACTGGTTGATGTGATCTAGGGGGTCTACAGTGCCATCATAAAGCGTCATGGCTGGTGGCATGAAGCCCTTGGGTACAGCAACACAGGCTAGGTCGTCGATGAAGGGTGAATCTACGTAGCTGTCTCTTGCTGCTCTCTCCAGGGGGCGTGGCATTCCAGGAATCTTGTTGATCAGGTCTCTCAATTTCTTCAGTTCCTGGCGTTGCTGATCTGCTGTGCTGATTGTTCCTACAAGAGGGTTAGAGACAGGAGAAGAAAAGTTGAAAGGAGTATTCCCTACATAAGGTCCTCCAGAGTGTTGACTGCTAGGAGGAGGAGGTAAAGGTGTTGCTGCTGTCACGGATCTCGGCTGCCACTCTGGTGCCTGCTGGAGTGGGACTCTAGGTAGCCAGGTTCCTCCTGGATGTGAGCTGCTGTCAGGGGTCGCCATACTGGCTGGGACTCCTTGCTGCCATCCAAATGACTGCTGGCTGGGGTTAGGCGTTTCCCACACTTCTCCTGAGGGCTGATTGTTGGACAAGGTGGTCATCTCCGGTTGGATCGCGTGTCGCCATTCTGGTGCCTGATGGACGGGGGTACCTGCGAAAGAAAACGAGTTAGTTTCCTAACCTTCGATGCTGGAGAGAGGGTTACCTGTGGTACGAGATCTGCCGGGTGTGGGGCCATCGGTTAGGTAACCCAACCCTTGGGGTTCAATAACTGGGCCTGGTGGAGCCAATCCTAGCTATAGTCTGGTGACCAACTCTGAGGGGACTTCTCTGGTGGTCCTCTTTCCAGTTGCTGATTCCCTACGGGTGGTGGGTTCTCCTCTGGGCATCAGGGAAGGTATCTCTGATGACATCTGGAGCGATGCAACTGGAGTCTTGATTGCTGCCGAGATTGGAGCCTTGATATCTTGGTTGTCCTTCTGCAGGGTTTCTACTGCTTGGCGCAGAGCATTGATTCCTTGGAGCATACTCTGCATCAGGTCTGGTGACCCCGCGCCACTAGAAGCTTCTCCCACGAATCCTCCTGGGGTCGGAATTCTGGTTGGTATGCCCTCCTTCCTGGCCTTGGAGGAGCTGGTGACCCAGAGGTTTTGGGTGTCAGAGGGGGCCTAGACGCCGATAGCATGGTTTTCACCATTTGGCTGGTAGGAATTGCCTGGGTGAGGGGCGTGAAAACTGGCTCTGCTCATCCTGGGGATGATCCTCCTCCAATGGGCCGAGTGGATGCTCCTTGACTGCTGGAAGAACTTTGGCCGGATCCGGTCATGACGTCACGATATTGCTTCACGGTAGGGTTTGGTTTATAGGAGATGATCGCTTTGCCCCACGGTGGGCGCCAAATTGTTTTGGTAAAAATTTATCGGGTCTTCGATATCGGTTGCGGGTCAAAGCGATCGCCCTATAACTATGTGTGGACATGACATAGGTCCACCTCGACGCGGCCACGCGCGGGTTTGGGTAGGCGAAGGAATCTCCATATGAGAATGGATCGAATTGAAATTTAGGTCGAAGTGGAGTCGTCACCGAATTTTGTGGTTATTCGGAACCATTTGAGCCCACTCTATGTCGTAGTGGGCCGTATACAAAATATGGCCCATTTCCGATATCAAAGTTTATTGGGCTCGTCCCTTTGCATTGGATACCGATACCGACATTATCGGATATCGTGTATTGAATGACTCTCGTGCGCCAACGGTTTCAGGCATCCGGAAACCGAGGTTCTGAGTAAGGGGTGAGGGTAAGTGTTGGGAAGCCCACAAAGGACACCCAACCCCGCCCGCACTTAGCGTCCTCTACTAAGATCTCGAGTGACTTTCTAATACGCGCGTTAGTTGAACGGGAAAATGATATGCAAAGATTATTTTCCCTAAGCATGTGAATGGAATTGAAAAAG
Organism: Agrostemma githago; assembly: GCA_958450325.1. Lineage (NCBI taxonomy): Eukaryota > Viridiplantae > Streptophyta > Magnoliopsida > Caryophyllales > Caryophyllaceae > Agrostemma > Agrostemma githago. The sequence goes on along the minus strand of OY288250.1, from coordinate 29,342,242 downwards.
GGTTTCTATGTCAATTTAATGCAACTAAAATTAACGTCAAAGTTGTATTTTAGCATGCGGGTTCATTTTAGTAACGAGATGATGATAATAATGGTTTGCAAATTATTGAATAAAATTGAATGATGTAGCGAGATGATGCATGGTTTGAAAAGATAGTGATACACGTGATTAATTAGACACGTGTCGACCCAAGTCATAAAATACTATCGAGTTTAAAAAGAAGAATGTACGACTCACGGTATTGGTCGTGATGAGGTTACTCGGTCGAGTGGTCGATAGACTCGATCGAGCGGACCTCTAAAAGAGGTTTCTGCTTTGCGTTTTAGACCTCACTCGGCCGAGTTATTGGCCAACTCGGTCGAGTACGTCGCTACTCGATCGAGTCACTATGAGACTCGACCGAGTAGAGGTCGAAAGAGCATTCTGCTCGCTAAGTTGTGATGTCACTCGATCGAGTGGCCGAGGCACTCGGTCGAGTGGCACCTGTACGAACCAGGTTCGCTTGCAATTTTACTATTGATTTTGAAATTGCTTTTGATTTTTGATAATTCGATGGTTTTACCGAATTGAGCATAAATATTGTATGACTTATGCTCGATTCGGGTTTTTTTATGAATCATTGATTTTGTTGAACCGAATACAAATATTGTGGGATTTATACTCGATTCCGAATTTGAATACTCGTTTTATCCCATATTCGATTATTGAATCGATATGGAATACTAGAGTGAAAATATTAAATTGATTTTAGTCGTCTTAAATTAACTATCGCGATATGAGTAAATCGCGTTAATTTATTTATGTGACTAGATAGCTAGATTCGATATCCAATTATGGAATTGGTATCAAATCTAGTGGATCGACACCTTGCTTTTAATTAGAAAACTTGATTCCCTCGGCTTCTCCGACATCGAAATAAATCCCTAGAGATTGTGATGTCGGATCCGCGTCAACGAGTTTCGACCCTTATTAAATAGAATGCTTGTTTTTGAAAATTGATGTAAATATGAACCTTGAATAATGGCGAACGAAAACAAACAATTTATTGTTTAGGTTAACTTGTTTCAATAATCAAATGATCGGGGTGATGGGATAAGCGAACGGCAACGCTGTGTGCAGTACACTTGTATATTCGGTTTTCCTTATCCCACCATCACTCACACTCGACACAAATCGACAAGTATTTTAATGTCTTATACTAATTATATTATCGATATTAAGACGCGATAAAGAAATAATAAAAAAATGAAAAGAACGAAGAGAAGGAAGAAGATGACGAGAGGAAGAGAAAGAAGGAAAGAAAGGGGTTTTGACACCCTCAACCTACATGTTCTTGTCTCAGATCGGACTCGTAGTCATGGCTTTAACACGGGGGCTTCGAGGTTTTATGGAGGTTGAGTTATGGTGGCTAGGGTTTCGAATTCCTAAAGCTAGGTTTAGGGTTTGAGGGTTGTATTGCTTAGGGTAGAATTAGGATTGTAAAGTTGTGTAAAAGGTTGATTAGGGTTGTGGAAAGATGTGTAATTGAGTGTGCCTGGGGGGTTTATATAGGCTAAGCTAGGGTTCCCCGGTTAGGGTTACTCGACCGAGTAGGTGTCTGACTCGGTCGAGTGGCCCGATACGCCTGCAGTCGGGCCTGAATAAGGCCCACTCGATCGAGTGGATGGGGCACTCGATCGAGTGGCCCAGCTGGGTTGCGCGGGTCCATTGCTTTGGACCGTGACTTGGGTTTTTTGATGGGTTTGTGTTTGACTTGGACTTTTGATGTTGTGAATGGCTGTTTTGTATGTCTCGGAAACGACTTTGACCGGGGTTGACCCAATCGTTAAAAGGTCGGTTTTATTTCCGGTGTCGGTTTCGGCCCAAATTAGCCTTATTTGATTGGAAACGGCCCACTGGACCTGGATTTGAGGTTGATTTTGTGAATTTGTACTCCGTAAGCGCGTTAGCCAGCAACTGATGGATTTGAGCCCGTAGTCGAGCGCGTAGAAACACGTTAGCGTCCGATCATCATCGGGTGTTTTTTGGAAACTGCCATAGACACCTGGCAGTCGAAATGCGGGTGTCTATAGAGCCCCCACTCTGACTGAGGCTTGGACAGGGCGAAAGTCAGAGTAGCTACCAAGCCCGTTAAGACCTGGTAGACTTCCGTTCGGGTCGTTTATAGTTCATTAGACTTGCGTGAAGGGCTCGTCAGCCATAAGCTAGAAATCATACCTGGGCTGATGATAATACTCCGTGGGGCATTTGGACTTGTCGCGTAAGTCTTGGGTGCGCCTGTGTGTAGGCCCATCCCGTGAAAATGCTGGGGAGATTTAGAGGGTTGCATGTCCCCGTTTGAGTCGTACCTGTATAAGTCGCATAAAAATGCATGTAACACGTAGGTAGTAAAATGACTCGTGCTGGGGAAAAATGATTTTTTTTATGAAAGCTTGAATTTTCGAAATTCTTGAAATTTTTGAAATTTTGAAATTTTTGAAATTTGGAAATTTTTGAAAAAAAGATTGACTCCTAAAGAAATTAGGAAAGTTCGGGGTGTATATTCCCGTGCTAGTATCGGGACTAGGCTTGTGGGTTGATTCTGTTTAGAATTAGGAAATTTTCCTAAAAAGTTTGCAAGGCCAATGCTATATATAGCCCTCCCTTGCCCTTGATTTCTTCATAATTCCCATCACGAATTAATCTCTTCTTAAAAGAAAATCTTTTTATTTCCCTTAAAGCAAAAAAGAAAGTCTCTTTATCCTCTTAAGAAATTTAGCCATAGGAATCGATAGGTTGAGCGTCATGCTGCAGGAATGGTCCCGACAATTTAGGGATGCCGATAGGGTAGCCTTGAACCAGACGGGTATTGCCTAGCTTTATACTTTCCGTCAGATGCGGGTTGACCGCTACTTCTTGGATGCATGCTTGTCTTACTGGGATGACATTTATCATGTCTTTGCCTTTCCTCGGGGCGAAGTCTGCCCTTTACCTGAGGAGATTGCAGCTGTGGGAGGATGGAACCCAATGCTTCGGCCCGCCGTCCCATATTCGGTCTACGACCTGAGGAGGAAGCTTCGAGAGTTCTTAGGCCTCTCCCACAATGAAGTGTCTCGAATGGCCCAGGATGACAACACGGTTTCCTTGATTGACTTGGCTGAGAAGTTTATTAACCCGCATGATGTCCGGGTGAGATCAATTCACAGCCGTAGGGCCTTTTCTTTTTGCATGCTCCATGTTTATGCCTTTGAGGGTCACATGGACTTATTATCGTGTATGGGTCACATTCGTCTCTTAACCGTGGTTGATTTAATGGAGACGGATCATAGCCCGGCTTGCCTGATTACGGGCGAAATTATCCAAGGCTTGTACAATCGCAAGAGGGACTCGTCAATTCGTCTCACCGGGAGCACCCGTTTGCTGCAAGTATACCGGATTTTTATCATTATTATTATTTTTTTTTATTTCTCGATTTTTGAATTTTTTTTCGAGAAATTGGCTACTGCAGTGGGCGCTCGATCGAGTCACCCCGGCACTCGATTGAGTGCCTTCATAAAAAGCCCCCTGCTCTGCGTTCAGAGGTGCCCCTCGATCGAGTCATCCTGGCACTCGATCGAGTGTCATCAGGCGGACGCCTGTTTCGTCTCGGGATCTCATGTTTTTGTTTCCTTTTTCAGATGTGGCTATACGAGAGGCTATTAGTGATAGATCCTCCCCTTGATGCTAGCAATTACCGCCATAACCAGTTGATGACGAGGAGACGGGCCATTGATTTTTCTCGCCAGATTACTTAGAAATACTGGGACGAGGTGCTAACAATCCATGGCGGGCGACTAATTCGATGGGTTGTGCCGTGGTGGCCCATCTACGTTTGGACCGGCTTAGATCCGAGGGACAGAGCTCGTTACCAAGTAATCTTGTCTTTCAGGCAGACGATTCCTCTCTACCCGGATCGCATACTAAGGCAGTACGGATGGGCTCAACGGATACCCGAAATTGAAGCAGTTGTGAGTGACCCTACCCAACTGATTGATGTGATGTGCGATACTTGGGCGCAAAAATGGTATACCCGGCATACTTGGCCCGTTTCCAAATCTCGCAATTCGATTTGGGTTTCAGACTCATATATGAAGTGGACCAAAGCAGGTGATGCCAAGGCCCGAGCTGCCTTGAAGGTTGACGAAGCCTTCGACCTGCTGAGAAGGGAGCAAGCTAAAGACAACAGGGGATTCTTTGATGAATGAGACACTCCGGCTACCCTAGTTCGTCTAATGTCAGGACAGAAGGAGAAGGCTAAGACTCAAGCTGAAGGGTCTAGTGCTAAAGGTGCTCAGGGGAAAGTGAGCCCCCAGACTGACTTAGAGAGGAGACTGGGCCCAAGACTAGCAGTGCAGGACCGACTTGGCCCACGGGATAGACTACCCGAGCACGTGCGAGCTCGACTTGGACCGAAGACCGTTATAGAAGACCCATCGTCAAAGAAACGGGTTCGAGCTAAAGAGGTTCCCCTCGTGATTAGGGAACGCTCGTCCCCGCCTCGGCGACCTCGGGCCCCACGTGACCCAAAGGACAAAGGAAAGGGCAAAATGCCCGGATACTAAATCTCCTTTATTTTATTATTTGAATATTAATACTATTTTTTGGTGTGATTTTTTTGTTTTGTTTTTTTTTGTCCGCAGTGTTTGGCGCTTTTTTTTTTTCATTTTTTTTTTAATTCCCGAGTTTATCGAGATATTAATAAAAGACGTATTATTTGAAAATTGTTCCCGTCTTTTCGTTATTGCAGTGGTTGTACCCTTTTGAGGGGTTGCCTACGTATCCACAATTAGCGGAATCAAACCAAACGTAGTTCAAAATTTGATTTGATTGATTTTTTTGCAATTTTCGAAATACATCAAGATTATAAATTCGAGATGTGCGACGGTAGAATAATTAATTCTAACTCATTGACTTGTCTAAAATTTTGAAAATTTATAAAAAGACAATTTTTTATAAACTTTTGCAAATGACATTGAGATAAGGGTTTATGGGTAATAGCGCTTCAGCTGGTCCAAGTTGGTCGGGTTGACGAACTCATTCCCGTCCAGGTCTGTCAGCATCACCGCTCCTCTTGATAGGACCTTCTTGACTAAGTATGACCCAGCCCAATTGGGTTTAAATTTTCCTCTTGGGTCAACCGGTAGTAAGGAACGAACCGATTTCAGGACCAAATCCCCTTCTTTGATGTTCCTGGGCCTAACCCTTTTGTTGAAAGCCCGATGGATTCTTTTTTTTGATATATTTGAATGTTGTTGAGGGCCCGGGATCGCCGTTCGTCTAAAAGGACTAGCGAATTGTATCGGGCTTGGACCCAATCTGCTTCAGGTACTTGGCTTTCAAGCAGAATCCTGAGGGAAGGCACCTCTAGCTCGACTGGTTGGACTGCTTCCATTCCATACGCCAGGTAGTATGGAGTAGCTCCGGTTGTGGTGCGGATCGATGTTCGATACCCCCATAAGGCAAAGGGTATTTTATCGGGCCAATCCCGAGAATTCTCAGCCATCTTTTTAAGTATGGTGACAATTGTTTATTGGCTGCTTCTACCGCTCCATTTGTTTGAGGACGGTAGGGTGAAGATGTATGCCTTTGGATTTTATATTTTGCCAGCAATGCGGTAGTTTCGGCTTGAAAGTTGATCACGTGATCACTGATAAATTCGAGAGGGATCCCATATCGACATATGATCTTATTTTGGATGAATTTGGCCACGTGCTTGGCGTTCAAGACACGGTATGACTCGACTTCGACCCATTTGGTGAAGTAGTCGATGGCCACTAAGATGAAGCATTGACCTCCCGTCCCGGAAGGATGCACCTTCCCGATTATGTCAATAACCCATGTCGAAAATGGCCATGGTGATGTCATGGTATATAATAGGGAAGACGGCATATGCTGTACATTGCCAAAGATTTGACAGTTATGGCAGTGTTTGACATATAACTGGCAGTCTGTTTCCATGGTGTTCCAGTAATACCAGAGCCTCATGATTTTACGGGATAGCATATGGGCATTCATATGCGGACCGTTCTCACCGTCGTGTACCTCGGCCATGACCTTTTCGGCCTGTATTTTGTCGATGCATAGGAGTAGAGCCCCCCCTGTGCCGTCTTTTTGTACCGTTGTCCGTCATCTGTACGGACAAATTGGGTCGCCAATCTTCGCTAGGCCTTTTTGGCCCGATTTTCAGTTTCCGGGGGATATTCTCCCGTTGCCAAGTAGGTTAGAACGGCTTGATACCAAGGTTCTGGGTCAGTTATCTCGATATCTTGAATGGCATGGATATAAGCCGGCTCGGCCCGTCTTTCAACACAGATAGGCATGCTGGTAAGGTGATCCGGGATGTTCAGTAAAGATGCTAATTTGGAAAGTGCATCTGCAAACTGATTTTCCTCCTGGGGCAGGTAGATATATTCTACCTTCTGGAACTGTTTCTCTAGAACCCTTACCCGTGCTTGGTAAGCCACGAGATTGGCGTTCCGAGTTTTCCATTTTTGAAGTGCTTGATTGATGACCAGTGATGAGTCACCGTGGACCCGGAGGTTTGTTACCCCTAAATCAGCGGCGGCTTGCAACCCGTGAATGCATGCTTCGTATTCGGCTGCGTTGTTGGTCACATCAAAGTCCAATTTGATGGATAAAGGAGTGTGTTCTCCTTGGGGTGAGATTAACAGAATTCCGACCCCAAATCCTCGAAAGTTGGATACTCCATCAAAATATAGATTGTAATCCCCTAGAAAATCTAACGCAGTACAGTGGCGGAAACACTGTAGATTTGGGATTAAAACACACTGACAAACTATATCTTATTAAAAGAAATGGTAAGTCAATACAAAGACCTCTTCTTACAAAAGGGCTAAAAGTAAAATCTCCAAACAGGTTATACAAATCCATAAATTACAAGAATAAGGAAAGAGTAGGATCCACGCTACTCGCTAGCTCACATCCAAAACCCAGCAGCAAATACCTATCATGTTATAAACATAACAGCCACGTCAGTGCGGAGTAACTCGGACGTTCTCTCAGCCATATTATATCATATGGAAAAAAATAATAGTATTATTAAATGAAAATTTTTAAAAAGAGAAAACATTAAAACGATATAATAAAAATAAGTTTTCAGCGAAACTTAAAGCACTTGTCAACCTGCAAGTCAAAATCAATCGATAATATAAATATTCAAAAATGGCGTTATGGAAATTCGATCGGTGTGTACAAGGCTAGCCTTTCACTAGGAATAATACTAAACTAGCTTCGAGAACTTAGTCAAAACAAATCAGACTTCTGTCTCTAAACTAGGCAACTCAACTATAACAGGACTGCGTGCAGCGAGGTCCTGGTTTAAGTAGTGCACACCCCTTCTGGATACAAACCATACCCAGTTCAACCCGACGCGACTTACACGATGAGATATCTAAGTTTAAGGTCAAAATATACACACTCCTGAACACAAACCATGCTCAGTTCAAAGACCAATGTGTCTCAACATAGACACACCAGCTTTATAGTTGATGGCAAAAACGTACATCCCATACTATATTACTCTAACCCCACACTTCTCTTTATTCCATAACTCCAAAACAAGCCATTATCGATATTGTGAATAAATAATCATTATAAATAATATGAAGATAAAAGGGAGTAAACATTTTATATAAAGAGGGATACTTTCTATAAATAGAAACTTACTAAATTTAGAAACTTACTTAAAATAGAAAGTCTTATAGAAAATACGTAAGTCATTAACATAAGTGAAATGTATAAAAATAGCATTTCTAACATTTTATTATTATCGTCGTTATCGTAATTTTATTATATTTCTAAATTCGTTACTCAAAACATAAAGAAAATATAATAAGTCAATATAGAGTATTATATAAATAATTAGGAACGAGTTAAAATTATAGATTTTAGAAAAGAGATGTTTTAAGAAAAACGATATCAAAATCAATTGAATCAACGAGTTTTATAAATAAAATAAGAGTTACAAAGACTTCAAATTATTTTTAATAAATAGCTTTTATTAATAAATAATACAGATTTTAATAAAAATAGTCAATCGGATATAATTAGTGAAAATAGTCTCGATTAAAAATATATTTAAAACTAAATCAACTTTTTTCTCATTTATTAGTATAAATCGTAAAACGTTAATTAATTTATTAAACAAGTGTACAAATCTCGATTATAATATAAAAATACGGTTTTGAGTCAAAAATTAGAAATTAACGAAATATGACGAAAATATGAAATCGATATTATTTAGTTACTAGTGTCACGATAGCCAACAAAATATTATAACGATTGTAAATAATCAAATTACTAACGATTTGTAAAACGATATCGAAAACTTGTAAAATATTTATAAATACGATTTAAAAGAATATAATTAGCAATAATATATAGCTAAAATTAGAAAACCGAAGTTAAAATATTTACTACATACTACTACTCAAACATACGATATAAAATCGAGTAACGTCCTAAAGTTACCTTCAGTCGATAGCGGAATCAATCTTGTACAAGTCCTTGACGGAGGCCTCACGAAACGCTAGAAAAAAAAACACCGGTGGATGATAACTAAAGTCAGACAGAAAGAAGAACGACACCCGAAAAAAAGAACGGGCAGCCGCAAACAAGCAAAGACGGAGTTACGACATCGGACAGCAGCACAGAACAAAAGAAAAGAGGATCGCAAGACCGACTATGAGTAGAACAGAACAACGATGACGACACAATAGCAGCAGGAGCAAAAGCAAGAACAAACAGCAGCTGCAGCATAAAGAAGAGCATCGAGAAGCAAAGGGAAGAAGGGCAAAGAAAGGGATCGGACTGAACCATGATAAAGGAGATAACTGCAGAAATCAATAGCAGTAGCAACAAGACGACGAAAACCGAGGAATATAGAGGCAGCAACAATGATGCGACAACATCAACAACAGCACACAAATAGAAACGAGGAAGGAACGAAGAAGAAAATGGAATGTCGACAACAATGACAACCACGAACAATAACAGCAGTAGAGAACAGAAGCAACAACAAATCAGGCGGACATCCGTTTGATGATGACGGGTGAACGTAAAAGAAGAAGGAACAGAAAAATGAGGTGAGACAGAGGAAGAACAAGCAACAAAGCGAATAAGAAGAAGAAGAAGGGAGAAGAAGAAGCAAACAGCAGCAGCGTAAGACAGGACAACAATAACAAGCAACAACAAAGCGAACACAGTAGCAACGAACTCCAGAACCGCACCAAACACGGACCATACATTAACGCACTATCAACGCTAGCAGCAGAAATGGCGACAACAGAACTGACCAGGGAAGAAGAAGAAGAAGAACGAAAAGGCAGCAGCATAAATAGTGATAAGATGCATAAGCAGCAGCGCACAACAGAAAATGGAGAAGAAAACTAGCATCCGTAATCCCGAAACCCGATAAAACGAGACGGCAACATAACGTGACAGCAGCAGAATCAATGGTACATCAGAAATCAACAATCGAATCAATAAAACGCAGCAGAATAAGGAGAAGAAAAGGGGTGCTACCTTCACTGAGACAGTAACACGCGGAGAGGGAAAGCAGGGGTGATCGAAACCGAGGACACGCGCCGAGATAACTTGATTGATGATGATGGCAGGCGAAGATAATGAAAAAGAAAGGTGGAGGAGTGCGGTAGATTGAAGTGAACAGAGGAGGATGATGAAGGCGGGTCTTAAGAGGAACAAGGGGAAAGAACAAGAATAAGTGATAAGTGGGGTGCGTAGATGAAAGGTAATGAAGCGGTGGAGAATGTATATAGTAAGAGGAAGGGGGAGTGTACAGAATAGTGGGATGAATTCAAGAATGGGGGAATGAATCAACCTGGGTCCACTAATTAAAAAAAAAGACGTTAGGAACACGGAGTTAGAAATACGGATTAGTTAAATGAATCGGTTCGGAAATACGAAATTAAACGAATTCCGTAACGATAAGTTGGCTGACCCAAGAATCGAATTAAACGAGTTTAATAAAATTAATAAATAATCGACCGACAAATAAAATGAATAAATAAATTACTCGAGACGAAGACGAAGACGATAGAAATAAATAATTAGACGATCAAAAAGTATTCCCCGATAAATAATAAATCTTTGATAAAGTGAATTAAATTGATTTCTCGAGGAAATGTAATAAATGTTCCGACGAAACTTAGTATAAATGAACTTCGAGTCGAAAACAGAAATTCGAGCTTAAATAAAAACAAATAAATAAAATTTAGAATTAAATCGTCGAAAAAGATTTTCGATAAGAATTAAATTAATTGTACAAAATAAATCGAAACTGAATTAAAAATATGTTTTAAATATAAGAAGTGTTTCCGAGTCAAAAAGAATTTTAGGAGTTTGAATCGATTAAACGATAAATTAGTTTTATAATAATTTTTAAGAATAACGAGTTAAATCGTAAACAAAATAAAAATACGAATAAAATTTTAAATTAATTTAATTTATAAAATCAGGGGTGTTACAATCTTCCCCACTCGAAACTAACAAAAACATAATAATAGAATAGAAAAAAAGGTTATATCATTTGAACAAAAGGAGATTGCTTAACTCGCATCACAATCTCGGTTTAAAATTTTTCATAGCTTCAAACGTGATATGAAATCAAAATCGAAGACAAAATTTATTTCAAGAAGAGTTGGGCTCAATTCCCAAAGTTTAAAATCATTAAAAACAATAAAATCGCAAGTTTAAAAATTAATTTATAAAATAATGACGATAAATAATATTTGTAAACGAACTCGAGGGTGAAAGGTACCCAAATATTTTCAATGCAACAGTAAAACGTTTTGATTAAGAAATTCGTCAACATTTTGTTTTAAAACCAAACAGAAATTTGAGAAATCAAATTTTGTAGATTGTAAATAAAAATCGAACCAGTCATCAAACATTTCTAATAACAGATTTAAAGTTTATCGACGATACAACAAAAATTTATACATACGAAGTTTTTTCGAAAATTTTAAATCATTTTACCTAATAATCTTATAAAAATCCAAATTTTTTGCAATTATGAAAGTTTTCATAAAATCTCGATCACGCGAAAATCAAAATTAAAATTTTAAATAATTTCGAAATACTTAAGAATAAATTATTAAGACCCTTTTGAAACATGACCAAAATAAAACAAAAACCAAATACAAAGTTTTGAAATTTATAACTCAAAATGTTAAAATTTCACGATAACCCAAAATTTTGAAATTAGTCAAACTTTTCGTAACAAAGGTTCGGGAAAATGATAAACGGAAAAATAGAGTCAAAGTTAACGACAAATCGAAACAAAAGTTTTCAAACCTGATAAAGAAGTCAAAGGGATTGGCCGAAGAAGAAGCAGGATAAGGAAAGTTAAGGGAAGGAACGAAATTGAGAGTCAAAAGAGCTCTTGAGGATCAGAGAATAAATTAAACGTCTCGAGATTCCCGGCACGACTCCCACAACACGGGTTCCTAAAATCCATCAAATACGTTAAGTCCAATATTAGGTACTAGGTGGTACTACTCAGTCACAATCTCCAAAAATGTCTTACGTGATCCTCCAACCATTCAAACGACACGATACTAATCCACAATTGTTTTACAATCTAATCCCATCAATTAAAATTTCAACGGTCAACAGCCAAAACCAAACTCGCAACCGTTAAGGCTCATACATTCAAAGCTCATATGGTCTGAACTCGAGGTATACTCCAAATTTCTCGAGTAAGGAACACTAAACAAAATCTACCAAGTAATAATGTTCGGGTACGAAATCCTCAAAAATGATCATTAACATATTTATAATGCCACAAGTACAGGAGTTAGGAACGTATAACAAATCCTCAAACATGCTCAAATATATAGGTAATAGCGATTACTCACATCTTCAAATACGTCATTCGACTAAAGTTTCTAGGAGTCCATCAAATTTCAAATCACCACGGTGCAACCACAATAAATTTATTAACTCAACGAAGCCGCAATCTCGTTGGTCTAAGGTTCTAAACTAAAAGTCCCAAAATGATGACCTGTATTATAGTATTCCCCAAACAACACAATAAGCTCAAATTATGATTGTGCAAGATAGTTATTTTCTTCCAAGTTAGACCACACAACTCCAAAGTTCGTAGGCTACAACCTTAAACAACGATCAACGATCAAATCCTTAAGAAACACGGGAGATCTATGTCCACCAAAATCTATAACGACATTATTGAAAACCTTCAATGGTACCACAACACTTAGATCAACACTTTAAACAATACTCTATAATCCCGAATATTTGGGATGCATCCATCCAATAAGTATTAGGTAGGAATCCCAAGGTAATATTATCAGTTACACTAGATCCATCAAATATGATATACTCTTACTACTCTAAAATATATTCAACTCTAAGTACTCCAAAATAGTCAAAGTAACCTATAACCCAAGGTTCAGAGTCAAAGGTATCAACCTAATTCCATTAATTTGAGTAATACCATTCAACTCAATCCTGGAAAATTTCTTACTTGACTAGAAAATAGGGTCGACTCACAATCCTCAAATCAGGTAACAGGGTTTACTAAACCTCAAACATTTATAACTTTCCACGGGGTTCATTGGGACAGAATCAGGTCTAACCAAAGAATCTCAAGAGGAAGATGGTAGAATTGAAGAATAGAACAAGGGTTCACTAAGCGGACGAAGATGAGAATATAAAGGAGAAGAATTAGAAGAAGTAAGGAAAGAAAGGAAGGAATCGATGATCCTATAATACTAAGTTCTGAATCCAGAAGAGAATCGTCGGGCCTCAAAGTTCACGAGAGAACTAAATGAATTACTTCATCTTCTTGTAGAGGAACGAGCACACAAGTCTTGAGTCGCTCCATCTGGATCTACTGCAACATCATGGAACATGAATCTACTTTATTTTGATCATCTAATCTGTAGCTTGAGCAAACAAAACCAGAGCTCAGAAGTCACCATCGACATCTTTCTTTGGACACCAAGTTGTTCACTCGAGTCAGCAGGCGTTGAGAGTTCTAAGCAGGTCTTTTCCCGATCTAGAGCAGCATCACGTCAGCATCTGGATTATTCATCTTCCTCCAGACAAAATCAACAAATATTCAATGCTAATCACTGAGTTACAAGAACATATAAACCTAACAGTTAAGTCCTTATTTTGTTTCTACCCATCTCTCACTAATATTTCTTTAATGTTCAAATCATTTACGAGTATTTTTCCTAGAATCAGGTGTAAGCGTCGGGAGCAACAATGCTCTGATACCAACTGTAATCCCCTAGAAAATCTAACGCAGTACAGTGGCGGAAACACTGTAGATTTGAGATTAAAACACACTGACAAACTATATCTTATTAAAAGAAATGGTAAGTCAATACAAAGGCCTCTTTTTACAAAAGGGCTAAAAGTAAAATCTCCAAACAGGTTATACAAATCCATAAATTACAAGAATAAGGAAAGAGTAGGATCCACGTGTAACACCCTCATTTGTTCAGGAGACTTAACAAGTCATCCTAAACAAATACGAATGTTACCATCTCGGTAAACCGAGGTAGCAGACATCATTACTCACAATATTAGAGTGTCCAAACGTTAAACTTAATAATAGATTATAGAAATTCAGTCTACAAACCAAACAATAAAGAGTATTCGTGATAGTTTAATAAATAAGATGGAATACGAACGATCAAGGGTCTATACTACTCTTGTGATTTCGCACTCTGCCCATCCCGTAAATAGCATCCCGAGTCAAAAGCACACTCCATCAATCACCTGAATACATCCCTGCTCCCCAAATGACCATAACCGTCAAGTGGATCATCACAGATACATCAGAAATACACACACAAGATCAGTTTACGATAACATTAAACAATATTAGTATCATCAATATCATCAATATCATCATTCTTATCATCACTATCGCGACCGCAGTCACGCCCCGTCAGTCCGAGTGTGCACACCCCTCCTAGGCTCTCCTAGGAGGAAACATTAGGGAAGGTCCCGAGATCAACCGGGCCAAGCTAGTCCTAGCTAGCTTCTCTCAATCGGTACACAACCGCAATCTCAACATCATCATTATACCATTATATCATACAATCTCAATATCATCATTATACCATTATATCATACAATATGCGAACATACAACGTAAACTGAGTAAGGATAACCTTACCTAATTAGCAGGTTACTACCTCGCCGTTAGTACTATTCACCACGGAATTTCTACGAAGTCCGAACCTAATAAAATATTATATACATAAATTAATATCGATAGTAACGTATTTAATGTATAAAATGAAACCGATAGCATTCTAATTAGACTATCACGACTTGTTATTATTCTTAAAACAGAATTTACTACTCCGTACATATACACTGCCCAACACATAATGTTATTATTAAATTATTATTATTATGATTATTATAATAATAATAATAATAATTATTATTATTATTAGAATCAACTACGTACAGCAACTACTACTACTATTATTATTATTATTATTATTATTATTATTATTATTATTATTATTATTATTACACAACAACACTACAGTAACATTACGGCCACTACATCAAAGCCATCAATTTACAACGCCATCAACATATTACTGAAACAACTACAACGCTCCATCAACTACGTACTCCTTCAACCAACCTACGCCGACACCAACAAATATTTTGATTCCTGCTCGGCAGCCCAACCACGATCGTTGATCTCTCGACAAGAACAATCCCACTAAGTACAGTAAAAAGAAACAACTATGACAACACGCATTACCCGAAACCATCGATCCGACTACTCTACAACCAAACCCGACATAAACAACTATATGACACGACTACCAATAATATTAATACGATAATCAAACGCTATTACCGATACTACGACATTAAACTTGCTAACGGTACCAAAAAAAAAAGCGAAACAACGTAGCATACCTAAGATGCGGGTACGATCGAGTCTAGTCTATCGACGGTCCGATCCGACTCTTAAGTTTTATCCATTTGCTTCTTCTCTTCGTGCGGTGGTTTGTGTTTGTGATGTTTTGTCGGTTTGTGTGTGATGATTATGACGGTTTGCTGTGTGATGGTTATGACAGTTTGCTTCTCTCTCTCTTTATTTTTTTTTGAGTGTGTCGTGATAATAAAATGGTGTAAGGATGATAGGGTGTTTAAATAAATAAAAAAAACAAGATGTGGCATAAGTAGGTTACGTATCATCAATCTCACGCACGGTATTAAATGGGCTCGGGTCAGATTACTTGACTCGGGTTTTAAAACAATGATGTATTACGTAATGACCGAACATAAAATATAACTAAGGTTCCGGTTGACCTATACCGTCTTGACTCGATTTGACTCACTCTGTAAACACGGGTATTACAATCCACTCTCCTTATAAGGAACTTCGTCCCGAAGTTAGCTCGCTGACACAACACGTCACTGAAACTCTAAGGAATTAACTATATATATGATGAATGTTTAACTATATATAGCATAAGTCAGGCTGTTACAATATGGAAGGAAGTGTAGGAGCCCGGTATGTTGGGACGAGAAGGCCGACGCAGTTGTGCTGGGTCCCCACATGATTCAGGAGATGATCGAGCAGGTACATGTAATCCGACAGAAGATGCGAGCAGCCCAGGATCGTCAAAAGAGTTATGCTGATCTCCACCGCCGAGAGGTTGAGTTCGCTGTGGGTGATAAGGTATTACTGAAAGTGTCACCTATGAGAGGGGTTATGAGGTTCGGAAAGAAGGGCAAGTTGAGTCAAAAGTTTATTGGGCCGTATGAAATTCTGGATAGGATAGGGGAGGTGGCATATCGGTTAGCACTTCCCCCAGGTCTTGATAAAGTCCATAATGTGTTTCATGTTTCCCAGTTGAGGAAATACTTGAGTGACCCGTCTCACATCATTGAACCCCAGACGATTCAGTTAGATGATTCTCTTACTTATGAGGAGGTTCCCAAGGAAATTTTAGATCGGAAAGTTCGGAAAACCAGGGGAGGAGAAACAGCCCTTGTCAAGGTTTTGTGGTCTAATCACAACATCGAGGAGGCCACCTGGGAAACAGAAGCATCAATGCAGAAACGTTTTCCTCATCTCTTCGATCAGGTAATTACTTCGGTTACGGGGACGTAACCTTATCTTTAAGGAGGGTAGGATGTAACAGCCTGACTTATGCTATATATAGTTAAACATTCATCGTATATATAGTTAATTCCTTGGAGTTTCAGTGACGTGTTGTGTCAGCGAGCTAACTTCGGGACGAAGTTTCTTATAAGGAGGGTAGATTGTAATACCCGTGTTTATACCACTTTGTAAACACGGGTATTACACATATAACGCTTCAAACGGTGCCATCTGGATGCTAGCATGGTAGCTGTTGTTGTAAGAGAACTCAATCAAATCTAGTCGATCCTCCCACGAACCCCGAAATTCCAAGGCACAGGCCCGCAACATGTCTTCCAAAGTCTGTATGGTTCGTTCTGTCTGACCGTCAGTTGCGGGGTGAAAGGCTGTACTCATCTTCAATTGGGTACCCAAGGATTCCTGCAACTCCTGCCAAAATTTCGAGATGAACCTCGAATCACGATCTGACACAATGTCCTTAGGTACTCCATGTAATTTCAGAACATGCCTCCTATAAGCCATTGCTAGCTCAGCCTTACTCCACGTATCCTTCATTGGCACGAAGTGAGCCGACTTGGTGAGTCGATCTACTATCACCCAAATCATATTATTCCCCTTTGGGGTTCTCGGTAAACCGACAATGAAATCCATGGAAATGGAGTCCCACTTCCACTCAGGTACCTCTAAGGGTTGCAGCTTACCCTGTGGTCGTTTGTGTTCACTCTTGACCTTCTGACAAGTCAGACATCTGGACACAAACTCGGCCACTTCTCTCTTCATGTTATCCCACCAGAATGTCTTCTTCAGATCCTTATACAGTTTGTCCCCACCCGGATGTACCGAGTAAGGACTACAATGTGCCTCGGTCATGATTTTCCTCCTTAAATCTCCTCCTTCCGGCACCCACCACCTGTCATTGAACCTGAGGCTCCCGTCTGGGTGAATGGTGAGATTTGAGGGTTCACCTCTCTCAATACGGGCTCGCCACATAAGATACTTCTGATCCAAAAACTGCTCTTCTCGTATTTCGGCGTACAACTCGGGTTGAATTGCCAAATCCGACATTGCTTCCCCTTTTCTTATCACATGAATCCCAATTTGTTGCACTTCATTCCTTAGCCTCAAACTGGACATATCCAAACTCAGAGAATGCACCGATTTCCTGCTTAGAGCATCGGCCACCACGTTTGCCTTTCCCTCGTGGTATAAAATCTCCATATCATAATCTCTGATTAACTCGATCCATCGCCTCTGCCGCATATTCAACTCCTTCTGTGTGTAGATGTACTTCAAACTCTTATGGTCTGAAAACACCTTGAATGTTGCCCCATACAGATAATGTCTCCATATTTTCAGACCAAACACCACTGCCCCAAGTTCTAGGTCATGAGTTGGGTAGTTCTCTTCGTAAGTCTTCAGCTGACGTGAGGCATACGCAATGACTTTCCCATTCTGCATCAGTACACAACCCAACCCATTTTTCGATGCATCAGTGTACACCTCAAAATTTTCGCTCCCTTCGGGTAAGGCTAGGATTGGTGCTGTAGTTAGACGCTCCTTTAAGGTTTGAAACGCCCCCTCACAGCTGTCATCCCACCTGTACCGAATCTCCTTCCTCATAAGGTTAGTCAAAGGTCTTGCTATCTTTTAGAAGTCCTTCACGAACCTTCGATAGTACCCGGCTAACCCTAAGAAACTCCGAATCTCTGCCACATTCTTTGGCGCCTGCCACTTTGAGACAACTTCGATCTTGCTTGGGTCTACAGATACCCCCTCTTTTGAAATCACGTGTCCCAAAAATGCGACCTTCTCCAACCAGAACTCACACTTTGATAACTTAGCGTATAACTGGTTGTCTCGGAGTAGTTGCAATACGATCCTCAGATGCTCTGCATGCTCTTCCCGGTTCCTTGAATAAACCAGGATATCATCGATAAACACCACCACGAACTTGTCCAAGTAGGGTCGAAAAACTCGGTTCATCAGATCCATGAAAACAGCAGGTGCATTTGTTAGACCAAATGGCATCACCACAAATTCATAGTGGCCATATCGAGTTCTGAATGCGGTCTTGGGAATATCTTCGTTCTTGACCCTCAACTGGTGATAACCGGACCTCAAATCAATCTTGGAAAAGATACCAGCCCCACTCAGTTGATCGAATAAATCATCAATACGAGGCAAAGGGTACCGATTCTTCACAGTGACATTGTTCAGCTCCCTGTAATCGATGCACAGCCTCATGCTCCCATCCTTCTTCTGCACAAACAAAACAGGAGCACCCCACGGGGATACACTTGGTTTGATATACCCCTTATCCATCAATTCCTCCAACTGCTTCTTCAACTCAGTCAACTCCTTGGGCCCCATGCGGTACGGTGCCTTAGAGATAGGCCCCGTCCCTGGCTTCAACTCAACACCAAAATCAACCTCTCGCCTTGGTGGTAACCCCGGGATCTCTTCTGGAAATACCTCTACGAACTTGACAGGGGTTAGTCGTATCCCTAATCAAAGATACCCTAAGGACACCAACTAATGTAGATAGTGAAGTCAGGGGTCGAACCACAAGGAGACATGATTTAATCGTCTATTTCTAAGAATTAGACTCTAGGTTATGGGTCACTGTTGAGTTGGTTTTGGTAGGCTAATAACTAATTACTGACAGATAAATCAATAAGGGCAAAGTCTAGGGTCTCAGGTTCACAATGAATATTACTCGGGTCAGGGAGTCAATTAACAGGTCAATAATCGAACTACCTAAGGTGCAGGTCCGGTCGGTACACTACAATCTTTAGATCTAAACTTAACCTGCGGTCGCTAGCATTAAGTCAGTTTACCCAAAATATCGTGACCTAATTAGTTCTTAACCCGGTCGGCGAAAAGTTCTAATTGTGATACTAATTAATTGAATTATGCATCAAACAATTAATCAGAATTAAAACGATAATCCGGCGATAGTTCATACGATTATAAACAGGTCAATTGACTATAACCCTAATAATACGCAGCGATCCCCTAAACCCTAGATGAGAAATTAGCTACGCATAATAAAACTAATCACACAAGAAAGAAAGAAATCAAATCTAAACATATCAAGATGAATTAACAATCAATTGAATGAAATAACAATACTAGAACAATAAATAAAGATGAATTGAAAGAGAATTGAAATTCAATACCGAATGATGAAGGAAATTGTAAAGATCTCTAGATAGGTAAACTAAACTATGAAAACTGAATAATGAAAAGTGTGTAAAAGAAGGTAAAAGATAAGGTAAAGATCTCTCAAACAAGAGTCAGACAACTGATATATAAAGAGTATCAGTTGGACTCAAAAGCAGACCCAAAACTCTAAGTCGAAATAGGAATGACGCGCGGCCCAAACTGGATGCACTCGATCGAGTGCCTGATGGCACTCTATCGAGTGACACCCAAAAATAAAGGCAGAGAGCTTCACGAAGTAGCACTCGATCGACTGCAGTAGGACACTCGATCGAGTAGCGCTGTAGGTCACAGCATCGCGCACTCGACTTCAAACGGATTCCATTTCTTTGTTACTTATTCAAATCGGAAGTGCGATATACCGTTGGAAAGCTAAGAGAAAGAGCTTTCCAACGCCACTAGAATCATCCTGATTGGAGTTGTATAACAAAAGTTATGGACGTTTGAAGTTGACCCTTGTGTAGGCGATCATTATCTCATCTCGTTTTGTGTCTTTTCCTTCTTCTGTCTTTGTTTCTTCGTGTATTCCGCATCTTCTTCCTTTGTTTCTGTGCTTAGATGCGAATTCTTCAATTATCTATTCCGTAATGCTCTGATTAGCTCCAAATGCATCCAAATCTACAAAATACACACAAATACGGAAGTATCGACATTCAAAGTATATATTGCATCATTATTAACGAGTTAAGCACAAAACCCGAGATAAAACTAACAATTAGGGGATGAAAATATGTATATAAATAACACTCATCAGAACTCGTTCACTACAGGTATTGAAAAGGAAGACAACTCCTCGGCCCGAGTATCCCGTACATGGCACAAGAATAACGGGTTACCCTTCTTTAGATGTCTCTTCAAGGTGATGGCTGCTATAATCTTCACAGTTGGCTTTACAGCATACCCCCTATAAGACACTCTAATGCCCTTTGGACCTCTTAACGACACTTTCTTAAGATTACAATCAATCTGGGCTCTAAACCGTCCCAACCAATCCATTCCCAGGATAATGTCGAAGTCATCTAAGGGAAACTCTATTAAATTAACTGGTAGGCCAACTCCCTCAACTATTAAAGACACATCTCGAAAGACCCTTGTACACCTAACTGACTTCCCCGAGGGTGTGATTACATCATCAGCTATATTTTCAAAATCTACTAACCCTAGACTCGGTACATGGTTACAAGCTACAAATGAATGGGTTGCCCCAGAATCGAATAGAACAAAAGAAGGTTTCAAGTTAACGAGAAAGGTACCCGTGATAACTTGCGTGTCCTCCTGAGCAGCTTGCTTCCCCATAGCAAAAAGTTTCCCAGTATTCTTACTACCTTCAGGCACCCCATTAACAGATGTAGTTGGCCCAGCGGCTGCAGCTGACTGGGTAGTGCTTCCCGACCCCTGATAGTAACTCCCCTGTTGCCGATTCCAGTTCCCCTGTGATCGGTTCCAGTTTCTCTGCTGTGGGTTCCCATTTCCGTGGTACCGATTCCCCTGGTTAACATTGCCTGAAGTTGCTGAAGCAGCGGAGTAAAAACCCCCTTGACTCAAACTCCCATTCTGCTTCGGGGCAAAACATTCATAGGCACGGTGTCCCGCTTTCCCACAATTGTAGCACGTGACGGGTTTTCCGTTACAATCCTTACCGGGATGGTTGCGGTCACAGTGCTTGCATTCATATACTCGAGGTTCGTTCCGTCGTCCCTGACCGGACCCTGTTCCCCCATAACTGTTTCCCCCAAAGTATTGGGGTCGCACCATTCCTCGGTTCTGGTTTCCCCTCTTAGGTTCATTCTGGAGTGTGCCTTCAGATTCAGCTTTTCTCTTCTCTCTCTTTTGCTCTCTCAGCTCCTTGATTCGGTCAGCCACTCGTTCTGCATGTCCGGCCCTCAAGTATACCTCTTTCACATCCGTATTAAGTCCCATGGGTAGCCTTTCTAGAATTCTGATAGACAAGCCCCTCTCGAAGCGGGAAGCCAGTAGTTCAGAACTTAAATTGAGGTCAGCAGAATAAGTGGCCAGCTCCATAAACTTGTCATAATAGTCCTCGATGGTCATGTCGTCCGTCATGGTGAAACGATCAAATTCAGCTCTTTTTGCACTACGAATATGTTCTGGAAAGAACTCCGCCCTCAGCTCCCCTTGAAGACTCTTCCACCCAAAGGTATACTCTCCATAATCTCCCTCCTCATGCTCTGCAATAAGGTTGACATAGTTAAGGTGCCACCATAAATCGGCCTTGCCGCTCAAATAGAACGCAGCTTGATTCAGCTCCATATGCTCCGGGCATTTCACGGTCTGGAACACCTTCTTCATTTATCTCACCCAGTTCTCCAGCCGCGACGGCCCACCAGTCCCGTCATACTTACTGGGACGAAGGCGTGCTATCGCAGCGCTGATGGTGGCCGCATCTATTGCTGGTGGTTTCGGGGCGTGGATGTTTCTCAGAGCTTCCAAAAGCGCATCGTTGGTTGCCTGTAAGCGCGCCATTTCCTCATCACGCGGAGTGGCTGGGGTAGAACCGGTGGCTGCTTCCTTTGACATGATTACTTCAAAATAACAATAACATACACATGAGCCTTAAATGCTCATACATCATAACAATACATTATTATTAACGTTGTGATTACTCATATTATTGAAAACATCACACCCATAACTACTCATAAAATTATGCAATTCAAAGAGATTCATATCATCATCGTGGACCCATCCCATTCTACCCTCTCTTGGTCTCACACGTGGTTACCGGGTCTAAACCAAAAGGGCCGGAGGTTGGTATAAGGACGTCTCCTCAACCAGAGATTTTAAATGGGCTCCTAATGGCTTATTACCGGGTTCATTTTAATCTTCCTAAGTTCATTTATTCAGGCTCTAGAATCGATCGCTCTGATACCACTTTGTAAACACGGGTATTACAATCTACCCTCCTTATAAGGAACTTCGTCCCGAAGATAGCTCGCTGACACAACACGTCACTGAAACTCCAAGGAATTAACTATATATACGATGAATGTTTAACTATATATAGCATAAGTCAGGCTGTTACACCACGCTACTCGCTAGCTTACACCCAAAACCCATCAGCAAATACCTATCATGTTATAACCATAACAGCCACGTCAGTGGGGAGTAACTCGGACGTTCTCCCAGCCATATTATATCATATGGAAAAATAATAGTATTATTATATGAAAATATTTAAAAAGAAAAGACATTAAAACGATATAATAAAAATAAGTTTGCAGCGAAACTTAAAGCACTTGCCAACCTGCAAGTCAAAATCAATCGATAATATAAATATTCAAAAATGGCGTTATGGAAATTCGATCGGTGTGTACAAGGCTAGCCTTTCACTAGGAATAATACTAAACTAGCTTCGAGAACTTAGTCAAAACAAATCAGACTTCGGTCTCTAACTAGGCAACTCAACTATAACAGGACTGCGTGCAGCGAGGTCCTGGTTTAAGTAGTGCACACCCCTCCTGGATACAAACCATACCCAGTTCAACCCGACGCGACTTACACGATGCGATATCTAAGTTTAAGGTCAAAATATACACACTCCTGAACACAAACCATGCTCAGTTCAACGGCCAATGTGTCTCAACATAGACACACCAGCTTTATAGTTGATGGCAAAAACGTACATCCCAGACTATATTACTCTAACCCCACACTTCTCTTTATTCCATAACTCCAAAACAAGCCATTATCGATATTGTGAATAAATAATCATTATAAATAATATGAAGATAAAAGGGAATAAACATTTTATATAAAGAGGGAAACTTTCTATAAATAGAAACTTACTAATTTTAGAAATTTACTTAAAATAGAAAGTCTTATAGAAAGTACGTAAGTCATTAAAATAAGTGAAATGTATAAAAATAGCATTTCTAACATTTTATTATTATCGTCGTTATCGTAATTTTATTATATTTCTAAATTCGTTACTCAAAACATAAAGAAAATATAATAAGTCAATATAGAGTATTATATAAATAATTAGGAAATCGAGTTAAAATTATAGATTTTATAAAAGAG
The DNA here is from genome assembly GCA_958450325.1 of Agrostemma githago. Classification (NCBI taxonomy): domain Eukaryota; kingdom Viridiplantae; phylum Streptophyta; class Magnoliopsida; order Caryophyllales; family Caryophyllaceae; genus Agrostemma; species Agrostemma githago. The sequence continues at coordinate 29,318,802 of OY288250.1, read as the reverse complement.
ATGTTTTAAGAAAAACGATATCAAAATTAATTGAATCAACGAGTTTTATAAATAAAATGAGAGTTACAAAGACTTCAAATTATTTTTAATAAATAGCTTTTATTAATAAATAATACGGATTTTAATAAAAATAGTCAATCGGACTTAATTAGTGAAAATAGTCTCGATTAAAAATATATTTAAAACTAAATCGACTTTTTTCTCATTTATTAGTATAAATCGTAAAACGTTAATTAATTTATTAAACAAGTGTACAAATCTCATTATAATATAAAAATACGGTTTTGAGTCAAAAATTAGAAATTAACGAAATATGACGAAAATATGAAATCGATATTATTTAGTTACTAGTGTCACGATAGCCAACAAAATATTATAACGATCGTAAATAATCAAATTATTAACGATTTGTAAAACGATATCGAAAACTTGTAAAATATTTATAAATACGATTTAAAAGAATATAATTAGCAATAATATATAGCTAAAATTAGAAAACCGAAGTTAAAATATGTACTACATACTACTACTCAAACATACGATATAAAATCGAGTAACGTCCTAAAGTTACCTTCAGTCGATAGCGGAATCAATCTTGTACAAGTCCTTGACGGAGGCCTCACGAAACGCTAGAAAAAAAACACCAGTGGATGATAACTAAAGTCAGACAGAAAGAAGATCGACACCCGAAAAAAAGAACGGGCAGCCGCAAACAAGCAAAGACGGAGTTACGACATCGGAGAGCAGCACAGAACAAAAGAAAAGAGGATCGCAAGACCGACTATGAGTAGAACAGAACAACGATGACGACACAATAGCAGCAGGAGCAAATGCAAGAACAAACAGCAGCTGCAGCATAAAGAAGAGCATCGAGAAGCAAAGGGAAGAAGGGCGAAGAAAGGGATCGGACTGAACCATGATAAAGAAGATAACTGCAGAAATCAATAGCAGTAGCAACAAGACGACGAAAACCGAGGAATATAGAGGCAGCAACAATGATGCGACAACATCAACAACAGCACACAAACAGAAACGAGGAAGGAACGAAGAAGAAAATGGAATGTCGACAACAACGACAACCACGAACAATAACAGCAGTAGAGAACAGCAGCAACAACAAATCAGGCGGACATCCGTTTGATGATGGCGGGTGAACGTAAAAGAAAAGGAACAGAAAAACGAGGTGAGACAGAGGAAGAACAAGCAACAAAGCGAATAAGAAGAAGAAGAAGGGAGAAGAAGAAGCAAACAGCAGCAGCGTAAGACAGGACAACAATAACAAGCAACAACAAAGCGAACACAGTAGCAGCGAACTCCAGAACCGCACCAAACACGGACCATACATTAACGCACTATCAACGCTAGCAGCAGAAATAGCGACAACAGAACTGACCAGGGAAGAAGAAGAAGAAGAAGAACGAAAAGGCAACAACATAAATAGTGAAAAGATGCATAAGCAGCAGCGCACAACAGAAAATGGAGAAGAAAACTAGCATCCGAAATCCCGAAACCCGATAAAATGAGACGGCAACATAACGTGACAGCAGCAGAATCAATGGTACATCAGAAATCAACAATCGAATCAATAAAACGCAGCAGAATAAGGAGAAGAAAAGGGGTGCTACCTTCACTGAGACAGTAACACGCGGAGAGGGAAAGCAGGGGTGATCGAAACCGAGGACACGCGCCGAGATAGCTTGATTGATGATGATGGCAGGCGAAGATAATGAAGAAGAAAGGTGGAGGAGTGCGGTAGATTGAAGTGAACAGAGGAGGATGATGAAGGCGGGTCTTAAGAGGAACAAGGGGAAAGAACAAGAATAAGTGATAAGTGGGGTGCGTAGATGAAAGGTAATGAAGTCGTGGAGAATGTATATAGTAAGAGGAAGGGGGAGTGTACAGAATAGTGGGATGAATTCAAGAATGGGGGAATGAATCAACCTGGGTCCACTAATTAAAAAAAAGACGTTAGGAACACGGAGTTAGAAATACGGATTAGTTAAATGAATCGGTTCGGAAATACGAAATTAAACGTATTCCGTAACGATAAGTTGGCTGACCCAAGAATCGAATTAAACGAGTTTAATAAAATTAATAAATAATCGACCGACAAATAAAATGAATAAATAAATTACTCGAGACGAAGACGAAGACGATAGAAATAAATAATTAGACGATCAAAAAGTATTCCCCGATAAATAATAAATCTTTGATAAAGTGAATTAAATTGATTTCTCGAGGAAATGTAATAAATGTTTCGACGAAACTTAGTATAAATGAACTTCGAGTCGAAAACAGAAATTCGAGCTTAAATAAAAATAAATAAATAAAATTTAGAATTAAATCGTCGAAAAAGATTTTCGATAAGAATTAAATTAATTGTACAAAATAAATCGAAACTGAATTAAAAATATGTTTTAAATATAAGAAGTGTTTCCGAGTCAAAAAGAATTTTAGGAGTTTGAATCTATTAAACGATAAATCTGTTTTATAATAATTTTTAAGAATAACGAGTTAAATCGTAAACAAAATAAAAATACGAATAAAATTTTAAATTAATTTAATATATAAAATCAGGGGTGTTACAATCTTCCCCACTAAAAAGAAGTTTCGTCCTCGAAACTAACAAAAACATAATAATAGAATAGAAAAAAAGGTTATATCATTTGAACAAAAGGAGATTGCTTAACTCGCATCACAATCTCGGTTTAAAATTTTTCATAGCTTCAAACGTGATATGAAATCAAAATCGAAGACAAAATTTATTTCAAGAAGAGTTGGGCTCAATTCCCAAAGTTTAAAATCATTAAAAACAATAAAATCGCAAGTTTAAAAATTAATTTATAAAATAATGACGATAAATAATATTTGTAAACGAGCTCGAGGGTGAAAGGTACTCAAATATTTTCAATGCAACAGTAAAACGTTTTGATTAAGAAATTCGTCAACATTTTGTTTTAAAACCAAACAGAAATTTGAGAAATCAAATTTTGTAGTTTGTAAATAAAAATCGAACCAGTCATCAAACATTTCTAATAACAGATTTAAAGTTTATCGACGATACAACAAAAATTTAGACATACGAAGTTTTTTCGAAAATTTTAAATCATTTTACCTAATAATCTTATAAAAATCCAAATTTTTTGCAATTATGAAAGTTTTCATAAAATCTCGATCACTCGAAAATCAAAATTAAAACTTTAAATAATTTCGAAATACTTAAGAATAAATTATTAAGACCCTTTTGAAACATGACCAAAATAAAACAAAAACCAAATACAAAGTTTTGAAATTTATAACTCAAAATGTTAAAATTTCACGATAACCCAAAATTTGAAATTAGTCAAACTTTTCGTAACAAAGGTTCGGGAAAATGATAAACGGAAAAATAGAGTCAAAGTCAACGACAAATCGAAACAAAAGTTTTCAAACCCGATAAAGAAGTCAAAGGGATTGGCCGAAGAAGAAGCAGGATAAGGAAAGTTAAGGGAAGGAACGAAATTGAGAGTCAAAAGAGCTCTTGAGGATCAGAGAATAAGTTAAACGTCTCGAGATTCCCGACACGACTCCCACAACACGGGTTCCTAAAATCCATCAAATACGTTAAGTCCAATATTAGGTACTAGGTGGTACTACTCAGTCACAATCTCCAAAAATGTCTTACGTGATCCTCCAACCATTCAAACGACACGATACTAATCCACAATTGTTTTACAATCTAATCCCATCAATTAAAATTTCAACGGTCAACAGCCAAAACCAAACTCGCAACCGTTAAGGCTCATACATTCAAAGCTCATATGGTCTGAACTCGAGGTATACTCCAAATTCCTCGAGTAAGGAACACTAAACAAAATCTACCATTTAATAATGTTCGGGTACGAAATCCTCAAAAATGATCATTAACATATTTATAATGCCACAAGTACAGGAGTTAGGAACGTATAACAAATCCTCAAACATGCTCAAATCTATAGGTAATAGCGATTACTCACATCTTCAAATACGTCATTCGACTAAAGTTTCTAGGAGTCCATCAAATTTCTAATCACCACGGTGCAACCACAATAAATTTATTAACTCAGTGAAGCCGCAATCTCGTTGGTCTAAGGTTCTAAACTAAAAGTCCCAAAATGATGACCTGTATTATAGTATTCCCCAAACAACACAATAAGCTCAAATTATGATTGTGCAAGATAGTTATTTTCTTCCAAGTTAGACCACACAACTCCAAAGTTCGTAGGCTACAACCTTAAACAACGATCAACGATCAAATCCTTAAGAAACACGGGAGATCTATGTCCACCAAAATCTATAACGACATTATTGAAAACCTTCAATGGTACCACAACACTTAGATCAACACTTTAAACAATACTCTATAATCCCGAATATTTGGGATGCATCCATCCAATAAGTATTAGGTAGGAATCCCAAGGTAATATTATCAGTTACACTAGATCCATCAAATATGATATACTCTTACTACTCTAAAATATATTCAACTCTAAGTACTCCAAAATAGTCAAAGTAACCTATAACCCAAGGTTCAGAGTCAAAGGTATCAACCTAATTCCATTAATTTGAGTAATACCATTCAACTCAATCCTGGAAAATTTCTTACTTGACTAGAAAATAGGGTCGACTCACAATCCTCAAATCAGGTAACAGGGTTTACTAAACCTCAAACATTTATAACTTTCCACGGGGTTCATTGGGACAGAATCAGGTCTAACCAAAGAATCTCAAGAGGAAGATGGTAGAATTGAAGAATAGAACAAGGGTTCACTAAGCGGGCGAAGATGAGAATATAAAGGAGAAGAATTAGAAGAAGTAAGGAAAGAAAGGAAGGAATCGATGATCCTATAATACTATGTTCTGAATCCAGAAGAGAATCGTCGGGCCTCAAAGTTCACGAGAGAACTAAATGAATTACTTCATCTTCTTGTAGAGGAACGAGCACACAAGTCTTGAGTCGCTCCATCTGGATCTACTGCAACATCATGGAACATGAATCTAATTTATTTTGATCATCTAATCTGTAGCTTGAGCAAACAAAACCGGAGCTCAGAAGTCACCATCGACATCTTTCTTTGGACACCAAGTTGTCCACTCGAGTCAGCAGGCGTTGAGAGTTCTAAGCAGGTCTTTTCCCGATCTAGAGCAGCATCACGTCAGCATCTGGATTATTCATCTTCCTCCAGACAAAATCAACAAATATTCAATGCTAATCATTGAGTTACAAGAACATATAAACCTAACAGTTAAGTCCTTATTTTGTTTCTACCCATCTCTCACTAATATTTCTTTAATGTTCAAATCATTTACGAGTATTTTTCCTAGAATCAGGTGTAAGCGTCGGGAGCAACAATGCTCTGATACCAACTGTAATTCCCTAGAAAATCTAACGCAATACAGTGGCGGAAACACAGTAGATTTGGGATTAAAACACACTGACAAACTATACCTTATTAAAAGAAATGGTAAGTCAATACAAAGGCCTCTTTTTACAAAAAGGCTAAAAGTAAAATCTCCAAACAGGTTATACAAATCCATAAATTACAAGAATAAGGAAAGAGTAGGATCCACGCTACTCGCTAGCTTACACCCAAAATCCAGCAGCAAATACCTATCATGTTATAAACATAACAGCCACGTCAGTGGGGAGTAACTCGGACGTTCTCCCAGCCATATTATATCATATGGAAAAATAATAGTATTATTATATGAAAATATTTAAAAAGAGAAAACATTAAAACGATATAATAAAAATAAGTTTGCAGCGAAACTTAAAGCACTTGCCAACCTGCAAGTCAAAATCAATCGATAATATAAATATTCAAAAATGGCGTTATGGAAATTCGATCGGTGTGTACAAGGCTAGCCTTTCACTAGGAATAATACTAAACTAGCTTCGAGAACTTAGTCAAAACAAATCAGACTTCGGTCTCTAACTAGGCAACTCAACTATAACAGGACTGCGTGCAGCGAGGTCCTGGTTTAAGTAGTGCACACCCCTCCTGGATACAAACCATACCCAGTTCAACCCGACGCGACTTACACGATGCGATATCTAAGTTTAAGGTCAAAATATACACACTCCTGAACACAAACCATGCTCAGTTCAACGACCAATGTGTCTCAACATAGACACACCAGCTTTATAGTTGATGGCAAAAACGTACATCCCAGACTATATTACTCTAACCCCACACTTCCCTTTATTCCATAACTCCAAAACAAGCCATTATCGATATTGTGAATAAATAATAATTATAAATAATATGAAGACAAAAAGGGAATAAACGTTTATATAAAAAGGGAAACTTTCTATAAATAGAAACTTACTAATTTTAGAAAGTTACTTAAAATAGAAAGTCTTATAGAAAGTACGTAAGTCATTAAAATAAGTGAAATGTATAAAAATAGCATTTCTAACATTTTATTATTATCGTCGTTATCGTAATTTTATTATATTTCTAAATTCGTTACTCAAAACATAAAGAAAATATAATAAGTCAATATAGAGTATTATATAAATAATTAGGAAATGGAGTTAAAATTATAGATTTTAGAAAAGAGATGTTTTAAGAAAAACGATATCAAAAGTAATTGAATCAACGAGTTTTATAAATAAAATGAGAGTTACACAGACTTCAAATTATTTTTAATAAATAGCTTTTATTAATAAATAATACGGATTTTAATAAAAATATTTAATCGGACATAATTAGTGAAAATAGTCTCGATTAAAAATATATTTAAAACTAAATCGACTTTTTTCTCATTTATTAGTATAAATCGTAAAACGTTAATTAATTTATTAAACAAGTGTACAAATCTCGATTATAATATAAAAATACGGTTTTGAGTCAAAAATTAGAAATTAACGAAATATGACGAAAATATGAAATCGATATTATTTAGTTACTAGTGTCACGATAGCCAACAAAATATTATAACGATCGTAAATAATCAAATTACTAACGATTTGTAAAACGATATCGAAAACTTGTAAAATATTTATAAATACGATTTAAAAGAATATAATTAGCAATAATATATAGCTAAAATTAGAAAACCGAAGTTAAAATATTTACTACATACTACTACTCAAACATACGATATAAAATCGAGTAACGTCCTAAAGTTACCTTCAGTCGATAGCGGAATCAATCTTGTACAAGTCCTTGACGGCGGCCTCACGAAACGCTAGAAAAAAAAACACCAGTGGATGATAACTAAAGTCAGACAGAAAGAAGAACGACACCCGAAAAAAAGAACGGGCAGCCGCAAACAAGCAAAGACGGAGTTACGACATCGGACAGCAGCACAGAACAAAAGAAAAGAGGATCGCAAGACCGACTATGAGTAGAACAGAACAACGATGACGACACAATAGCAGCGGGAGCAAAAGCAAGAACAAACAGCAGCTGCAGCATAAAGAAGAGCATCGAGAAGCAAAGGGAAGAAGGGCAAAGAAAGGGATCGGACTGAACCATGATAAAGGAGATAACTGCAGAAATCAATAGCAGTAGCAACAAGACGACGAAAACCGAGGAATATAGAGGCAGCAACAATGATGCGACAACATCAACAACAACACACAAACAGAAACGAGGAAGGAACGAAGAAGAAAATGGAATGTCGACAACAACGACAACCACGAACAAAAACAGCAGTAGAGAACAGCAGCAACAACAAATCAGGCGGACATCCGTTTGATGATGGCGGGTGAACGTAAAAGAAAAAGGAACAGAAAAACGAGGTGAGACAGAGGAAGAACAAGCAACAAAGCGAATAAGAAGAAGAAGAAGGGAGAAGAAGAAGCAAACAGCAGCAGCGTAAGACAGGACAACAATAACAAGCAACAACAAAGCGAACACAGTAGCAGCGAACTCCAGAACCGCACCAAACACGGACCATACATTAACGCACTATCAACGCTAGCAGCAGAAATAGCGACAACAGAACTGACCAGGGAAGAAGAAGAAGAACGAAAAGGCAACAGCATAAATAGTGATAAGATGCATAAGCAGCAGCGCACAACAGAAAATGGAGAAGAAAACTAGCATCCGAAATCCCGAAACCCGATAAAACGAGACGACAACATAACGTGACAGCAGCAGAATCAATGGTACATCAGAAATCAACAATCGAATCAATAAAACGCAGCAGAATAAGGAGAAGAAAAGGGGGGCTACCTTCACGGAGACAGTAACACGCGGAGAGGGAAAGCAGGGGTAATCAAAACCGAGGACACGCGCCGAGATAGCTTGATTGATGATGATGGCAGGCGAAGATAATGAAGAAGAAAGGTGACACGGAGGAGTGCGGTTGATTGAAGTGAACAGAGGAGGATGATGAAGGCGGGTCTTAAGAGGAACAAGGGGAAAGAACAAGAATAAGTGATAAGTGGGGTGCGAAGATGAAAGGTAATGAAGCGGTGGAGAATGTATATAGTAAGAGGAAGGGGGAGTGTACAGAATAGTGGGATGAATTCAAGAATGGGGGAATGAATCAACCTGGGTCCACTAACTAAAAAAAAGACATTAGGAACACGGAGTTAGAAATACGGATTAGTTAAATGAATCGGTTCGGAAATACGAAATTAAACGAATTCCGTAACGATAAGTTGGCTGACCCAAGAATCGAATTAAACGAGTTTAATAAAATAAATAAATAATCGACCGGCAAATAAACTGAATAAATAAATTACTCGAGACGAAGACGAAGACGATAGAAATAAATAATTAGACGATCAAAAAGTATTCCCCGATAAATAATAAATCTTTGATAAAGTGAATTAAATTAATTTCTCGAGGAAATGTAATAAATGTTTCGACGAAACTTAGTATAAATGAACTTTGAGTCGAAAACAGAAATTCGAGCTTAAATAAAAATAAATAAATAAAATTTAGAATTAAATCGTCGAAAAAGATTTTCGATAAGAATTAAATTAATTGTACAAATTAAATCGAAACTGAATTAAAAATATGTTTTAAATATAAGAAGTGTTTCCGAGTCAAAAAGAATTTTAGGAGTTTGAATCGATTAAACGATAAATCTGTTTTATAATAATTTTTAAGAATAACGAGTTAAATCGTAAACAAAATAAAAATACGAATAAAATTTTAAATTAATTTAATTTATAAAATCAGGGGTGTTACATAGATCCCATGTCTCGGTATCGGTATGGAATATGTCTTCGTCAGGAAAGGCCCAAGTATCAGTGTGGCCTTCTTCGGATATCGGGCTATCCGCGAGGAATTCGGCTACTACCCGGCCTTTGATGGCTTTCAATGGTACAAACTTAAGGTCAAACTCAGATAACATTAAAGTCCATCTGGACATCCTGCCGTTGAGGATGGGCTTCTCGAATAGGTACTTGATAGGGTCCATTTTGGATAAAACATGTACCTCGTGACTAAGCATGTAGTGTCTTATCTTTTTAGTGGCCCAAACCAAAGCTAGGCACGTTTTCTCGAGCATGGTGTACTTGCATTCGTACTCGAGGAACTTTTTACTGATATAGTAAATAGCCCGTTCTTCTGATTCGACTGTCTGGGCCAGCATAGCCCCCATGGGCTGTCGCGGTCGTTGTTAGGTATAACGACAAAGGCAAACCGAGTTGAGGTGGCATTAATACCGGCGGAGCAGATAGAATCTCCTTGATTTTATCGAACGCGGCTTGACATTTGTCGTCCCATAGTACCTGTTCCCCGATCTTCAGTTTCTTGAAAATGGGCTCACATACCATGGTTAGTTTCGAAATGAACCGGCTGATGTATTGGACTTTCTCGAGAAACCCCCTTATTTCTTTTTTCGGTCTTGGGTGGTTGCATCTCGGTGATGGCCTTGATTTTAGTTTGGTCGACCTCGATGCCGCGTTGGCTAACGAAATGGCCCAGTAATTTGCCCGACGTTACTCCAAAACTGCATTTTTGTGGGTTCAGTCTCATATTGTATTTGCGTAGTCTGGTGAAGAACTTCTTTAGGGCCGAAATATGCCCGTTCCGGTCCTTGGACTTGACAATCATATCGTCCACATAGACCTCCACTTCCTTATGCATCATGTCATGTAGCAAAGTGGTGGCGGTCCGTTGATAAGTGGCCCCAGCATTGATGAGCCCAAATGGCATAACAGTGTAGCAGTAAGTGCCCCAAGGTGTAATGAAGGTGGTCTTACTCATATCCTCTTCTGCCATTTTAATTTGATTGTATCCGGCATACCCGTCCATGAATGATGGAAGGGCATGATCGACCGTATTATCCACCAATATGTCGATGTGTGGTAACGGAAAATCGTCTTTTGGACTGGCCTTATTTAGGTCCCGAAAGTCCACGCATACTCGCACCTTGCCGTCCTTCTTGGGTACCGGCACGATGTTTGCAACCCAGTCTGGATATTCAGACACTTGTATAAAGCCCGCTTTGAATAGTTTGTCTACTTCCTCTTTGACTTTGAGGGACCATTCAGGCTTCATTCTTCGGAGCTTCTGCTTTACCGGCCTGCACCCATCTTTGATGGGTATTCGGTGTTCAGCTATTTCCCGGTCTATACCTGGCATGTCCTTGTAGAACCATGCGAAGACGTCTTTAAATTCCTGGAGGAGGTCTGCGAATTGTTTTCTCTCCTCGGGATTTAAGGATAGGCCCAACTTAAGCATCTGGGGCTCTAAAGTAGTTCCCACATTGATGGACTCGGTTTCTTCGATTACCGGATCTCGGGATTCCCTTTGTTCGAGCTGCTCGACCAGATGCGGAGACAGAGGTACCTGTTCGTCGGGTTTCTCAATGTCATTGCATATAAAATTTATGAAATTGAGAAAATTTTGGAAATAAGACAAGTCGTAAGCAGAACGGTTTTCGATATTATTATTAATAGTAAATTTTGAAAACAGCTAGAATAGAGCTGCCATCTGATCATTGGTCAGTGGCGGGATAGGGAGAGGTCTTGGGACAGGCCCCGAGACCTCAGTGGATGTGGCTAAGGGAAAGGGAGTTACAGACTCGACTTTAGCACTAGACCCCCTAGACTCAGATTCAGACTCCGACTCTGACTCAGACTCGGACTCAGTATCCGACATGTCTCCCTCGCCGGTGGTCAGCTTGTAGATCCGTCCCTGGCTGTCGGTCCATTTGACGGTGTTGGCACCGACCTCGGTGATTAGCTTGGTTGGGTCGAACCGATTGCTGCGAAGGATCAAGTTGACCAAATTGTCCTTTGGAGCGGGGACGGCCTTGTCTTCTCCAAAAAGGAGCCCCAGCACGGGCTCGACATTATTTTCACCTTTCTCGGACTCGGCCTGGACGATGGTGAATATATCATCAGGGATGAAGTTGCATTCCCGAGCCGTTTTGGTCTCGGGATATGTGTTGGTGGGTTGGTAGAGTCCCACTTGGATCGCCCCAAACACGAGAGTGACGAAGTAGTCAGTTAACTTCGGGCTATAAGGGCCTATGTAAGTACCCTTAAGGATGTTGGTGGCCTTGTGAATACCGGCCCGGACCACATTTTCTGGGGTTATAGCATACCCCAACCCGAACTGTGATTCGCCATCATTTAGGACTTCGATGATCTTCCCAGCTGGAAGATATGGTCTCGAGGTAGCCCCCGGCAAATAGCCCAAATTTTGTAGCATCATGTCGATGCTAGTAGTGAAGTAGGGCCTGAATTGATATTCCTCCTCGATCATACCCACGAAGTCGAATCCTCGTGGTTCGGCCCGGCTTGTGGCATTACAGCTAGCCACGGTGATAGGAGTAGCTTCTAGCGTGATGATGCCATCTTGAAGTGGCATCTTGACTTTCCTATGTAGGGTAGAGGACACGGCCTTGACTGCATGGATCCAAGGCCTTCCTAGTAGTAGGTTAAAGGATGAGGTGACATCAATCACCTGAAACTCCAACTTCTTTTTCGATTATGCCCGTTATGATCTTCAGTTTGACGGCCTCGGCCACTGGTTTTGGGCTTCCGTCGAAAGCCTGGATAGTCTGTGCTGTCGGGAGGTAGTCACAATCAGTGATGCCAAGGGCCCTAGCAGTCCTTAGAGGTAGGACATTTACAGCAGATCCGTCGTCGATTAGGGTCATCGGGAGGTATTTGCCTCGACAGATGACTGTGATGTACATGGCCAGATTATGATTGGGCCCAAACGGTGGCAGATCAGCTTCAGAGAAGGTTATGAGCGGGCCTTCCTCCTTTGACATGCCTTCGAGAAAAGTCATAATAGTGGCTACCATTTCAGAAGGGGTAACCTGTGAGTCGACCTTGATTTCATCGAGAGCCTTAGTCAGTGCTTCCCGATGTGCTTGTGAGCTAACCAGTAGTTGCCATATAGTTAGATTAACTCGAACCCTCTTTAGTTGTTGGACCAAAGCCGTGTCAGTGCTCGATTCTTCGAGGGTAGATTCCGTCCTGGCAGGTTCAGTGACGGTTGTTGGAGTAGAACGCCCAGCTGCGGTGAGGTGGTTAGTGGCTAAAGCTTTGGACTTAGCCTTTCGGACCTCTTCAAGGGTAATGGGGACAGCTTGCTCCTTGGTCAAGTAAACATCATCCTCGTCATCGAACCATATCCCATCGATTTGTGGGATAAAAGGGGAAATGAGGTGAGAACAATCGATTACTTCTCCCGTGAATATTGCATGGGCGCTGAACGGATTTTCTTTGTTGCTCAGCTTGTCTCCGGGCAATAGGATTTTCCCGCTCTCGATAAGATCTTGGATCAGATGCTTTAGTCTCCAGCATTTTTCAGTATCATGTCCGTTACCTCGATGATACTGGCAGTAGGCCTGGGCGTTATAAGTTTTGGGCCTCTTCTCTACTGGAGGCTCTACAGTTGGGCCTATGGTTGGATCAGGCCCTTCGAAGATAGCCTTTGTAAGGCATAAGTATAGGTAGTCCCTATATCTGTGAATACCCGATTTGGTGTATTCTGTTTGGATGAGGTGTCGAGCAGATTTACCTCATCGAAAATGCTGCGGGCTGTAGCTGCAGGTGTGGGCTTGTTTGTAGATGAACTAGCCCCTTGATAACCTTTGGTAGAGACCTTAGTCAGGCTCTCTAGTCTAAAGTCATCCTCGATTCTCGTGCCCATTTCAGTAAGGACAACAAATTTTGGGATGATAGCGTACCGGAGGTGGACTCGGTAGGATGGGAGGAGGTTTTTTACGAAAGCCTCCACTAGGGCCTTCTCGCCGGGCTTGTCGACCAGCTTCACACTCTCGGCCCTCCACCTTTGCAGATATTTTGTGAACCCTTCTTTGGGCTCTTGGGCCATGACTTCCAGAGTACGCATGGTAGTTTGGATTTCAGTGTTATCGGCGTAGTTACGGGCAAATTCGGTCGCCACATCGTCCCAAGTTTTGTATTTCTTGGGGTTGAGCCTGTAAAACCAGGCCTTAGGATGCTTCTCCAGGGAGGAAGGGAATAAATGCTTGAACATAGTTGACTTCACCCCTTTGACCGCCATGAAGTCCTTGAAAGCCCGGATGTGGTCTACCGGATCTTCGGTACCCTCAAACATAGGAATTCCCATAAGGTTGAGGTTAGCAGGAAGCTCGTCATTCAAAGGTGAATAAGTACGAGCGTTTTCGGTGTGGATCGAGTTGTTCGTCGATAAGTGGACTTGCTTTTCGAGCCTACAAACAACACTGATCAATTCGGCTATGGGCCCAGTGGGCTCAGCTTTTTCAACTGGGGCCGTCTTTTCTACGACACTTAGGCGGGTGGCTAGCGTTGCTTGGCTAGCCTGAATAGTAGTCAGTTGAGTCTCGATCTTGGCCAGAGCATTTTTCAATTCGTCCATCTTGCATTGGTATCTGGTTTCGGGTGGCCTGTCTGTAAGAACACCACGTAATCAGAAACTAGCACAAAATCACGGAATAGAAAGTACATCCCGAACAAGACTAAAAAGGGAAATGACTCGGAAAAGACACCTAGACGGGTGACTTGTGAAATGTGGGCCTTCCTTAGGATTCGGCGGGTAGGCCTAGTCCTGTTCGAAGGAAGGTTCACGTGAGCCATCCCCATACTTATGGACTCGATTGTGTTGACGGGCCCTCCTTTGTAGGGGTTTGTCCTACGTAGGTGGGCCTTGCCTTAGTCTAATAAGGCGGACTGGGATAGGGAATAAACTCCTGATGTAAGATCGACAGAGTTTCGACGCTAAAGACCTTGACAACTTAAGACACGACTTGACAATGCTAAAAACGGGAAGTCCTAAGGAGAAGGAGGTTTTGAAAACTGGTTGTTTTTGAGAAAGGTCCGAGAAAACTCGGTTGAGGGCCCAATTTTCGAAAAAAACGAAAAGGGTATTGGGCCACGGGTTTTGAAAGTTCGAAAAACGTTTTTGAGTTTTGAATTGGGCAGCATACCGGCTAGAAAATAGGCTATTTTGAGTAAAATCATAAGTCCTAAATTCGGTATGTGTCCCGGGTTTTGAAATTGAATAGTTTGAAAAAGATGCAATCTTTGAAAAAAGATGGTTTTTGAAAATGACTCGGAAACCAAGTAGCACGCAGTCACACAAGCATTATAACGACGCCATGTATGCTTTACACTAAGTCTCGGTCGGTCTATAGAGGGTCTATACCAGTGTACATAGTCTAGACGTTGATCGGGACGGACTTCCTAAGTCGAGTTGATCTTAGAACATGCCGCGAAACCCACTCGAATCGACTATGGACACCTTTCGACATCTCCATATTGGAGTACATCAACGGTATAGTGGGACGTCGGTCGCGAGTACCGGCCCGGGAAAATATGGGTTATGCATGAACCGTAAAACTAAAATACGTATTATATTTGTCAAACGATTTCTATTCGAGTCTCACCCTGAGGATGCCGATGGTAAGTCACGCATCAGTTAATCCCCAGCAGAGTCGCCAAATTGTGGACATGACATAGGTCCACCCCGACGCGGCCACGCGCGGGTTTGGGTAGGCGAATGAATCTCCATATGAGAATGGATCGAATTGAAATTTAGGTTGAAGTGGAGTCGCCACCGAATTTTGTGGTTATTCGGAACCATTCGAGCCCACTCTATGTTGTAGTGGGCCGTATACAAAATACGGCCCATTTCCAATATCAGAGTTTATTGGGCTCGTCCCTTTGCATTTGATACCGATACCGACATTATCAGATATCGTGTATTGAATGACTCTCGTGCGCCAACGGTTTCAGGCATCCGGAAACTGAGGTTCTGAGTAAGGGGTAAGGGTACGTGTTGGGAAACCCACAAAGGACACCCAACCCCGCCCGCACTTAGCGTCCTCTACTAAGATCTCGAGTGACTTTCTAATACGCGCGTTAGTTGAACGGGAAAATGATAAGCAAAGATTATTTTCCCTAAGCATGTGAATGGAATTGAAAAAGGGTTTCTATGTCAATTTAATGCAACTAAAATTAACGTCAAAGTTGTATTTTAGCATGCGGGTTCATTTTTGTACAATAAAATAAACAAGAATTAAATTGACAAAAGAACAAACGGTTAGTAACAAGATGATGATAATAACGGTTTGCAAATTATTGAATAAAATTGAATGATGTAGCGAGATGATGCATGGTTTGAAAAGATAGTACTACACGTGATTAATTAGACACGTGTCGACCCAAGTCATAAAATACTATCGAGTTTAAAAAGAAGAATGTACGACTCACGGTATTGGTAGTGATGAGGTTACTCGGTCGAGTGGTCGATAGACTCGATCGAGTGGACCTCTAAAAGAGGTTTCTGCTTTGCGTTTTAGACCTCACTCGGCCGAGTTATTGGCCAACTCGGTCGAGTACGTCGCTACTCGATCGAGTCACTATGAGACTCGACCGAGTAGAGGTCGAAAGAGCATTCTGCTCGCTAAGTTGTGATGTCACTCGATCGAGTGGCACCTGTACGAACCAGGTTCGCCTGCAATTTTATATTGATTTTGAAATTGCTTTTGATTTTTGATAATTCGACGGTTTTACCGAATTGAGCATAAATATTGTATGACTTATGCTCGATTCGGGTTTTTTATGAATCATTGATTTTGTTGAACCGAATACAAATATTGTGGAATTTATACACGATTCCGAATTTGAATACTCATTGTATCCCATATTCGATTATTAAATCGATATGGAATACTAGAGTGAAAATATTAAATTGATTTTAGTCGTCTTAAATTAACTATCGCGATATGAGTAAATCGCGTTAATTAATTTATGTGACTAGATCGCTAGATTCGACATCCAATTATGGAATTGGTATCGAATCTAGTGGATCGACACCTTGCTTTGAATTAGAAAACTTGATTCCCTCGGCTTCTCCGACATCGAAATAAATCCCTAGAGATTGTGATGTCGGATCAGCGTCAACGGGTTTCGACCCTTATTAAATAGAATGCTTGTTTTTGAAAATTGATGTAAATATGAACCTTGAATAATGGCGAATGAAAATAAACAATTTATTGTTTAGGTTAAGTTGTTTCAATGATCAAATGATCGGGGTGATGGGATAAGCGATCGGCAACGCTGTGTGCAGTACACTTGTATATTCGGTTTTCCTTATCCCACCATCACTCACACTCGACACAAATCGACAAGTATTTTAATGTCTTATACTAATTATATTATCGATATTAAGACGCGATAAAGAAATAATAAAAAAAGAAAAGAACGAAGAGAAGGAAGAAGATGACGAGAGGAAGAGAAAGAAGGAAAGAAAGGGGTTTTGACACCCTCAACCTACATGTTCTTGTCTCGGATCGGACTCGTAGTCATGGCTTTAACACGGGAGCTTCGAGGTTTTATGGAGGTTGAGTTACGGTGGCTAGGGTTTCGAATTCCTAAAGCTAGGTTTAGGGTTTGAGGGTTGTATTGCTTAGGGTAGAATTAGGATTGTAAAGTTGTGTAAAAGGTTGATTAGGGTTGTGGAAAGATGTGTAATTGAGTGTGCATGGGGGGTTTATATAGGCTAAGCTAGGGTTCTCCGGGTAGGGTTACTCGACCGAGTAGGTGTCTGACTCGGTCGAGTGGCCCGATACGCCTGCAGTCGGGCCTGAATAAGGCCCACTCGATCGAGTGGGTGGGGCACTCGATCGAGTGGCCCAGCTGGTTTGCGCGGGTCCATTGCTTTGGACCGTGACTTGGGTTTTTTGATGGGTTTGTGTTTGACTTGGACTTTTGATGTTGTGAATGGCTGTTTTGTATGTCTCGGAAACGACTTGACCGGGGTTGACCCAATCGTTAAAAAGTCGGTTTTATTTCCGGTGTCGGTTTCGGCCCAAATTAGCCTTATTTGATTGGAAACGGCCCACTGGACCTAGATTTGAGGTTGATTTTGTAAGCGCGTTAGCCAGCAACTGATGGATTTGAGCCCGTATCCGAGCGTGTAGAAACACGTTAGCGTCCGAGCATCATCGGGTGTTTTTTCGAAACTGCCATAGACACCTGGCAGTCGAAATGCGGATGTCTACACTATGGTTTGACGAAATTGAAATGTTTTTAGCGAATAAAAATAACGAAGAAGAAAAGGAACACACACAAAGTTTTGGTGATGTGGGAAAAACCGCGGGGGGGGGGGGGGGGGGGGGGGGGAGTCCCACCAAAATTATACTATGGACTAGAAGAGACGAAGTGGAGAATACAAATACAAGCGATTTTACTCTAATTCTGGTTTTGACTGATTGTGGGTATGTGAGCTTGGAATGGGTGTTATTGGATGATCCCTCTTCCTTCCCCTGTCTTGCCTTTTATACCGCTTCCAACCGTTGCCTCTCCCCCCTAGAATCTTGACCTTTAAGTCCTCTTAATTGCCTGAGATTTCCTCCTCTTAACTCTCCCCTAACCGTTACCTTCTTCCCCTTGATTCCCTCCTGGTCAGCAGGAGGGTTTCCTGATTTGTAGGGGAGGTTGGTGTCTCTTTTTCTCTTGGTGTGGGCTGGATTTCATCCTTCATGTGTTGGGCCTTCTTGAAATAAGTGGCCCACTATCTTACTTCATGTTTTACTTGACCTATTGTTGTGTATAGTCTCAGATTTGTTTGACTTGGCGTCTTCTGAGTATTTGACTTTCGTCTTTTAGTCTTTGACTTTGACTTTTTTATCTGCGAATTTTGACTCTCTTATTGTTGACTTTTGACCTCTGACTTTTTGACTGTCCACTCGTGTTTTGCCACGTGGTATTCCTGGAGCGCAAATTTTTGGCCCAAACAATTGGGAACAACTCATATTAAAGGAATGACTACTGTTCGTAGGGATGGAATTGAAGTTTCCAAGAGATGTAGATGTTATTTGACGAACAATATGCATGCTAGAAGATTATTGAACATCTTTGAACTTGTATCTGAAGAAAATGAACATTTGAAGATTATTGAATCTATGGAAGAGGAAGATTACAGATCACATTTTTCATTAAAAGATTATTTAAAAGGATGTAGATTAAGTAAAATGCTATATAGCCAAGAAGAAATTTTCATGATTGAATGATTTATTCTATCGAGTGATTAATTAGCTAACCATTTGTATATTTTGCGATTTTCATTTATATTGTTTTAGGAATGTCTAATTATGGTTGTGGTAGGAACTCCCGTTTATTCAGAAAGTAACTTATATACACCTGTTTACCAACTTATATGCATTCCTTATGTTTAGTACAAAGTAACTTATGTATAACAAAACATACAAATTAATAAAAAAATCAAGATAATATAGTGCTTTGAGTAAATCTGGCACGTGTCAAACATGCAGTGCTTTGATTACTGTACAAATTTTCAAATGTTCACAACAGATATTAACTTATGTACATCAAAATAGACAGTGTTTTGATAATGTACAAATTTTTACATGTGCGAAAGATATCGACGTATGTACGTAAAAATAGACATTATTTTATATATGAATAAACTTTGAGTATTTGTGCAACAAATAGTAATTTATGTACAACAAAACAGACTGTTCTTTAAATATGTAAAAATATCGACATGTGCAACAAATATCAACTTATATACATCAATACAGACACTGTTTTAACTTATAGTGATTGAATTATGTTTCTTGCTGAATTACGTTATTAACTGTTGATGAACAAATTCGCACTACGTAATGTATATATGTAAATATCACATGTACATAATAATATATATAGGTCACTAGGTGATGTACATATTTAAATAACTGTGCTTAATACATCTGAGAATATCATTGTACATATTTCTATAAAAGTTGAACATAACCCATCTAAAGTAATACTCCGTACCTTTTAAATTTTTGACTAGAAAGGACATATTACAGTGGTTCATTGTACATATTTCTATATTACTTACACATAACCCTTTCAGCATCCAAAACAAAGACGAAAGATTTACAACTGAACTAATGTAATATGTCTGTAACGGTATCACATAACCCTTCCCAAATGTTCCAGAGAGTTTAGCTTCCTCCTTTATCCTCTGGTTTAAGATCTCTGGTTTTCATGCCGCACTGAAGCGCGAAACAACATTTGATGTGACTTTTGAGATTAATCTGGATGGCATTTTAAGTGTTTCCAAGGAAGAGGTTGAGAAGATGAGGGACGATGCTGAAAAATACAAAGCTCAAGACAAGGAGCAGAGACAGCTGGTGGAAGCTATGAACGCTCTAGAGACTCCTGAAATATTGTCCAGCTTCGACATCGTGTTAACGGGTTTGGATCACTTGCACCGATCGAAAACTTCTTCTTTCTAATGTCTTCGATGTGCAATCTTGCTTCCTTCTCCGTGCCCATTTTCTTTGAAGGTATGGTACTATGAGAGAAGCTATGGTACTATTCCAAACTTGCACCAATACATCTGAGGTACTAAAGACGAATCAACTGAAGATTTTTTTTTGAATAGTGTATGATGAAATAACTCCATGAACATCTTTATTTCTCATTCAATTAAATAATAAATACTTTGATTCGCTTATGATAATATTTTGATAGTTGTAGGGTTGTAGTAGGGGACGGAAGGATTATGGATGTGTTTGCGTGTGTGTGGATGTGTTTTTCTGGGGAAGGTATTTTTTGGGGAGTTGGTATTAAATGCTCCACGCGTTAAAAGCATCATTTCCCATGTACATTGTATACTGTATCTTCACTGTACATTATTACAGTGTTTGAATCATTTTAAATCAATTGTATATATCAACTTATGTTCAGTACAAAATAACTTATGTATCGACTATGTACAAATTGTGAACGTGTACAACAGATATCAACTATGTAAAAAAAGGAACTGTTTTAACTATGTAAAAATATCGATATTTACAACATATGTTAACTTATGTAAAAATATCAGACACTACTTTAAATATGTTAACAGACACTACCTTTACTATGTAAAAATATCAATATGTACAACATATGTTAACTTATGTACATAAAAAAAGACACAAATTTAGTTTTCAAAAAAAAAAAAAAAAGACACAAATTTAAATATGTAAAAATATCAACATGTACAACAAATATTAACTTATGTACATCAAAATAAACAGTGCTTTGAATCACATCGAAACAGACACTGTTTAAACTATGTAAAAATATCGACATGAACAACAGATGTTATGTTATGTACATTAAAACAGACATTGCTTTGACAATGTATAAATTTGAACATGTGGAGCAAATATTATGTTATATACACCAAAACAGACACTGTTTTAACTATGAAAAAATATCGACATGTACAACAGATGTTAACTTATGTACATCAAAACAGTTACTACTTTAAATATGTAAAAAAAAATAGACAAATACAACAGATACTATGTTACGTACGTCAAAAAAGACCCTGTTTAAACTATGTAAAAATATTGACATGTACAACAAATGTTAACTTATGTACATCAAAAAAGACATTGTTTTGATAATGTACAAATTGTGAACATGTGCAACAGATATCAACTTAGTTTGAAAAATTAGTTTGAGACGTTGAACTAGTTGAATGTTTAGGAACCTGAACCTAAGATCGAAAACCTGGTAAAGGTAGACTTACAAGTAAGTGATTAGGATAATCTGGTAAGTTGTGAGAGCCCATCAGAATCTGTGATTGATTGATTGATTGACATAAGATCCGAAAGGCCGTGTCTTTGCCTTAAATAACTGTGATTGATTGATTTATTTATTAACTTTACCCAATTTAATTGCATAGTGAACCGGAAGATCCTAGATCCTTTTAATATTGTTAGAACCTCTTCATTTACATTATTTCAATAGTTTAGAAAAACAATTCAAACAAACCGGAATTTAAATAATTTAGAATTGATTATTAGATAATTAGCGATTTTCATCTGTCTCTCTGTGCATTTGACCTTTACTTATTGCTAGCTACCTGTTAGTTGTTCGTTAGGATTACTTTGATTAAGGTGATACGACTTTAGCCTTATCAACATGTCCCATTTACCTTAGGCTTAACCGGGAGGGTCTGCCTTACCTAGCCTGGGGTCGGCTGGGTAAGGCATTCCGGGGTCAGGAAGCATAGGACATCCTCTTTCCCCCTGAGGGGGGCTTGAGAGGTCTCGGCTCAGCTGGCCGAGAGCTGGGCTTTAGATCCTGGACTTGGCAGGAAACATGTGGGACTTTTTGGGAATGCCCCTGAGGGCTGACCGGTCGGGTCCGACCGGCTATCCACCAGCGGACTATCTCATGGTTTGGACTTTTATCAGGACCGGGTCGGACCCGGGCTTAGCTGGTGGGTTGTCCGGGATGGGAAACTAACCCCATCAATATATATTTAAGCTGGTTCTTTTCAAACTTGACGCTCTCTCTTAAATTTCTCAAAGACTCTACAATGGAAAAATCGAAACAATTGGCAGTACCATCCAAGCGTAAAAACCATCAAACGCTGTTACGGTGCCTAGGTAAAACTTAAAATCTTTTTTTTTTTTTTAGAAAACAACTTTAGAAGCTGCTTGTTACTACCATGTGTGGACCCAAAGAAATAAAGGGAGAATCGAAGAAGCTGTGATCCGACCTGAACTAATAGCGAAGCAGATTATAGCTGAAGTAAGAGGTCGAGTGAAGATCAAGACACACAGTGACCTTACAAATGACGACATTGTTTGGCTGAGTGTAAACTCACAATATTTCCCTTATTGAGTGCTGAGTGTAAATCGTGAGGAATCTCGACATAGAAGGTTATACAAGATTAAAAATTTGGCATTTGAATATTGATTGGAGCTTGATTTTTGAAATTCTTTTACTCTTCACCTTTTGCTTTAGAATTTGTTTCTTTAGCCTAGTGGCATTCGCTTGTTAGAGTATTAGATTTGGGTTGATGCATGTTGATGAAGTTAGATCTAAGCCATTGTTTAAGTCTTGTCCATATTCTTTGATGATTGCTTTCCTTAAGGACAAGCAAAGGTTTGGTTTGAGGGCATTTGATGAACTCATTTCGTATATAGATTTAATCCCAACTTTTCCTTTATTTTGGTTCATTTTATGTATCCTAGGAGTCGTTTTTCTAGCTTTTCATTCTTCTTTATTATGTCGGGCATTTTGTTTACGTTTTATATGGAACGAAACAAATAAAGACGATGGAGCTATATTTTGGGCAATAACGAGAGTCGAGCCATGAAATCTATAAGAAAGAAGTGATAAAAGTTAAAAGATACTAAGTGAATACTTAGAAGGATGTGAGTAAAGAAACATTAAGAAACGACAAAGAAATAAGTTGGAAAGGTCAAACAAATGCAAATCGAGAAGAAAGAACGATCGCGAAAACAAGGGTCAATTTCAAACGTGAATACCTTGAGTTCTACAACTTTGATTGAGCTGATTTTTATGGAGTTGGAAAGCTATGTCCCTTATCTTTCCAACGGTATATCACACGTCCAAATACGACGAGTAACGAAGAAACAGCAAACATTTCAAATTCGTTGCGCAGCACAGAGAAACCCGAACCGGTCGGGACGAACCCAAACCGATCGGGACAACCTTGAACCGGTCGGGACAACCCCGAACCGACCGGTTTGAGGCTCTTTTCCCGGGATTTCTATTTTTTTAGACTTTGTAACTTACCATAACTCTTATCTACGTAATATTCTTTAGCTAGTTAGTTTTTTCTTATTATTTAGGAAAGGAGAAGATGTTAGACTCCTTATTATTAGTATATACCCTCCTTCGGGTTAGATTTATTGACACATTCATATTCAGTAGTTTAGTTTAGACTTTTTATTAGTATCATAATTCTTCTAGTTTGTAGCCATACTTTTAGATCGTTAATCTTTCAGTTCTACGTAATTGGTACTTTTTCTTATTCTCTTATTTTCTTATTGTTCTTTATTATGCTTATTTCTTTTGATGTTTTATCTTTTCTTATGAGTAGCTAATTTATTCTTCTGGGGTTGAAGGGGATCTATGTTAATTGAATTGGAGATGTTGGTTTAATTAATTGTTTGATTGATCATTCATATGTTATTGCCTTACTACATGTCTTGTATCGATGTTTGATTAGTTTGATACGTTGAACTAGTTGAATGTTTAGGAACCCGAACCTAAGTTCGAAAGCCTGGTAAAGGTAGACTTACAAGTAAGTGGGTAGGATAATCTGGTAAGTTGCGAGAGCCCGTCAGAATCTGTGATTGATTGATTGACATAAGATCCGAAAGGCCGTGTCTTTGCCCTAAATAACTGTGATTGATTGATTTATTAACTTTACCCAATTTAATTGCATAGTGAACCGGAAGACCCTAGATCCTTTTAATATTGTTAGAACCTCTTCATTTACATTATTTCAATAGTTTAGAAAAACAATTCAAACAAACCGAAATTTAAATAATTTTGAATCGATTATTAGATAATTAGTGATTTTCATCTGTCTCTCTGTGCATTCGACCCTTACTTACTGCTAGCTACCTGTTAGTTGTTTGTTAGGATTACTTTGATTAAGGTGATACGACTTTAGCCTTATCAACAAGCCCCATTTACCTTAGGCTTAACTGGGAGGGTCTGCCTTACCCAGCCTGAGGTCGGCTGGGTAAGGAGTTCCGGGGTCAGGAAGCATAGGACATCCACTTTCCCCCTGAGGGGGGCTTGAGAGATCTCGGCTCAGCTGGCCGAGGGCTGGGCTTCAGATCCTGGACTTGGCAGGAAACATGTGGGACTTTTTGGGAATGCCCCTGAGACCTGACCGGTCGGGTCCGACCGACTATCCACCAGCGGACTATCTCAGGGTTTGGACTTTTATCAGGTCCGGGTAGGACCCGGGCTTAGCTGGTGGGTTGTCCGTGATGGGAAACTGACCCCATCAATATATATTTAAGGTGTGTGTGTGTGTGTGTGTGTGTTTGTGTGTGTGTGTGTGTATTGATTGGTTAATTTGAAAGAAACTTATTCAAGGTATAAAGTTTGAAAATTTATGTTATTTAAGGTATAAAATATCAATTTAGACTTATTTTTATAATCATATGAGACATTTTATTTCAATGTAAAAAATGATTAGACATAGTTTAAGTACTTCCTTCCTCCTTTCCTCTCATCCATTCAATTCTTCTTTATATAGGTCCGTCATTTCTTCTCACAAAAATGGCCCCCACGTAAAGAATTGATTGAGTAGGAGGGGTATAACTTTTTTTACTCTATATAAAATTTTTTCAATATAAATAAGTCAATTAACCCATTTTTAACTAATTACTACTATTAATTTCAAATATTGGTCAATTTTGGTAAATAGCGGATTGATATTAGCAGAACCACACTTAGAAAGCAGGTTTGACTAGCAGAATCTATTGACAATTTTGACTAGCAGACTTAATTAGAAGAATATTTTAAGTAGTGTTTTGTAATTAGCAGTTTTAAATTAGCGGATTGTTTGCTTTGTGATAAGGCTGAAGTCGTATCACCTATATCAAAATAATCCTAACGAACAACTAACAGGTAGCTAGTAGTAAGTAAGGGTCGAATCCACAGAGAGACGGACGATTACCGCTAATTATCTATAAGTCGATTCTAAACTATTCTTATTCCGGTTTGTTTGATTTGGATTTCATCTAAACTAATGCAATGATGTAAACTAATCGAGGTTCTAACAATATTAAAAGGATCTTGGGTCTTACGGTTCACTATGTAATTAAATTGGATAAAGTTAAATAATCATTCAATCAATCAATCACAGTTACTTAGGGCAAAGACACGGCCTTTCGGATCTTATGTCAACCTTAGGATAGATTTTGACGGGCTTTCGCAACTTACCAAATTATCCTACCCACTTACTTGTAAGTCTACCCTTACTAGGCTTTCGATCTTAGGTTCGGGTTCCTAAACATTTAACTAGTTCAACGTCTCAAACTAATCAAACAATGATACAAAACAAGTAGTAAGGCAATAACATATGAATGATCAATCAAGCAATTAATTAAACTAACATCCCCAATTCAATTAACATAGATCCCCTTCAACCCTAGAAGAATAAATTAGCTAATCATATTAAAGGTTAAAACAATAAAAGATTTAAACACAATATAAATCAATATGAAAATAATTAAGAGAAAAGAGAAAATACCAATTACGTAGAACCGAAAAATTAACGATCTAAAAGTATAATAACAAACTAGAAGAATTCTACTGCTAATAAAAAGTCTAAACTAAACTAAGAATATGAAAGTGTAATTAAATCTAAACTAATGAATATGAAAGTGAGAAAGTGTTCTTAAATCTAACCCTAAGGAGGGTATATATACTAACAATGATTAGGAGTGTCATTACTCCTACTTTCTTAAAACTAATTAGGAAAGAATATCCCGTAAAATAGGAGTTATGGTAAGTGAAGGAGTCCAAAACAGAAATCCCACAAAACAGCCTCAAACCGGTCGGTTTGGGTCTGAACCGACCGGTTCAAGGTTGTCCCGACCGGTTCGGGTTTCTCTACACTGCGCAATGATTTTGAAACGCTTTCTGTTTCTTTGTTACTTATCGGATTTGGACGTGTGATATACCGTTGGAAAGCTGAATTCATGAAATAGACGGATCTTAGAAGGATGAATTCATTTAATACAATCTTTTTTATCATTTAATAATAAAATAATTTTAAAAACTGAATTTAATATTTTTAAAATATAAAAATTATTATTAAAGAGTATAATTATAGACACCCACATTTGGCTGCCAGGTGCCTATAGCAGTTTTCGACAAACACCCGATGATGATCGGACGCAAACGTGCTTCAATATACTCGAAAATGGGCTCAAAATCAATGGCATTTGTCTTGGGCTTTTTACGGAGTACATATCTCACAAAACTAACCTCAAAATCAGGCCCAGTGGTTCGTTTCGAGTGAAATAAGACTAATTTGGGTCGAATCCGACACCAGGGGCAAAACCGTCTTTTAGCGACCGAGTCAAAACCCGGTCAAAGATATTTTCAAAACATGTGAGTCAGCCATGTCACCCCACGTGACTGATTCGAGCTCAAACACTACAAAAAATCAGCCACACAAAATATTAAACAAATCCGTTTAAGGATAGAATTCGATCTCAAGTAGGAATTCTATCCGAATACCGAATCAAAAACTCGACCGAGCATCAAATACTCGGCCGAGCAGCCTATTTTCAGCCGAGTTCCTTGCTTCTTCACCAAGTAAACGGAATTCTCATTCTTCTCAGCCTCTTACGTTTCCTATTGGTGGTAGGGATTTGTCACGTCCCTAACCGTCAATAAAACAACCGGCTAGCCTAGTGGGTAGCTAGGGTAAGTCGGGATCGTATCCACGAGGACGGTAGGGTAAAGTTTAGACTATGTTGGCCTAAAAACGAGACTAGATTACCAAACAAACACAAAGAAGATGAAAATTGACAAACTATTGATGGATGGAGAAGAGGAAGGTAGCTAACAAAGAGCTAGGCTAAAACAATACTAAACAATGCTAATAATCGAACTAACAAGACAACTAGAGAATTGAAGTCTAACTAAAGAGGTGAACTCAAATATGGAAAGGAGGTGAGCTAGGTTGGGTTCATAGGAGTAGAAGGGTAATTGGGGCGATCAAGGGTATAGGTGTCTCCTAATTGCTAGAGTCGGTCCGGGCTCTCGCAACTTAGACCGATGTCAAGGTGGGTCCGGGCTCTCGCAACTTAGACCCTAGTCGGCACTCTCGTGACTATGACTATTCTCGACATGACCACATAATAGACAAACAATGGAAAGATGATCACAAGTATGGGGAGCATGGCCACTACTACACACACAAGCATATCAACAAACACATGGAGTGCCCACAATGTGACTAACAACAAAGACTCACCCTTTTCCCTTAATCAACCCTAATCATCCATAATCTACCCCTAATCCCCCTACTAACCCCACAAAGAAACTACTCACTCATAGTTAAGAGAAAACCAACATTCACAAAAGAAACTAGAACAAGCATCCAAACATTCATCATAAACAAACAATAACAATAACAATATGTAAAAGATGAATCTTGATTGAATAACAAAGAACAAGAGTAAAGAAAGATTATACCAACACAATGGAGATGAAAAGATGCAATCTTGTATAAATAAGAACCCAAATAGAATCCCAAGGTTGTCAATCTTGTAATAATCTTCAAGAACTTCTTAATACAAGAACTAATTACAAAGATTAACTAATAATTAAAGGAAGATTAAAGCTAATATGAGAACGCTAATATAGCGTTTTTAAAGTCTAATGGAGGCTTAAATTAGTCTAGGGTATGATAAGATGTCTTAACATTACAAGGGGGAAGTATATATATGGGTACAAGAATGAAGGAGAAGAAAGAAAAGAGCCCGTGTTGCCCCTGTAGCGTCCCGACCGGGAAGGGATCATCCTGACCGGGACGGCCCTGTCATCCCGACCGGGACGGGTTGGTCCCGACCTGGATGGGCTCACAGTGGCCTTCTTCAAAGCGCACCTCATCTCGAACGGGATGAGGCCATCCCGAACGGGATGGGTCTTGTAGGCCTCCCTTAAGAGCTCTTTGGTCCCTCCTTGCCTCTCATGGGTTTCTCATCGATTCTCGGGACTCGGGATCGGGTCTCGGAGGCTCGGGATTGGGTCCCAAGGTCTCGGGGTCGATTCCAAGGCATCGAGTCATCGTTCCTTTACTCCGTTGGCTCCAAAATGTGTATGTATAGAGTCGAAATCGCTCCAACTCTTCCAAATCGGTCTCGGGAACCTGAAACGAACTAAAGGAAGCATAAGAAGCCCATAAATCGCTCCCAAGGAGCGATTCCACAAGGAAATGGGACCAAAACATAGTGAAAAAGGCACTACAAACTACACTTATCAACTCCCCCACACTTAACCCTTACTCGCCCTCGAGTAAGCACAAACTAAGTACTAAACTAACCGAGTGGGTATTAGCGCACCCAACGCCCTTTCAACTCACGCGAGTGCACTTAGAGGAAAGGTGCACTCCGCAAGGCAAGTGGGGTCTTGCGACAAAACCGCGGATGCAACCGGACACAAAACACACAAACAAACAAACACACAAACAAACACTTAGACGGTTGCACCCAAAACAAAAGAAATACCGCTTCCCTCTAAAAGCGGTGAATGAAACACCGGTTTAGGACTCGAGGTAAGTGACAACGTTCCCAAGCTAGCAATACAAATCAAGGTGAACTAAACCCTAATAGTATGACGGTAAAAGCAACAAAAACGTTGGTAACTTACCTAGGTCCTCTTAACTTTCTAAAAACGTACCACGGGACGATCGGCGGAGTGGAAAAGTGAAGAACCACAATGTTAGTTGACACTGTAGGTAAGTGAGACCCCTCCCCCTTTAGCGTGAGCCAAGACGGTCGTCCCGTGTCCAAAACCGCCTAACTAGTCCAAGTAAAAAGGTGGAAAACATGCAAAATGAGGGAAGACCGACTAATGCTGCTATCATCCTTCCTCGGGACTCGGTCCTTTGGTAGGCTCTTCACGGCAAAAGTCGGAAAAAGGCTTATTTTTAGAGGTAGGGGTTATTTTTGTGAATCGGGTTTTCTTTTGCATTTTCTCTTTTCTTTTGCATTTTTGCTTTGTTTTGCCATGCCATTCTTTTTCTTCTTTTCTATTTTCTTTTTGGCTTTTGTGCCTTTTCTTTTTCTTCATTTCATTTCTTTCTTTCATTTTTCTTTCCTTTCTCTTCTTTGCCCTTTTTGGCAAGATTTGGCTTTTTGGCATTTTCATTGTATAA
Source organism: Agrostemma githago (assembly GCA_958450325.1). Lineage (NCBI taxonomy): Eukaryota > Viridiplantae > Streptophyta > Magnoliopsida > Caryophyllales > Caryophyllaceae > Agrostemma > Agrostemma githago. The sequence goes on along the minus strand of OY288250.1, from coordinate 29,289,661 downwards.
CAAGAAAGGTAGAAATCAACAATTTGCAATTTATTATGTGGAGATGTGTAGGAGGTAGGTGAATGGGTAAGTCGGGACGGGCTCTTCCCTTCAAACCCACAAAAAGTGGAGAACTTGGACTAATCAAAACAATTCTAAACACGGTCATCTAGGGGACGAGACTCAGTAACCAAGGCCTTTTCACACCGTGGGTGGTCATAATGGTCAAAATGCAAATCCCGTAGTAAATCCCTAGTAAGCTAGGTGGACTCAAGGTAAAGGACCAACGAAATCATTGATTTAGGGTCATTCTACTAGATTAAAGTCCAAGACTCGATTTACACTACTAGGAAGGGAAAGTACACACTCACACACTAGCCTCTAAACCGGGTTTTCGAAAACCATTTACACAAGACACAACTACACAACACATTACAAGGACTCAACGAGAATGAAAGGAAAAGAAACAAAATAAAACAAAATAAAACAAAACAAGACAAAACGAACACATAAACAAAGCACACACCACCCCAAAATTCCAAACAAGTCATCAAATCCACCACAAGTATGTACAAGCTCCACCCGAGCACACCTCAACACAACCTTCTCCAAGCATCACAAGGAATAAAGAGGGAAAGAGGGTTAGAAGATGTTACCGGATGTCTTCAAAGCTTTCCAAACAACGGTGATTAAGCAACCTATAAGGAAAAGGGAGGCAAAACACACACAATACAAAACAAATATACGACACAACGACACAAAAGAAAAAGACACAAAAAGAAAATCTTTTTGATTTTTGTGAAAAAAATTCAAATTTTTAGGGTTTTCAAGATTTTTCGAAGAAACTACGGAAATAAAACTAACTACGATAGAATATCGCTCCCCCAAACTTAAACCGAGCAATGTCCTCATGCTCGATCGTAGTGTGCGGAGAGACAAAGGAAAGAAAAAGAAACTACGAAAATAAAGCTAAAAATCAAAAAGAAAAGATGGAGAAGAGATATGGAAGGGGGAAGAAAAAAAAAAAGAAACAAAAGGAAATGGGAGGGGAGGGCTAGGTGTAATCAAGTCACTAGCCCGGATTCCGCCTAAATCCCACTAATTCCTAAAAAGTGGTGAAAATCTAGTATATTGGATTTTTCGATTGACTCTCGACGCAATCACGTCGTCGAGAGTCGGGAGCAATTATACTATGGCCTCGAAGGCCACTAAGACCCCATGACTTAAGGGAAGGGGGAAAACAATGAAAAACAAGCGATAAAAAGACGGAAAAGTAAGGATAGTTACCCAAACCGAGCGGCTAGTAACTCACTTGCTCCATCGTCTCAATGATCATTAGAGGCTCGTCGCTTATCTTCTCGGTTGCCATCTCGCTTCACACTCAAGAAGAACTCACGGTAGAGGTAGTAATGGTAAGGGGTGGGATTTGATGCGAGAGTCGGTGTAAAGTGGATAGGAAATGGAGTGAGGGCATGTCAATGAAATAAATGAGGCATATGATAAAGCTAGGATAGCTAGGGAGGTTGGGAGGGGGCATAAAATGGTTGGGTGGAGTCAATTGTCGAAGAAGAAACACAAAGGGGGAGTAGAGGACCATCCCGGTCGGGATGATTGGTCCCGGTCGGGTTACCTCACTCGTCCAGGTCGGGACGCCCTCATCTCGGTCGGGACGGACCCACAGCATGCTCGAAATTTGGTACACCCATCCCGATCGGGACGGCACCCTTCCCGGTCGGGATGCCTCACTCTTCCCGGTCGGGACGCCTCATCCCGGTCGGGATGGGCCTTCTTCTACCTCCACAATCCCAAAAGCTTGTTCCAAGCTTCAAAAACCCGATCCTCGTGCTTACAATCCAAGCTCTATCATAGCCATTCTTTTCTAGGAAGCATTCTCACTTCATACCTATCAAACAAACTCAAACTCAACATCAAACTCTCTCCCTCACATAACTCATCGATAAGCCAAAATTGCAAGAATTTACCAAAAATCCAAGAGAAATACAATGAAAAGATTTTTACAATGAGACGGTTCTTGTGGAACTCCGTCAAACCAAGGATGGTGCTCTCTTCGTTCTTTTTCAACAACCATGACCAATTCCATCTCCATCAAGGGCACGTAAGAACAAGTCGAAGGCTCTAGCAAAGTCTTCAATCAAGCTCGAGATATAACCGACCACATACCAAGGCTCTTCATGGCCTTGCCTTGACGTTCCCGGGGCATCCCGATCTTCCAAGTTCAACGGCTTGAACTTGTACTTTTGGTCTTTGGGGATATACCCAAACGTCCACCGGTCTTCATGTGGCTCTAAGGGAGGCTCATCCTTCTCCATGCTTTTCAACTTGTCATCGAGCCCATGATATGGGCACTCATCTTCCTCCAAATCGGAGTCATCATCCTCAAGTACATAAGATTACTTCTTCAAGCTTTGTCCCGGTTCACCCCCTAGATCGATGTCTTTCTTGGCTTGGACCATATTGCATGATTCATCCTGAGTAGGCGGAGTGTTGCGTTGGAGGTCGAACACCATCTTTTCATCGCCTAACTCAAATATGATCCTACCGTTCTTCACATCGATCATGGCACCCGCGGTGTGTAGAAATGGGCGCCCAAGGATAATGGGAGTGTTGGCATCCTCCGGCATGTCAAGCACAATGAAGTCGACCGGAATGAAGAATTTCCCGACTCGTACCGGTACATCCTCTAGCATTCCCAATGGTCGGTTAAGAGATTTATCGGCCATTTGGAGTGTAATGGACGTACATTTCAACTCCTTCATCCCGAGTCGGCAACAAATAGAGTAGGGAATGATGCTCACACTCGCGCCCAAGTCACATAATGCATTCTTGATCATGAAATTGCCTATGGTGCAAGGGATCGAGAAACTACCCGGATCCTTCAACTTCGGAAGCGTGGAACCTTGAATAAGCTCGCTCACCACCCTCGTGAACGCTACCGTCTCTTCCTTGTCGATGGACCTCTTCCTAGCTAGGATTTCCCACATGAATTTTCCATATGCCGGGATTTGGGTAAGTAACTCGGTGAATGGGACACTAACATCCAATTGCTTCACAATGTTAAGGAACTTGTCATATTGAGTATCTACCTTAGTCTTCATTTGCCTTGATGGGAAAGGCAATTTGATTTGGTATTTATTTTGCTCAATCGGGGAAGACTCCTCAAATAACACTTTCCTTTTTCCCTTGTCTTTCTCTTGAAGTGGGGGAGGGTTGTCTTCTTGGGGTTTCTCGACTTCCCATAAGACTTGCTCCTCCATTGGATTATCAAAACTTGATTCTTCTTGATTTGGAGACACAACTTCCTTCATTGCTTTTTGCTCACTAGGAAACACGGGAGGATTATAGGTGGCACCACTCCTTAAGGTGATGGCATTGACATGCTCAAAATTCGGAGTTACACCTTGAGGAGGTAATTGCCCTCTTTGCCTTGAAGAACTTCCCGATGCAAGTTGTGATACTTGATTCTCAATCATCTTCATGTGAGTTTTCATTTCCTTGTTATCCATTAGAATTTGAGCAATGATTCCTTGTTGTGACATTTGTGCCTCCAATTGACTCTTTTGCATTTCTTGAGTATTCCTTTGCATATCCATCATTTGCTTTTGTATGTCGAAATCCCGTGTTGGGGATGATGAATTATGTGGAGTATCGGTGAGGGCTAACGGAGTACCATAGTCATGAATAGGAGACCGGCTCCTAGGCTTGCTTTGTTGTTGTTGATTTTGAGTTGCTTGTTGACGGTTCCCTTGAGAATTACCTTGATTGTGATTTTGATAGCCTTGGTTGTGGTTTTGGTTTCCTTGGAAATTTTGGTTTCCTTGGAAACCACCATGATTGAAGTTCCCTTGTTGGAACCCTTGATTGTTGTTGTGAAAGGTACCTTGGGTATTTTCCTTGAAGTTGTTGAAGGGTCTTGGGTTACCCACATAACCTTGATAACCTTGAGTGTTGTCCCTTAAGGGAGGTGGAACATAGGGACGATGTTGTTGTTGATGTTGAAAGGCTTGTTGTTGAGGGACTTGATTGGAAGCTTGGTATTGATTAGGGTAGGAGGCTCCTTGCTTGAACGCTTGAAAGGCGTTCACTTGCTCAATACTTCCTCTAAAATTCATAGGATCATGACCAACGATTCCACAAGTATCACACATCCCAAAATAAGGCAAAGGAGGTGCAAACTACAAAGCATTCACTTCTTGAATCGGTTGATGGTGGGAGGAACTAGTGCCTTGGACTTGGTTGAGGTGGCTTTGGAGCTTCTTGTCAATAGTCTCCATGTGTGTTTTTAATTGAGCTCCAAGGTCAATGCTTAACTTAGTGATAGCATCAACCTCATGCATGCCTCCTCGATGTGTCTTCCTAGGCCTAGAGTATTGCGAATTATGCATCGCCATCTCTTCGATTCTCGCCCAAGTTTGGTCGTCATCGACCTCGGTGAACCTACCATTGGAACCCATATTAAGTATAGCTCTCGAGTCCTCATAAAGACCGTTCCAAAATTGTTGCACCAAGAACCATTGTGAGAGTCCATGATGACGGCACGACCTAACCAAAGATTTAAACCTCTCCCAAGCTTCATAAAGGCTCTCTTCATCCCTTTGTTGAAAACCGGTGATGGAGGCCCTAAGTAAATTGGTCTTTTCCGGAGGGTAAAATTTTTGGTAGAACGCCAAGGCAAGATTTTTCCAAGTGTCGATACCCATGGTTGCCCTATCGAGACTCTTGATCCATTGCTTCGCTTTTCCAATAAGAGAGAACGGGAAAAGTATCCAACGAATTTGATCTTGAGTAACCCCGGTTTGAGATATAGCGTCACAATAATCGGAGAAGGTCTCCATGTGTTGGTGCGGGTCTTCGGTGGGCAAACCACTAAATGGGCTCCTCTCCACAAGTTGGATAAATTGAGTCTTTGCCACAAAATTCCCGGTGTAGGCTTCCGGTAATGCACTCGGTCCCGGCAAGACATCTTCCGTGAAAGTGGAGTGAGATGAGAACTTCGGCATTCTTGGATATAAGGGAGAAGATGGTGGTGTAGACGGTGTTGATGTAGATGAAGAGGGGGAACTAGGAGAAGAATGGATAGATGAACCAAAGGGATTTATGAAGATCCCTTCGGCCGTCTCTCGAGGTGACTCGCTAAAGTCGGCTCCTTGAGCTTGCCCTTGATGAGTATTGCTTGCACTTGGTTGAGAGATCCTAACCCGGTTAATCGTCCATTGGCGAAAGGCTCGAAAGAGTCTCTCCGGCTCTTGATTAAAGAGATAGAAGTCGCCTCCCCTCCTAGGCATACACTACACACTAGAACAAACGATAGAACACCCAGTGCTTTATGGGCACTAAGCAACGACAATAAACAAGCACAACTAGAGACAAAGAGAAAAGAAAGCTAAGAAAAGAAGAGAAACTAGAAAATATTCACAAGAGAAGATGGAAGAGCACAAAGAAGGGTAACCAAGTCTACAAATAAGCAAACTAAGTCTAAACAATGCACCGTCCCCGGCAACGGCGCCAAATTGGTGGTAGAGATTTATCACGTCCGTAACCGTCAATAAAACAACCGGCTAGCCTAGTGGGTAGCTAGGGTAAGTCGGGATCGTATCCACGAGGACGGTAGGGTAATGTTTAGACTATGTTGGCCTAAAAACGAGACTAGATTACCAAACAAACACAAAGAAGATGAAAATTGACAAACTATTGACGGATGGAGAAGAGGAAGGTAGCTAACAAAGAGCTAGGCTAAAACAATACTAAACAATGCTAATAATCGAACTAACAAGACAACTAGAGAACTGAAGTCTAACTAAAGAGGTGAACTCAAATATGGAAAGGAGGTGAGGTAGGTTGGGTTCATAGGAGTAGAAGGGTAATTGGGGTGATCAAGGGTATAGGTGTCTCCTAATTGCTATAGTCGGTCCGGGCTCTCACAACTTAGACCGATGTCAAGGTGGGTCCGGGCTCTCGCAACTTAGACCCTAGTCGGCACTCTCGTGACTATGACTATTCTCGACATGACCACATAATAGACAAACAATGGAAAGATGAACACAAGTATGGGGAGCATGGCCACTACTACACACACAAGCATATGAACAAACACATGGAGTGCCCACAATGTGACTAACAACAAAGACTAACCCTTTTCACTTAATCAACCCTAATCATCCATAATCTACCCCTAATCCCCCTACTAACCCCACAAAGAAACTACTCACTCATAGTTAAGAGAAAACCAACATTCACAAAAGAAACTAGAACAAGCATCCAAACATTCCTCATAAACAAACAATAACAATAACAATATGTAAAAGATGAAACTTGATTGAATAACAAAGAACAAGAGTAAAGAAAGATTATACCAACACTATGGAGATGAAAAGATGCAATCTTGTATAAATAAGAACCCAAATAGAATCCCAAGGTTGTCAATCTTGGAACAATCTTCAAGAACTTCTTAATACAAGAACTAATTATAAAGATTAACTAATAATTAAAGGAAGATTAAAGCTAATATGAGAACGCTAATCTAGGGTTTTGAAAGTCTAATGGAGGCTTAATTTAGTCTAGGGTATGATAAGATGTCTTAACATTACAAGGGGGAAGTATATATATGGGTACAAGAATGAAGGAGAAGAAAGAAAAGAGCCCGTGTTGCCCCTGTAGCGTCCCGACCGGGACCGCCCTGTCATCCCGACCGTGACGGGTTGGTCCCGACCGGGATGAGCTCACAGTGGCCTTCTTCAAAGCGCACCTCATCCCGAACGGGAGGAGGCCATCCCGAACGGGATTGGTCTTGTAGGCCTCCCTTAAGAGTTCTTTGGTCCCTGCTTGCATCTCATGGGTTTCTCGCCGATTCTCGGGACTCGGGATCGGGTCTCGGAGGCTCAGGATTGGGTCCCAAGGTCTCGGGGTCGATTCCAAGGCATCGAGTCATCGTTCCTTTACTCCGTTGGCTCCAAAGTGTGTATGTATAGAGTCGGAATCGCTCCAACTCTTCCAAATCGGTCTCGGGAACCTGAAACGAACTAAGGGAAGCATAAGAAGCCCATAAATCGCTCCCAAGGAGCGATTCCAAAAGGAAATGGGTCCAAAACATAGTGAAAAAGGCACTACAAACTACACCTATCACCTATCCAAAGCGGTAGTTCCTATCCAACTATCTCTTCTAGCCAAGGTCGGGAACTTCCCTATAAATAGGCCCCTTGCACAACACATCTAACATCACCAATCAATCATCCATCATCAACTTTTTATCACACATCTACGATTCAGAAATATAAACTTAGCATCGAGAAACCGATAGTATATCCGAGATCCGACGAAACCGGCCACCTCTTACCCTTTACACGTCCAAACCAAAAAACCACCATAACTCACCGACATTAACTCGACGCTCCCGTGCCTAAGCCACATTCCGACGAGCTCCGTTCCGAGTACACAAAGCATGTAGGTTGAGGGTGTAAAATCATCTCTCCTTTGTCTTCCTCTTCCTCTCGTCTTTTCCCTTTTCTTGCGTCGTCGGTTGATTTCTTTTTACGGGTCATCATCGTATTTTTTATTATTTCTAATATCGATACTATAAAATTATTTTCATATATAACGTTCTTAAAATACGATATCGACTCTCTAATCGAATATCGTATCTAACAAGAACTAAATTAAATCTCGTTGATGCTAAAAAATCGTTACATCCTTTTTACAAAATACGACGATTTTAACGCGGAGAGAATTAACATTTTTTTTCTCTCAAAACGATTTTACAAAACTTTTTCTAAAAAATCATTCCGAATATTTGATATCGATTTCATAATCGAATATCGAATACGACGAATATCGAAAAAATAAATCGAGTATAAATTAATCCATATTTACACGCGATTTATAAAAATTAATGATTTTCGAAAAATCCGAACCGAGACAGCCTCCCACGCGAGTCGCGCCCCTCCCCGGCGACTCGCGCGGGGGCCTGAAACAGACCCTTTTTTTTTGCGTTATCTCGTTTTCTCTATTTTATTTTTACATCGTTTCTTACATAAAAACAGTGGCTTTCTCGGCATATTTTCAGATTTTGACTAATATTTTCTCGACCTCGGTCAAACACGAATCGTGCATATTCATCGTATTCATTTTTTTTATTATTCAATCGTTACTAACACGTTTGTTCATCTTTTTTTAGCAATTTCTTTTTTAACACTTGTTTTATTATACTAAAACGAATCTCACATGCTGAAATTCAACATTGACGTTAATTTTTCATGCATTAAAACCGACTTAGCAACCCATTCAATTCCTCGCATGTTTAGGAAAACAATGTTTGCATATCATTCATCGTATTACTAACGCGCGTATTCGAGAATCAAACGATATCCTAGTAAAGGCCGCTAATGTGCGGGCGGGGTTGGGTGTTCTTTGTGAACTTCCCGACACGTACCCTCACCCTTTACTCAGAACCTCGGTTTCCGGATGTCCAAAACCATTGGCAACGAGAGTCATTCAATACACGATATCCGATCAAGTCGGTATCGGTATCAAATGCAAAGGGACGAACCCAATAAACTCTGACATCGGAATGGGCCATACTTTGTGTATGGCCCACTACGACATAGAATGGGTTCGAACGGGCCCGAACTCCCACAAAGTTCGGTGGCGACTCCAACTTCGATTTAAATTTCATGTCCACAATTTGGCGACTCCGCTGGGGATTAACTGATGCGTGACTTACCATCGGCATCCTCAGGGCGAGACTCGAATAGAAATCGTTTGACTAGTACAATACGCATTTTAGTTTTACTGTTCATGCATAACCCCATATTTTCCCGGGCCGGTACTGGTGACCGACGTCCCACTATACTATTGATGTAGTCCAAATTGGATATGTCAAAGGTGTTCATTAGCCGATTCGTATGGGTTTTACGGCATGTTCTAAGCTCAACTCGACTTAGGAAGTTCGCCTCGATTCTCGGATAGGCTATGTACACTCGTATAGACCCTTTTAGACAGACTGAGACTTAGTATAGAGCATACATGGTGTCGTTATACTGCTTCCATGACTACGTGCTACTTGATCTACATCCTTTTCAAAAATCGTCATTTTCAAAATTGCATCCCTTTCAAAATATCCAATTTTCAAAACCTGGGACATATACCGAATTTAGGATTTACGATTTTACTCAAAATAGCCTATTTTTAGCCGGTATTATGCCCATTTTAAAACACGAAAATATTTTCGAAACTTTTCAAACCCGTCACCCGGCCCACCTTTTCCGTATTCTCGAAAAAGGTTGGGTTTCTCTCCCGAATTTTTCTCGGGCTTTCAAAAATCTATTTCAAAAAACTTCCTTTTCTTAGGACTTCCCGTATTTATCAGTGTCGGGTCGTGTCGTAAGTCATCGAAGTCTCTAGCGTCGAAACTCCGTAGATCTTATATCACGAGTTTCCTCCCTATCCCAGTCCGCCTTATTTGACTAAGGCAAGGCCCACCTACGTAGGACATACTCCTACAAGGGTTGGCCCGTCTACACAATCGAGTCCAAAGTCTGGGGAATGTCTCACGTGAATCTCCTTTCAAACGGAACCCGGTCCACACAGCCAGATCCTAAAGGAGGCCCACCTTTCACAAGTTACCCATCTAGGAGTCTTTTCCGAGTCAACCTTTTACAAGGCATAGCCCTATAACAAAAGGTTCGTGACCCTTACGTTTAAGGGTCACTCGTCCGACACTCGAGTCTTAACCAAATTTTCGATCCCGATTGGGGGCTACCCTTCAGCAGAGCGATCAATCACGGTTGCTCTAAGGGTCATGTCTTACACGTGTCTCACGTACCCCACTTTCGAGCCACTTAGATGCCACACCATCTGAGTCCTATCTAAGTCTTTAGTCTCACTCGGGGGCTGTCCTCCACCCGAGCAGTCAACCACGGTCACCTTAAGGGGTACCTTACGTCCAACTTGCACTGGCGTCCTTACGATGCCTTCTTCGAGGCGTACCTATGCTACGAATACTCGAGTTACCTAGGTTTAGGTTGCCACGATTGGTCGGAGCACGCGACACGGTCAAACACGGTCGCCCCATTTTCGGACTCACCCGCATGCAGCTCAGATCTCATGGTCGAGTCCGAGCCAGGGTCGTTACCTTGTCTAGGTCAACATTCGAGTATCCCGGTCCAGGAGTTTTTGTCGACCCGTCACCCCGGGCTGTGTCTAGTTTGACTCTCTCTCTCTCGCATTTGCACAAAGTCGAGTTTAGGCGAGTCGTGGCACTAGTCGTTTTCTCCAATAAGAGACCTTACCAAAAAAGAAACAACCAACCGAGCGTCCGAATGTCCGGATTTGACTCGAGTCTAAGTCTGAGTCCGAGTCTAGGATACCCTACATCCTCACTTCCAAATCAGAGTCAGGGTCTTTTGCATTCTGGCATATTTTCAAAATTCAACAAAATCAGCTTTCAATATTCTTTCTCATATATGCTTCCTTATATGTTTCCGAGAACATGATGAACAAACACCATCATACACTGTGAGCACATGCACGTGACTATTACAGGCACATCTATAATGATTGCAGGAAATCGAGACCCGTGTTTTCCTTTACCTATTCCATGTCTGACATAGAAAGCCACAAAAGTACCCTTAGCAGGAGCGGTATCAAATCCTAGGACAAATCTGGGTAGTCTTCTAGTTTGGGTTCAAGACGGGAGGCAAGCCAATTTCCCACAATACACACCCCTCCAATAAGATCGACCAATCCCTACCTTAGGTGTTAGTCTGACCAACAGAAAAAAAAAAGAAAAAAAAGTGGACAAAAAAAAAACAAAAGTCCCAGGAAAAAGCAAAAGGCCAAAAACAAAAGAGCTGGCCATGATCAAAAAGAATTCTCAGCATCCCCCAACCAGATACGGTCCATCCCATGACCGGGGCTAAAAGGTCAACCAACAAAAAACCCATGACCATGATCAACGGTCAATTCAAGTGAAAGTCCCATGAACAGGGTACGGTCAAAATTCATACCATCAAATAAGGGAGAGATAATCGAGCTGGTCAGCTAACACCACATTTAGCCTTCCCACATTACAACCCTCAAGACTTCCCGAGACCCAGGCTAGAGACAGCCTGAAATTTTGAGGATTCAGGCTCCATAGGATACACCCTAACCGTAAGGGCCAGACATGGAAACCAGATCCCGCATTATCAACCTGCCCAATTGAAGTTCGAGCCATTTTACTCGACTTCCCCTCGACATAACAAAATTCAGAATCACCATACGCAAACCCGAGATCAAAACTCCCCGAGAGCAAAACTCGTCAAATCCCCGAGAGAAAAACTCGTCAAATCTCCGAGAGCAAAACTCGTCAAATCCCCGAGAGCATAACTCGTCAAATCCCATCTCAATTCTTCTCATTCAGACTAGTTACCAACCCCAAACACGGGAACTCAACTTGTGGTCAGCATAGAACATGCCCAAATAGTTCACACCACCTCTGGGGGCTATCCCGGGGAACGTACACAGTCACAGGATCAATATCCTAACCATTCTAGCCCTTTGATCAAGATATCATTGGGAATGCACCTAGCCTGCACCATTGTTATGGCTCGTTACACACAAAGTTCTATTAGACTAGGCACTATAATATATCTTCCAATCCACTGAACTACGGCTTGGTTTGATTTCACTATACGTGAATACGTAGGCAGCCTTTCAACAGAGGCACAACCACCCACATTGACACACATTCAAAAAGCGACATCATTCCGATCACGACACCATCATGTTCTCAACAGCTAGCTTTGTTGTCCTGGGGGCTTCTCTTAGACAGAAAACCTCCATCCACTCATAAAATCCATAAATTCATAAAAATCTAGCCTCCTTTCTGTAGTGTGTCCTAGTACTCGGCTCAGTCGAAAACAAGAATCTGTCAGGACTTGAGGCAATACCCACTTTGGAAATGTGCCCTAAAATCAAAAATACAGGAGAGCACTAGACTACAACAGTCTCATTACAGACTACTGCAATTCCCCTACAGCACATCCTTCCCATTCCGAGGATTCGACCATGTTGCCACTCGCCTAGGCTACGGAATAGCGCAACTTAAGAGTCTTGTTAGGTGGCCCACACCCCTACCGAGTCACAGTACAACCCCTCGAGAGTCCAGTCGTGTCTGTCAACTTGTCCGGTCACGTCCAGAGTCGAGTCTGTCGGTATACCTCTCTCTTCAAATTCTGATTTTAAAATTTGCAAAATTTAGCCATTTGAGAAAATCCTTTTCGACAAGGTCAAATTTCGGTCTATTTAAATTGCAAATTTCTTTTCTACCTATTTCAGTTATAAAAACCTATTTCCTAGCACGTGAGTTGCTTTCAGGACTTCGATTTCAAAACTAAGCAAAAATTCATTTTTATTCCCCAGCGCGAGTCAATTTGTTTCACCTACGTGTTGCATGCAAAATTTTATGTAACTTATACAGGTACAATTCAAGACCGCGCAATTCACATAACTCCCGAGCGGCATTTAACGGGATGGGCCCACATATAGGCGCACCCAAGACTTATACGACAAGTCCGATTCCCCACGGAGTTATCATCATCAGCTCAGGTATGATTTCCAACTTATGGCTGGCGAGCCCTTTTACACAAGTCTACTGGACTATAAACGACCCGATCGAAAGTCTGCCAGGTTTTAATCTTTGATTGGCCTGGTAGCTTGATCTAGCGTATTTTGTATGTGTTTATGACGGTGATTTAAGCTAGATTCGATGATTAAGGGTGCGGATTTAGAGTGGAAATCGTCTGATTGATTTTATATAAGAAATTGTGTTTTATTGAAGAAATGACGGTTTTTAGAGCTCTTAATTTCGTGATGTGTGATTTGGGCTCGAGACGGAAAATGTGAAGAAGAAGCCCAACCAAACCGAGTGAAAAATCAAAGCGCAGCTCGGGAATTGAAGACGAAACTACTTCGGGTTCTGTGTCACTTAATTATTATTTATTATTATATTATTATTAGATTTAGGAAATTAGTAGATTTTGCTATTATTATTATTATTATTATTATTATTATTGTTATTATTATTATTATTATTATTATTATTATTATTATTACTATTAGACTACATATTATAAGATTGATATTATTATTCATATCATAAGAATAGACGTTCATCAAGAAAATAAAGAGGAGAAGAACCCTAATTATGTGTAACTAATTCTTCCTTCTTGGATCAAGGATTTGAAGCTACTGGTTAATTAATTGTGAGACTTTTCTTGATCTTTATTTAATTACTTGAGTATTGTTTATTCCTTATGCTAATTTTATGATTGTTATTTGTATAATCTTATTGGCCAATTAATTATTTCAATCTTCAATCTATTGCAATTCTTGTGTTTGAATCCGTAATTGTTCAATTCACTAGATAAAGTTGCAACCTTTAGACCTAATTATTTGTATGCGTTTCATCGTAATTGAGTAAAGGGAGGAATAAACATATAATTCGAACAAATAACCGCGTGTGTTAAAGGTCGTTATTTCTATTGAATTGTTCATATCATTCATGCTGTTATTGAATTAAATCTAGACGCGTGGATTAGGTTGTTCAATAATTAGGTTGCTTAGGATCGCGTTTCGACCTAAGTAATATTATCTACGGAATAATTGGAACTTTTAGTTTCACAATAGAATACTCAAGGATTAAATAAAGGTTAGTAGTCGATGATCAATTGTTTAACTAGTCGGTGGATTTTCTTTGAGTCGAGTTTCTTAATCATCTAAATTCAATCATTATTAGTTATTTTATTTTCGTTATTTTAGTTATTAGACAAATCATTCACAAAACCCCCCATTATTATTGTTACGTTACTTTATTTTATTCACACATTAATTTACATCGTCTTCCCTGCGGATTCGACACCCGACTTACCTCTACTATATTGTTAAAGGTAATAGGACTTAATTATTTATCTTTGGGAACATACGACCTAGGCTCACCAAATTTTGGCGCCGTTGCCGGGGGAGGCAATAGTTAATTTTTGTGTTTTGTTTAGTGTAGAGTTTTATTTTTTTTATTTTGTTAGCTACGCTAGTATATGCATAATACTCGTTCCACTAATAATCCACTCGAGCCTTTCGACTCAGAGATCGAACGTTCAATTTTCAGGTGGAGACAAGGTGATAATAGCGAATTGATCGTTTTTCAGCAACCCGAGCCCGAAAGCGATCTAGATTCTATACCGGAGTCTATACCCGAATCTTTGGACTAAGTAATTATGGCGTGAGAAATACGTACTCTGAAGGAGCTCACCGCTCCTGATCTTGCGGTTCAACCGTTATGCATTACTTTTCCAGCTCTAGCCGAGGGAGTAACTTTTGAATTGAAATCAGGTCTGATCTATCATCTACCCACTTTCAATGGCACGAGCATCGAAGATCCGAACAAACATCTTTCGGATTTCCATATTGTATGCTCTAGTATGAAGCCGGCTGGTGTGACTGACGAACAACTGCAGCTACGAGCTTTTCCCTTTTCATTGAAGGGGAATGCAAGAGATTGGTTGTACTATTTACCACCTAATAGTGTCACAACTTGGGTGGATATGAAGAAGGCATTCTTGGAGAAGTACTTCCCACCGTCCCGTTCTGCACACTTGAAGAAAGCCATTAGTAATGTGGTGCAACAAACGGGAGAGACTATGTACGAGTTCCTTGAACGTTTCAAGCAACTATGCGCCGGTTGTCCTTATCATGGGTATTCCAACCAAGATCTCATTTTATACTTTTGTGGTGGACTTACCCCGGAGGATGGTCGTATGGTTCATTCTGCTAGCGGTGGAGGCATAGTGAACAAGAATCCCACGGATGCTTGGAATATTATCACAGAGCTAGCCGAGAGTTCTAGGGATTTTGCTAGAAAAGATGGACCCAGTGGTGTGAACTCATTGAGTTCAAATACGAGCTTAGAGAAGAAAGTTGATAGTTTAACCTCGATGGTGCATGCTATGAGGGTAGGTAAGCAATCAACTATTGTTTGTGGTATTTGCTCTATTTCAGGTCACCCGAGCGATCTTTGTCCCCAAATCCAAGAGCATGATTCTGAGATGGTGAATGGGATTTGGGAAAGTCAGTCCAACAATAGAAAGTGGGATCCGTACTCTAATACTTACAACTCTGGTTGGAAGGGGCAATCTCACCAAGTTGGCCCTCCTAGAGGTCAATTTATCCCCCGAACACAAGGACAACAATTCACCCCACAAGTGCCGCAACAAGCTATTCCACAAGCAACATCGAGTTCATCAATGTCCACGGAGGCCATGATTCGGGCACTCACCGTTAGTGTTACTCAAGATCGAGCAGAGAATAAGCAAAATTTTAAAAAACTTGAGAATCAGATGAGTCAGTTAGCTACCGCGGTCAATCGTTTGGAAGCTAAACAGTCGGGTGGTCTACCTTCTCAAACGGTAGAAATCCCGAAGCATAATGTGAACGCGGTTTCCTTGCGGAATGGTAGGCAATTGGTTGAGGTTGAAAAGCCTAAAACCAAGCCTAGGACGGTGATTATTCGTGAAGAGGAGGAGCTTGTGATCGATAAAGGGAAGCTCCCTATTGAAGAGGGAAGTGGAATTACCAAGGAGACGACCCCAATTTTTCGACTTATGAGCCACTTCCACCATTTCCCGAAGCCTTGAAAGACACTCGAAAGAAGGAGTATGACACCGATATTTACGAAACCTTTCGTAGATGTGAGGTAAATATTCCTTTACTTGACCTACTTAAAAATGTTCCTAGATATGCGAAGTTCTTAAAAGAAATTTGTTCAATCAAGAGGAATCAAAAGGAACGTAATGTGAAAAAGCCTAAGAGTCAAGCAGTGAATTTGTGTCGGCTTTGTTTAGGACTAAGACCCCTCCCAAGTGTAGTGATCCGGGTATGTTCACCATACCATGCACTATAGGTCATGTGCGGTTCGAAAGAGCCATGTTAGATTTAGGGGCATCAATAAATGTCCTCCCGTTCCAGGTATATGAGTCATTAGTACTTGGCCCTCTAAAGAGCACAAAAGTGGTTGTTCAACTTGCTAATCGGTCTAGTGTTGTACCTAGAGGAGTTGTAGACAATGTGATGGTCAAGGTCGATAAATTAGTCTTTCTGGCTGATTTTTATGTTTTAGATATGGCACATGATGCCGATGCTATCCCAATTTTATTGGGTCGGCCTTTCTTGAAAACCGCAGGAACTCGGATTGATGTTCCGAACGGTTCATTGACCGTGGAATTTTATGGGAGGGTGGTTAAATTTGAAATTAGTCCACCTAAGTCGACTAATACAGAGGTCCGTTCTCTTTGTGTTATTTCTACTAACCCTCCTTCTAGGAGAAGTCGGGAACCACCGGTTCCGAGCATTAATTTTGAATTGCAGGATCTTACTCCTACACCACCGGGGTGCAAGATTTTCTGGGCTAGCCGTAAAGATGCGAGAATCCATCGAGGTACGACCAAAGCTTGGTACGACGGGTGGATTAAGAAGAAGACGAGGAAAGATGACGACCCTCCAGTATTTCGCGTCTATCATCGTGATATTGGGTCGCCTTTTGTTCGTAAGATGAAACTCTAGATCAAGTCGGTGATTTAGTGAGCTACCGTGCAACATGTCGAGCCAACGACGTAAAACAAGAGCGCTTCCGGGAGGCAACCCGCTTATTATATATTTTTATTTTATTTTATTTTATTATGGGTCGTGTTTTATAATATTAGTTAAGTAATCGTTTTTTTCGTATTTTTGTCGAATAGGTCGATGTTATTTTTATTTTTGATTTTGAGTGTGATGAATTTTTTTAAGATTTTGTAGGAACGAAATAGACTAATTTCAGGAGTTGGAGCGACTTGTACGAGCCTGGGGCGACTAGCATGGCGGTCCATCGAAATCGAAGTAAAATTGAAAAAAAAATCGAAAAAGGGCCGAAATTCCAGCGACCCGCGCGAGTTGCGTGGACATCGGGCGAGCCGCGCAATGCTCTTCCCCTACAGCCTACAGGTATGTTTCTAATCTTAAAAAAAAACAAAAAAAAAAGAAAACACGCTCATTGCCCATCTTCTTCCTCTTCACACCCTAATTCAATCCACCATCTTCTTCCCCCGTTCATCTCCTTCCTTTTCCACCCTCAAATCTCACCTTCATTCCCTATTTTCTTCCATTATCCATTAATTCTCACCCATTCCTCTTCACTTATCCACTCCAATTACACTATTTCTTCCCCTAAATTCCCTTGGTTTCACCCAATTCGAGTTCTCTAGTAAATCCTAGAAATTGGGGTTGTTTTAAATTCAAATTGACGGAGCTTTTTGGAGGGTGTACGTATGCGTCATGCTAATTACGTTTTTGAGTTTTGACGGTCAAGTGTTACTGATGTGCTTTCTCTGAGTTCAAGTCGCCGAATTGGGAGTTCTCTGGTCGAATTGGAGCACGAGATTGGGGATATTGAGCCGATGAGACTCAAACACGGACGAATCTCGATTCGTTGAATCGATCTCATCGCTTGAACTGTGACTGATTGTAAGTCCCCTCTTGATTTCCATCTGTTTGAGTCGTAACAATTGTGCTCGAGTCTGCGTGAACTTTTGGTCCGGTTTTGAGTCAGAAACTGTTGAATTGATGCACCGTTGGTCGAATTTGGGCACCGTTGAGGCGTATTCGAGAATGAGTTCATGTTTACTGTCATTTGCTTTTTAGCAATTCCTTAATTTATTAAGTTGTTTGTGTTGAAAGTCGATGAAGATGTCGATTGTTGTTGGAGCTAATATTGAAGGCCGAAGTTTTCATGGTGAACGTAGTCGCTTACTTTGAATTAACGTTGTGGTCAATGTCGTGAGACTTTGGGTTCCGGTTATTCTAATTGCTATTGTTTGAGACGGTGGTTGGTATTGCTTTAGCTCATATTTGGGAGCTCCTTGTGCTGTTTTCGTGATACGAGTTATGAGTGTAGGGAGAAGTTGTGGTGTAAGGTTGATCGACATTACTCCAATAATGTTCATTCTCCCTTTTCATTTTAGCGTGTCCTTTGTAACATTGAGGACAATGTTTCATTCAAGTGTGGGAAGGAGAATCGGTCTGATTTGTAATAGCTTTATACTTGTGTGATATGCTTTGTTTTAGTTACTTCATTCAAAAAAAAAAAGAAAAAAAAGAAAAAAATATTGAAAAAAATGGAAAAAGAAATAAACTCGGCTAGGTGAAAACCCGAAAGGGCGCCTAGACAAGAATGGGAATGTGGCCGAGGACGGAGTGAAAACCCGAAAGGGCGCTCCGGGTAAAAAGAAAAATCGAGTTGCATGTCACGAGAGTAGTGTGAGTTGAAAAAAAAATGAATAGCTAGAGTGAAAATCTGCAAGGGCGGACGCTCTAGGCAAAATGAGGGATTTAGGAAAAATTTACAATACTTTCTCCATTCTTGGCGTGGTGTCATAAGAAGGGTGACACAGAAGGTTGGTCGGGTAGGTTAGTTGGTTAAGGTGAGAAGGATCGCGGTGTGGATGTAGTCGTAGCACTAAATTTTATGCGATTGGAGTATTGTTTTGTGTTGTATGAAGGTGTTAGAGGTGTTTAGGTCGATTACATGTGTGGGTTGTGGAGAATGATGGTATATATCTTTTACCATTGGTGATATTTTGTAGCACATGTGATCTTGTTTAAGATTCGGAGAAATAAGGGTCGTAGTATCATGTTCCGATGTTTATTTTGGAGTTGTCTTGTGGTCACAGATTTTGTTGTTGTGTGTTTTCATGTCATTGTGACGTTGTGCTTAAATTTTTGAGGATGATATAAGGAGAGTGGTTGAGGGGATGAATTTTGTTTGATGTCGAGCTTCCCATGTTTCATTTGTAAGATCTTGTGTTTTATCGTTGACGTTTCCGAGTTTTGCTCGGGACGAGCAAAGGTCTAAGTGTGGGGAAGTTGATCTAGCGTATTTTGTATGTGTTTATGACGGTGATTTAAGCTAGATTCGATGATTAAGGGTGCGGATTTAGAGTGGAAATCGTCTGATTGATTTTATATAAGAAATTGTGTTTTATTGAAGAAAAGACGGTTTTTAGAGCTCTTAATTTCGTGATGTGTGATTTGGGCTCGAGACGGAAAATGTGAAGAACATGCCCAACCAAACCGAGTGAAAAATCAAAGCGCAGCTCGGGAATTGAAGACGGAACTACTTCGGGTTCTGTGTCACTTAATTATTATTTATTATTATATTATTATTAGATTTAGGAAGTTAGTAGAGTTTCCTATTATTATTATTATTATTATTATTATTATTATTATTATTATTATTATTATTATTATTATTATTGTTATTATTGTTATTACTATTACTATTAGACTACATATTATTAGATTGATATTATTATTCATATCATAAGAATAGACGTTCATCAAGAAAATAAAGAGGAGAAGAACCCTAATTATGTGTAACTAATTCTTCCTTCTCGGATCAAGGATTTGAAGCTACTAGTTAATTAATTGTGAGACTTTTCTTGATCTTTATTTAATTACTTGAGTATTGTTTATTCCTTGTGCTAATTTTATGATTTTTATTTGTATAATCTTTTTGGCCAATTGATTATTTCAATCTTCAATCTATTGCAATTCCTGTGTTTGAATCCGTAATTGTTCAATTCACTAGATAAAGTTGCAACCTTTAGACCTAATTATTTGTATGCGTTTCATCGTAATTGGGTAAAGGGAGGAATAAACATATAATTCGAACCAATAACCGCGTGTGTTAAAGGTCGTTATTTCTATTGAATTGTTCATATCGTTCATGCTGTTATTGAATTAAATATAGGCGCGTGGATTAGGTTGTTCAATAATTAGGTTGCTTAGGATCGTGTTTCGACCTAAGTAATATTATCTACGGAACAATTGGAACTTTTAGTTTCACAATAAAATACTCAAGGATTAAATAAAGGTTAGTAGTCGATGATCAATTGGTTAACTAGTCGGTGGATTTTCTTTGAGTCGAGTTTCTTAATCATCTGAATTCAATCATTATTAGTTATTTTATTTTCGTTATTTTAGTTATTAGACAAATCACTCACAAAACCCCCCATTATTATTGTTACGTTACTTTATTTTATTCACACATTAATTTACATCGCCTTCCCTGCGGATTCGACACCCGACTTACCTCTACTATATTGTTAAAGGTAATAGGACTTAATTATTTATCTTTGGGAGCATACGACCTAGGCCCACCATAGCTACTCTGACTTTCGCCTTGTCCAAGCCTCAGTCAGAGTGGGGGCTCTGTAGACACCCAACCCACATTTGGCTGCCAGGTGTCTATAGCAGTTTCCAACAAACACCCGATGATGATCGGACGCAAACGTGCTTCAATATACTCGAAAACGGGCTCAAAATCAATGGCATTTGGCTTGGGTTTTTTACGGAGTACATATCTCGCAAAACTAACCTCAAATTCAGGCCCAGTGGTTCGTTTCGAGTCAAATAAGACTAATTTGGGTCGAATCCGACACCAGGGGCAAAATCGTCTTTTAGCGACCGAGTCAAAACCCGGTCAAAGATATTTTCTAAACATTTGAGTCAGCCGTGTCACCCCACATGACTGATTCGAGCTCAAACACTACAAAAAATCAGCCACACAAAATATTAAACAAATCCGTTTAAGGATAAAATTCGATCTCAAGTAGGAATTCTATCCGAATACCGAATCAAACACTCGACCGAGCAGCCTATTTTCAGCCGAGTTCCTTGCTTCTTCACCAAGTAAACGGAATTCTCGTTCTTCTCAGCCTCTTACGTTTCCTATTCACAGCGGTAGTTCCTAATTTCCTATCCAACTACCTCTCCTAGCCAAGGTCGGGAACTTCCCTATAAATAGGCCCCTTGAACAACACATCTAACATCAACAATCAATCATCCATCATCAACTTTTTATCACACATCTACGATTCAGAAATATACACTTAGCATCGAGAAACCGATAGTATATCCGAGATCCGACGAAACCGGCCACCTCTTACCCTTTACACGTCCAAACCAAGAAACCACCATAACTCACCGACATTAACTCGACGCTCCCGTGCCTAAGTCACATTCCGACGAGCCCCGTTTCGAGTACACAAAAGCATGTAGGTTGAGGGTGTAAAATCAAACCCGTTTCTCTCCTTTCTCTTCCTCTCGTCTTTTCCCTTTTTTTGCGTCGTCGGTTGATTTCTTTTTACGGGTCATCATCGTATTTTTTATTATTTCTAATATCGATACTATAAAATTATTTTCATATATAACGTTCTTAAAATACGATATCGACTCTCTAATCAAATATCGTATCTAACAAGAACTAAATTAAATCTCGTTGATGCTAAAAAATCATTACATCTTTTTTACAAAATACGACGATTTTAACGCGGAGAGAATTAACATTTTTTTTTTCTCTCAAAACGATTTTACGAAACTTTTTCTAAAAAATCATTCCGAATATTTGATATCGATTTCATAATCGAATATCGAATACGACGAATATCGAAAATATAAATCGAGTATAAATTAATCCATATTTACACGCGATTTATAAAAATTAACGATTTTCAAAAAAACCCGAACCGAGACAGCCTCCCACGCGAGTCGCGCCCCTCCCCGGCGACTCGCACGGGGGCCTGAAACCGAGCCTTTTTTTTGCGTTACCTCGTTATCTCGTTTTCTCTATTTTATTTTTACATCGTTTCTTACATAAAAACAGCGGCTTTTTCGGTATATTTTCAGATTTCGACTAATATTTTCTCAACCTCGGTCGAATCATGCATATTCATCGTTTCATTTTTTTTATTATTCAATCGTAACTAACACGTGTGTTCATATTTTTTTAGCAATTTCTTTTTTATCACTTGTTTTATTATACTAAAACGAATCTCACAAGCTAAAATTCAACTTTGACGTTACTTTTTCATGCATTAAAACCGACTTAGCAACCCATTCAATTCCTCGCATGTTTAGGAAAACAATGTTGGCATATCATTCATCGTATTACTAACGCGCGTATTCGAGAGTCAAACGATATCCTAGTAGAGGCCGCTAATGTGCGGGCGGGGTTGGGTGTTCTTTGTGAACTTCCAACACGTACCCTCACCCCTTACTCAGAACATCGGTTTCCGGATGTCCGAAACCATTAGCAACACGAGTCATTCAATACACGATATCGGATCAAGTCGGTATCGGTATCAAATGCAAAGGGACGAACCCAATAAACTTTGACATCGGAATGGGCCATACTTTGTATATGGCCCACTACGACATAGAGTGGGTTCGAACGGGCCCGAACTCCCACAAAGTTCGGTGGCGACTCCAACTTCGATTTAAATTTCAATTCGATCCATTCTCATATGGAGATTCATTCGCCTCCCCAAATCCGCGCGTGGCCGCGTCGGGGTAGACCTATGTCATGTCCACAATAATAATGATACTATTAATTAAAAAAGGTTGATGTTAAAATTATTTTTGTTGGACTTATAAAGTTGGTAAAAAAAAAAAATATAGGCGTTCGAAACTATTTCTGACCTAACCCAACCATTGACCCGTAAAACTCGACTCATATTTGATTTAACTCGTATTTGGACCTGACCCGCTGTACCCATTTGACTGGTCTTCGTATTACGCTCCCGCTTTATTTAGTGGGCTTGAATAATGTCAATTGACGGTGTTAATAATTTTCCATCCTTAACCTTAAAGTTAAAGTCTTCAAACTCTTAAATGGAATTAAAAGCAAAGTTTGGTTAGTAATCTTACCCTTAAGAATCTTTAAATCATTTCAGCTCTCAGTGTTTTTAGACATATAAACTCGAGAATTGAATACATACGGAGTACATGATTAATTAGTTAATCAGGTAAAATATTTAGATTCGATTTGATGTTTGCAAATTTCAATATTATTCTAAATTACGAAATATTAGGGGGTGAATGATTGTTAATCTTGATCATGTAAAAATCATGGATATTCTATAGTCTCTCTCATCCATTCAATTCTTTACATTTACTATAAATGGACAATTCAATCAATTCTTTACATTCTCTTTTTTGGCAAAACACTTTATATTATAATCAACCTATCCGTACTTTATTTACACAAAATGTCACTACTTTTTTCTTACTTTAAGTTTGTTGGACCCATAAAATCATTTGATTTATCAATAATCCCTTTACTTTTACCACTTTTCTTAAACGTTGTC
Organism: Agrostemma githago; assembly: GCA_958450325.1. Lineage (NCBI taxonomy): Eukaryota > Viridiplantae > Streptophyta > Magnoliopsida > Caryophyllales > Caryophyllaceae > Agrostemma > Agrostemma githago. The sequence continues at coordinate 29,266,454 of OY288250.1, read as the reverse complement.
AAACTCTCCTTGTAAAGGATTGAATGGATATGAGGGAGTCGTATTCTCATAAAGTTTTTTCTATATATAATTCACCGATTTTTGTGGACATGACATAGGTCCACCCCGACGCGGCCACGCGCGGGTTTGGGGAGGCGAATGAATCTCCATATGAGATGGTGAAATTGAAATTTAAATCGAAGTTGGAGTCGCCACCGAACATTGTGGGAGTTCGGGCCCGTTCGAACCCACTCTATGTCGTAGTGGGCCGTGTACAAAATACGGCCCATTTCCGATGTCAGAGTTTATCGGGTTCGTCCCTTTGCATTTGATACCGATACCGACTTGATCGGATACCGTGTATTGAATGACTCTCGTTGCCAATGATTTCGGACATCCGGAAACCGAGGTTCTGAGTAAGGGGTGAGGGTACGTGTTGGGAAGTTCACAAAGAACACCCAACCCCGCCCGCACATTAGCGGCCTCTACTAAGATATCGAATGATGTTTTAATACGCGCGTTAGTAATACGATGAATGATATGCAAACATTGTTTTCCTAAACATGCGAGGAATTGAATGGGTTCCTAAACATGCATGAAAATTAACGTCAAAGTTGAATTTAGCATGTGAGATTCGTTTTAATATAATAAAACAAACGATGAAAAAGAATGAATTTGAAAGGATGAACAAACGAGTTAATATCGATTTGTGAATAAAAGATGTAAATATGATAATATGCATGATTATGAAAAAGGATTTTATGACACGTGATGGATTAAACACGTGTTGACCGAGGTCGAAAAAATATTTGTCGAAATCTGGAAATATGCCTAAAACCCGCTGTTTTGTCTAAAAAACGATGTTCGAAGAATAATAAAAAATAGAGCGAAATCGATTTTTGTGTCGCATTTTCAGAGAACCACGCTCCTCGCCCGGGACGCACGCGACGCGCTTCCCGGGCTGTTTTCGAAATTGATTTTCGGAAAATTTTAGCTTTATTAAATCGCGTATAAATATTGCATAATTTATACTCGAGTTAATTTTGCGATATTCGTTATATTAAATATTCGACTATGAAATCGATATTAAATAGTCGGAATGATTTTTTTAGAAAAGGTAAAAAAAGGTTTTTGTAAATCATTTTAAAAATTAAACTAAAAAAATGATGTTTGACTCTCTCCGCGTTAAAATCGTTGTATTTTGTTTTAAGAAAATTATGTAACGATTTTTTAGCATCAACGAGATTAATATAGTTCTTTTTGATACAATATTCGATTATAGAGAATCGATATTGTATTTTTAAGAACTTTTGTTTTATAAAAATAGTTTTGTAGTATCGATATTAGAAATAATTATAAATACGATGATGACCCGTAAAAAGAAATCGACCGACGACGCAAAAAAAGGGAAAAGACAAGAGGAAGAGGAAGAGAAAGGAGAGAAACGGGTTTGGTTACACCCTCAACCTACATGCTTTTGTTTACTCGGATCGGGGCTCGTCGGAATGTGGCTATGGCACGAAAGCGTCGAGTTTAATGTTGGTGAGTTGTGGTGGTTTTTGTTTGGGACGTGAAGGGTGACGGGTATCGGGGCCGGTTCCTTCGGGTTTTGGATGTACTATCGGTTTCTCGATGCTAAGTAGGAGTTTATGTTTATGTGTGAAGAGTTGATGTATGTGTATGAATAATCGATGTGAATATTTCTGAATCTTAGATGCGTGATAAAAAGTTGATGATGGATGATTGATTGGTGAAAAGTGTTGTTATTTGTGTTGTGCAAGGGGTCTATTTATAGGAAAATTCTCGACCTTGGCTGGGAGAAGTGTTTGGGTTAGAACTATCGCTTTGGATAGGAAACGTAAGAAGCTGAGAAGCATGAGAATTCCGTTTACTTGGCAAAGAAGAAAGGGAATCTCGGCTGGTTGGTGGAGCTCGCCCGAGTGTCTTACATTTGGTCGGGTGTTTGATTCGGTTTTCGGATAGAATTCCTACTTGAGATCGAATTCTATCCTTAAACGGATTTGTTTAATATTTTGTGTAGCTGATTTTTTGTGGCGTTGGAGTCCAAACCGGACGTGTGAGGTGTCACGGCTGGTCCGTGCGCCTCGAGAATATTCTCGACCGGGTTTTGACTCGGTTGCTAAAAGACGGTTTTACCCATGGTGTCGAAATCGACCCAAATTAGTCTTATTTGACTCGAAACGACCCACTGGGCCTGATTTTGAGGTTGGTTTTGTGAGATATGTACTCCGTAAAAAGCCCAAGCCAAATGCCAATGATTTTGAGCCCGTTTCTGAATATATTAAAGCATGTTTGCGTCTGATCATCATCGGGCGTTTGTCGGAAACTGCTATAGACACCTGGCAGTCAAAATGTGGGTGTCTACAGAGCCCCCACTCTGACTGAGGCTTGGACAGGGCGAAAGTCAGAGTAGCCACCGGGTCAATCAAAGATTAAAACCTGGCAGCTTCCGGTTAGGTCGTTTAAAGTCCATTAGACTCGCGTAAAAGGGCTCGCGAGCCATAAGTTGGAAATAATACCTGAGCTGATGATGATAACTTCGTGGGGAATTGGACTTGTCATATAAGTCTTAGGTGTGCCCATATACGGGCTCATCCCGTTAAATGCCGTTGGGGAGTTGGTTGCACGGTTTTTGCTTGAGTCGTCATGTACATGATTTATGCAGAGTTCGCATGTAACACATTTTTAGGAGAAATGACTCGCAAATTTGAACGAGATTTTTTGAAAAATTTTTTGGATGGAAGAGTTTTGAAAGATTAAAGTATTTTGACTCCGAAAAAGAATAGGAATGCTCAGGATGACTTAGCTAGATCCTAGAACAAGGCCTGTATGCTAAATCCTCTGGGATTAGGAATCCTTAGATGAGGAAGAGAATCCGATTTCATGCTATAAATACCCTCTCCATGCTCATAATTTATTCATAATTCCCACAATTCCCTTCTTCCTTCAAAGAAAAAAAACAAGCCCTGAGAAACCTGTTTCCTCCATTTAGAAATTCATTATGGGTATCGACCGATTAGTTGGAATGTTGCAGGATTGATCCCGCCTTTTCAGAGATGCAGATAAAGTTATTCTGAACCAGAACGGCGTCACCCAGTTATTCACGATCCGTCAAATGCAAGTGAGCCGTCACTTTTTGGATGCTTGCCTGTCCTACTGGGACGATACTTATCATGTCTTTAGTTTTCCTCGAGGTGAAATTTGCCCTATTCCTGAGGAAATCGCTGCTGTAGGAGGATGGAATCCCATGCTTCGCCCTGCCGTCCCGTTTTCCGTTCATGACACGAGGAGAAAATTACGAAAATTTTTAGGGCTTTCTCACATGGAGGTATCTCGTATGACAGAAGATGATACCGTTTCCTTGATCGACTTGGCTGAAAAATTTATGAATCCAGATGATGTCCGGGTCAGGCCGGTATATAGCCGTAGGGCCTTTACTTTTTGCATGCTCCATGTTTACGCCTTCGAGGGTCATATGGATTTGTTATCTTGCATGGGCCATGTCCGACTCCTCACTGTTGCGGGTCTAATGGAGACAGAGCACAGCCCAACTTGGTTGATTACTGGGGAGATTATCCAGGGTTTGGATAATCGTAAAAGGGATCCGTCGATTCGGCTGACTGGGAGTACCCGTCTTCTACAGGTAGGCTGATTTTTCTTTGTTTTTTGCAATTTTTGATTTTTTGCAATTCCCGATTTTTCTGAAATTTTTGATTTTTCCGGTTTTCTCGGTTTTTTTTCGATTTTTCTCGGTTTTTGATGGTAGGGATTTGCCGTGGATCCCCACCGATCAAATAAATAACCGGCTAATCCTAACTAGGGTAGATAGGGTATGTCGGGTCGAATCCACAGGGACGGTAAGAGGAGTCTAGACTAGGTCTATCTAAATACGAGACTCGGTCAACGAGCTAAGCTAAACTAGAATGATAAGGAGGGGAGAAGGCTAAGACTAAGACTAAGGCGACGGAGAAAACAATAAGGAAACGGGCTAGGATTAGGTCGGGTTCAAAGGGTAATGGAATGGTCAAGGAAGAGCTAAAGTGAAGGGGTAGTCGGGTAATCTAGGTGTAGTCCGGGCTCTCGCTACGTAGACCGACCTAGAGGTTTTTGATAGAACCCACCTTGGCGACACACATGACAAACAGGGTTCCTAGCGTGCTATCGTGGCCTAGGTCACATCCGGGCTCTCGCTACGTAGACCGACCTAGGGGTCGTCCTCACCGGGCTCTCGCTACGTAGTGAGGGAACCAAACCCACAAGCAAACTATCACCCACAGGAGAAAAGGCAATAAAAACAAGCATATGCATCTACATGTCATTCAAGCATTTCAACAAACATGTACCATGCATCAAACCAAGAGGAAACCTAAATCTTCCACCAACATCTCCAACAAACCCTTAATCACCCATTAAACACCCAAATCACCCTACTAACCCTAGCAAGAGTACTACTCTAACATTATCAAACTAATACTAACATAAACAAGAAGAACCAACACAAACATACAAACAAACACAATGAACCTAACAAGAACAAGAACAAACAATAACAAAGATGAAAACTTGATTAAATATGAAAGATTAAAGGAAAAGAGAAAGGAAAGATTATACCAACTACAAAGGATGAAAAGGAGAACACTTGCATAGAAGAAAACCCAAACAATTCCACCAAGATTGTCAAGCTTGATAGATTCTTGAAGAGATCCAATAATACAAGAGTAATCACTAAGATTAAGGAGTAATTAAGGACTAATCTACACTAATCTAATCTAATCTAACGTAAAGTAGTCTAGGGTTTATTGGGTAATGAAGTATATATCATAAGGTTACAAGAGGATGAGTATTTATAGGGTTACAATAAGAAAGGAGAAGAAAGAAACAAAGGCGAGCTGCAGCAGGCCCGTCCCGGCCGAGACGAGGTGGTCTCGCTCGGGATGGGGTCGGTCCTGGCTGGGATGACCTGCTCTCGTTCGGGAAGAGCTACAGACAGTAGCTTCCTTGTTTGTGCACCTCAACCGGGACCGGTTGAGGCCATCCCGACCCGGTTGAGCCTTGTAGGCCTCCTTTAAGCTCCTTTTGGTCCCTCCTTGCCTCTCATGGGTTTCTCATCGATTCTCGGGACTCGGGATTGGGTCTCGGAGGCTCGGGATTGGGTCCCAAGGTCTCGGGGTCGACTCCAAGGCATCGAGTGATCGTTCCTTCACTTCGTTGGCTCCAAAAAGTGTATGTATTGAGTCGGAATCGCTCCAACTCTTCATGAATGGTCTCGGGAACCTGAAACGAGCTAAAGGAAGCATAAGTAACCCATAAATTGCTCCCAAGGAGCGATTCCACAAGGAAAATGGGACCAAAAAACTACGAAATAGGCACTACAAACTACACTTATCAGTTTTTCCGATTTTTGGGATTTTTGCGTTTTTTTTTTTTTTTTTTTTTTACTTTTCACGATTTTGACTTTTCGTGACTTTAACTTTTCAGCTTTGGCTATTCGAGAGGTTATCGATCCTGGATCCTCCTCTTGACGTAAGCCGATATCGTCCGAATCAAGTAACGACAAGAAGACGGATTGTTGACTTTTCTCGTCTCTCTACCCAAAAATTCTTGGACGAGCTTCTATCTTTTCATGGAGGCCCATTGATCCGTTGGACCGTACCTTGGTGGCCCATTTACGCCTGGACTGGTTTAGAATCGAGGGATAGGGCCCGTTATCAATTGATCATATCTTTTAGGCAGACAATCCATCTTTACCCCGATCGCATACTTAGGCAATATGGTCGGGCCCAGAGAATCCCGGAAATCGAGGCGATCGTGAGTGAATCTACTCAGCTAACGGATGTGATGTGTGACACCTGGATGCAAAGGTGGTATACCCGGGCTACTTGGCCCGTTCCCATGACTCTTCACTCGATCTGGGTATCTGATTCTTATGTGAAGTGGACCAAGGCGGACTCTGCTAAAGCCCGTGCTGCTTTGAAGACCGATGAAGCCTTTGACTTGCTGCATCGAGAACAAGCTAAAGACAATCGAGGCTTTTTTGATGATGGTGATACCCCGGCTACCATGGTTTGCCTGATGTCAGGCCAGAGAGGGAAGACTAGGACTCAGACTCAAGGGTCCAGTACTAAAGGTGCACGGGGGAAAGTGAGCCCCCAGACGAATTTGGAAAGGAGACTCGGCCCAAGACTGGCGGTTAAGGACCGACTTGGTCCTCGAGACGGACTACCCGAGCATGTACGGGCTCGGCTTGGGCCAGTGACGATAGCTGAAGATCCGTTGTCGAGGAAACGGGTTCGGGCTAAAGAGGTTACCTTAGTGATCTGGGAACGTTCGCCTCCGCCTCGTCGACCCCAGGCTCCGCGTGACCCAAACGATAAAGGGAAGCGGAAGATGTATGAGCAGTAGTCTCCTAGATTTTATTATTTAAGTACTACTATTATTTTTGTGTGATTTTTGTTGTTGTTTGTTTTATTTTTGCGTGAGGCAATTTTTTTGAAATAATAAAAGACATATTAGTGAAAACCGTTCCTGTCTTTTCGTTATTGCAGTGGTTGTACCCTTTTGAGGGGTTGCCTACGTATCCACGATTAATGGAATCAAACCAAACGTAGTTCGGGCGTAGATTTTTTTTGCAATTTTCGAAATACATCAAGACTATTAGTTCGAGATGTGCGACAGTAGGATAAGTAATCTAACTTATTGACTTGCTTAATTTTTGAAATTTTTTATAAAAAGACAATTTTTTATAAACTTTTAGCAAATGACATTGAGATAAGGTTAGGGGTAGTAGCGCTTCAACTGGTCCAAATTGGTTGGGTTGACGAATTCGTTCCCGTCCAAGTCTGTTAGCATTACTGCTCCTCCTGATAAAACCTTCTTTACTAGATACGGTCCGGCCCAATTGGGTTTGAATTTTCCCCTTGGGTCGACTGGTAGCAAAGCCCGGACAGATTTTAGGACTAGATCGCCCTCTTTGATATTTCTGGGCCTAACCCGTTTCTTGAAAGCTCGTTGTATCCTTTTTGGTATATCTTGATATTGTTAAGGGCTCAGGATCGTCGTTCGTCCAAAAGAATCAACGAATCATACCGGGCTTTGACCCAATCTGCTTCAGGTACTTGGCTTTCGAGTAGAATCCTTAGAGATGGTACCTCAAGCTCGACCGGCTGGACTTCCTCCATCTCATATGTCAGATAGTGTGGAGTTGCTCCGGTTGCGGTGCGGATTGAGGTTCGGTAACCACATAAGGCGAAAGGGATTTTATCGAGCCAATCCTGGAAATTATCAACCATCTTTTTAAGTATGGTGACAATTGTTTTATTTGCTGCCTCTACCGCTCCGTTGGTTTGGGGACGGTAAGGCGAAGATGTATGCTTTTGAATCTTATATTTTGCTAGCAAAGCAGCGGTTTCGGCTTGAAAATGGGTCCCGTGATCACTAATGAATTCGTGCGGGATCCCGTATCGGCATATAATTTTATCTTGGATAAATTTTGCTACGTGCTTGGCGTTCAAGACACGATATGACTCGGCTTCAACCCATTTAGTAAAATAGTCAATAGCCACTAGAATGAAGCAGTGACCTCCCGTCCCGGAAGGGTTCGCCTTCCTGATTATATCTATTCCCCATGTCGAAAATGGCCATGGTGAAGTCATAGTATACAACAGAGATGACGGCATAAACTGGACGTTGCCGAAAATCTGACAGTTATGACAGTGTTTGACATATAACTGGCAGTCGGTTTCCATGCTATTCCAGTAGTACCCGAGTCTTGCGATTTTTCGAGCTAGCATATGGGCATTTATATGCGGGCCATTTTCGCCATCGTGTACCTCGGCCATGACCTTTTCGGCCTGTGTTTTGTCGATGCATAGGAGTAGAGCCCCCTGCGCCGTCTTTTTGTACAATTGGCCATCGTCCGTGCGGACGAACTGGGTGGCCCACCTCCGTAGGGCTTTCTTGGCCCGGTTTTCAGATCCCGGAGGATATTCTCCCGACGTTAAGTAGGTTAGAACAGCCTGGTACCAAGGTTCTGGATCAGTTATTTCAATATCTTGAATAGCATTGATGTATGCCGGCTCGGACCGTCTTTCGACGTAAATCGGCATGCTGGTCATGTGTTCCGGGATATTCAGTAAAGATGCTAATTTGGATAGCGCATCTGCAAACTTGTTTTCTTCCCGAGGTAGATAGACGTATTCCACCTTTTGAAACTGCTTTTTGAGAACCCTTACTCGCGCTTGGTAAGCTACGAGATTTGCGTTCCGAGTTCTCCATTTCTGGAGTTCTTGATTGATGACTAAAGATGAGTCACCGTGGACCCGGAGGTTTGTTACTCCTAAATCCGCGGCGGCTTGCAATCCACGAATGCATGCTTCATACTCGGTTGCGTTGTTAGTCACGTCGAAATCTAGCTTAATGGACAACGGGGTGTGTTCTCCTTGCGGTGAGATTAGCAAAATTCCGACACCAAATCCTCGAAAGTTGGATGCCCCGTCAAAGTATAGATCCCATGTCTCCGTGTCAGTATGGAATATATCTTCAGCCGGAAAAGCCCAGGTATCGGTATGTCCCTCTTCAGATACCGGACTATCGAAAAGGAACTCGATTACTACCCGACCTTTGATGGCTTTTAATGGCACGAATTTGAGGTCGAACTCAGCTAGCTTTAAAGTCCATCTAGATATCCTGCCATTGAGGATGGGCTTCTCGAACAGATACTTGATTGGATCCATTCTAGATAGTACATGTACTTCGTGGCTAAGCATATAATGTCGGAGCTTTTTAGTGGCCCAAACTAGAGATAGACACGTCTTTTCGAGCATCGTATATTTACACTCGTACTCTAAGAACTTTTTACTGATGTAGTAAATAGCCGGTTCTTCCGAATCGACTGTCTGGGCCAACATAGCCCCATGGTTGTCTCGGTCGTTGTCAAATATAACGACAAAGGTAGACCGTGTTGAGGAGGCATTAATACCGGCGGAGATGACAGAATCTCTTTGATCTTTTCGAAAGCCGCTTGACATTTGTCGTCCCACAGTATCCGTTCTCCTATCTTCATTATCTTGAAAATGGGCTCACATACCATGGTTAGCTTCGAAATAAACCGGCTGATATATTGGACTTTGCCGAGAAACCCCCTTATCTCCTTTTCGGTTTTAGGTGGTTGCATCTCGGTAATAGCTTTGATTTTGGCTGGGTCAACCTCGATGCCGCGTTGGCTAACGATATGGCCCAGTAATTTGCCCGATGTTACCCCGAAACTACATTTTTGAGGGTTTAGCCTCATGTTGTACTTGCGTAGTAGGGTGAAGAACTTTCTAAGGGCCGGAATATGCCCGTTTCGTTCTTTGGACTTAACGATCATGTCGTCCACGTAGACTTCCACTTCCTTGTGCATCATGTCATGTAGTAAGGTAGTGGCGGTCTGTTGGTAAGTGGCACCGGCGTTGATAAGCCCAAATGGCATAACGGTGTAACAGTAAGTCCCCCAAGGCGTAGTGAAGGTGGTCTTACTCATGTCTTCTTTCGCCATTTTGATCTGATTGTACCCGGCATACCCATCCATAAAGGATAGAAGGGCATGATCGGCCGTGTTGTCCACCAGTATGTCGATGTGTGGCAACGGGAAATCGTCTTTCGGGCTGGCCTTATTAAGGTCCCGGAAATCTACACAAACTCGTACCTTTCCGTCTTTCTTGGGTACTGGTACGATATTTGCTACCCAGTCTGGATATTCAGACACTTGAATAAAGCCCGCTTTGAATTGCTTGTCGACTTCTTCTTTGACTTTGAGAGACCATTCGAGCCTCATTCTTCGGAGTTTTTGCTTTACCGGCTTACACCCGTCTTTGATGGGTATACAGTGTTCGGCTATCTCCCGATCTATTCCCGGTATGTCCTTGTAGGACCATGCGAAGACGTCTTTGAATTCATGGAGGAGGTCCGTGAATTGTTGTTTCTCATCGGGATCTAAGGATAAACCTAACTTAAGCATCTGAGGCTCTAAAGGGGTTCCTACATTGATGGAGTCCGTTTCCTCAATGACCGGATCTCAGGATTCCCTTTGTTCGAGTTGCTCGACTAGATGCGGAGGCAATGGTACCTGTTCGTCGGGTTTCTCAATGTCATTGCAAATAAAATTTTGGAAAATGTTTTGAAAATAAGACAAGTCGTAAGCAGAACGGTTATCGTTATTATTGATAGAGAATTTTGAAAATAGCTCAAAGAGAGCTGCCATATGATCGTTGGTCAGAGGCGGGATTGGAAGTGCTCTCGGGACAGACTCCGAGACTCCCATAGGTGTGACCAAAGGAAAAGGGGTTACAGACTCGACCCTAGTACTGGATCCTCTAGACTTAGACCCAGACTCCGACTCTGACTCAGACTCAGACTCGGATTCGGACTCGTCGCCTTGCATGTCCCCTTCGCCAGTAGTGAGCTTCTAGACTCGACCCTCGCTGTCGGTCCACTTGATCGTCTTCCTCCAAGCCCTCTTTCCGGTGTTGGTACTGACTTCAGAGATCAACCTGGTCGGATCGAACTTGCTGCTATGGAGGATCAGGCTCACCAACTCCTCCTTAGGGGTCGGGATTATCTTGCTTTCCCCGAATAAGAGCCCCAGCATGGGCTCGGTATGGTTTGGATTCTCTTTCGATTCAGCCTGGATGAGGGCAAAAATGTCATCTGGGATGAAATTGACCTCAGGATAGGTTATAGTGGGCTGATAGAGTCCCGTCTGGACAGCTCCGAATACTGGGGAGACGAAGTAATCGGTCAGTTTTTGGCTGTTGGGGTCCAAGTAGGTACCCTTGAGAATGTTGCAGGCCTTTTGGATGCCGGCCCGGACCACGTTTTCTGGGGTTAAGGCATACCCTAAGCCGAATTTTGACTCCTCATTGCTTAAGACATCGATGATCTTGCCAGCTAGAAGACCAGGCCTCGAAGTAGCCCCCGGGAGGTAACCCAAGTTCTGCAGCATCATGTTGATGCTGGTGGTGAAATAGGGCCTAAAGAGATACTCTTCCTCGATCATTCCCACAAAACTGAAGCCTCGTGGGTCGGTTGAGCCAGCCGTGTTGCAGCTTGACACGGCTAGGGGAGTAGCTTCGAGGGTGATGACCCCGTCTTGTAAAGGTAACTTGACCTTCCAGTGGAGAGTAGAGGACACGACTTTGACCGCGTGGATCCAGGGCCTTCCAAGTAGCAGATTAAACGATGAGGTGACATCGATCACTTGGAATTCGAGCTCCTTCTCGATTGGGCCGGTTATGATGGTTAGTTTAACGGCCCCAGCAACGGATTTTGGGCTCCCGTCGAAAGCCTGGATAGTTTGCGCGGTAGGAAGGTAGTCAGCCTCGGTAATGCCGAGAGCCTTTGCAGTCCTTAAAGGAAGGACATTCACAGCTGACCCGTCATCAATTAGGGTCATAGGTAGATACTTGCCTCGGCAGATTACCGTGATATACAGGGCCAGGTTATGGGTGGCCCCAAATGGTGGTAGATCGGACTCGGAGAAGGTGATAAGTGGGCCTTCTCCTTTGGATTTGCCTTTGAGATGAGGTAAAATGGTGGCTACCATCTCAGGGGGGGTAACCAGCGAGTCTACCTTGATCTCATCGAGAGCCTTAGTAAGTGCTGCCCGATGCTCTTGAGAACTGACCAGAAGCTGCCATATGGTGAGATCAGTTCGGACCCTCTTCAGTTGTTTGACTAGGGCCGTGTCGGTATTTGATTCTTCAAGTGTGGAGTCCATCTTGGCGGGTTCAGTGACAGATCCTAGGGCCGAAGGTCCGGCCGTGATGACATGCGTGCCGGCCAGGGCTTTGGTTTTGGCCTTCCGGATTTCTTCGATAGTAATGGGGACAGTTTCCCCCTTAGCCAAGTAAACATCATCCTCGTCATCATTCCATATCCCGTTGACTTGAGGAATGAAAGGGGAAATGAGATGAGTACAGTCGATTATTTCTTCAGTAAAAATGGCGTGAGTAGCAAGAGGGTTGTTTTTGTTACTGGGCTTATCACTGGGTAATGGTATCTTCCCACTCTCGATCAGATCTTGAATGAGATGCTTCAACTTCCATCATTTTTCAGTGTCGTTCCCGTTGCCTCGGTGATAGTGGCAATAGGCCTGTGCGTTGTAGCTTTTGGACCGTTTTTCGACAGGAACCTCCGGCATTGGGCCTATCGGCTGGATCAGGCCCTTAGAGGATAGCCTTTGTAAGGCGTTGGCATAACTAGTCCCTATGTCAGTGAATACTCGGGTTGGAGTATTCTTTTTGGTCGAGGTGTCTAGCAGGTAGACCTCGTCGAAGATGCTTCGGGCCGCACTCGTAGTTGCGGGCTTACCAGAAGACGAGCTGGCTCCTTGATACCCCTTAGTAGAGGCCTTAGTAAGGCTCTCTAACCTCAAATCGTCTTCGATTCTTGTACCCATTTCGGTTAAGGTGGCGAAATTGGGTATGATGGCGTACCGGAGGTGGATCCGGTAAGACGGGAGGCGATTTTTCACAAAGGCCTCCACTAGCACCTTTTCGCTGGGCTTGTCGACCAGCTTGACACTTTCAGCCCTCCACCTTTGGAGGTATTTGGTGAAACCCTCCTAAGGCTCTTGGGCCATGACCTCCAGAGTACGCATGGTCGTCTGGATCTCAGTATTGTCCGCATAGTTTCGGGCGAACTCCGTTGCAACATCGTCCCAAGTTTTGTATTTCTTGGAATCGAGCCTGTAGTACCAGGCTCTTGGGTGCTTGTCCAAGGATGAAGCAAAGAGATGCTTGAACATGGTCGATTTGACCCCCTTAACTGCCATGAACTCCTTAAAAGCCCGGATATGGAGTACCGGGTCTTCAGTCCCATCGAACATGGGTAGGCCCGTCAAGTTGAGATTAGCGGGCAATTCACCAGTTAGGGGCGAATAAGCCCGAGCATTTTCTGTGTGGATGGTGTTGCTAGTGGTCGTGTGGACCTGTTCTTACAGCTTGTGGACCGCGCTGGCCAGTTCAGCTAACGGCCCATCGTCTTCAACCCCAGCGCTAGGAGTTCCTTGTTCGACTGCGCTTACTCGAGTGAGGATGGCGATCTAATCCTCCCTCATTTTCGTCAGTTGGTCTTGAAGCTTAGCCAACGAAACGGTCAACTCGTCAATGGCTTGTTGCGTCATTGTTCGGGTGAAAGGTGGCATGTCTGTAAGAACACCGCGTAATCAGCAACTAGCCCAAATCCTAGAACTAAAGTACATCCCGAGCAAGGGAAGAAAGGAAGCTAGGAAGGAAATGACTCGGAAGAGGACACTTAGACGGGTGACCTGTGAAAGGTGGGCCTCCTTTAGGATCCAGCTGTGTGGGCTGGGCCTTGTTTGAAAGGAGGTTCACGTGAGACATTCCCCAGACTTTTAGACTCGATTGTGTAGATGGGCCAACCCTTGTAGGAGTATGTCCTACGTAGGTGGGCCTTGCCTTAGTATAATAAGGCGGACTGGGATCGGGAGGAAATCCGTGATATAAGATCGACGGAGTTTCGACACTAGAAGATTTGACAACCTACGACACGACCCGACACTGCTAAATACGGGAGGTCCTAAGAAGAGGAAGGTTTTGAAATATGATTTTTTGAAAAGCCCGAAGAAATTCGGGGAGAGAGGAATCCGACCTTTTTCGAAGAAAAAAACGGAAAAGGTGGGCCGGATGACGGGTTTGAAAAGTTCGAAAAATATTTTCGAGTTTTGAAATGGGCATAATACCGGCTAAAAATAGGCTATTTTGAGTAAAATCGTGGATCCTAAATTCGGTATATGTCCCGGGTTTTGAAAATTGGATATTTTGAAAAGGATGCAAATTTGAAAAAGACGGTTTTTGCAAAAGACTTGTAAATCAGGTAGCACGTAGTCATGGAAACAGTATAACGACGCCATGTATGCTCTAATTCTAAGTCTCGGTCAGTCTGTAAGGGTCTATACCAGTGTACACAGCCTATCGAGTATCGGGGCGGACTTCCTAAGTCGAGTTGAGCTTAGAACATGCCGTAAAACCCATACAAATCGGCTAATGGACACCTTCGACATATCCAATTCGGACTACATCGATAGTATAGTGGGACGTCGGTCACCAGTACCGGCCCGGGAAAATATGGGGTTATGCATGAACCGTAAAACTAAAACTCGTATTGTACTAGTCAAACGATATCTATTCGAGTCTCACCCTGAGGATGCCGATGGTATGTCACACATCAGTTAATCCCCAGCGGAGTCGCCAAATTGTGGACATGACATAGGTCCACCCCGACGCAGCCACGCGCGGGTTTGGGGAGGCGAATGAATCTCCATATGAGATGGTCAAATAAATTTAAATCGAAGATGGAGTCGCCACCGAACTTTGTGGGAGTTCGGGCCTGTTCGAACCCACTCTATGTCGTAGTGGGCCGTGTACAAAATACGGCCCATTTCCGATGTCAGAGTTTATCGGGTTCGTCCCTTTGCATTTGATACCGATACCGACTTGATCGGATACCGTGTATTGAATGACTCTCGTTGCCAATGGTTTCGGACATCCGGAAACCGAGGTTCTGAGTAAGGGGTGAGGGTACGTGTTGGGAAGTTCACAAAAAACACCCAACCCCGCCCGCACATTAGCGGCCTCTACTAAGATATCGAATGATGTTTTAATACGCGCGTTAGTAATACGATGAATGATATGCAAACATTGTTTTCCTAAACATGCGAGGAATTGAATGGGTTGCTAAGTCCGTTTAATGCATGAAAATTAACGTCAAAGTTGAATTTAGCATGTGAGATTCGTTTTAGTATAATAAAACAAACAATGAAAAAGAATGAATTTGCTACAAAGGATGAACAAACGAGTTAATATCGATTTGTGAATAAAAGACGTAAATATGATAATATGCATGATTATGAAAAAGGATTTTATGACACGTGATGGATTAAACACGTGTTGACCGAGGTCGAAAAATATTTATCGAAATCTGAAAATATGCCTAAAACCCGCTGTTTTGTCTAAAAAACGATGTTCGAAGAATAATAAAAAATAGAGCGAAATCGATTTTTGTGTCGCGTTTTCAGGGAACCATGCGCCTCGCCCAGGACGCACGCGACGCGGGTCCCGAGCTGTTTTCGAAATTGATTTTCGGAAAATTTTAGCTTTACTAAATCGCGTATAAATATTGCATAATTTATACTCGAGTTAATTTTGCGTTATTCGTTATATTAAATATTCGACTATGAAATCGATAATAAATACTCGGAATGATTTTTTTAGAAAAGGTAAAAAAAGGTTTTTGTAAATCGTTTTAAAAAATAAACTAAAAAAATGATGTTTGACTCTCTCTGCGTTAAAATCATTGTATTTTGTTTTAAGAAATTTATGTAACGATTTTTTAGCTTCAACGAGATTAATTTAGGTCTTTTTGAAACAATATTCGATTATAGAGAATCGATATTGTATTTTTAAGAACGTTTGTTTTATAAAAATAGTTTTGTAGTATCGATATTAGAAATAATAAAAAATATGATGATGACCCGTAAAAATAAATCGACCGACGACGCAAAAAAAGGGAAAAGACGAGAGGAAGAGGAAGAGGAAGAGAAAGGAGAGAAACGGGTTTGGTTACACCCTCAACCTACATGCTTTTGTTTACTCGGATCGGGGCTCGTCGGAATGTGGCTATGGCACGAGAGCGTCGAGTTTAATGTTGGTGAGTTGTGGTGGTTTTTGTTTGGGACGTGAAGGGTGACGGGTATCGGGGCTGGTTCTTTCGGGTTTTGGATGTACTATCGGTTTCTCGATGCTAAGTGTAAGGAGTTTATGTTTATGTGTGAAGAGTTGATGTATATGTATGAATAATCGATGTGAATATTTCTGAATCTTAGATGTGTGATAAAAAGTTGATGATGGATGATTGATTGGTGAAAAGTGTTGTTATTTGTGTTGTGTAAGGGGCCTATTTATAGGAAAATTCCCGACCTTGGCCGGGAGAAGTGTTTGGGTTAGAACTATCGCTTTGGATAGGAAACGTAAGAAGCTGAGAAGCATGAGAATTCCGTTTACTTGGCAAAGAAGAAAGGGAATCTCGGCTGGTTGGTGGAGCTCGGCAGAGGGTCTTACACTTGGTCGGGTGTTTGATTCGGTTTTCGGATAGAATTCCCACTTGAGATCGATTTCTATCCTTAAACGGATTTGTTTAATATTTTGTGTAGCTGATTTTTTGTGGCATTGGAGTCCAAACCGGACGTGTGAGGTGTCAAGGCTGGTCCGTGCGCCTCGAGAATATTCTCGACCGGGTTTTGACTCGGTTGCTAAAAGACGGTTTTACCCCTAGTGTCAGAATCGACCCAAATTAGTCTTATTTGACTCAAAATGACCCATTGGGCCTGATTTTGAGGTTGGTTTTGTGAGATATGTACTCCGTAAAAAGCCCAAGCCAAATGCCAATTATTTTTAGCCCGTTTCTGAATATATTAAAGCACGTTTGCGTCCGATCATCATCGGGTGTTTGTCGGAAACTGCTATAGACATTTGGCAGTCAAAATGTGGGTGTCTACAATTGTTTAACATTATTTATTATTATGTTTTTTTTTTCCAATGAAATATGGTGTATTAGATATAATCAATTAAAAATATAGACTTTTAATCTTATATAAAAATATATCATACGGAGTAATATATAAAAATATTTATATTTTTGAGAACGTTACTGTATTACTCCGTACGATATAAGTCCATTATTTTGTTAAATCAATTATATATACGTAAATTCTGCTTAATGTTTACAAATATCAATACTAAAAAGTAATATTGCAATTACAATTTTGTATTGCAATTAAGTGACGGAATAATAGTAAGCCGCCTAAATCAGAAATATTCTTTTTTTAATCAGTTTTTAATAACCTTACATAAATGAGTAAGGTGGAACCCTTACGTATACACTAATAAATACAACTATTAATCACAATGGGAAAAAAAAGTACTATACACCTGGTTCTATAGTAGTATTGTACAACCAAGTGCTTATATATATACTCCATAATTTAAACTCCTTCCTCTTCCCCCTCTAACTTCAATCACGTTTAAGAAAAAAAAACAAAAGAATTTTACTTTCTTTTCAAACTTGACGCTCTCTCTTCAATTTCTCAAAGACTCTACAATGGAAAAATCGAAACAATTGGCAGTACCTGTTTTGGTAAAAATTTACCGGGTTACGATTTAAGTTGTGGGTTAAAGTGATCGAGCTAACATTTCACGAAACAGTGGGATGAATCGAATCAACGAATGAACAAACGACGAAAGAAAACAAGAAGGCACAAAAATTGGTGACGCGGAAACACAATGTAGGAAAAACCGCGGGGGGAGTCGGAATCCCGCCAAATATTTACTATGAAGGGAGAAAACAAATCAAGAATACAAGTATTGATTTCGGATTATTAGAGACTATATTTCGCTGGTGCGATTTGTGTATTAGGGTTGAAGTGTGCTCAAGATTCGTTGCCGGATGCCTTTGTTGTTGTTGTACTTATATTCAACTTCTTTCCCTTAGCCGTTATCTTCCCCTTCTTTCTCCTGATTTCTCTCCTGCTCTGGTGGCATTACCCCGGATTCTAGGGAGTGGTTAGTTGACTGGGTCTTTGTTTGGGGTAGGGTTATTTCGGGTGGTTGGGCTGTCTTCGGCCCACTTTGGGGTTTGGCTGTTGCTCGGCCCATTGCTGCTGGACTTTATTTCGTTGCTTTGTTGACTTTCCTCGTATCGAATTCCCGACTCTTACGACTTTTGACTTTCCGAGTATTACTTCGTGACTTTACCGCTTTCGATCCTTTGATTTCTTGACTTTGAATTTTGACTCGAAGAATTCCACGTCACATCTAAGGGTACGAATTTTATCCCAAACAATTGCCCCCAAATTTCCGACTAAGCTCATCTTAGGCGGGAATTTCCGTTTGTGATCGGTGTTTGTGGTTCTGGTGACGATTTTCTTCCACAGTGTTTGTCTTTGAGTCTGTCACTTCTCGTTTTTCTAACTGACTTTTCTCCTCCCTCATGATAACTTTTATTCTTCTTTCCTCATAATGACCCGCGCTTCCCTAGACTCCCTTCCCTCTTTACTTCACCTACTCTAACTCCCTTTCCATTTACTCCTACTTCCTCTACTTCCCTCATCACCCAAACCCCCTTTTTTCAAAATTCGAACCGTTTTTTCTCTCCGTTTCTTGCCGTTCATCGTCGCTGTGCGCCGTGCTTCCCTCTTGCTCAGGTGACTTTTTCTTATCCTTATTTCTTATTTTTCATCTCATCCATGGCTCCTAAATCGAATCGGCGTAAATCGTCTGCCCCCACTTCATCGTCGCCGTCGATGACTTTTTCCCCCTCCAACATTCTGGGCAAAAAACATTCTTGCGATTCCCGTTTTGCCGGCGAGGACCTCTCCTTCGTCAGAAAGGTTTTCGGCTTTGATGAAGGAGTTGAGGTTTATCTTCCTTCCTCTGGACAGCAGGCAGACTTTATCCTACTCGGATGGATCTGCATGTACGCTTATCCGTTCCTTTTAGGTCTTCGCCTTCCTTTTCCCCCACTCGTTCAAGAGCTTTTAACCTATTATAAATTAGCCCCGTGTCAACTGGCTACTCACACCTGGAGGGTGCTATTGTCCTTCTGCGTCCTGAACCATCGCCATCAGAAGGACTTCTCGTTGCTTGATGTCTGCGCCGTGTTCCAGGTAAGACCCCTGGGAAACGGTCAGGTGATAATGCGTGTAAAGGACAAGAATTCCCCAGCATAATCTTTCCTCCCAACCCTCCTGACGCAGAATGGTTTAGGGATTTTATCTTCGTGAAAGCCGATTCTCTTTCTCCCCTTCCCTGTGATTATCTCTTCTCCGAGTGGGGTCCCGTCGAAGGTACTCATCGTGTTCTCAGCTTTGTAGTTTTCTCGCACACTTATGGTTCTTATTGGCTTCGTGTTGTAGGTCTTATATAACCGGAAGAGGTAACGCCGATCCTTGATTTCGCTGCCAAGCTTTCCGACTTAAGCTCCGAACAACTTTCCTTCAACAACCTGTTTGTCCCCTCTGCCAACGGCACCTGTCTTCCCCTTGCTGACATAATGTCTTCTGGTGAGAGTCGTTTTGCTGAGTAGATTTATACTTAGCCTTTTCTTTTTCAACTTTCCCTTGTGGGGCTTATGCTGTGTACTTGTCCCCCTTAGGTAGTGCAAAAGCTCATATGACCCTAGACCGGATCAGGAGGAAGAGCATGGCTACCCGCTCTTCTTCCAGGAAGGTTTCTGGTTCCTCCCCTACTCCCTCGACCAGCTCGAAAAGGAAGCGTAGTTCCTCCCCTTCGACACGTGTTGACTCTGCAGAGAAGCCGCCTGTGATTCATGTGCCTGATTCTCCACAGCCCTCCGCTCCACATTCCGCCGGGTACGGTTCTGATGATGTCGTGATGACCTTCCATAGGAACTTCGGGACTATCAGGAATCTGGAGGATTTGTCTGTTCTGGACCAGTTCCTCTTCCCCGGCTCTGAGGCTATAATGGCTAGAGAGCCTCTGATTGAGTCGGCGGCCCACATCGCTGCCCATGGCTTTGAGGTGATTCTGTCTTTCTGGCTTTGAGTTACTTTCAACTTAGATTGTATTGCTGACTGTTGTAGTGCTGTTCAGACTCTCCAGATGGCTATTTATGTGAAAACTGGCATATCTCACCTCATAGATTTGGGGAGTCAACTTCAGTCGGACAATGCTCGTCTACTGGAGGAGGCTGACCAAGCCAAAGAGAGGGCCACGAAGCTGGAGGAGGAGGCCAATCTGGCTAAGGAGGAGGCCACAAAGCTGAAGGGGGAGCTAGATCAGGTCAAGAGGCGGCTTGCTGAGGAGAGGAAGTAGAAGGAGGCCGCTGAGGAGATGAAAGCTGAGCTTGCTAAGGTTCAGGATGCCAACTCCGATCTCCAGGAGAAGGTGACGACATTGCAGGAGAATATAGTGGGGGCTCTTGGCTGGTCCACTCTGAGTACCGAAATCCAGATGATCAATGCCTACACCGAGGGGAAGCACGTGGATTGGGACCTGGCTGCTTTGGAGAAGAGGATGAAGGTGGAGTTCCGCAATGGCTTTGATCTAGAGATGCTCGCTGATGGGGAAGAGGAGGTAGTGGAGGAGTCTGTTTCTTCCCCTCAGCAGTTCAGGAGGCGCCTGTACCTGTGGTGACAACTGCTGATGCTGTGGTGGTGGAGCCCCTCGCCTCTCTCCCTCCTGAGGAAAATATCTAGGCTGCTCAGCCTATTACTTTCTGTTGCTCTTGGCCCTGTGTGGCAAAAAATATTTTGTTAAAAATTTTGATATGTTCTGAATTTTCTTTCTGCTCAAGGGAGCAGAATACCTGAATCTTTCCTCTGCTCAAGGGAGCAGAGTTGTTTTGAACTTGTTTTTATGGTACTTGTTTGCTTATTATGTGGTGCTTCTGCATTTGTTTTGCTTGTTTTGTAGTGGTTGCTGTCAGCTGTTTGTATGCATGCCTTTGTCTGTATGGTCGACCCATGATGGTTGGTGGCCTGGGGTTTTGTTTGCTCACTCAGTCGGAGGTGCCACGCTTTGCGTGGGTGCTGTGTGGCGCAGGGGGCTTGTAATGCCCTGGTTGTAGGCACTCAGCACAAGACGCACGACTTCTGTGGAAATTATACGCTCCACCAGATCAGTTGTCAATTTTAGCTGAAAAGAATTTTGGCAAAAAATGTCATGTTGCAAAAAATGCTGTGTGAAGGGAAATCATATTTCAGAAAAAGCGTGGAGTGGGAGAGACTTCAATTTTAGTTGTACAAAGAGAGGAATAAAATGAAAACATGTGAAAATAATCTTGAAACAGAATTGAATCTTGAAAAAATATATGGAAAAGGTTTCAAATTTCTAGATTTGAAAATGGCGAAAACCTAATTAACTCTTTGGGTTATACGAAAATCGAATTAAATTTTGAGGTGTAAAAATGAGCTAAGTTTTGGGAGAGTTTGAAAAGGTGAGGAAAATCTTGAAAAACTCTGCAACCAGGAGGTATTTTGAAAGATAAAGTAGATTAAAAAAGACGAAAGATGAGATTGAACCTGGGTTCTGGTGGAGGCGTATCTGGCAGATCGAATGCCTTAGTTCTGGCGACAATGGCCCTTGCTTCTGGTGATTTTTACTTAGAAGAAGTATTTTTTTAAGTGTACTATGTTCCAAGGTTTTTGGATGATCTCCCCTTCCATGGTCATAAGTCGGTATGATCCATTTCCAACTACTTTCTCCACCTGGTAAGGCCCCTCCCAATTCTAAGCGAACTTCCCTGCTTGTTGGTTTCTGGTGCACTGGAATACTTTCCTAAGGACCAGGTCTCCTTCCTGCAGGATCCTGACTTTGACATTCTTGTTGTAGCTTCTGGCGACTGTCTGCCTGTAGGAGGCCATTCTGATCTGGGCATCAGTTCTGAGTTCGTCTATGGTATCCAAACTGTTTGCCATTTCAACCTGGTTTCTTTCTTCTGTTATGCAGCCATATCTGTGAGTGGGTACCCTCACCTCTGCAGGAATGACCGCCTCAGCACCGAAGACCAAGCTAAAAGGTGTCTGCCCCGTAGCCACCTTAGGTGTGGTTCTGTCGGACCACAGCACCAAGGGAAGTTCCTTTGCCCATCTGCCCCCTGCTTCTTCCAGCCTTCTCTTCAGGTTGTCCATCACAATTTGGTTGCTGGATTTCGCCTGACCATTGGACTGAGGATTTCTGGGAGTAGATTTGTTTAGAGCGATATTCCACCTGGCGCAATAGGCTTCCATTTTATTGCCAATAAACTGGGACCCGTTGTCGCAAATGATCTCTGAGGGAACCCCGAACCTACAGATAATGTTACGTTTAATGAAGGATATAACCTGCTTCTCAGTCACCTGAGGGAACGCTTATGCTTCTATCCACTTGGAGAAGTAGTCGGTCATTGCAAGCATGAAGACTTTGTTTCCTGGTGCTCTTGGCAATTTGCCCACAATATCCATTCCCCACTTCATGAAGGGCCAAGGACAGATTATTGGATGCAATGGCTCTGCTGGCTGGTGATTGACCAGTGCATGTCTTTGGCAGGCGTCGTATTTTTTAACATACTCTTTGGCATCCCTACGCATCGTTGGCCAATAGTAACCTTGGCGAAGTGCTTTGTTGGATAGACTCTTGCCCCCTGCATGATTTCCACATTCTCCGCTGTGGAGATCATGTATTACCATCTCTGCTTCCTCCTGGCTTAGGCACCTTAGGTATGGTCCAATGGTCGATCTCTTGAATACCACGCCATCAATGAGGGTATACCTGGATGCCTTCATTCTGAAACTTCGGGCTTCTCTTTTGTCTGCTGGCAGGATATCATCTAGCAACCAGTCTTTGTAGGGTTTCCTCCAGTCGGAGATCTCCTCCGGTTCTGCTGTGGTGCTGCAGATCCTTGCTTCCTGAAACCATTGAAGCCCTTGATCTGGTGAATCCCCTTCTGGTGTTCCCTGTTCCTATGCGCCTTTCCGGATTGCTGGCTCCAACACATGGACTATAGGTATGGCGGATACTTCTCCTGGTTTGACGGTTGCCCCCAGAGTTTCTAAGGCGTCTGCTTCCACGTTTTGCTCCCTCGGAACTTGGTTGATTGAGAACTCTGTGAACCTCAGGGAGAGATCCTTTGCCACTTCAAGGTAAGCCATCATCTTTGAATCCTTCGCCGCATGTGAGCCGTTCATATGGTTGACTATCAGCTGGGAATCACCATATACTTCCAGCTGCTTGATTTTAAGGTCTAGGATAACTGGAGACCCAGGATGAAAGCTTCATACTCTGCTTCATTGTTCGTTGTTCGGAACTCGCATGGGATTGCTTGGACTATGAGATCTCCCTGAGGCGATCTGAGAACCAACCCTGCTCCAGATCCTCTCATGTTTGAGGCGCCATCTACGTTGAGCTTCCACACTTGTTCGCCCTTGTTTTCTTCCAGAAGGATGATATCTTTCTCTGCTTGTGTCTGCAGCGTTGGGCTGAAGTCGGATATGAAATCTGCTAATGCTTGGGACTTTATTGCTGTTCTGGGGACAAACCTCAAGTCGAAGCCGCTCAAGTGCATAGACCATTTTGCCATCCTTCCTGACAACTCAGGTTTTCTCATAATATTTTCAGCGGGTAGTTTGTTATTACAGATATAATGTGTTACTCAAAATAAGGACGCAGTTTATATGATGCGATAACGAGTGCAAGTACAAGTTTTTCAAGGGACGTGTACCTGGTCTCTGCAGGAAGCAGAGACTTACTGACATAGTAGACGGGATGTTGTGCTCCTTCGTGCTCCATTACCAATACTGCACTAACCGCCACCTCTGTCACCGATAAATGTAGAAAGAGCGGCTCTTCAGGTTCCGGTTTTGACAGGAGTGGTAGGGTGCTCAAGTAGTGTTTTAACTCCTTGAATGCTTATTCATGCTCTTCCGTCCAGTAAAATCTTTGAGCCTTCCTCAGGATATCGTAGAATAAACGGCACCTCTCTGAGGACCTGGAGATGAACCTGTTCAAGGCGGCAATCCTTCCGGTCAACCGCTGCACATCTTTCGGTTTCTGTGGAGACTCCAACTGCAGGATGGCTTTGATCTGCTCTGTACTGGCTTTGATTCCCCTTTGGGTGACCATGTACCCCAGAAATTTTCCACAGGATACTCCGAACGTGCATTTTGAAGGATTTAACTTCATCTTGTACTCCCTCAAGGTATTGAAAGCATCTTCCAGATGTGCCGTGTGCTGTGAGGCTCGCTTGGATTTGACGACCATATCATCAATGTACACCTCCATGGTATTGCCAATTTGCTTCTTGAACATCATGTTAACCAGCCTCTAGTAGGTGGATCCTGCATTCTTCAGACCAAAAGGCATAACATTGTAACAATAAATACCTCTCTTAGATCTGAACGCGGTTTTCTCCTGATCTGCTGGATGCATCTTGATTTGGTTGTATCCACTCCATGCGTCGAGGAAGGTTAGCATCTCATGACCTGCTATGGCATCTACCATGGCATCTATATGTCGCAAGGAGAATGGGTCCTTCGGGCATGCCTTGTTCAGGTCGGTGAAGTCGACGCACACTCTCCACTTGCCGTTTTTCTTTGGGACTACTACCACGTTGGATAGCCACTCTGGGTACTTAACTTCTCTGATTTTTCCGGCGGTCAGCAGGTTATCTACCTCCTGGTTTATGACTTGGTTCCTCTCAGGAGCAAACTTCCTCCTCTTCTCCTGGATTGGCTTGTAGCTCGAGTCCACGCTTAACCTGTGCGTTATGATACTCGGATCTGTTCCTACCATATCATCATGAGACCAAGAAAAACAATCCATGTTAGTTTTCAATAGCTCAATAAGGTTTTGTCGGATATTACCTGTGCACTCTGAACCGATTAGCACTTTTCGCTCTGGATGCTGTCTGTCTAAGTTGACTTCATCTATCTTCGCCTGAGGGGGTTCAAGATACTCCTGCAGAGGTAGGTGAAGAATCTGTAGTTGCTATGCTGGGGGACTCGCTGTCTTCTTCAGCGCCACTCTGTAGCAATCTTCGGCTTCCCTCTAATCACCACTGATCTTCTGCCCTCCCCAGGGTGTGGGGAACTTCAAGAACTTGTGGTAGGTGGACGTGATGGCCTTCATCTCATGTATCCACGGTCTTCCTAGGATCACGTTGTAGGTGGACGGACCGTCAATAACCAAATACCGTACCTGCTTGTTTACTCCTCCAGCGTAGGTGGGAATTGTAATTTCTCCCAGGAAATATTTGGTTTCCCCACTGAATCCTATAAGGGGGACCGCTCTCTTGCTCAGGTCTTCCTCACTGAGCCCCATATTATGCAAGGTCTCCAACATGATAAGGTTGACAGAGCTTCCGGTGTCCACCAGTATCTTCCTTACAGTGCAGTTCCCTATGGAGAGTGTGATGATTAGGGCATCGTGGTGGGATTCCGGAGATGGTTCCGCATCAGATTCATCGAATGTGACAGCTGGGAGGTCTAGACAGCTGATTCTGCAGGAGTGCTCTGGCTTGTCTCCTCTGGACTGGGAAGTGTGCCTTTTAGCTGCTGAATAAGTTAGACCGCTCAATTCCGATCCTCCTGTGATTACATTGACAATTCTAGTGCACAGCAGAGGGTGCGAAGGCAACACTTGGTCTGCCGCATTTACTCTGCTGGAGCTTCTAGATATCAGGTGATCCAGATTTCCCTGATCGTAATGGTACTTCACTTCCTTCCTGAGGCGGACACACTCTTCGGTGTTGTGCCCAATATCATCATGGAACTCACACCTCTTGTTGGCGTCCCGACGGTCGTTTGTATACTCTTGTCTCCTGGGCCATCTGACTTTGCGCCCCAACTCCTTTAGGGCTCTGAGCAGACCAGCAAGGTTGGTAGAGAACCCGTACTCGCTTATTTTAGGTGGGAGTCCTGGGCTCTCCTTCCAATCTTTTTCTTCGGAGATCTTGTGAACATTTCTGTCGTAGGGCTTGGATCTTTCGCCCCTCTTCTCTGCTGGTGCCTTCCTGGAAACATGCTCAGAACCATAGGTAGCCCTTCTGGGGCCTGAATCCTCCTCTAGCCTGATGGCTGCCAATGCTTTGGTCTGCACATCTTCGAATGTAGCGCAGAGATACTTGGTGAGATCTTTGTAAAGATCCGAATCTTGGAGGAGCCCTTGACGGAAAGCTTCGATGGCGGTGGCCACGTCACATCTGGGAATAGTTACTTTCTCCCTGTTGAATCTGTTGAGGAAATCTCGCGTAGATTCTTCGAATCTCTGCACTACCCGGTACAGATCACTAGTTTGCTTCTCCGGTTTTCTGCTGCTGGTGAATTGTTGGTTGAAAGCATTAACCAGATCAGCAAAAGAGGTGATACTTCTGTTCGGCAGACCAACGAACCAGTGAAGGGCTGCTCATGAGAGGGTGGAGCCGAACCCTATGCACATGCAAGCTTCCTTCAGAGGCCCTATGGCGATTACTACCATCATTTTTTGCTTGTACTGGTTGATGTGGTCCAAGGGGTCTGCAGTGCCATCATAGAGCGTCATGGCTGGTGGCACAAAGCCCTTGGGCATAGCAACGCAGGCCAGGTCATCGGTGAAGGGCGAGTCTGCATAGCTGTCTCTGGCTGCTCTCTCAAGGGGGCGCGGCATTCCAGGAATTTTGTTGATCAGCTCCCTCAGCTCTTCCAGTTCTATGGACTGCTGGTCTGCAGCACTGTTGGTTCCTGTAAGAGGGTTAGAAGCAGGAGGGAAAAAACTGAAAGGTGTACTTCCTGTTTGGGGTCCTCCAAGGTGTAGATTGTTTGGAGGAGGCGGCGGAGGGAACGCAGCTACTTCAGGTCTGGTATGCCACTCTGGTGCTTGCTGGAACGAGGTTCTGGATGGCCAAGTTACTCCAGGGAGTGGACTGTTGCTGACAGTCGACGGGTGGATTGGCGCTTCTGGCTGCGATCTTGGCGCCTATTGGTTGGGGGTAGATGCTGCCCATGCCCCTCCAGAGGGTTGGTTGTTGGACAAGGGGTGCATTCCTGGTGATTGCGCTGGTTGCCATCCTGGCGTCTGATGGATTGGGGTACCTGTAAGAGATAATGAATTAGTCTCTCGGTTTTCGATGTCAGAGAAGAGATTACCTGAGACGTGCGATCTGTCGGGTGTGGGACCCCGGGTCAGATAGCCTAGCCCTTGTGGCGTAACGGTTTGGATGGGTGGTGATAGTTCCAGATCCAGCCTGGTGATCACCTCCTGAGAAATCATCCTGGAGATTTGCCCACTGAGGGCGGGTTCTCTATGGGAGCTCGGTTCTTCTCCAGATACCATAGGCAGGCTCTCTAGTGACGGTTGGACCGGAGCAGGTGGCAGCCTTGATACCGCCTTTATCTGAGCCCTGATGTCCCGGTTGTCTTTCTACAAGGTCTTCACAGCTTGCTGCAGAGTATTGATCCCCTGAAGTATCTCCATCACAGGATCTGGGGCTGACGGAATCCTGAGGGCATCTCAAAACAACCCTCCATGAGCCGGTGTCTTGGATTGCGTACCCTCCTTACTGGTTCTGAAGGGGTTGGGCGTCCTTGATGTCGGCGGCCCTTGAGGTGGTCTAGAGGTTGCCGGTGTAGGTCCCACCGTCAGACTGACAGGGGTCGCCTGAGTGGATGGTGTGATGGGCTGGCTTGCTGCCCCTGAGGATGGTGTTCCTCCAGCAGGCTGGGTGGAGGCATCTTGGCTACTGACAAGGTTTTTATCGGATCCAGACATGACGGTAGGTCGCTTTACTGTAGAATCTTGGCTAGCAAACGATCACTTTGCCCCACGGTGGGCGCCAAATTGTTTTGGTAAAAATTTACCGGGTTACGATTTAAGTTGTGGGTTAAAGTGATCGAGCTAACATTTCACGAAACGATGGGATGAATCGAATCAACGAATGAACAAACGACAAAAGAAAACAAGAAGGCACAAAAATTGGTGACGCGGAAACCCAATGTGGGAAAAACCGCGGGGGGAGTCGGAATCCCGCCAAATATTTACTATGAAGGGAGAAAACAAATCAAGAATACAAGTATCGATTTCGGATTATTAGAGACTATATTTCGCTGGTGCACTTTGTGTATTAGGGTTGAAGTGTGCTCAAGATTCGTTGCCGGATGCCATTGTTGTTGTTGTACTTATATTCAACTTCTTTCCCTTAGCCGTTATCTTCCCCTTCTTTCTCCTGATTTCTCTCCTGCTCTGGTGGCATTACCCCGGATTCTAGGGAGTGGTTAGTTGACTGGGTCTTTGTTTGGGGTAGGGTTATTTCGGGTCGTTGGGCTGTCTTCGGCCCACTTTGGGGTTTGGCTGTTGCTCGGCCCATTGCTGCTGGACTTTATTTCGTTGCTTTGTTGACTTTCCTCGTATCGAATTCCCGACTCTTACGACTTTTGACTTTCCGAGTATTACTTCGTGACTTTTCCGCTTTCGATCCTTTGATTTCTTGACTTTGACTTTTGACTCGAAGAATTCCACGTCACATCTAAGGGTGCGAATTTTATCCCAAACAGTACCATCCAAGCGTAAAAACCATCAAACGTTGTTACGGTGCCGAGGTAAAATTTAACATCTTTTTTTTTTGTTGAGAAAACAACTTTAGAAGCTGCTTGTTACTACCATGTGTGGACCCAAATAAATAAAGGGAGAATCGAAGAAGCTGTGATCCGACCTGAACTAATAGCGAAGCAGATTATAGCTGAAGTAAGAGGTCAAGTGAAGATCAAGACACACAGTGATCTTACGAATGACGACATTGTTTGGCTTCGTAAGATAGGATATAGTTACTAATTTGTTTTGATCTTTTTTTTTTATGTAATTATATCGGGTGTAAAGAATATGGTGCTACTCTGTATATTTTTTTGATGAATGCATTACTTACATTTCACAAAAAAAAAAAACAACTTTAGGAAGATTAAACTTTGTACATTAATTATATCGAGTATTCGATTATTTTAGACTTCTTGAATGATGATGGAGAGTTTTGATGAATTAGGGCTTACTTAATACTATTTCGACAACTATCAATTTGCTTCATTTCTTTTGCTTTAATTACGTATAATTAGGGTAATTATACGAAGTTGAAGTTCTGCTTTCAATTATTGTAACAAGTGCGAATTAGGATAATTTATACTTAGTGCAAATTAATTCGAGCTGTTAGGTAAAGTATCCGAGCTTTTTATAATATGTTTCGAGCATGCAAACGATGAGTTATAATAGGTAAAGTTTTCCGAGCATGCGACTCATTTTTTATTTATTTAGGGTTTAATTAAATATTTCTTGGGTGAAATAGCGAAATTACGCGTCAAGATTTTTTATAAGATAGTAACACACACTCAAAAGATAGTCTTGGAATTACGTATATATAAAACTCTCTTAGATGTAATTATCTTAATTTATGTATAATTTACGAGCTATTTGTAGCACTTTGACGAGGTAGGATGTTTACTTTCTGAGCTTTTAGCTATACTTTTACGAGCTATTATAGTCTCAACCCCCACTAAATCTAAAATTGAGACAAAATAATTGTCAAAGATGTCGCCCAACTATTGAGTCAAATTGGTTCACAAATATATAAATTAAGTAGAAAGTTTTTTGAGCACATCCTTTACAAAATTATGTATAATTTATATTTAATATGAATTAATCTGAGCTTATAGGTAAAGTTTCCGAGTTTTTTATAATATATTTCGAGCATGCGAGTAAGTTACAAAACAATTAAAAAAATGTTACTTTAAAAGAATATTAGCAAAATTAGATAGATTTAAGAGTGAGTTTGGAATACATCGAGATCGATGTATTACATCACTTAAATCTCTTTTAACGTTACACTTATATGTTTGTGTTTTACTTGTTTATCAATGTGTAGCAAGAATGCTTTGCTAAGTGGCTTACTAGTAAGCAATTTCCCCCGTAAATCTCAATGTGTCAATCTCCTTAGACCGAGAGGACCTCAAATGAAATGGTGTGATCATACAAATCATACTGATTGTGCTGTATTTACGATGCGTCATATGGAGACATACAAAGGGACTGACTTGTCGGGGTGGAACAAAGGTCTTGAGAGGGGAAAGGTAACACATCCTTCTCTAATATAAGACTTCATATTTAATCTACATCTTGAATGTTAATTTCTTTTCTAATAACAATTTTCCTTTACTACAACAGTTTAAGCATCTGCATAATTTGAGAATCAAATACGCCTACGAGATCGTTAACTTCCAAGATAATGAAGTCAAAGGAGAAGTATTTTCTTTTGTTGATGAGCTGGTTAAAAAGAACCGCAATTCCGAGTATGTTTGCAAAAATTATGAGCTAACAAGTAATGTTCTCGAGCTTTTAAAATACTTTTCCGAGTATGAGTTTCTGTGACAAACATTTCAAACCTTTTGAGCTTCATGTTAATTTTTACGAGCTTTTAATTCTTGTATCCGAACTAAGTACGATCTAGTGCATTTTCCATCTTCGTAGAGGTGCAATATAGTTTAGGATGACGCAAACAATCAATTCTAAAACTTTTTGAGCTATAATGAAAACAACTCGACCCAGGAATGGATTATAATTTAATATTTAAAATACGAGCTAACTATAATACTGGTAAGAAATTATTAAGCATATAAATAAACTTTCTTAGCTATCATGACTATAATACGAGCTGTAACTAAAATGTAATATAATACTTAAAATCCGAGTTACTTGTAATACTTCTTGAGCACATAATTCCGAGTATGTGTGCAAAAATTATGAGTTACTTGTAAACTTCATTTTTTTAAACCAAACTTTGCCCATAAACATTCTGAATTGTTTACAGTATATTTTCGTTATGTCAAAATAAGTTTACTAAAAATTCCGAGTATGTGTGCAAAAATTATCAGCTAATGATACGACTCGTTTAGTCGTAGTTAGTGGGTTGGAATTAGTTGAATTGAATGAGAAAAAATGACGAAATAATGGGTTTTTGGGTGTTAATTGGTTTTCGTTCATTTGGTCGTTTTGTGTCGATTATTTGGATTTAACCCAATTTTTATGCTCGAGAATTAATCGAGAGTGGACGATATATTTGGACCGAGGAAAGAGGAGGCTAAATGGGGTCAACATACCTCGAAAAGCATGAAGAAACAAAAGAACTCGAAGAGGATTCAGAAAAGAAGGGAAAAAGAGGAGGTCGAGTGCCCCACGACCGCCCCACGACCAGGCCACGAGTGCCCCTCGACTTTAATTCACTTCAGCAGTTCACACTCCTATATGTGGTACTTATGCCGCGAGACTATTTTAACTCGGTTTGTTCCGAGACTTTTGGGCCTTTGTATTTCACCTTTGCCCATGACTTTTAGACTACTTTTATTAAGCCATCATTAGTTTGATTGTACGTTAATTATCATCATTAGAGAAGAAAGAACCCTACTTTGAGGATTCTAGCAAGAACATGAAGAACTAAGACTTCAATCTCGGATCAAGGATTTGAAGCTTTCTAGTTAATTGATTGTGAGACTTTCTTAATCTTTATTTAATTATTTGAGTATTGTTTATTCCTTGTGCTAATTTTATGATTGTTCTTTGTTTAATCTTTTTGGCCAATTGATTATTTCAATCTTCAATCTAATGCAATTCTTTGTATTTGAATCCGTAATTGTTCAATTCACTAGATAAAGTTGCAACCTTTAGACCTGATTATTTGTATGTGTTTCATCGTAATTGGGTAAAAGGGAGGGATAAACATATAATTCGAACCAATAACCGCGTGTGTTAAAGGTCGTTATTTCTATTGATTTGTTCATATCGTTCATGCTGTTATTGAATTAAATCTAGATGCATGGATTAGGTTGTTCAATAATTAGGTTGCTTAGTATCGCGTTTCGACCTAAGTAATATTATCTACGGAACAATTGAAACTTTCAGTTTCACAATAGAATACTCAAGGATTAAATAAAGGTTAGTAGTCGATGATCAATTGTTTATCTAGTTAGTGGATTTTCTTTGAGTCGAGTTTCTTAATCATCTGAATTCTCATTATTAGTTATTTTACTTTCATTAATTTAGTTATTAGACAAATCACTTACAAAATCCCCCATATTCTTGTTACGTTTATTTATATTATTCGCACATTAATTTTTATCGCCTTCCCTGTGGATTCGACACCCGACTTACCTCTACTATATTGTTAAAGGTAATAGGACTTAATTATTTATCTTTGGGAGCATACGACCTAGACTCACCAAATTTTTGGCGCCGTTGCCGGGGAAAGCAATTAGTTGTTTTTGTGTGATTATTTGTTTTCGTATCTCTTGTAAACTAGTTTAAAACCCGTGCAAATTGCACGGTGGCATCCAAATATTTGTGACAGAAAGGATGACTAAATAATGTTAGGTTTACGTGAATTGAAACTAAAAACATTGGACCAAAATATAGTAATTGAAAATGACATGTGCATTAAAATGTTTTACTATAGTGAGAAATGCAAAAGATAATATTTACGTGAATATACAAATTTGACAAAATCAATGATATAATAAGCAATTGAGAATGACATGAATTTTAAAATGTAAAACTATAGCAATAAATGTCAAAAGAAAATATTAACGCACATATACAAATATGATTACAAATATTGGAAAACTTCTTGATACACTACATTAGTTGTAGTGTCAGAAGTGCGTTGGTTACTATCAAAAATAAGAATTTTCAGGCCACTCTTGCTAGTGACTCTCGATAAAGCAACGTATAATTGACCATGTGTGAAGACAGGTTTAGGAAGATAAAGACCAACGTGCGACAATGATTGACCTTGACTTTTGTTGATCGTCATGGTAAAGCATATAGAAATTGGGAATTTTCGCCGAGTGAACCGAACTGGGAATTTGCTTGTGTCAGACGGTGAAAGTGACAAACGGGGGATGTAAACTATATCACCTGCATGGCTACCCGTTAGCACCTTACACCGAATGACTCGTTCCGCTAAATCAGTCACTATCAATCGCGTACCGTTACACAACCCACGAAATTGATCCATGTTCCGAATAAGCATGACCATAGCACCTACTTTCAAGCGTAAATCGTGGTTGGGAATCCCGGAGCACTTGATGCTGTTCAGGAATTCAGTGGAGAGCATATTGGGCTGTCCCGGAACTATCTCGTCCTTACATACCTCATCGGAGCTTCGATATACCACTTCTTGACCATCAAGAAGAGTTAATACATAGTCATTAATTGATTCAACAAATTCGTGTGTAGGTGCCAATATCACTCGTTGTTGCAGATAACCTTCTTCCCATAGCCGATCCACCAGGTCAGGATATGTGTTGGATACAATTGCTGAAATAGGATCATTGACATTATGGATAAGAACTTCACTTGGAAATTTCACATCAACCTCGCCATCATTGCGTCCACCTTCTATGCCATCACCGACTCTAAGGATCCAATCCGAGAAGTCTTGTATTTCTTGCGCATTAGAAAGAGAGGCACCAACTTGAAGACGCATATTTTGAGTGAGTGTGAGCACCTATATAATATATGGATCAAAGGGAATTAATTTATTATAGTCATGAGCAAAAATATAGTCAAATTGTAAAAGTAAATAGCACGACAGACGATAAATCTCAATTACGGTTAAACAGAAGAGAACTAACCTTACAGGATGACCATAAATCAGATGAAAATAAAGCTGCATGGACAATATCAGACCTACCCTCTTTGGGTACAACAGGTAGTATTTGTCGAAAGTCACCTCCGAAAACAACAACTTTACCACCAAAAGGAAGGTCTGCATTGCGTGGGCTCACAACACGCATGACATCTCTCAAACTGCGATCAAGAGCCTCAAAACAATGTCTGTGGGTGCAGGGTGCCTCATCCCATATAATGAGACTCGTCCTCATTATCAGCTCGGTCAAAGCCGTACCTGGCTTGATATCGGAGCAAGTGGAAGTCTCAACAACATTAATCGGAATGCCGAATCTAGAATGAGCTGTCCTCCCTCCAGGGATTAACGTTGCCGCAATTCCACTTGACGCAACAGGAAGCACGATTTGACCTTTGTTGCGCAAATCGGCACATAAAGTACGCCATATAAATGTTTTACCTGTACCGCCAAAACCATACACAAAGAAAACGGAACTTCGTTGCTCTGAAACAGCATTAATAATTTCATCGTATACGGAGCGTTGATTGACAGTTAACATAGGCAAGGCCATTTCAAATTCATGCCGTAAAGCAATCCTATCATAGGATAATTCATCCCGGACCAACGTGTTACCTAAGTAGGAAACTAATGTTTCATCAGGAATGGGCATGCCATCAAATCTAGCCAAACTGCTGCCATTGCTTTGTAGTGAAGCCTCGATCTCAAGTAGTGCTAAGTTATGGATCTCTTCCTCAGTTAACTCCAAATCTAAGATGAAACATAAATAATGTGAACATGCTTACAAAATAATGACTACTAAGAATATAAAGGGAGCACAATTTGCAAACTTGAGTACTAAAATGGTATATTGTTACATACTCCCTCAAGTAGTGTGTATAAATAATTTTGATTAAAAAAAAACTTATTTTATATAAGTTTTTTTTCTACTTCCCCGAGAATTTCCTATTACTTCATTGGTTTATAAGAGCATTTTCCAAGATTCAAAGAGTATACATATAAGTTTTTTCTTAGCAGGTACATATTATTCAAAACTACCTATATAAAATAATAGAGGTTGTAAGAACTCCAATAACTGAACTTACCGGGATTCGATAGAAGCCTCCGTTGCCTAGGGAGGATGTCATCGGATAACAGATCCCATGTTTCCTCCCACACTGTATGAGGAGTAGACATGGATTCGGATATCAACAATGATGTAAACATATGCCTAAGATATGTTCCTGATTCCCAATAATGTGCTTCCTTAATGGCATTAATGTACTCAGTGTCATCACCAATCAAGCCAAGAGCAAAACATGCTTCTCGAAAAGTTTGATAACATACACCATTCACTGTTCGAATATCCTCATAAGACCTTGCTCCTCTTGAATGGTTTAGCATCGTTCTCATGTAGTAGAGTTCACCACATTTTATGGGGACATGGTGCAGCCTACCAATTGCAAAAAACTTTTGTCTACGCTTCCATTTCCTCTTAGTTCTATCCCATACGTACCTTTGAGGAATTTCAGATAGTAGTAGGTCACGTGCATCAGGGTCTCTAGCATTCAATGAAAACCAATCGATAAATTTAGACATTGCAATACTTGGGTTCTCAAGAACCTCATCAATGGGGTCATCATCCTCAAAGATGACACTTTGCTCACCAGGGAGATGATACTGAAGGTTTTCCACCGCGGGAGTCCTATAATGAATATCGAAAGCAAATATCCTCCAAACAGCTTCACACGCAGATACATATTGACAATCATATAACTTCTGAATCTGGTCGAGTTGATTTTGGTTATTGCGACGACTATAGGATGATTGCATAGTAACACGATCAGGCCCTTTATTGATATATTTAAATAAATATTTGATTGATCTAGCCTGATTGCACCACTCAACATTTATATGAGCACGATATTTATCAATAAGGTAAGCATTATAAGGCACAACATAGCGATTATCAATGGGTACACCATTTTTCAGTATTGTACGACCATTATTTCTTCTCTGATAAATAGGAAAGCAGTTCTTGTCAACTGTGGTTCTGGGACTAAATGGCTTTGGAAATTTACGAATGCATGCACCATCTAACATGCACGGTGATTGAGGATTTGTTGCACCGCAAGGACCATGGATCATTAATTCCGATACAGCAGCATGCAATATGGGGTTTTGCCTCTCATCGGGAATCTCAGCAGAGATGATTCTATCTACTTCAGCCACCTCCGGAAACTTGTCATCTCGGTGGAGAAACAATAGGACGTGTGCATGAGGGAGTCCTCTCTTTTGAAATTCGACAGTGTACACAACTAAGAAGGATTTGAAAAAAAAAATTATAACAGTTAGCAATAGTGCACAGGGAATCTAAAAATTGATTTTAAAAAGATAATGCAAATACAAACCTGCTTTAGTTCTTCCGAAGATTTCACGGACTTTCAAGTCTTGGATTAACTCGTATAACTTCACTTGAAAAATACGGGACAAAATATCTGGACGATCTTCAGAGCGAAGACCCCTTTTACTTACAAATCGGACAACCTCTGGCCATTTCGGATTACATGTAAATGTAATAAATAAGTCCGGGTAGCCACACCACCTACAAATAGCCATAGTGTCCAGATATTTTGATCTCATGAAAGCATCCCCAGATGTGAAAGATGATGGAACAATGTAACGATTACCGGTTGACGATGGCTCAACATTTCCTCCTTCAACTACGTCAACAACATTTTTGTATTTATCAATCCTAAGCAAATTTTGGTTGAACCGTAAAAAGGATAATCTTTGAGACTCGATCATCATATATCCGTCAACGCATAATTGTTGATATAAATTGCAAGCTGATGTCCACGTAGGATATTCAATCTCCACCGGTCTGTCTTGAAATCGAAAGGCAAAGAACTCACGTAAGGTAAGCTCATCGCGCGGTTTTAGGCTTATGCTTGTACCAATTGATGATTCACTGTGCGAAATATTTGGACGAAACCCATCCTCGCCATAAGGAAGCAAAATAGGGTATTGTAAGGCAAGATTTGATGGATGCAACTCAGAGATTCGTTGCAACTGTCCACATGATTTTTGCACAATAATGTCACGATGTTCCATGCCAGGCCCTATGTCACCTTCAACTAATGCAGCTACCTCTGAAGCAGTGGGACGATTATAGGTTCTACCGTCGGTGCATCTTCTTGCGATTAGTCTGATATTAACATCACCTTCTATGTCCGACGATAATCTGTCCCTTGCTCTACGAAATACCTTGGCTAGAGGGTTATGTTCATCAATCATCTCCTTCAATAGTGACATAAGTTCCTCATTAAATCTACTACGGCCACCGCCTCTGTTTTTAAAGAAAAAAAGTTATATAAAGAATATTGAAATGTTAATTCATAGATACGTAAACTCAAAATTAAGCAATGCACACAGATTAGGAAGTTACGTTATAGCATTTATTCGATTGTTGACCTCTTCCTCGGTGTCATAGATGTACAATTGGCAAAACTTAGGAATCGAATCATTAGCAGGCAACAAACTGCCAATACGGTGGACATTCTGGCCTCCCATCCTAAATGTGTATGGGCCACGACCACGGTTCACAGTTTTATCAATGATGCCACCGGTGGATGAGAAAGAATATCCACAATTGTAACCACGAATATTTGTCATAAACGGCTCACTAAGGCGATGTTCTCGACTCAACAATGACTTCAACAATGGAGGTGGCTCACTTAGGAATGGCAGCGTTACTTTCCCATCTGAGCAACATAAAGAGAACCTTGGATTTTTCGTGCCGCGACCTTTACCTATCCTTTCCTCATACCACATTTGGGCATGACACATTTGACATTCATAGTCAGGGTCACCAATGTCCCAATATCTTGAAACCTATAATAATAATGGAAAAAAATGAAAACACTAAGTGAACACATATAATCCATCGTATTATAGGACAATATTTATGCAAATCATTTCACAGATTATAAATATCATTGAGTGGTTAAAGTAGTGAATTTTTGAAACCTTCCTCGATATCTACAATGGGAACCGTCGTAGCACTGCTTGAACCAACTTCAAAATAGTGGTCTTGGAAATCATTGTCACTGACCATTGTTTCAGATGGGAGGTGATAAGACTCACTCGTTTGAGTTGCTACCTCATCAAGCTCAGAATCCAAATCTTGCTCCGAATCAATGTCGGTTGGTTGGTCAGAGCCTTCACATAAAATGAGTGAGATTGGCAGAAGATGTTTACTTTTAAGAAGATAAAGTGGATCAAAACAACAATGGAACCCATGTAAGGCAAAAGAAGGGGAAAAAGCAAAGGATCATAAGTCTCATTTGACACGATGGACAAATATTAACTAAATATGATCAAAAAGGGCTTCACATACATAATTGCGAGGCGGCTAATGAAGAAGCTTTCCGTTTTTTTTTTGCAGTCAATACCTTTCTTCTAGCTCTTTTTTGTGCAGTCAATACCTTTCTTCCAGCTCTTCGTATCTTTGCAGCCTGTTGCCTCGGGGTGAGCGCAACTTGTTCAAACGACAAAGCAGATGATGGTGTAGTAGAATATGAATTGGGAGTCAAAAAGCGTTGTGGTGTAGCACGGACACCCAGTGAAGAGGATTGTCCTAACAGTTTATCGCCCAAAAAAATGGCACATTAAAAATGATCGAATGAAACAACTTAAGAACGGTAAAATAATATATATATATATATATATATAAGTGATATGGAGATAAAGAGTAAATACGATTGGTAATATCTGCAAAGGGGGTACGCACGTTGAGTGCAAGTTCATGATCTGATCCGACATTATGTGCAGCAGATGAACTACTTTCACCACCTATCAGTAAAAAAATAAATAATGACTAAAAATAATGAAGGCATAATGACAATATATGTAGATTTATCTCATCGTTATCGAAATAGATTTTAAATTAAAGTTGTACATAACCCAAAGAATGTAGATTTCAATCTATACAATTAGAGACCTATTCAAATTTTACAAATATTTGTTTATGATAGATATATCCGTCATAAACGTATGACGGATCAAATATTTGAGATGAAGACAAAAAAAAGGCTTAGGGAGGAATAAAAGTTTTGTCTTATCAATGCATGTGGATGCCTATTTGTATTGACAAAGTTATGGGTAGGGGCTGAACTGGGCATCGGCACGGTGTCAACTTAGGCCATGTTCTCATGTGTGAACCAAAAGGATTGGGCAGAATTATTGTTACACTTAGGCCTTGTTCTCTAGGACTTAAATTGACTGAACTGAACTGAACTGAATGTATCTGAACTGAACTGAACGTGTCTGAACTGAACTGAACTGAACCGAAAATAATAATAATAATAATAATTAATTTTAATAATAATAATGTTATTATTATTAGTATAGTTAATATTAATATAATAGTAATAATAATAAAATTAATAATAATATTACTAATTTATTCAGTAAATGATAATACTTTATAAAGTCATATTACTTTAAAATATTAGTAATACGAAGTATTACTTTTACTTTAAGTAATAAATATTTGTAACTTATAATAGTATACCAGCAATACAACGTGCAATTAGTCAGGGAAGAGCAGATACAAACATGAACGACGTCAAACGGAAGAAACTTATGAACAAAGTGTGAACGACTATAGCTAAAGACATATGGTTAGCTAATCGTGCTGATAGTGACATTGAAGAAGATTCAAATGAAGATTCTGATGGAGCTGAAGAGGAAACGGGGCAAATTGATGTAGATGATTTACTTAATCATTTGACGTAATTTGTATTCATCAAAAGTATTGACGAAAATATTTGTGGTCATTTATGTACGTTTAACTTCGAAAATATCGTTCTTTTACCGTTATTATTTTCATCATCCACTGTAATAATAATAATAATAATAATAATAATAATAATAATAGTAATAACAACAATAATAATAATAATGAATATGATGATGACGATAATAATAGTAGTAATAATAATAATAATAATAATAATAATAATAATAATAATAATAATAATAATAATAATAATAATAATAATAATAAGTCTGAACTGAACTGAATTGAATGTGTCTGAACTGAATTGAACTGAATTGAACTGAACTGAATGTGTCTGAACTGAACTTAAACTGTCTGAATATAAGTTCAGGAGAACAGACCTTATTACACTTACACTTATTTATCATATAATCAATTCTTAAACAGATTACTCTATTTAGGTTATAGTTCTAGACAGGGTCACAGGGCGGCCCAAAAAAAATTCAAATATCAAACATTGGGCTTATGTAGGTGAAGACAATCAAAAAATATAAACCCAAACCAAAAATTAATTTGGAACCCTACTTCTGACCTATCTATATAAATTTCTTTAAGACCAAATATTCTTACATTGAAACTAATTTGTCGCCTCACTCTCAACTCTCTATCTCTCACTCTCAACTCTCCGTCAATTTCCTCTCTCTCTCATCTTTCACTCCACTCTTCAAAATTGAAATGACATCTCCTTGCTAATTAACTCAAATTGCACGATTTTTAGCCCCTGTCAAATCCGTCGGTCTACTTTTTTCCACCGGAGATCCGTCATTTATCTTCACCGACTTATTTAGGCTTCATATATTTTGAAGAGAATGGTCAAGAAGGTCGAAAATTTGAGGTTTTGGGGCATTGGATATAATTATTTTCTTATTGTCACTTGTATTTTTCTCCGGGAGGTATTCACCTTGATCTATTCATCTTGATTCTTCTCTAAACTATGCATGTCTATGTCACTAAAAATATAAGATCTGATTTTATTGCATGTTTATGTTTATATATTATATAGCATGTTTATGTTATATACTTAGTTTATTATTTTAATTTTACTTACATTATTTAGTAGTAATTTATATGCATGTTTATGTTTATATTATTTCTCTGTCAAATGTTTTAGTTAATTATTATTATTGATGTTATTTTATTTTATTTTCGAAATATTATTGTTAGTAAAATTAATTCAACATTTTCAAAATATAAAATATAATTCAATTAAATAATATTTTCAAAATATTAAAACAACTCTTAGATGCTTACTGCATGTTTAGATCTCGAAAAAATAATGAAACAACATTATGACCTTAAAATTCTCACTGCATGTTTAAATCTCATAAAAATAATGAATTTACTTGATTTACTAAATATGAACTCTTAGATGCTTACTTAACTGGTAATATAATTATTTGGGTAATATAGGTTATAGATCTGGGTATTCTTTTAAAATTAGAAGAATGTAACAATTTGCTTAAAAAAATAATAATATTGAGTAAAAATCAAAGAAATCGAGAGTCTTTATACACATGACTTTTTTGACTTTCTTTTATACACATGACTTTTTTGACTTTCTTTTTGTTTTCATTGTTTCAATGCGCCTTTTTTTTAATTCATTTTTGTACATATATTTGTTACAAATATTTTTAATCTGAATGAATTTTATTTAGTTGGTATAATGTTCTGATTATGAGTATTTACTGAATGTAAAAATTAAAAATTTTAAATATGAGATCTGAGAAAAAAACATTTACAGTTAGTTATAACTTGGTAGGCTGATCTGAAAAAAAAATCAATGATTGTAGTTTTTGCAACTATAACATGACTAATAGTTATAACTTGGTAATACTTTAGATTGTATTTACTCAATTTAAATCATCACTGGAACCATAATAACTGCATCTAAATGTTATATTAGTTGAATACTGACATAAATATGCTATTATTTGAATAAATGAACAAATTTTCTGGAACCATAAATTTTCATTACTGGAACCGTAAATCTTCACGTGAATTTATGAATAATGTCATAAATATGTTAATAATAAGTAAGCATTATAAAAATCATAATTTTCTAGACAAATTACTCACCGTTATTTGAATACTGAATTCTATCCTCACTTCTTCTTCTTCTTCTTCTTCTGACAGTATTTTCCGACCTTGATGAAAATTCATTCTCCATTGTTGATTATAAGATACTAATAGTAAAATGGTCTTCAAATAAATTGAAAAAGTTACTACTACTTGAATGAGTTTTTTCGTAAGAAGAAATTGTAGTAAGTGATTGAATGGTTTTTGTTTACAAAAAGAAAAATTGTGTTCCTTGTTTATAGGGGGGATTGAATGAGAAGTTAATAAGAGGTTATCAATTGAAATTTTATGACCCACTATGCCACTAATGATACTGTGAAGTATTAGGACTACTTCTAATTAACTGCTCTTTGATTAAGTTACTTTATGTTGACTAAATAATGGTAAAACGAACATCATTGTCTTTTTTGAAATAATAATACTGCTGAAATGAAAATGGTAACACAACTGAACAACGTGCTATAGAATTAAAAAGGTGTCATAAGACATAACACATATCCACCACTAAGTCTTTCGTTCTTTACTTCTTCTTAGGTTTGAATGTATCCTTTGTAGATGATTGCTGATCTGGACATTCTGAATCTCCCATGACTGAACATGTTCTTTTATGTGGGAGCTTGCTCATTGGGGTGTCATTCTGCACAATTAGGCACCTTAATTGCATTAAAGATAGAACACCAAATTTGTCTTACATGTTACTTGTACATTATAATGTATTTCCTCACCAATTGATCATCAGTTAATTCAGATATTGAAGTTAATGTGCTGCTTTGTTCCTGTTGAAGAAAATGAAAAACATGAGTAATGTATTATACAAACGAACAATGTATTATAAAAATTGTGTTATAAAAATTATGTCTTCTTTTAAACCTTTTGTGCCCACGTGCTCCTCATCTTACGGATTTCTTCTTTATCGTCACTTAGCTTTATCATCTTGTAGCATCTAGAGTTCATCACAATATTAAAATGGAAACAAACTTCCAAATCAATAATGTATTCTTTGTCTAGCAATGTCATCAACGTAAGCGGAATCTCTTTTGTACCAAACTTTTTCTGTCATTAAATAACATTTTAGATATTATTCATTTCAGTAATAAGAAAATGGACAATAATCCAATTGATTTATCGTATATTTACCTCTCTTAGCATATCGAAAGATTCATATGCGTTACATCCAGTTTCCTCTTCGACTTGTTCATTGTTTGCAGTGATATGAATTTGATCACCCTTTTGATCTTCGACTAAAAATTTGACCTCATAACTAACATAAATTAAATAAGTAAGACATAGGCTGAACACAATAGTAAATTTTTTAATTGAAATTATGAAAACATAGTTGTGATATAGACATTAAAGTTTTTTTGTTGAACCCCAACTTCATATGCATAACAACATTCCATTGTGCAATACCACTTGCCATCTTTTTTTAATCCTGCAGTAGATCCACACTTGCATATATATTGATACCAATTTTGTGTTGTGTCAACATCTTTCAACTTTGCAATTATAGTATATCTTCCTTGCTGTCAAATTTTTAAAATTTGAACTTGATTATAATTATTGACTCGAGATATATTTTTATATAAAGGAAAATAAATGAATTTAACAAATTACCTTGTGCAATTCAAACAATTCTGCTATGCTTGATA
This sequence comes from Agrostemma githago, assembly GCA_958450325.1. NCBI lineage: Eukaryota > Viridiplantae > Streptophyta > Magnoliopsida > Caryophyllales > Caryophyllaceae > Agrostemma > Agrostemma githago. The sequence goes on along the minus strand of OY288250.1, from coordinate 29,223,704 downwards.
GCTTTGTACCATTCTCGATGGCAAAATCAAAATTCTGATTTCTTGATGAAAGATTTTGGTTTCCGGCCATCTGGTTTTGTAGTATTCTATTTTTTGATTCTTTGCATTTACCAATGACTAACGTTTAATTATATATATTTTTTATGAAGGTTAAGTTGCTTAAGAAGGTGGGAAGGGGTAAACATCTTAAGATGCTAAAATGGTGGCATTTGAATCTCAAGATAAGTCAATCTTCACTTTTTCCTTTTTCTTAAAGTTTGTTATCTTGTGACTTGCATTCTTGTGTGTGAAACGGACCTAGAACTTTTTTGCTAATATGGGTTATAGGATGCATCTGTTTTGGATTATAAGTTAATAATAGTTTTACTTGTTAGTATGGTTATCGTATAGTTTTATGTTTGATTTGACGGAGGGACATTCACGGGTGGAAAACGAACATAAGATTACATTCATGCGTGAATAACAATTAATGAACTTATAATGATATTGTGAATATAAACTCTTTCATAAGTTGGAGAATTGTTTAAAAGAAAACGAAAAGATTCATTTAATTAAAAAGCAGCACTGTTTTGGCACGCACATAGAAGCTAATACCAAAATCAAAGCAACAACATCATCCTTAAAATGGAAAATATAGTCATTCTAAAAAAAACTGAACTTTAAGTTAGGATACTTGCTAAATTTTAACATCGTTCTAAGAAAACTGAACTGAAAGGAGAGACACTTGCTAAATTTTACTGAATATAAAAGTGCTGAACTTGCTGAATTCTTGATGCTGTCTTGCTGAATTTGAAGAGTCATGTCCACTTAACCTGTAGAAGCTGCCTCCCACCCATAGTTGCACGATAGTTATGAACCTCCGGGATATCTGGCTCAATGAAAATCCTTGATGCATCTGTGGATTCAATTCTTGTATGGTCTGTGATGGGTAATAGTGATTTTAATTAGTTACATTAACAACATAAAATAAAAGATAATTCAATTTCATACCATTGTTCTTAATCTTTACGCATTGAAAGACTAATATCGGTTTCGCATTGAAGTACTTTGTTGCTATCCCGATTTCTGAGAGTTCAGCTCTAATGTCCTTCCATATCCAAGCGGTGATTTTGTCCCCACTTCATTATAAAAGTATAAGTTACTTTAAAAAAGTTTAAAAACAATGTAATTCATTAAATAATAATTAAAGAACACTTACTTTTGGTCTATCAGTTTGAAGCGAGAGTATGGTAGTGACCCGCAAAACGGTAACTTGTATTCCTCAACTTCAGCTATGAAATCTGACACAATTTGATATTATTAGAAACTATAAGTAGGGTGTGATAGATGATAAAAATTTGTGTTACTGTTGGAATTTTTTACCAATAAGGGTGCGATCTCCTAATTGGTTTTGACGGATTTCATTGATTGTGACGAAATTAAAGCCATATTTTGGAAAAGGTGCTTCTACTTCTTCGACAATGGTAGCACCATTGAATAAAATCTTGCAACAATGAGGTGTAGCTATGTCCCAACCCTTGTTCAACCCACATGAAAATCTTCCAATTCGGTAGGCTCTCCCTTCAATAAGATTGTCTCCAAATATTTGCATTAAACTTCCTTGAATGCTACACTGCATAACAAACCCCTGCAGCAAAAAAGATCAAAAAGTAACAAACAAACCCTAAACAAAAAATTTCATCAAAAAGTAACACTAATAGCTGATAAAAAATTGTACTCCGTAAGTGCTGCTAAAGTTAATAATGAAAGATTTAATAATGAAAGACGGCATAAAAAAAGTGTGATATAAAAAAAAACGTGATATAAAACAAAGTAGTGTGATATAAATCCAAAAGGTAACACTAATAGGTGATAAAAAATTGTGCAAATATTGTTGTTTATATTGTGCTGACCATTGTTAACGTTAACATTAAAAGATGAAAATAAAACAGAAAAAAGGCGTGATATAAAACAAACCTACCTTATCATCAACAATCAACAATTCATAAGATTGGAGTTCTTCGTTATGGGGATTGCATAGAGGACTCTTGCTACGCCAAAAACGGACTATCTTCCCTTCTACGAATTTGCTACAAAGTGATTCATTGATGACATGAAATGGAGATTTGGGTGGCTCCATATTGGAATTGATGAAGTAATAAAGTAATTTTTTGTAATCTGAATTTTTTTTGATGTTTGGATGATATATGGGAGTCTCTATGGAGATATATATATATATATATATACATGAAAGGAATTGTTTCCTGTTTGTGGGAAGTTATAATCCATGATGAAGGTGGTTAGTAAATGGTGGTAGTGGTACACAGTAAAGTAGGAAATAAACTGTTTTTCCACTAAGTTACACTCTGTTTCATGCGTGTGGAGTGAGAAATAAACTCCCTGTAAAGTAGGGCTATCGAGTAGTTTTTCCACTAAGTTACACTAACTGCATAATATTTACAATAACTGCATCTTGATTGTGGAAAGTAACTGCATTTTGATTGTGAACAGGCCCGTCTTTGAGGGAGGGAAGGGTGGGCTGACCAATTGGACCTAATTTTTTTGTGGGCCTCAATCATAAAGCTAACTGTTTGGTTTCTATAATTAGTTTTGGTTGGCTCCATCTAGTGGTTATGTCATCTTGGTGTAGTGGCTAGAGTGTGAGTGTGTGATCACCATGTACATGACTTTGTGGGTTCAAATCCCCATCCCTACATTTTTTTGGGCATTTTTGAGTACCATGGAATTTTCTCACATTTACATTTGTCAATTTTTGTCCTTAAATTTTGAATTTAAATTGGTTTTTCAGGGTCCTTTGTCTTATACCATTGCTTGATTAGGTCTTTTTTAATACTTTATGTTTCTTATTATTGTCGTTACATTTTGGTAAACTGATTTGGGTAATATTTATTCCATATTTGCAGGAGGAACATTTCTGAAAATAAACTGGTGTATTGTTGTGGCTCTCCTATGCTAAGGATGTTTGCAATTTGGGTTTTATGATTTGTTTTTGGAAATGTTTGATGACGTTCCTTGGGTGAGTGTAGTTGTCCAAGAGCCGTAATCATTACTATCATTATGGCACCATCATTAATTTAAGCGTGAAAATAAAGATCTCGATGATGAGCAATTCGAAAGTATAATCTATCTATAAGAAATTGAAGACAAACTTTCTGCACACCTAAATTCATCGTGTAGAGGAAGACGCTCCCAGCACAGCATTCTTTTAATGCGTTGACTATTGGTCGGAGTGTTTACACTGACACACTGAATTAGAGTGGCAGGAAGAAAGTTTTCGTTCTAAATAGTAGAAAACGGAATTGCCTGAGGATCGTAGTTGTTATTAATTCTGAAAGTAAAAGCGAGTCTGAAAGTTGTTACATGCACTAAAAAATCTTTAAAAAACAAAATATTCGATAATTCTCACTACTAAAATATGGTAATTAAAGACAATCTGGAAGTCCTATTCATCTGATGTCGGTCTTGATTTACTTTGCTTGCGGGTTCTTATTGTTGACTTTAGCAATCTTGGTTCACTTACGGAATTCACTGATTGGTACTTTGTCGCCAAGGCAGTCCTGTATTTAATATTACACCATGTACATGTATATACGTATGTAATTATATAGAAGTGTGATATCGATGGACAACTATATGGAAGTTACTTACAGTGTCGTTGATTAATGGTGTTGACGGTGCAGACTCAGAAACCTCCGGCACAGTTGATAGCTCACTCTGAAATTAAGATCAGAAGTAAAAGTGGGAAACTTGATATCAGTAAGATTAGTGAAAAAGTGGGATCTTTGATTTTAAAATTAGTAGAGAACTATCAGTAAATTGGGATTTTAAATCAGTGGAGAATTAACTTTTATTTTAAAATCAATAGAGAACTAATATATCAAATCGATAAAAATAGTAGAAAATTAATATATAAAATTGGTAGATAACCTTGATTTTAATTTGATCAGAAATTAGTAATTTGATATCAGTAAATCAGGTATTTAAATCAGTGGTGAGTACCGTTAAATTGATTCTCTTTCGAGATTCCACTCCTTGGATTTTTTCTGCCACATCATTGTTCTCTACACTACCTGCTTCCATGGCAGCATAATCAACCTTGTGGGTTGCAATATGCACGTATGATTGTTAGATTGCAGGACACATGAATGTGCTACTCTTAATTAGAAGTAGAATGGTTTAAATGAACTGTACCTTTTTCTCGTCCATGATTGCCTTCCATTCATTTATCTCGGGTACATTGTTTGTCAATCCCGTTACCGTGTAGCATGTTGATTTTTTTTGTATATTGAAGGCTTGTGTTACTCGGACCTTGAAAAGGTATTCCTTCTCTATGAGGACACGGAAGTCGGGAGGAGGGAGACCACTTGGACTTGCATCCTAGTATCATGAAAATAAAAATACTATTAGTTGCGTGGGGTTGTTTTTAAATTGCATTTAGGATGCTTTTACCTCATGTTCCTTTAGAATTTGTGTGGCTGATTTTCCTAGAAGATTTCTCATATCTTCGTCCCATATTATGACCTCGATGAACTCACAGTCTTCATCAACGATCAAAAATTTGGCTTGGAACCTGAAAAAACTGTTCAATTAGATGGAATGTTCAACGATAGATAGTAGGTCTAACGATAAATTACAAACCTAATGATAGGTTCTTTCATCTTTGCACCAAGGTATTTGCAACCTATTTTCTCACAGTACCACAAACCATCATCTTTTATGACCATCTTTGACCTACACTCCCCACATGAATTGTAGCACCATTCTTTAGAAGTGTCCATCTCGTAAAAGCTTGCCAACGTGACGAAGCAGCCCGCCTGAAAATTTAATAGATTATTAGTGTATAAAGATTTAATAGATTATTAGTGTAAAAAATGTGTCAATGGTTAAGTTTTATTTGGTTAAGTAATATATTATTTTATTATAATAAAGACGAACCTTTGTGCTACTCTTGATTTGGGATAGTGTCATTGTTGTTGCTCCTGTTAGAATGCTTATCGGAGTGGTAGACAATGATGGAGGAACTCTCAATTTCCATCTATCAGGTGAATTTGCAGGAGGGTACCTATGTGCCAAAAACATTTTAAAAATAATTAAGAAAGTGGAATTACTAAGGAAACAGTATCATTATTATAGAGTATAAAACTTACATCTTTTTAAATGAATTCACTTCCTCGATGGCTGGCTCAACCTCTATTTTTGTTGCGTCCCTAGTCATAATGCTGATTTCACCTGAAACATTACAGAAATTGTGTAAATTTGATAATTTTTTCAATGCATGTAATTTATTTTTGGAGGTGTTAGGATGTAGTGGTAGATAAAGTACCTTTCCACTCGTTTATTTTGACATGCCTTAGCACTAAAACAGGTCGAGGTTTGTCAATATAAGTATTAACGATGCTTATAATATCTGTTAAAGTATCACCAAAAATTGAGCATTTCAATTGTTCCTTCCTGCATTGCAAGGTATTATAGTGTCAAAAATATGAAAAGTTGATGTTACTAATAATGATGTTAAGATTAGAATATGGACTCACTCGCAATTTTCAAGCATAATTGTTGTCCAATGATTTCCTTTAGCTGATATCCGAACTGGATGGTACTCGATAAATTTGCCGACTACGTCTGCAATCATGAATGAGAAATTGGTTATCAATTGGTGTAAGTAAATGTTAAAGGTGAAAATAAAAGAAAAGTAAAGAGTTATGTACCAAAATATTGATTAGGATGAACGTTCATGTGAATTATATCATTAAAATTGATGAGATTGTAAACACAAACTGGGATGTTTGTATCGGGGTGCAATGCCATTACTTTGGTACTGTATTCTAACCATATCTTACAACTGTGGGATGTGGCTGTCTCGTTTCCGACGTTTGCCGAGGTAGAGAACTTTGATATAGTGTAGATGACACCTTCTTTGAAACCGGTGTTGAAACATTTCACCAATTTTTCCTTTACCGTTGCTTGAATAGTAGTACCCTGTGAAAAAAAACAAATTTGTTTATGAGAATGATGTGATATTAATGTACGTAATTATGAGTGATGGAACATGAGTTATAGAATAACTTACGGAATTATCTACTAAAATCAACTCGACACTGTAAATGGTCTCCTTCTTAGATGAGTTACTGCCAACTTGTGATTCTTTGTTGTTCGACTTTCGAACCCACTTTCGCATCACCCTTGCCGTTATGGATATAACATTCATATTTGTGGTAATTTCGGAAATAGACTTGGCTTGAAACTGAAACGCCATTAATAATAATATAATAATAATTGCTAATTTCTGAATTTTGAAGGAGGAAAGGAAGGACTCTAAATTGTCTTCTTTAATAGAGTTTTATGTTAACCCCATTACTGCAGTATATTCAGTAAGTTAGCAGTTACTTGGTGGAGTTTAAGGTAGTTTATTTCAAGTGATGGAGTGATGGGCAGCAGTTGAAGTGGAGTAGCGGTTCAAGTGGACAGCAGTTCCTAGAGATTGTTTGTAAACTGCCATTCCCTCCTTTCCTTTGTACGTACACTGTACAGTATACAGTATATGTTATGCAACTGTGGTTTTTTTTTTTTAATCAAATACAAACTGCCTTGGTGTGCCAAATAGGAGACACATAGGATATGATGTGGAAGATGAGGTGGATCAATATGGTGAGGAGAAATGTTTCTCCTTTAAAAGATAAAGGATATATGTTTTAATTAAGGGTCTTTTGTTTGTCGTCTAGAAATGAGTTTTTATTGTCCCCAACTTGATAATGAGTTACTACATCACTATTTTGAAAGACTCACAGAGTATGTGCTAGAACGCACATATTTACCTATAAGTAACGAACAACTCTAGGTAGCAATTTACCATAACTTTTGTAACAACCCGGATTTTCAAAAACTTTTAATAATACAAATAGTATTAATAATAGGGTCAAAGGTGGCGTAAACACCCGACCAAATCCAAATCATTACTATCTCGACAGTCAAACTAATACATTATTCAAAAGTGTTCAAAAAGAAAATCAAAAGAAACTTAAATAAAGGTCTCTCTCTCCACAGGTCTTCCCCAAAAAGATCGCATTTATCAGCATCTCGAAAGACCTGAAAGGGAGGTCCACAGTCAGTGGGGAGCAACTAGATGTTCTCCCAGTCATGGTTACAACAAGTTGAACATGAATAACATTGATAATGAAAGGTAACATAATTAAACGACATGTGTAGATATCAATACACATGACAAACATGTTATTAGACATAATTATCATTTACTACAATCCAAAAACAACTCATGACTTAATGGACATGACATATGTAAATCAATCATACACGTTATTATTAAACATAGCGATCAAGATAGATACTACGTATCCATCCATACATGTTGGAGTAAGTAACCACGGACTTCATACAAAGACGTATAGGATATAGAATGAACACCGGCTAGAGTATGTAACTGATACTTTAACTAGTCAGAGCGTGTAACTGACCCTCTGACACGGAGCGTGTAACTGACCCTCCGTTTTGTGAAGTATGTAACTGATACTCCACGGTACTATGTATAGCGTGTAACTGACGACTATATGTCTAAGACCTGGTTAGAGCTCTCGACGCAGTAGTTGTACGTCGAACGACACACGGGAACCCAGAACGTGTAACTGACGAATCTGGAACCACCGAACATAGACCAATTAAACCTCTTGCAAGCAGTATTGGTTCATTCCGATAGTATGTAACTGATACTACCGTCATCTATATCACTAACCATCATGTACGTTGCACAGTGTAACTGACTGCCAACTGCGTGAGCAACCTCACGACTTCTACGTAGTACAGCGTAACTAATTGCACTATGTATTAATCAGACCCAGTATAGTGTCACTGACTATACCAGGGAAAATCAGGCCCTAGATAGTGTAACAGACTATACCAAGTATTAATCATTCGTGATAAACATCACGACTCAAACGTAGAACAATGTAACTGATTGTTCTAAGGGAACGAGTATAGAAGTAATCAAATAACAATAACATAATGAAGTTATAGCACAACCGACTATAACCTTCAAATAATAATAGGGTTAAGGGCTAAGGGACTATAACCCTGAACATCTCACGTGTATTAGTATTCAAGGTTAAGGCTGGTAAGGCAACATTAACATTGTTTACTAAAGTGAAGTTATGTATATAACGCCAACCCAAAGATGGTGTCATAGTATAACCACTATAACGTCAACTTCAAGTTAAGATTACATTAACCTCGACTATAACCTTGTGAGGTTACCCTAACCTCAGTGAGATTATAGCTTCGTAACGGTGTTATGTAATCCTCAAGTGAAGGGTATAGTAACTTTCTATTGGAGTTACTTGACTTCAAGTAAGGTTACATTAACCTTGTTATAACCTCGTGAGGTTACGCTAACCTTCGTGAGATTATAACTCGCAATATGGTTACATAAACCTCGAGTGAAGTTGTATAGTAACTTTCCGATAAAGTTACGTAAACCTGAACTAAGGTTCTTAACGTTAATCATAACCTCGTGGAGTCACTTAAATTGATCCCCATCGAGACTATAACCCCGCATTGAAGTTACCTTAACCTTAACTGAAGTTTTATAGTAACTTTCCGATAAAGTTACATGATCTTCAATCAAGGTTAGATTAACCTCAACCCTAACCTTAACATCGGGTGATTATAGGACGAGTCATCTAACACTTAGGGTTGGAACCCTAAAGCCATCGATGGATGAAACAACCCTAGCATCTCCAAACGGAGAGGCCAAGCGGCTCGCGTACGAATTTTAGATGTTACAACGGATTAGATCTAACAATTCTAATATAGGTGCAAAATGACAATTATAGATCTAACGATAATAATAAATCGTTCAATTAACATACTAATTAATTAGACTCTTTGAATCATGAATGAAGAAACAACACAAATCAATTAATTCATGTTACGAGTCATTAAAATCACATAACACATTCAAAATGCATAAACACGAAAAGAATCACATCTAGTTACCTTGAAGCGTGCTAATTCTCGATCTCGTCTTCTATGACGTATATGTCTTCACCCGGACCCGTCTCTACGCCTAGTCCATCATCATTCACGTGCCAAACACCAAAAGGAAACCCTAATCAAAAACTACTAAAAGAACTACGAAAAACTAGCGCGAAAAGAAGCAAAACTTCCGAAACAATGCAAAGGATTGCGCTAGGATCGATTAGGATTCGAAAGGGATGAAGATCAACTCTTTAACGAAGAGGAGGAGGCACGAAATTAAGGAGATGGAGGATGGTGTGCCGTGGCTAGGAGGAGGAGAAGAAAGGAGAGGGTGAAAACCTAGAATTAGGGTTTGCAAATGAGAATAAGAGGTGGAAATCTCCACTCTAATCACCTATATATAGGGAAAAGTCATGGGCAAAGCTAACTTGGCCCCAAATCCCAATGCTCCCTCATCAAACCACATATAGGAAGCAAGGATGGGTTAGCCTTGGCCTACACTACAAGCTAAACCGACAAAAGGTTACAAGGATGCGGTTTTCGGACAATTAAACCGGAAAAGGGAATATCCGAATAGAAAAATTAGAGGAATTGAATTAAATAAATAATTTCGGATATTAAAATATATGAAATGGAATAAAATAATTATGTCCGAAAATTCGGGGTGTTACAATCCAACCCCCTAAAAAGAAGTTTCGTCCTCGAAACTGGAAAGATGAATACCTAAATCTAAAAGATGCGGATGCTTCTTCCGCATAGACGCCTCGGTCTCCCAAGTTTCCTCTTCGAACCTCTGGTTCCTCCAGAGAACTCGTACCAAGGGAACCATCTTATTCCTCAGAATCTTATCTTTCCTATCCAAGATACGGACTGGACGTTCATGATACGTCAAATTTGGCTTAAGCTCAATCACATCCGCTTCTAATACATGGGAAGGATCACTGCGGTAACGTCTCAACTGAGACACATGAAACACGTCATGAACCTTCGACAGATTCGGAGGTAGGGCCAACCTATAGGCCACCTCGCCAACTCTCTCAAGTACCTCGTAGGGCCAATGTACTTAAGGCTTAGCTTGCCCTTGATTCCAAATTTCTTAACACCCTTCATTGGAGATACCTTAAGAAGAACCTTATCCCCAACTTCGAATTCGATTGGTCTACGTCGTAAATCTGCATACGACTTCTGACGGTCCTGGGCAGCCTGCAATTTCTCCCGAATCAATCTCACTTGCTCCATTGATTCCTGTAGCATTTCTGGACCGAGCACCACTGCCTCGCTACTGTCATCCCAACACATCGGGCTATGACACTTTCTCCCATACAGAGCCTCAAAGGGAGCCATCTGGATACTGGCATGGTAACTGTTATTGTAGGAGAACTCCACCAAAGGTAAACTCTTCTCCCAAGTTACTGGAACTCCAAGGCACATGCTCGCAACATATCCTCAAGTGTCTGGATCGTCCTTTCAGTTTGACCATTAGTAGCTACATGAAATGTTGTACTCATCTTCAACTCACTTCCTAAAGCTTCTTGTAACTTCTTCCAAAATTGAGAACAGAACCTCGGGTCACGATCTGAGATGATGTCCTTAGGAACTCCATGCAAACGAATGATCTCTCTTTGATAGGCATTTGCAAGCTCATCGAGACTCCAAGTCTCCTTCATTGGGATAAAGTGGGCAACCTTTGTCAACCGATCCACAGTAACCCAAATAGCATTCATACCCCTTTGCGATCTCGGTAATCCCATCACGAAGTCCATCCAAATAGAATCCCATTTCCACGCGGGGATCTCAAGAGGTTGCAACAAACCTCCAGGTCTCCGATGTTCGAACATAACCTTTTGGCATACCAGACAACGACTGACGAACTCGACGATCTCCTTTTTTATACCTGGCCACCAAAATCGTAGCTTCAAATCCATATACATCTTGTCACTTCCAGGATGTACGGGATACGGAGTACTGTGAGCTTCCTTGAGAATCTTACCCTTCAGGATTTCACAGCTCGGGATACACCATCTTCCGTGGAACTTTAAACCACCGTCGGTTCCGACCTCGAAACCTTCAGCTCGACCCTCACCCAAAGCAACCCGAATTCCTTCAAGGAAGTCATCTTCTCGTTGCTTAGCTCGGATATCATGGAAGAACTCAGGCTCAGCAACCATAGCGCCCAAATTCAAGGAACCTGGCAAAACTACTTCAAGGTTCAACTTCTGGAATTCTCGAACTAGATCATCAGGTAACACCCTCATGGCATGACAAGTCTTGCAGCTCAAAGCATCAGCAACCACATTTGCCTTACCCTCATGATACAAAAGCTCAACTTTATAGTCATTGATCAGCTCTATCCAACGCCTTTACCTCATGTTGATATCTTTCTGTGTGAAGATATGCTTTAACTCTTATGGTCGGTGTAAATGTTGCAAGAAATACCATACAAGTAGTGTCTCCACAACTTCAGCGCGAACACCACGGCAGCTAACTCCAGATCATGAGGTGGATAGTTCACTTCGTGAACCTTCAACTGCCTCGAAGCATAGGCAACCACTTTGCCCTTCTGCATCAGAACACAACCCAATCCAGACTTCGATGCATCGCAATACACATCGAATCCAACACCTTCCTCGGGAAGTGTAAGCACTGGAGCAGTAGTTAACCGCTTCTTCAACTCCTGGAAAGCAGCCTCACAAGCTTCAGTCCAAAGGAACTTGGACTCCTTCTTCATCAACTGAGTTAATGGCCTTGCTATCCTTGAGAAATCATTGACAAAGCGGCGATAATATCCAGCGAGACCAAGGAAACTGCGGATCTCGTTTACATTCTTCGGACTCTGCCAATCAACCACGGCTTGAATCTTAGTCGGATCGACCATAACTCTTTCACCAGAAATCACATGACCTAAGAAGGTCACTTCTCTTAGCCAAAACTCACACTTCAAGAACTTGGCGTACCATTTCTGCTTTCAGAGAGTCTCCAAGATGATGCGGAGGTGACTCTCATGTTCTTGATTATCCCTTGAGTAAATGAGTATATCGTCTATGAACACCACAAGACACTTATCCAAATACTCACTAAAAGTGCGGTTCATCTGATCCATGAACACTGCAGGTGCATTCGTCAAACCAAATGGCATAACCACGAATTCATAGTGACCATACCTCGAACGAAAAGCAGTTTTTGGAATGTCATCCTTTCTCACTGCGATCTGGTTATACCCTCACCTCAGGTCAATCTTAGAGACACACTAGCTCCTCGAAGTTGATCAAAGTAATCTTCAATCCTCGGCAGTGGGTACTTGTTCTCGATTGTAACCTTGTTCAATTCTCGGTAGTCGATGCACAACCTCATGCTACCATCTTTCTTGCGAACAAACAAAACTGGGGCACCCCAAGGAGAAGCACTCGGCCTTATAAAGCCCTTTTCGATCATCTCTTCAAGTTGTTTCTTTAGCTCTTGCAACTCAGCTGGTGCCATACGATAGGGAGCCTTAGAAATTGGACCTGTACCAGGCAACAGATCGTTAGAGAACTCAACGTCTCGCTCGGGTGGGATACCTGGAAGGTCTTCTGGGAAGACATCAACATACTCCCTGATCACAGGAATATCCTCCAACTTCAGCTCTTTAGATACATCACGGATACTACACATGTAGATCTGATGGCCTTTCCTACCCATGTTGACCATCTTCATTGCAGACACCCAACGAATAGTTGGTCTAGTCTTGACACCCTTATACGATAGCCTTGCACCGTCCGGACTCTTGAACACGATCTTCTGGTCACGACACTAAAATCTTGCATCATAACGAGCCAACCAATCCATGCCCAAAATGATGTTGAAATCAACTAGCTAGAAGCTGATCAAATCAGCCGAAAAGGATACCCCCATAATGGAGATCGGGATGTCCTTGAATAGGATATTACAAGGAACTGTCTCACCCGTGGGAGTGGAAATAAGAGTATTCACGGATGAAGATGAAACAAGTCCAGTTCGGACGGAAAAAGATTCAGACACGAACGACATCGAAGCAACCGTATCAAAAAGAACAAAAGCAAGAAAAGAGTGAACTAGAAAGGTACCCGTAATCACATCCGGATTAGCCTCTGCACGGGTCATCACGAACACTCGACCTTTCTTCGGAGCTTCCTGCTTAGGCTTCTGCGGACAATCAGCAGCTCTATGCCCAGTACACCCTTGCAAGTGAAGCAAGTAATTGAAGTCCCATCACAGTACTTACCAGGATGGTAAGCTTTCTGGCACTTATAGCACGTCCAATCACTCTTGGACTGGCCCGAAAGTGGCTTGTCGAACGTCTTAGCCTCAAACTTCTACTTCTTATTCGCAGGTTGGTAAGATGATGAAGAAACATAAGGCTTCTTAGAATAACCCCCAGACTTTATGCGGTCTTCAGACTCAACAGCAATCACTGAGCCATAGATGCTTAGAGCACGGTCATAAGCTTGTTGGAAGGAAGTAGACGGGATCCCCGACATAGCTGCTCGGACTCTAGGAGCCAGATTTTTCTTATAGCGACGAGTTTTAGAAACCTCGTCCATGGCGACCAACGTGACAAAGCGGGACAACTTCAGAAACTTGTTGGTGTACTCCTCAACAGTCATCGAGCCTTGTTCCAAGCGTAGGAACTCCTGTTCCTTCTGCCATCTCAGCTCCTCCGGATAAAACCTCTTGGTTAGAGCCTCAGTGAAGTTTCTCCATCCAAACCCAGCCTGTGCTTGAAGATCTACCCTAGCTACAGCCTACCAGGTGTCGGCCTCTTCCTTCAAGTAATAGGAAGCCACTTTCACCTTTTGTGCATCCGGACACTCTGTAGCCAGAAACAACTTCTCCATTTCCCAAATCCAAGATTCAAGGCGACAAGGTCGGTGTTACCCTCGAAGGTTGCAGGACGGTGACCGGCGAATCGGTCGAACACCGTCTGGTTGTTGTGTTGCTGGTTGTTGGGTTGATTGTTTGCGTTGTTGACTGAGTGGCTAACCCTTCATCAATGGTTGCCAAGGCTTCCTCAATACGTCTGAGGCGAGCGGCCTCTTGGTCATTGTTGTTACCATTGCGTGCCATCTACAACAACGTACGCTAGGTTATGAAGTGGTTCAGGCCTAGGAACCACTTACAAGCAACTACTCAAACACTCTACAATGCCACTAAGGCAATCAAGTCCTTAATGGTTTCTACCCCATTTACTCTCACTAATTTACAAAGTCAAGTTATTCTTTTAGTGATTAAGCGAGAGTTGGGAGCGTGTTCGCTCTGATACCAACTGTAACAACCCGGATTTTCAAAAACTTTTAATACTACAAATAGTATTAATAATAGGGTCAAAGGTGGCGGAAACACCTGACCAAATCCAAATCATTACTATCTCGACAGTCAAACTAATACATTATTCAAAAGTGTTCAAAAAGAAAATAAAAAGAAACTTAATTAAAGGTCTCTCTCTCCACAGGTCTTCCCCAACAACATCGCATTTATCAGCATCTCGAAAGACCTGAAAGGGAGGTCCACAGTCAGTGGGGAGCAACAAGATGTTCTCCTAGTCATGGTTACAACAAGTTGAACATGAATAGCATTGATAATGAAAGGTAACAAAATTAAACGACATGTGAAGATATCAATACACATGACAAACATGTTATCAATCCGTAAACAACTCATGACTTAATGGACATGACATATGTAAATCAATCATACACGTTATTATTAAACATAGCGATCAAGATAGATACTACGTATCCATCCATACATGTTGCAGTAAGTAACCACGGACTTCATACAAAGACGTATAGGATATAGAATGAACACCGTCTAGAGTATGTAACTGATACTCTAACTATTCAGATCGTGTAACTGACCCTCTGACACGGAGCGTGTAACTGACCCTCCGTTTTGTGAAGTATGTAACTGATACTCCACGATACTATGTATAGCGTGTAACTGACGACTATATGTCTAAGACCAGGCCAGAGCTCTCGACGCAGTAACTGTACGTCGAACGACACATGGGAACCCACAACGTGTAACTAACGAATCTGGACCCACCGAACATAGACCAATTAAACCTCTTGCGAGCAGTATTGGTTCATTCCGATAGTATGTAACTGATAGTACCGTCATCTATATCACTAACCATCATGTACGTTGCACAGTGTAACTGACTGCCAACTGCGTGAGCAACCTCACGACTTCTACGTAGTACAGTGTAACTGACTGCACTATGTAGTAATCAGACCCAGTATAGTGTCACTGACTATACCAGGGAAAATCAGGCCCTAGATAGTGTAACAGACTATACCAAGTATTAATCATTCTTAATAAACATCACGACTCAAACGTAGATAACATTGTCTACTAAAGTGAAGTTATGTATATAACGCCAACCTAAAGGTGGTGTCATAGTATAAACAATATAACGTCAACTTCAAGTTAAGATTACATTAACCTCAACTATAACCTTGTGAGGTTACCCTAACCTCAGTGAGATTATAGCTTCGTAACGGTGTTATGTAATCCTCAAGTGAAGGGTATAGTAACTTTCCATTGGAGTTACTTGACTTCAAGTAAGGTTACATTAACCTTGTTATAACCTCGTGAGGTTACGCTAACCTCCGTGAGATTATAACTCGCAATAAGGTTACAGAAACCTCGAGTGAAGTTGTATAGTAACTTTCCGATAAAGTTACGTAAACCTCAACTAAGGTTACCTTAACCTTGATCATAACCTCGTGGAGTCACTTAAATTGATCCCCATCGAGACTATAACCCCACATTGAAGTTACCTTAACCTTAAGTGAAGTTGTATAGTAACTTTCCGATCAAGTTACATGATCTTCAATCAAGGTTAGATTAACCTCAACCCTAACCTCAACATCGGGTGATGATAGGACGAGTCATCTAACACATAGGGTTGGAACCCTAAAGCCATCGATGAAACAACCCTATCATCTCCAAATGGAGAGGCCAAGCGGCTCGCGTACGAATTTTAGATTTTACAACGGCTTAGATCTAACAATTCTAATATAGGTGCAAAATGACAATTATAGATCTAACGATAATAATAAATCGTTCAATTAACATACTAATTAATTAGACTCTTTGAACCATGAATGAAGATATAACACAAATCAATTAATTCATGTTACGAGTCATTAAAATCACACAACACATTCAAAATGCATAAACACGAAAAGAATCACGTCTAGTTACCTTGAAGCATGCTAATTCTCGATCTCGTCTTCTATGCCGTAGATGTCTTCACCCGGACCCGTCTCTACGCCTAGTCCATCATCATTCACGTGCCAAACACCAAAAGGAAACCCTAATAAAAAGCTACTAAAAGAACTACGAAAAACTAGCGCGAAAAGAAGCAAAACTTACGAAACAATGCAAAGGATTGCGCTAGGATCGATTAGGATTCGAAACGGATGATGACCAACTCTTTAATGAAGAGGAGGAGGCACGAAATTAAGGAGATGGAGGATGGTGTGCCGTGGCTAGGAGGAGGAGAAGAAATGAGAGGGTGAAAACCTAGAATTAGGGTTTGCAAATGAGAATAAGAGGTGGAAATCTCCACTCTAATCACCTATATATAGGGAAAAGTCATGGGTAAAGCTAACTTGGGCCCAAATCCCAATGCTCCCTCATCAAACCACACATGGGAAGCAAGGATGGGTTAGCCTTGGCCCACACTCCAAGCTAAACCGACAAAAGGTTACAAGGATGCGGTTTTCGGACAATTAAACCGGAAAAGGGAATATCCGAATAGAAAAATTAGAGGAATTGAATAAAATAAATAATTTCGGATATTAAAATATATGAAATGGAATAAAATAATTATGTCTGAAAATTCGGGGTGTTACAACTTTAATCGAGCAACTCAAATTGATTTGCAAGTTGAATGTGAAAGTAGATTTCTTGAGTTAGATCGTTATGAAAAATGGGATGTGATTGATATTTTGGTTAACAATGCTCGAGAATTAGAGATAACCACTTTATTTTTTGAACTCCCCCAATACTTTGAGTCTCCTAAACATGAATCGATTTTTCGTGATGATGTGACCAAAATTGAGTATCCTACTTCCCTTACTCATGTCGAGAGTGCCCCGCTAGATGATGAGGGAGAGGATGGTGACTTGTATTTTTTGACTGTGCCCTATATAGAACCCGTATTAGACTTACCGTTACCCACATATTTTATTGATCCCATTTTGGGTGGCGAATCGGGTGGTATATTATGGGATTTGAATGACACGGCCAGAAAGAGTAGGGACACAGAAAAATTGTTTGAGATGACGCCATTATTTAGAGAACCATACCAAGAATCCGACTATCTATGTACCTTTATATTTATGCGGTGTGTGTGGTACATTCTTTTTGTAATGTTTTGTACGGTTTTCACTAACTCTTTTTCTAGCTTGTTTGATCGTCTCCTACGAGCATTGACTTGTTCCGATCTTGATACAAAATGGGTTACTTCATAGAGAGGTAGTGCTGTGTGACCCCTCACCGTCGTGCGGGACGTTAAATCAGCGCTTACGGGAGGCAACCCGCTTTTTGTTATTTGATGATTTTTTTTGTTTTTGAATAAGTTAGTTTGTGGACTTCACTTGAAATTGGATGGAGGCAGCAGTCGAGAGAATTGATATTTTTGACCCAACTAATGAAGATTCCGCTTTCATGTCGGGTCAACGACGTAAAACAAGAACATTTCTGAGAGGCAACCCGAGTTTCTATTTTATTTTAGTTTTTCTATATTTTTATTTAGTTTGTTTGTTTTTAATTTTATTATTTACTAGTTATCTAAGTTTGACTATTTTCAGGTCGGAATGATGTCACCGTCTCATTCGGAATATGAGAATCGAGAGAGAAAAAAAAGAGTGACTAGTGCGTAAGTGAGAGAGGGGTGACTTGAATTGAAAAAAACTACAAGTGTTGAAAATAGCTACACTCGAGGAGGACTTGAGGGGTACTTGAAGTGAGGTCGAGAAAAAAAAAAGTCCAGAATATGCCCCACAACCACCCCATGACCATCCCACGACCGCCCCTCGACCTTAGCTTAGCTCAAGACTGAATTAAAAAAAAAGAATCAAAAAGCTGCTAACTTACCTAGTTTCCCATCATCCTATTCTTGTTCACCACCTCTGTCATTTTCCTTCCTTCCCTAACCCCGCATCCCTTCTCGTCGGTGCTCCGGCAACTCCATCTCCGCCATTTTTCGGCGCGCTGCCACCAGCCTCCGTTCCTTTCCACGGCTTCTTGCCTACTCCACCATCCAGTTGAACTCCTGCTCGGCCTTTGCCATTACTATACTCGTCCTTTCATCAACACCCTCACCATATACTCGCATTCATCGTTACTAATTGGAATTGACGGTTTTATTTTTGGATTACAACATGGTAGCAAGATCGAAATCGGTGAGATTAGTTAGGTGTGTTTGATGGAATGTTTCAATGAAGTTTTGGTTGACTTTTGGGTTGCTAGATTACATTCTGATGGCTGAAACTTGGAATGTTCGATGAAGTTTTCATGGTGGACTGATTTGTTTCATTTGGGATTATTACATTATTAAGTGTCGTGGTAAATGTTGTGGAATGAATTGGGATTTGGGTATCAGTTATTCAAATAGCTATGTTTGAGAGCTCCTTGTGCTATACTCGAGCTTGTTTCGATGCTAATATTGACCAAGTGTGGGGAGGAGTTTGGTGCAGGGTTGATCCACATTTTTCCGATGAGGTTTGTTCTTTTCCCTTCTATGTTGTGTGACTTGTGTCCTTTGCAACATTGAGGACAATGTTTCATTTAAGTGTGGGGAGGAGAATTGTTCCAATTTGTAATAGCTTTGTACTTATATGATATGCTTTATTTACGTTATTTCTTTATTCAAAAAAAATTAAAAAGAAAGAAAAGAATACCCGGCTAGGTGAAAACCCGGAAAGGGCGCCTAGGCAAGAATGGGAAAAGTGGCCGAGGACGGAGTGAAAACCCGAAAGGGCGCTCCGGGTAAAAAGAGAAATCGAGTTGCGTGCCACGAGAGTAGGGTGAGTTTGAAAAAAATATGAAAAGCTAGAGTGAAAATCCGCAAGGGCGGACACTCTAGGCAAAATGAGGGATTTAGGAAAAAACTCACTTATATTCTCCCCATTTTTGGTGTGGCGTCATAACAAGGGTGACATAGAAGAAAGGTCGGGTAGGATAGTGGCTAAGGTGAGAAGTATCGCTGTGCGGTGTAGTCGTAGCACTATATTACTTGCGATTGTGGATGTTTATTGTTCGTTGAACTATTAGAGGCGTTAGGATTGATCACATGTGTGGGTTGTGGAGAATTGTGGTATACAATTTATGTACCATCGGTGACATTTGTATCACATGTGATCCATCTTAGGATTGGAGCGATAAGGGACGTTAGATGTTAGTATTAAAATCTCTTTATTTGCTAATGCCTATTGTTGTGATGAAGTGAGCCGAGGAGGATAGTTTGATGTGTTGTTGTGATAGTGTGCATGAGCATCTGTTTTGATTTTTCTTGAGAAGGTAGATTGAGCTTGCTTTATTTGCCTTACTATAAGGGAGTTGGAAGGATGACGAGTGAGGGTCGTTGTGCGTTATTGTCTTTATCCCGTGCATATTGAGTTTGTGTTGGTGTGTTGTTATTTTATCCTTTGATTTTACATCGAGGACGAGTAAAAGTTCGAGTGTGGGGAATTTGATACGACTCGTTTAGTCGTAGTTAGTGGGTTGGAATTAGTTGAATTGAATGAGAAAAAATGACGAAATAATGGGTTTTTGGGTGTTAATTGGTTTTAGTTCATTTGGTCGTTTTGTGTCGATTATTTGGATTTAACCCAATTGTTATGCTCGAGAATTAATCGAGAGTGGTCGATATATTTGGACCGAGCAAAGAGGAGCCTAAATGGGGTCAACATACCTCGAGAAGCATGAAGAAACAAAAGACCTCGAAGAGGATTCAGAAAAGAAGGGAAAAAGAGGGGGTCGTGTACAGCCACGAGTGCCCCACGACCGCCCCACGACCACACCACGACCGCCCCACGACCAGGCCACGAGTGCCCCTCGACTTTAATTCACTTCAGCAGTTCACTCTCCTATACGTGGTACTTATGCCTCAAGACTGTTTTAACTCGGTTTGTTCCGAGACTTTTGGGCCTTTGTATTTCACCTTTGCCCATGACTTTTAGACTACTATTATTAAGCCATCATTAGTTTGATTGTACGTTAATTATCATCATTAGAGAAGAAAGAACCTTACTTTGAGGATTCTAGCAAGAACATGAAGAACTAAGCCTTCAATCTCGGATCAAGGATTTGAAGCTTTCTAGTTAATTGATTATGAGACTTTCTAAATCTTTATTTAATTACTTGATTATTGTTTATTTCTTGTGCTAATTTTATGATTGTTCTTTGTTTAATCTTTTTGGCCAATTGATTATTTCAATCTTCAATCTATTGCAATGCTTTGTGTTTGAATCCGTGATTGTTCAATTCACTAGATAAAGTTGCAACCTTTAGACCTGATTATTTGTATGCGTTTCATCGTAATTGGGTAAAAGGGAGGGATAAACATATAATTAGAACCAATAACCGCGTATGTTAAAGGTCGTTATTTCTATTGATTTGTTCATATCGTTCATGCTGTTATTGAATTAAATCTAGACGCGTGGATTAGGTTGTTCAATAATTAGGTTGCTTAGTATCGCATTTCGACCTAAGTAATATTATCGACGGAACAATTGAAACTTTCAGTTTCACAATAGAATACTCAAGGATTAAATAAAGGTTAGTAGTCGATGATCAATTGTTTAACTAGTTAGTGGATTTTCTTTGAGTCAAGTTTCTTAATCATCTGAATTCTCATTATTAGTTATTTTACTTTCATTAATTTAGTTATTAGACAAATCACTCACAAAACCTCCCATATTCTTGTTACGTTTATTTATATTATTCGCACATTAATTTTCATCGCCTTCCCTGTGGATTCGACACCCGACTTACCTCTACTATATTGTTATAGGTAATAGGACTTAATTATTATCTTTGGGAGCATACGACCTAGGCTCACCAGCTAACAAGTAAAGTTCTCGAGCTTTCAAAATACTTTTCCGAGTATGAGTTTCTGTGACAAACATTTCAAACTTTTTGAGCTTCATATGAATTTTTACGAGCTTTTAATTCTTGTATCCGATCTCAGTACAATCTAGTGCATTTTCCATCTTCGTAGAGGTGCAACATAGTTTAGGATGATGCAAACTATCAATTCTATAAGTTTTTGAGCTATAATGAAAACAACTCGAGTCAGGATTCTATTATAATGAAATATTTAAAATCCGAGCTAACTATAATACTGGTAATTTTGTAGACACCCGTATTTTGCCTGCTAGTGTCTATAGCAGTTCCCGACAAAACACCCGATGATGATCGGACGCAAACGTGACTTAGTATACTCGAATATGGGCTCGGGATCAATAATATCCGACGTGGACATTTAGCAGAGTACAAATCTCTCAAAACCAACCTCAAATTCAGGCCCAGTGGGTCGTTCCGAGTAAAATAAGACTAATTTGGGCCAAAACCGACACCAAAAATAAAAACCGTCTTTTCGCGAATGGGTCAAAACCCGGTCAAAGACGAATCCGTCCTCAAAATCAGCCTAGAGAGATTCTAGAAGATGGCGCCCAAATACAAATTTCAAAACAAATCAAAAAGTCAACCATTTCCTAAAATGGCTCGCCAACCCTATCCACTCGATCGAGTGGATTGACCTCCCTCGATCGAGTGGAGCCAAAAAACCCGGAACAGACTCGTTTTCTAGGCACTCGATCGAGTGCACTAGGGTCACTCGAGATCGAGTGACCCTAGGTCGTGGGGTATTCTCTATAAATACCCCATCAAACCCATCACATTTTCAGTTTTCCAAATGCTTTAGAAACCCTACATTTCTTAACCTAAAGCCCTACACTACACTACACTACAACCCTTAGCAATCATAATCAAAAACCGAGTCCTTGTCCCTCGAAAACCCGACAAAATCATCCACACACACACATACACCATAACTTTACATACATCCTCGATACTCTCGCGTTCCCGTCGCTATTACGAGTCCATTGTCGAGGCTTTCCTAAGCATGTATGTTGAGGGTGTCATAAACCCCGTCTCAATCTTTACTATCTCGAATTTTATATATGTTTTCGTACTTTATGTTATAATCGTATTAGTATAGTAACACTAACACTAACGCTAACAATTTTATAATTTTCACATTTTAATTCTAGTTCTTTTTTATCGTTAATTAATACTGTGTATATGTATGCAATAGTATTAAATTTCGGATCCTAACACGTTTGACTATGACGACCATCCAAAATCCGTTTAATCCCATTACGAGCAACGACGGAGGTGGCACCCATTCGAGGAGCGCCTCCCCAATGTACTCAAGGGCGTAACGAGATCGTGGTCGCTCATAGTTGAACGCGTAGGACTCCATTTCTAAGATTAGTGCGAGATCCGTTGATGCGAAAATCGACATCACATAATCTGTTAGGATTAGTATCGATGTTGTGACGCGGAGGACTACAATTTTGTCACTAATCAAATTTTTCGATCCCATAATAACATATTTTCATAAAATCCTGATGACGGTCTCATAATCGTATAGTACACGATTATGGCACCGAAAATCGAGTTGAATTTTAATAATGCAATATTTTTATTCAACTCGGTCAACCATCGACTTTAAACAAATAAAAAAACGAAACGAGTCATGCCTCGTACAGGGGGCACTCGACCGAGTGCTATAGGCTACTCGATCGAGTAGCACCCCAAAAAACGAGGCAGAATGCTATTTTGAAAACCACTCGGTCGAGTCTCGCAATGACTCGATCGAGTGGCCGTGCACTCAGTCGAGTGACGTCACAAAATCCAGGCAATAGCCACCTTAAAGGCACACTCGATCGAGTCCAGGCCATGACTCGATCGAGTAGGTCCTGTAGCTCGAAGAAAACCGACAGCTTTAATGCATCATTCGAGCCTCGTCAATTTTTTTTACGACTTTAGTTGTCACGTGTAAAGTCAATCACGTGATTTTCTCTTTTCAAAACTCATGCGTATCACTTCACTTAAACGACTTTCATCGTAGTCTTTCACGATTAGTCTTATATTGACGACTCTTTAGTCGTGTCCGATATATGGCTAACCAAGACGCCATTTTTTTATGTGATAAGTCGGGACAAGGCATCGAGATTTGGGATCGGGCTAGCATCACGCCTAGGTCTCATATCTCTGTCCTCCGTTTAATACACAATATAATGTGTATTTAATCGAAGTTCGTGCATCCACTTAACTTACGGTCTAGTTTGCATTTATTGTATACGGGTCCGTTTCTAGCAATTATTTATCGTTTTGTAATTCTATTTATTCCATTTTATTATTGTTTGTAATTTTTGTATTGACCGGGTTGTGTTTCCGCCCGTGTATTTTGTATGTATTTACGAGTTTGGTTTATTTTGATGCTTATTGCTTTATAAATGAACCTCGCATGCTAAACAACTCCGAAAATAATTTAGATGCATTAAATGACGTAGTTAACCAATAACTCGCATGCTTAGCCAAAAACGCTGTTTGCATATCATTTAATCATTTTACTAGCGCGCGTACACGAACACCAACGATGTCTTAGTAGAGGCCGCTATGTGCGGGCGGGGTTGGGTGTCCTTAGTGGGCTTCCCAACACGTACCCTCACCCCTTACTCAAAACCTCGGTTTCCGGATGTCCGAAATCGTTGGCGCACGAGAGTCATTCTTTACACGATAACCGGTGTAGATGGTATCGGTATCGCAATGCAAAAGGACGAGCCCCATAAGCTCTGAAATCGAAATGGGCCATACTCTGTGTACGGTCCATGACGACATAGAGTGGGCTCGAATGGGTCCGAATTCCCATAAATTCGGTGGCGACTCCAACTTTGACATAAATTTCGAACCCGAGAACAATCTTACCACGAGATTCATTCGCCTACCCAAACCCGCGCGTGGCCGCGTCGGGGTGGACCTACGTCATGTCCACAATTTGGCGACTCCGCTGGGGATACCTGATGTACCACTAGTCATCGGGGTTCCTAGGGTTAGACTCCAAGAGAAATCGTTCGTATATTAGTGCGCGCGCATTAGTTTAATTATTCATGCATAACCCAAATTTGCTCGGGCCGGTTACTTATGACCAATGTCCCACTATACCGCGGTGCATTCCTAAATGGGTGCTGGTCAAGTGACTATCGTTGCTTGTATGGCTGCAGTGGAGCAAAGGACTCCTAATACCGAGACTACTGGGTCTCTAGCTGAACTACTGAGTGCGGTGCACCGACTAGAGGAACAAGTGCATTTAGCTGGTAGTAACAACATCCATCGGGAAAATAGCCGTGAGTATGCCCCAGTGAATGACAAGCTACCCCCAAACCTGAACCTCACTGGCTTACCCATGTTTGAGGGAATCGAAGACCCGTTACTACATGTACGGGCCTTCAAAGAATTCATGGCCATCAAGGGAGTAGATTCTACAATGTTCAAGAATCTTTTTGCTGCGTCCCTTGAGAAGCACCCACGGGCCTGGTACTATAGGCTAGACCCGAAAAAATACCCTACTTGGGATGATGTGGCCACCGAGTTTGCGAAGAACTATGCTGACAACATCGAGATCCAAACCACAATGCGATCTTTGGAGGTTATGGCCCAAGAGCCAAAGGAAGGTTTTACTAAGTACCTTCAACGCTGGAGGGCCGAGAGCGTGAAACTGGTCGATAAGCCCAGTGAGAAGACTTTAGTGGAGGCTTTTGTCAAGAATCTCCTCCCCTCCTATCGGGTTCACCTCCGGTACGCTGTCATACCCAATTTCACCACCCTTACTGAAATGAATATGAGAATTGAAGACGACCTGAGACTTGAAGGCCTCACTAAGGCCTCTAGCAAAGGATACCAAGGGGCTTCCTCTTCCACCACTAAGCCCCAAGCTGCAACCCGCAGCATTTTCGACGCGGTTAATCTACTAGATGCCCCGTCCAAGAAGAACACTCCACCTCGGGTTTTCACTGATATAGGTACCACCTATACATATGCCGTACAAAGGCTATCCTCAAAGGACCTAATCCAACCGATAGGCCCAACTCCTGAAGTTCCGGTCGAGCGACGCTCCAAGAACTAGAATGCCCAAGCCTATTGCCAATACCACCGAGGCAATGGGCATGATACCGAAAAGTGCTGGAAGCTTAAGCACTTGATCCAGGACCTGATTGAGAACGGTAAAATCCCGCTACCCGGAGATAAGCCAAGCAACAAGGAGAACCCTTTCAGCTCCCATGCCCTCTTTGCCAGGGAGGTGATTGATTGCTCTCATCTTATCTCTCCCTTTATCTCGCAAGTAAACGGGATCTGGTTTGACGACGAGGACGATGTCTACCTCGCTAAAGGGGAAACTGCCCTCATCACCTCCGAGGAGATTCGCAAGACCAAATCCCGAGTCTTAGCCAGTAACCACCTTGGTCGTCCCTATCAAGCCACTAGCTCTAGGAACACCCCAATCCCGACAACCGTCACTGAACCCCTCGGGACGGAAGTAACCCTTGAAGAGCCGACTGCTGAAACGACTCTCGTGATGCAACTAAAGAAGACCTAAGTTGACCTCACCATATGGCAACTTCTAGTTAGCTCACAAGAACATCGAGAAGCACTCACTAAGGCTCTCGATCAAATCAAGATCGACTATTTGGTTACCCCTGCTGAAATGGTAGCCACGGTCCTGCCCCACTTGAAGGGCAAAACCAAGGAAGGAGGCCCGATGATCACTTTCTCAGAAGCCGACCTACCGCCGTTCGGGGCCTCCCATAATATGGCCCTCTACATTACGGTGATCTGCCGAGGGAAATACCTCCCGATGACCCTAGTTGATGATGGGTCTGCTGTGAATGTCCTTCCTTTGAGGACCGCCAAAGCCCTCGGCATTACTGAGGCCGATTTTATCCCGATAGCTCAGACCATCCAAGCCTTTGATGGGAGCCCAATGTCGGTAGCTGGGGCCATAAAACTGACCATCATAACGGCCCGATAGAAAATGAGCTTGAGTTCTAGGTGATCGATGTCACCTCATCCTTCAACTTGCTCCTAGGGAGGCCATGGATTCACGCGGTCAAAGCGGTGTCCTACACCCTCCACCGAAAGATCAAGATGCCTTTGCTCGACAATGTCATTACTTTGGAGGCTACCCCAATGAATGTGGCTAGCTATAACGCCACGGGCCGCACGGACCTCCGGGTGTTCGATTTTGTGGGAATGATCAAGGAAGAGTACCTTTTTAGGCCCTACTTCACTACGAGTATCGATACGATGCTCCAGAACCTAGGGTACTTTCCGGGGGCTACCTCTCGACCCAATCTTCCAGCTAGGAAGATTATCGAGGTCCTTAAGGACGAAGACTCTCACTTCGGCCTTGGTTATGCCACCACTCCGGGCAACGTTGTCCGAGCAGGAATCGAAAAGGCATGCAACATCATTAAGGGTATCCACATGAGCCCTTACAGTCCACAGTTGACCGACTACTTTGTCACACCGGTGTTTGGGGCTATTCAGGTTGGTCTATACCAACCCAATGCTATGCACCTCGGGACCCAATCGGCCCGGGACTACAACTATATCCCGGATGATTGTGGACATGACATAGGTCCACCCCGACGCGGCCACGCGCGGGTTTGGGGAGGCGAATGAATCTCCATATGAGATGGTCAAATTGAAATTTAAATCGAAGTAGGAGTCGCCACCGAACTTTGTGGGAGTTCGGGCCCGTTCGAACCCACTCTATGTCGTAGTGGGCCGTATACAAAATACGGCCCATTTCCAATGTCAGAGCTTATTGGGTTCGTCCCTTTGCATTATGATATCGATACCGACATTATCGGATATCGTGTATTGAATGACTCTCGTTGCCAATGGATTCAGACATCCGGAAACCATGGTTCTGAGTAAGGGGTGAGGGTACGTGTTGGGAAGTTCACAAAGAACACCCAACCCCGCCCGCACCTAGCGGCCTTTACTAAGATATCGTTCGTTTTTTGGTGTACACGCGTTAGTTCGACGGTTGAATGATATGCAAAGAGCGTTTTTGACTAAACATGTGAATTATGTTTGACTACGTCGTTTAATGCATCTAAACTAACGTCAAAGTTGTTTTAGCATGCGATGTTCATTTTAGTACAATAAAACAAACAACGAAGAAAACGATAACAGATTACAATATACGAGCGGCATACCACCCGAAATTACAATGCAACCAACGATACAATACAACAATCGCGATAATAAAGGAGTAAACGAGTTAGAAGATGTAAATATGATATGATGAAAAAATTGTATTTGGTTTTGGAAGTCGATGATTTGGTTAAGTCGTGTAAAAATATGGTGCAATTTATACTCGACTTAAATATTGATTCTCGTAATATTCGATGCTTGATTATAGAATCAATATCGAATATTTAGAGTGGATTTTGAAAAAGTTTCTGAAAAATTGTGACAAAAAATTGTGACAAAAAAATTGTGAAAAAATTGAGACGAAAAATTTGCGAAAAAAAATCGTGAAAAAAACATTGTGACAAAAAAACGTGACAAAAAATTGTGACAAAAAATCGTGATAAAAAAAATCGTGACAAAAAATTGAGAAAGGGAGAAAAAAGGGATTTTATTTTACACCCTCAACCTACATACTTTGTATACTCGGAATGTGGCTTAGACACGGGAGCGTCGAGATGATATAGGAAGACTTATGGTGGTTTATGATTGGGATGGGATTTGACAAGTTTTGCTCTCGGGTTTGTATAAGGTTTTCCTAAAATTGCCTAGAATTTCGGGGATGAATTTTATGGGATTGTATCGCCTAGGATGTTGGTTGTTGTAGACGTGTTATGAATTGTAGATGGGAATAATTGATGTGTAATTGTTGTGTATGAATGTGACGAGAGGGTCCTATTTATAGGAGAGGTCCTTCATAGGAGCAAGGAGAAGTACTCTTGCTTAGCTGACAAGAAATACCGGTTTGGATAGGAATAGTAAGAGTTTGAAAGGGAATGAGAGTCCCGTTTCTTGGTGAGGAAGCCGAGTATCTCGGCTGTTTTGGGGCTGTTTTGGCCGAGTGTTTGAGCTCGGTCGGTGAATTGATTTGGTTTTCGGATAGAATTCCTACTTGAGATCGAATTCTATCCTTGAATGGATTTATTTAATATTTTCGAAGCTGATTTTTTGTAGTATTTGAGTCCAAACCGGACGTGTGGTGTCACGGCTGGTCCGCGTGTCTCGGAAAAAAATATCTTTGACCGGGTTTGACTCGGTCGCTAAAAGACGGTTTAGCCCCTAGTGCCGGATTTGACCCGAATTAGTCTTGTTTGACTTGAAACGACCCACAGGGCCTGGATTTGAGGTTGGTTTAGTAAGATTTGTACTCCGTAGTAGGCCCAAGCCAAATGTCCATGATTTCGAGCCCATATCCGAGTTCGTCAAAGCACGTTTGCGTCCGATCATAATCGGGTGTTTGGCGGAAACTACTATAGACACCTGGCGGTCAAAATGTGGGTGTCTACAGAGCCCTCACTCTGACTGAGGCTTGGACAAGGCGAAAGTCAGAGTAGCTACCAGGCCAATCGAGGTTTAAGACCTGACAGACTTTCGATCGGGTCGTTTATAGTCCATTAGACTTGGGTAAAGGGCTCGTCAGCCATAAGATAGAAATCATACCTGGGTAGATGTCAATAATGTCGCGGGGACTTTGCCTGAAAAGTCTTGGGTGTGTCTGTTTACAGACATATCCCGTCTTGAAGTTGTGTGGGAGCTTGCCTTGTAAGCTCTGGGTGTATCTGCTTGTAGATACATCCCGTCTTGGGATCGCGTGGGAGCTTCCCTTGTAAGCTTTGGGTGTATCTGCTTGTAGATACATCCTGTCTTGGAATTGTGTGGGAGCTTGCCTTGTAAACTCTGGGTGTATCTGCTTGTCGATACATCCCGATTAATGAAAATGTTGCTTGAACTTTCCACTGGGGAGTCTTTGAGAATTCTTCGGGAATCTTGGGTGTACCTGTATGCTGATACATAACAGATTGCATGTAATATCTACGCAAAACACCGACTCACGCTGGGGAAGAAATGATTTTTGATTGATTTTTGGAAAGAAAATGCTGAAATTTTTTGGAAATAAGAATGCTTGGGATGACTTGATTCCTAATCAGATTCTGACACGGATTCCTAAAATCCTCTGGTTAGGCCTGTATGCCTAGATGAAGTAGGGAGTATGATAAAAATTCCTATTCCCGTGGTGACTAGGAAAGAGATTTTCTCAAATGGCTAAGTTTTGCAAATTTTAAAATGAGAATTTGAAGAGAGAGAGATATACCGATAGACTCGACTCCGGACGCGCGAGGACGAGTTGACAGACACGACTTTGACTCTCTAAGGGTTAGACCGTGACTCGGTAGGGAGTGGGCCACCTAAGATGACAAGACTCTTAAGTTGCGTTATTCCGTAGCCTAGGCGAGTGGCAACATGGTCGAATCCCCAGAATGGGAAAGATATGTTATGAGACTGTTTCCGTAAGATAGGGCTTTGTGGTAGCAATGCCGTAGACAGGTGCTCTTTTGAATTTTTTTGGTTTCAGGGTACGTTCTCGAAGTAGGTATTGCTTCGAGTCCCTGACAAATTCTCGTCTTCAACTGAGCCGAGTACTAGGACACTCTATAGAAAAGAAGCTTGTGTTTGAAAAGTATTTGGATTTTTGTGAGTGGAAGGAAAACTTCTGCCTAAGAGAAGCCCCTAGAATGACGAAGCTAACTGTTGAGAACATGACAGTGTCGTGATCGGAATGATGAGGCTTTTTGAATTTGTGTCAATGTGGGTGGTTGTGCCTCTGTTGAAAGGCTGCCTACGTATTCACGTGTTAGTGAAATCAAACCAAGCCGTAGTTCAGTGTCGAAAGATATATTATGGTGCCTAGTTTATTAGGGCTTGGTGTGTAACTAGCCATAGCGATGGTTAGGCTAGGTGTGCTCCCAATGATGCCTTGATCAAAGGGCTAGAATATTTAGGATGTTGATCCTGTGACTGTGAGCATTCTCCGGGGTAGCCCCCAGAGGTGGTGTGAACTATTTGGGCATGTTCTATGCCGACCGCAAGTTGAATTCCTGTGTTTGGGGTTGGTAACTGGTTTAGATGTTTTTGAAAATGTGGTGTTAGGTCGTAAGTGGCTTTGATGATTCGAAATCTGGAGCTCGATTTTGTGGAGCTAAGGCTTCGAGGGTAAGGTATTGCGATGTGGTAGGAAAGGGGGAAGTCGAGTAAAAATGACTCGAACTTCGATTGGGCAGGTTGATAATGCGGGATCTGGTTTCCATGTCTGGCCCTAAAGGTTAGGGTGTATCCTATGGAGCTTGAATCCTCAAAATTCTGGGCTGTCTCTAGCATAGGTCCCGAGAAGGTCTTGAGGGTTGTAATGTGGGAAGGCTAGATGTGGTGTTAGCTGACCAGTTTGACTGACTCTCCCTTATTTGATGGTACGGGTAATGATAATTTTTGAATTGACCGTTTCACTTGAGTTGATCGTTAACTACGGTCATGGGTTTTTGAATTCTTTGGGTTGACCTCTTAGCCCCGGTCGTGGGATTCTTCATTTGAGTTGACCGTGTCTGGTTGAGGGATGTTGATAATTCTTTTTGATCATGGCCAGCTTTTTTGTTTTGGCCTTTTGCTTTTTCTCTTGGACTTTTGATTTTTTTGTCCAGCTTTTTTTTTGTCGGTCAGACTAACACCTAAGGTAGGGACTGGCTAATCTTATTGGATGGGTGTTTATGGTGGGAAATTGGCTTGCCTCCCGTCTTGAACCCAAACTAGGAGACTACCTAGATTTGTCCTAGGATTCGATACCGCTCCTGCTAAGGGTGGTTATGTGGCTTTCTATGTCAGACATGGAACAGGTAAAACGAAAACACGGGTCTCGATTTCCTGCAGTCGTTATAGATGTGCCTATAATAGTCACGTGCATGTGCTCACAGTGTATGATGGTGTTCATCATGTTCTCGGAAACACATAAGGAAATATATGAGAAAATAGAAAAGCTGATTTTATTGAATTTGAAAAGAGGACAGAATGCAAAAGACTCTGACTCTGATTTGGAAATGAGAGTGTAGGGCATCCTAGACTCGGACTCAGAATTAGACTCGAATCAGATCCGGACTCGAATGCTCGCTTGGTTGTTTTTTGTTGGTAAGGTCTTTGACAGGTGCCACGACTCGCCTAAGCTCGGTTTTGCGCAGGTGCAAGAGAAGGAGTCAAACTAGACACGGCCCGGGGTGACGGGTCGACAAAGACTCTTGGAACGGGAGACTCGAACGTTGACCTAGACAAGGTAACGACCCTGGCTTGGACTCGACGATGAGACTCAAGCTGTACGAGGATAAGTCCGGAAATGGGGCGACCGTGTTTGACCGTGCCGCGTGCTCGGACCAACCGTGGTGACCTAACCCTAGGTGACTCGAGTACTCGTAGCATAGGTACGATAAGAAGAAGGCATCATAAGGACGCCGGTGCAGGATGAACGTAGGGCACCCCTTAAGGTGACCGTGGCTGACTGCTCGGGTGGAGGACAGCCCCCGAGTGAGACAAAAGACTCTGGTAGGACTCAGATGGTGCGACATCTAAGTGACTCAAAAGTGGGGTACGTGATACACGTGTAAGACATGACCCTTAGAGCAACCGTGGTTGATCGCTCTACTGAAAGGTAGCCCCCGAGTGGGATTGAAGACCGACTCCTAGACGGGCGACTCGTGGACAGTGGGCTCTTCTTAGGATTTGGCAAAGTGGGCCTAGTCCCGTTTGAAGGAAGGTCTACGTGTGAAATCCCCAGACTTTAGACTCGAATGTATAAACGGGCTTCCCTTTGTAGTAGTTCGTCCTACGCAGGTGGGCCTTGCCTTGACAAATAATGCTGACTGGGATGGGGAAGAAACTCGTGATATAGGATCAGCGTAGTTTCGATGCTATAGACTCTTACAACTTATGACATGACCCGACACTGCTAAATACGGGAAGTCCTAAGAAGGAGAAAGTTTTGAAAAGAGGATTTGGATTTGAAAACCGAGCAAAGTCGGATAGGATGGCCCGTTTTTTTTTTGAAAATCGAAAAAAAGTTATCGGGCCGAGATTTCGAAATTTTGAAAATGTTTGGGCAGCATACCGGCTAGAAAAATAGGATATTTTGAGTCAAAATCATAAGTCCTAAATTCGGTAGCTTTCCGGGTTTTGAAAATGGATGATTTTTGAAAAGATGCAAGTTTTGAAAATGATGGTATTTGAAAAAGAAAACAAGTAAATCAAGTAGCACGTAGTCATGGAAACAGTATAATGACACCATGTATGCTCTTAATCTAAGTCTCGGTCGGTCTAATAGGGTCTATACCAACGACGATAGCTTTCTCGCAAATCAGGACGGTCTTCCTAAGCCGAGTTGGTCTTAGAACCTGCCGTAAAACCCATGCGAGTTCCGCCATCGAAGTCTTTAGTGCACCCATTTAGGAACGCACCGTGGTATAGTGGGACGTCGGTCACAAGTAAGCGGCCCGGGAAAGATTGGGTTATGTGTGACCCATTGAACTAAAACGTGTACATTACTATTCGAACGATTTCTTTTCGAGTCTCACCCTAGGGATGCCGATGGTAAGTGACTCATCAGTTATCCCCAGCGGAGTCGCCAAATTGTGGACATGACATAGGTCCAACCCGACGCGGCCACGCGCGGGTTTGGGGAGGCGAATGAATCTCCATATGAGATGGTCAAATTGAAATTTAAATCGAAGTAGGAGTCGCCACCGAACTTTGTGGGAGTTCGGGCCCGTTCGAACCCACTCTATGTCGTAGTGGGCCGTATACAAAATACGGCCCATTTCCGATGTCAAAGCTTATTGGGTTCGTCCCTTTGCATTATGATACCGATACCGACATTATCGGATATCGTGTATTGAATGACTCTTGTTGCCAATGGATTCGGACATCCGGAAACCATGGTTCTGAGTAAGGGGTGAGGGTACGTGTTGGGAAGTTCACAAAGAACACCAAACCCCGCCCGCACATAGCGGCCTTTACTAAGATATCGTTCGTTTTTGGTGTACACGCGTTAGTTCGACGGTTGAATGATATGCAATGAGCGTTTTTGACTAAACATGTGAATTATGTTTGACTACGTCGTTTAATGCATCTAAACTAACGTCAAAGTTGTTTACCATGCAATGTTCATTTTAGTACAATAAAACAAACAGCAAAGAAAACGATAACAGATTACAATATACGAGCGACATACCACCCAGAATTACAATGCAACCAACGATACAATACAACAATCGCGATAATAAAGGAGTAAACGAGTTAGAAGATGTAAATATGATATGATGAAAAATTTGTATTAGGTTTTGGAAATCGATGATTTGGTTAAGTAGTGTAAAAATATGGTGCAATTTATACTCGACTTAAATATTGATTCTCGTAATATTCGATGCTTGATTATAGAATCAATATCGAATATTTAGAGTGGATTTTGAAAAAGTTTCTGAAAAATTGTGACAAAAAATTGTGACAAAAAAATTGTGAAAAAATTGGGACGAAAAATTTGCGAAAAAAAATCGCGACAAAAAATTTGTGACAAAAAATCGTGATAAAAAAAATTGTGACAAAAAAGCGTGACAAAAATTTGTGATAAAAATTCGTGACAAAAAATTG
The DNA here is from genome assembly GCA_958450325.1 of Agrostemma githago. NCBI lineage: Eukaryota > Viridiplantae > Streptophyta > Magnoliopsida > Caryophyllales > Caryophyllaceae > Agrostemma > Agrostemma githago. Next base: position 29,189,900 of record OY288250.1, on the reverse strand, counting down.
TGACAAAAAAAAATGTGACAAAAAATTGAGAAAGGGAGAAAAAAGGGATTTGATTTTACACCCTCAGCCTACATGCTTTGTATACTCGGAACGGGGCTCGTCGGAATGTGGCTTACACACGGGAGCGTCGAGATGATATAGGAAGAGTTATGGTGGTTTATGATTGGGATGAGATTTGACGAGTTTTGTTCTCGGGTTTGTATAAGGTTTTCCTAAAATTGCCTAGAATTTCGGGGATGAATTGTATGGGATTGTATCGCCTAGGATGTTGATTGTTGTAGATGTGTTATGAATTGTAGATTGGAATAATTGATGTGTAATTGTTGTGTATGAATCTGACGAGAGGGTCCTATTTATAGGTGAGGTCTTTGATAGGAGCTAGGAGAAGTACTCTTGCTTAGCTGACAAGAAATACCGGTTTGGATAGGAAACGTAAGAGTTTGAAAGGGAATGAGAGTCCCGTTTCTTGGTGAGGAAGCCAAGTATCTCGGCTGTTTTGGGGCTATTTTGGCGGAGTGTTTGAGCTCGGTCGGTGAATTGATTTGGTTTTCGGATAGAATTCCTACTTGAGATCGAATTCTATCCTTGAATGGATTTATTTAATATTTTCGAAGTTGATTTTTTGTAGTATTTAAGTCCAAACCGGACGTGTGGTGTCACGGCTGGTCCGTGTGTCTCGGTAAAAAATATCTTTGACCGGGTTTGACTTGGCCACTAAAAGACGGTTTTGCCCCTGGTGCTGGATTCGACCCAAATTAGTCTTATTTGACTCGAAACGACCCACTGGGCCTGGATTTGAGGTTGGTTTAGTAAGATTTGTACTCCGTAATAGGCCCAAGCCAAATGTCCATGATTTCGAGCCCATATCCGATTTCGTCAAAGCACGTTTGCGTCCGATCATCATCGGGTGTTTTGCGGAAACTACTATAGACACCTGGCGGTCAAAATGTGGGTGTCTACAATGATGTGTTCGCCCTCATCCAGTCTGATGGAGCTGAAAACGCTAAGCCCGCGCTGGGGCTACTGTTCGGAGAAGACACCATAGCCCCGACTCCAAAAGAAGACTTGGTCAACCCGATTCTCCGCAGTAACAGGTTTGACCCGACCAAGCTGATCTCGGATGTTGGCTCGGAGACGGGAAAGAGGGACTGGAGGAAGACTGTCAAGTGGACTGACAGTCAAGGAAGGATCTACAAGCTGGTCACCGGAGAGGGAGACATGCTTGAGTCTGAATCCGAGTCTGAGTCGGAGTCTGAGTCTGAGTCTGAGGTCGAGTCTAGGGAAGTCGGTGCTAGAGTCACTCATGTAACCCCTCTCCCTTTTGTCATTCCTGATGCTGGCACTTCGGGGTCTGTCCCGAGTGCCTTACCAATTTCGCCACTGACCACTGATCAGATGGCTGCTTTTTTCGAGCTGTTTTCAAAGTTTTCAATCAATAATAACAACCGTTCTGCTTACGACTTGTCTCTTTTAAATTCTGCTTTCAAAAATATTCTATGCAATGACATTTAGAAACCCGACGAACAGGTACCCTTGCCTCCACATCTGATCGATCAACTAGAGCAAAGGGAATCTCGGAATCCGGTAATCGAAGAAAACGAGTCCATTAATGTGGGAACAACCTTAGAGCCTCAGATACTTAAGATAGGGTTATCTTTAGATCCCGAGGAGAAACAGCAATTCACAAACCTCCTCCGAGAGTTCATAGATGCCTTCTCATGGTCCTACAAGGACATGTCGGGGATAGATCGGAAAATAGCCGAGCACCGCATACCGATTAAAGACGGGTGCAAACCGGTTAAGCAAAAGCTCCGCCGAATGAGGCCCGAGTGGTCTCTCCAGGTAAAAGAAAAAGTCGATAAACAGTTCAAAGCCGGCTTCATACAGGAGTCCGAATATCCGGACTGGGTTGCAAACATCGTACCAGTTCCTAAAAAGGACGGTAAGGTGCGGGTATGCGTGGATTTTCGGGATCTTAACAAGGCAAGCCCGAAAGATGATTTTCCGTTACCATACATCGACATACTGGTGGATAACACGGCCGATCATGCCCTTTTATCATTTATGGACGGGTAAGCCGGATATAATCAGATCAAGATGGCGGAAGAAGATATGAGTAAGACTACCTTCACTACACCATGGGGTACTTACTGCTACACCGTCATGCCATTCGGTCTAATTAATGCAGGGGCCACATACCAACGGACTGCTACGACCTTATTGCACGACATGATGCATAAAGAAGTAGAAGTTTATGTAGACGACATGATCGTCAAATCCAAAGAACAGGACGGTCACATCACCGCCCTAAGGAAATTCTTCACCCGATTGCGCAAGTACAACATGAGGCTAAACCCTCAAAAGTGCAGTTCGGGGTAACATCAGGCAAATTACTGGGTCATATCGTTAGCCAACGAGGTATCGAGGTCGAACTAGCTAAAATTAAAGCCATTACCGAGATGCAACCTCCTAAAACCGAAAAAGAAATAAGGAAATTTCTCGGGAAAGTCTAGTACATCAGTCGGTACATTTCCAAACTAACCATGGTGTGTGAACCAATTTTCAAGAAGCTGAAAGTAGGGGAACGGGTACTATGGGATGACAAGTGCCAAGCTGCTTTCGACAAGGTCAAGGAGATCCTGTCTGCTCCGCCAGTCTTAATGCTACCTTAACCCGGTTTGCCTCTGCCGTTATACCTAACGACGACCGAGACAGCCATGGGGGCTATGCTGGCTCAGACATTTGACTCTGAAGAACGAGCCATCTATTACATCAGCAAAAAAAATTTAGAGTATGAGTGCAAATATACTATGCTCGAAAAGACGTGTTTGGCTTTGGTCTGGGCCACTAAGAAGCTGATAAGTGTAGTTTGTAGTGCCTATTTTAATATGTTTTGGTCCCATTTTCCTTGTGGAATCGCTCCTTGGGAGCAGTTTATGGGCTACTTATGCTTCCTTTAGTTCGTTTCAGGTTCCCGAGACCATTTGTGAAGAGTTGGAGCAAATCCGATTCGATACAAACACTTTTTGGAGCCAACGAAGTGAAGGAACGATCACTCGATGCCTTGGATTCGACCCCGAGACCTCGGGACCCAATCCCGAGCCTCTTAGACCCGATCCTGAGTTCCGAGAATCGATGAGAAACCCATGAGAAGCAAGGAGGGACCAAAAAGAGCTTATTTGAGGCCTACAAGGCCCGTCCCGCTCGGGAAGGCCTCAACCCGTTCGGGATGGGGTGCACAAAAGCGAGCCCTTCTGTCCTGAGCCCGTCCCGGTCGGGACCAACCCGTCCCGGTCGGGACCACGCCGTCCCGGGCGGGACCAAACCGTCCCGGGCGGGAAGCAGCAGTGGCAGCCCGTGTCTTATTCTTTTCTCCTCCTTCATTCTTGTACCCATATAAATACTTCCCTCTTGTATTGTTTACTGAACATACATTACATTAGACTCTCTTAAGCCTCTCTACAACTTTATAAACCCTAGATTTATTGTTCCTCCATTTAGATTAATCTTCCTTTAATCTTTAGTTAATCTTCCTTTAATCTAGTTTAGATAATCTTGTATTAAGTGGGTTCTTGAAGATTCATCCAAGCTTGACAACCTTGGAGTTGATTTGGGTTCTTATTTATGCAAGTTTACATCTTTCCCTTCATCTTGTTGTTCGTATAATCTACTCTACTCTTTTTCTTGTTTATTTAATCAAGTTTGAATCTTTATATTTTGTTTATTGTTATTGTTCTTGTTGATTCATAATGGATGTTTTGTTTATGATGTTGTTTTCTCTTATTATTGTTATGGTTAGTTTGATAATGAGTGAGTAGTCTTCTTGTGGGGTTAGTAGGGGGATTTGGGGTAGATTATGGGTGATTAGGGCTTGATTAGGGGTAAAGGTTACATCTTTGTTGTTAGACACTTATTGGGCACTCTATGTGTTTGTTGATTTGCTTGTGTGAGTAGTAGTGGCCAATGCTTCCCATACTTGTGCTCATCTTCTTATTGTTTGTCTAGTATGTGATTATGTTGAGAATAGTCGTAGACACGAGAGTGCGGACTAGGGTTTAGACGCGAGAGCGCGAACCTACCTCGACATCGGTCTACGTAGCGAGAGCCCGGACCGACTCTAGCAACTAGGAGACACCTACACCCTTGATCACCCAATTACCCTTCTACACTTAAGAACCCGACCTAACCCTACTCCTTTCCATATTTGGTTCATCTTCCTAGTTAGCCATCATTTCTCTAGTTTGCTAGCTTAGTTAGTCTCTAGTTATTCCATTTAGCCTTGTTTTAGCTATTTCGTTATCAGTCTAGTTCATACTCCTCCTCAACCATCATAGTTTACCAATTCTCTTCATCTTTGTGTTGTTTTGGTAGCCTAGTCTCGTTCTTAGGTCGACTTAGTCTAGACTTCGCAATACCGTCTCCGTGGACACGACCCGACTTACCCTAGCTACCCACTAGGTTTAGTTGGTTATTTATTGACGGTAGGGACCCACGGCAAATCCTACTATCAATTTGGCGCCGTCGCCGGGGACGGTGCATTGTTTAGACTTAGTTTACTTCTAGCTTGACTTAGTTACCCTTGTTTGTGCTCCTATATCATCTCTTGTGCATATTTTGTAGTTTTGTCTTGTTTTATTAGCTTTCTTCTCTCTTTATCTTTCGATTGTGCTTGTTTATTGTCGTTGCCTAGTGCCCATAAAGCACTAGATGTTCTCACGTTTGTTCTAGTGTGTAGTGTATGCCTAGGAGGGGAGGCGATTTCTTTCTCTTTAATCCAGAGCCGGAAAGACTCTTTCGAGCCTTTCGCCAACGGACGATTGACCGGGTTAGAATCTCTCAACCAAGCGCTAGGAATACCCATCAAGAGCAAGCTCAAGGATCCGACTTTAACGAGTCACCTCGAGAGACGGCCGAAGGGATCTTCATAAATCCCTTTGGTTCATCTATCCATTCTTCTAGTCCTAGTTCCCCCTCTACATCTACTTCAACACCGTCTACACCATCATCTCCCGCAAATCCAATCATGCCAAAGTTTTCATCTCACTCCACTTTTACCGAGGATGTCTTGCCAGGACCGAGTACTTCACCGGATACTTATACCGGGAATTTCGTGGCAAAGACACAATTCATCCAACTTGTGTAGAGAAATCAATTTAGTGGTTTGCCCATCGAAGACCCGCACCAATACGTGGATACTTTCTCCGATTATTACGATGCTATCTCTCAAACCGGGGTTACTCAAGATCAAATTCGTTGGGTACTTTTCCCGTTCTCTCTCATTGGAAAGGCAAAGCAATGGATCAAGTGTCTCGATAGGGCAACCATGGGTATCGATACTTGGAAGAAACATGCATTGGCGTTCTACCAAAAATTTTACCCTCCGGAGAAGACAAATTTGCTTAGGGCCTCCATCACCGGTTTCCAACAACGGGATGAGGAGAGCCTTTATGAAGCTTGGGAAGGGTTTAAATATTTGGTTAGATCATGCCCCCATCATGGACTTTCACAATGGTTCTTAGTCCAACAGTTTTGGAATGGTTTATATGAGGACTCAAGATCTATACTCAATATGGGCTCCAAAGAGCTATATGAGGACTCAAGAGCTATACCCAATACTCAAGACCTAGAAAGGCGAATCGAGGAGGTAGGCACGAGGTCGATGCCATTACACAACTAAGCATTGACCTTGGAGCTCAATTAAGAACTCACATGGAATCCATTGACAAGAAACTCCAAAGCCACCTAAATCAAGTTCAAAGCTCTAGTTTCTCCAACCAACACTCGATTCATGAAGTTAATGCTTTGGGAGTTGTACCTCCTACGCCTTATTATGGGATGTTCGATACTTGTGGGATAGTTGGACATGAGCCCATGCAATGTCGAGGAAGTATTGAGCAAGTGAACGCCTTTCAAGGGTTCAAGCAAGGTGCCTCCAATCCTAATACGTTCCAAGCTGTCCATCAAGTCCCTCAACAACAAGCTCTACAACATCGTCCCTATGTTCCACCTCCCTTAAGGGACAACAATCAAGGATACCAAGGTTATGTGGGTACTCCAAGACCATTCAACAATTTCAAGCAACATAACCAAGGTAATTACTACAACAATCAAGGGTCCCAACAAGAGAACTTCAATCAAGGAGGTTTCCAAGGAAACCAAAACTTCCAAGGAAACCAAAACCACAACCAAGGGAATCAAAACTACAACCACGGCAACAATCAAGACCTTAATTAAGGCAACTCTCATGGGTTCCAAGGGAACCATCAACAACAACAAGCAACTCAAGGTACCCAACAACAAAGCAAGCCAAGGAGCCGGTCTCCTACTTATGACTATGGCATTCCCCTAGCCATCACCGACACTCCGCATAATCCACAATCTCAACCTCGAGATTTCAACATGCAATAATCTATGATGGATATGCAAAGGAGTACTCAAGAAATGCAAACAAGCCAAATGAAGATGGAAAGAAACCAACAAGAGTTCTTTGCTTATGTTCAAAGGGATAACATAGCAAGAGATGCTCATACGAAGATGCTTGAGACCCAAATATCTCAACTTGCTTCGGGAAGCTCTTCAAGACAAAAGGGACAACTACCTCCTCAAGGTGAAACACCGAAATTTGAGCATGTAAATGCTATTACCACGAGGAGTAGTACATCATATGATTCCCCCTTACCCCCTAGTGAGCAAGAACCAATACAAGAAGTTACACCCTCCTCTCAAGGCAATTCAAGTAAGGAAAGTCCAATAGAGGAACAAGTCTTAGAGGAGATCGAAAAAACCCATGAAGACAAGCTTCCCCCACTTCAAGGAAAAGACAAGGGTAAAAGGAAAGTGTCATTTGAGAAATCTACCCCGATTGAGCAAAACAAGTTCCATATCAAGTTGCCTTTCCCAACAAGGCAAATGAAGTCTAAGGTGGATGTCCAATTTGACAAATTCCTAGACATTGTGAAGAAATTGGATGTTACTGTCCCATTCACCGAGCTACTTACCCAAATCCCGGCATATGGAAAATTCATGCGAGAAATCCTAGCTAGGAAGAGATCCATCGACAAGGAAGAGACCATTGCGTTCACGAGGGTGGTGAGCGAGCTTATTCAAGGTTCCACGCTTCCCAAGTTGAAGGATCCGGGTAGTTTCTCGATCCCATGCACCATAGGCAACTACAAGATTGAAAGAGCGTTATGTGATTTGGGTGCGAGTGTGAGCATCATTCCTTATTCCATTTGTTGCCGACTCGGGATGAAGGAGCTAAAGCGTACGTCCGTTACACTCCAAATGGTTGATAGTTCATTCAACCGACCATTGGGGATGCTTGAGGATGTGCCGGTACGAATCGGGAAGTTCTTCATTCCGGTTGACTTCATTGTGCTCGACATGCCGGAGAATGCTATCACTCCCATTATCCTTGAGCGCCCATTTCTACACACCGCCGGTACTATGATCAATGTGAAGAACGGTAGGATCACACACTACAACAAATGGTGTCATATCTTGACGATTCGTCCTCTACGCTTTGACATAGCGTCTTGGAGAAATAAGGCGGTTTAAGCCCACTTGCACATAAAATAATATTCTCCGTACTTAATAATAAAATAATGCTCCGACTTAGGGTACTCAACTATTCACCGCTTCTTCTTTCAGTTCGCACATATTGTCTCTCTGCCTCTCTCTTATCGTTTACTCATTCCATCTTCATCACTCGCGAGATCCATTTTGTTCTTCGCCCCGTCCTTCCCAGTAGGATTTAATCCTCGATATCTATTAGCGTTTTGATTTCGTTCACTCTTTTTGGGTATGTTCTCACAGCCTTCAATTCATATAATACTCTCTATTAGGGTTTGATTTTGATTATTTTTTCATTTTAGTTTTAGTTTCGTTTGATATTATATCTGTCTTTTCTTTTGTCTATTTATAATTTTAGTCCACAATCATGTATTTGTTTGCTAAATCATATTGATTATATCAAATATATTTTATGACAGAACAATTGAGAGCATAGTCAATAGTTATGGTTGTATCAAATATGTATCTTTCTCGCAATTTGAAACCCTATGATGTAACAAATGTCGGTAACAAGGAATTGAAGAAATTTAGGGAAAAAGAATTTACAGACGACGAACCACAAACCACCACCCGCGCCGAACCCGTAAGAAAAGCCCATACCACAACCATCTCAATCACACCCACACCCACCAGCTAAGGTCTATCCCATATTAACCTGACCCGAATACAATCCTAGGAAAGCCCTTTGAAGATGGAAAAGTGATCTACACATTGGGGAAAGAATTGGGTAGAGGTCAATTTGGGGTAACATACCTTTGCACCGACAAAAACAAAGGTCAACTGTTAGCTTGTAAGTCAATCTCTAAGAAAAAATTGGTGTTAAAAGCAGATTGAGAGGATATGAAGAGGGAAACTCAGATAATGAGTGGTCATCTAAATATAGTAGAGTTTAAGGGAGCTTATGAGGATAAAAGTTCAGTTAATTTAGTGGAGTTGTGTGCAGGTGGTGAGTTGTTTGAAAGGATCATTGCAAAAGGGTATTATAGTGAGAAAGATGCTGCTAGTATTTTGAGACAGATTGTTAATGTTGTACATGTCAATATATGGATGTTAATGTGTTATGCATAGGGATTTGATGCCTGAGAATTTCTTGTTATCTACTCGGTACTGGAGATAAGGTGCTACTTTGAAAGTTATTGATTTGGACTTTCTGTTTTTATTGAAGGAGGTATGGTCTTATGATTCTTGTGGATTTGGCCTCTGTTTTGTAGTTATTAATCTGGAGTTTGCTCGAGTTTCTTCTTTGGAATTGATGCTCCCTCTTTTCATGAAAGTGACTAACGTAGAATATTTGAACTAAAGCATTTCTTACTTGAGCAGATCCCGAAAGCTTGCTGGAAAAATCTGTTCATATCATTTATTCCATATGATTCTGGCAAGGCAATAACAATGGCTGACAAGGAAAATGTGAGGAATGAAGTTTGCAAATCGTTAAATCCAATCTATGAAACTACAAAACTTCTGTATGACCCCAGAACCAAGCAATATGCAGAGAAGCTTTATAACTTCTTATTGTAATGGTAATCACTTTGTACACTTGGTTATTCTTTACTAGTATTCTCACGCCCTATTAAGATACTCTGTATATCTTTGTTGACACAAATTCTCTTTCAGCTCTAAATCTCCAGAACAACGATATTCTCTTTGATATATACAAGGCAGTCCGTGAGGTTTGTAAAAGTATACTCTCTTATGTCTAATAATATCAGTCACCTGTAAGAGTCTGATCATATGTGTATGCGGTAGGCTTTTGGTTTCAATTAACTACTAATTCGATAGAATTGAATGGTCTGACTTATAATTTAGTGAATAATATAATGACATAATCTCGATCGAACTCTTGATTGCAGATGACGTTTTGAGTTGAATTGGATATATATATATATATATATATATATATATATATATATATATATATATATATATATATATATATATATATATATATATATAATGCATCTATTCGTAATGCATTGGAGAGAATAAGATGCTTGGGAGAAGTTAGTTTTTAATGACATGAGAAAGAGAGGTAGCAGATTGCATAAGTCAATGAGTTTGCTTGATGTGGGTTTGTTAATTTAATTTGTTTGCTGTCATTTTAATTGTAAAATTTCCAACTTTTAACTTTTTTGCGATTTTAGTGACATTAGTGATAGCTTTCTAGTGGTCTTTATATTTGTTTATGTTTAACGTTTCTATTTTCTTTTGCTTGTGTACTAATTGTAAACAGGGTCCTTTGACCAATACACTTATACGCTGCAAGTTATGTTTCTACACAACGAATTAACCAACAATGTGCTTACTATTATGACTGAGGTTAGGTCCATTTTGTTTTACCTTTTCATTCCCGGGCTTCACATGGGCAGTATGGGTTCCAGCAGAGCAACTCCTCATCGCCGTCTCCTATCTAAGCCGGGTAAGGGGTATGTGTATATATATATGTATGTATCTATGTATGTATGTATGTATGTATGTATAGATTGCTCATGAGATCCATGTTAAGAGTCGATGGGTCTCTTGTAACTGTTGGTATAGTCATCAGTGCTATACTGATATGTATGCCAAACCTATACTGATATAGATATGTTGGCAACCATGGCCGCTCTACCTTGCTTTCAGAATATATATTGATATGTATGCCACTCAATATTGTCTTATAGAAACTCGTCTCATTTACTATGCTTTAGAGTAACTGTGATTGGAATCTGAAACACCTCATTAATATTGATTAATAGCTTTCATCTTTAACTTATCTAATGGTGTGAGTTGCATGTATATATATATATATATATATTAATATACTCGTATTGTTTATTATTTTGTAGATTTCAGGTTCTGCAAAAGATGATTGTCCGTCGGAATAATTGCAAGAATTTGCTTTCAAACTATTCTTAATTAAGATGGTCGTTGCATGCACGCGAGTTTTGTTATTTAATACTCGTGATGAGACGCTTTGTTCCATATATTTTTCGTTTCGATTGATATTATGTTGGGTTATTAATTTAGTACATACGTACTCAATTATGCTTGAGAACAAATAATTTGATGTAATTTCTTTTGCATTTCGTTTTGTATAAGACATTATTGAATCATGATACGGAGTACTATATTTTATTTGCTTATCTTTGGGAGTTTCATATTTTCTTGTTATATAATTATTCTATATTGTATTTAATTTATAAAAATGTTGAAGGTTATCCTTTTGTCAATATGTCTAAAAAAAGGTGTTAATAAATAAATCTCGACGCTTTTTCCCGTCCATATTAGTTACCACCATTTTCTTTTCTTTACACGATTAGTGTCGACCTCTGAATTTTTTACACATAAAAGCGTCAGAAATATTGACACTATAAAGTGTCATCGAAAAATGTTGACACCAAAAATTGTCGAGAGTATCGACGCTTAAAAGCGTCAGAAATTCCTGACGGTTCAAAATCCGACGCTTTTGTAAAGTATCAAGAACCCAATTCTCAACGCTTTAAAGCGTCGGAAATCAAAGAAAAAAGCGTCGGAAGTCAAAGGGATTTGTAGTAGTGACATTCGAGTTAGGCGAAGAAAAGATCGTGTTTGACCTCCAAGGCAACACCTCGCCTACTAATGAGGAGTCTTGTAAGACGATCCACACCATGTATGACATCGATCTAAGGGATGATTCGGGACAAAGATTGAAGAACAATTCCTATGAGCTTGAGGATGATGATTCCGAGATTGGAGAGGATGAGTGCCCATATCATGGGCTTGATGACAAGTTGAAAGGCAAGGAAAAAGATGAGCCTCCCTTGGGGCCACATGGGGATAGATGGACGTTTGGGTATATACCGAAGGATCGCAAGTACAAGTTCAAGCCATTGAACTTAGTAGATCGGGATGCCCCGGGAACGTCGAGACAAGGTCATGTAGAACCTTGGGATGTGGATGGTTATATCACGAGCTTGATCGAAGATTTCTCGAGAGCCTTCGATTTGTTTCTTCGTGCCCTTGATGGAGATGGAATTGGTTATTGTTGTTGTTGAAAAAGATTGAAGAATGCACCATCCTTGGTTTGACGGAGTTCCAAAAGAACCGTCTCATTGTATATATCTCTTTCTTGTAGTTTCTTTGGTTTTGTGAATTTCTTGTTATTTGGATTGTGATGAGCGTTGTGAGGGAGAGAATTTGATGTTGTATTTGAGTTTATTGTGATAGGTGAAGTGAAGATGACTCCCAGAGAGGATTGGTTATCGATAGAGCTTGAATCGTGAGCAAGGGAACGGGTTTTTGAAACTTAGGATAAGCTTTTGGGTTTGTGGAAGGCTAGAAGACTCTTCCCATCCGAGAAGAAGGCTTCCCGACCGGGAAGGGTACGGCATCCCGACCGGGAAGGAGCCATCCCGATCGGGATAAGGGTGCATATTTTCGAGCTTCCTGGAGTGCCATCCCGACCGGAAAGGGAGCGTCCCGACCGGGAGTGGTGTGTCATCCCGACCGAGACCATTCATCCCGACCGGGATGGTCCCCTACTCCCCCTTATGCCTCTTCTTCGACATTTGAGTCCACCCAACCATTGTATACCCCCTCCCAACCTCCCTACCTCTCCGTGCTCATATCATATGACCCACATACTTCATTTGCATACCCTCACTTCATTTCCTATTCACTTTACACCAAACCTCACATCAAATCTCACCCCCTCACACCATTGCAAGCTTACTACCTCAACCATGCTATTTTCTCAAGTATGAAGTGGGATGACAATGAAGACAACAAGCAAGTGCATTTATTGAATCATTGAAGACGATGGAGTTCGTAAGTTGCTCACGTATTGGTAAGGCAACTCTCATTACTTTTCCGTCTTTTGTTGCTTGTTGCCCTTTGAAAACTCCCATTCCCTTTTGTCATGGTGGCCCTCGGGGCCTTGATAATGGTTGCTCCCGACTCTCGATGATGTGACTACATCGAGAGTCCTTTCAAAATCCAAATTTGCAAGTTTTTCACCTTTTTTTTAGGATTTAGTCGGATTTGGACGGAATCCGGGCTAGGTGACTTGATTACACCTAGTCCTCCCCTCCTATTTCCTTTTATTTCCTTCTTTTTATTTCCTCCCTTTCCATATCTTTTCTTGTCTCGGCCCACGGTGACTTGATTACACCCAGGCCGGACGCATTTTACCCTTTTCTCCGCTTTCTTTTTGATTTTTAGCTTTATTTTCGTAATTTCTTTTATTTTCTTTTGTGTCTCCGCACACTACGATCGAGCATGAGTACATTGCTCGGTTTAAGTGTGGGGGAGCGTTATTCTACCATAGTTAGTTTTATTTTTTTAGTTTTTCGAAAAATCTTTAAAAACCCTAAAAATTTGAAAAAATTCACAAAAAAATCAAAAAGATTTTCTCTTGTGTCTTTTCCTTTTTGTGTCGTTATGTCGTGCTTTTGTTGTGTTATGTGTGTTTGCCCCCCTTTTCCTTATTGGTTGCTTAAATCGCCGCTAACTTTGGAAGGCTTTCAAGACATCCGGTAACGCCTTTTATCCCTTTTCCCTCTTTATCTCTTGTGATGTTCGGAGGAGATTTGTGATGATGTGCGCTCGGGAGGAGCTTTGTAAAGTTTGGTGTTGGTTGGTTGCTTATTTGGATGTTCGGGGTGGTGTTTAGTCCTTTGTATGTTTGTTTTGTTTTGTTTTTGTGTTGTGGCCCTTTGTTTCTTTTTCTTTCGTTCTTTGTTGAGTCTTTGTTTTGTTGTGTGTAGTTGTGTCTAGTGTGTAAATGGTTTTCGAAAACCCGGTTTAGAGGCTAGTGTGCGAGCGTCTACCTTCCCTTCCTAGTAATGTAAATCGAGTCTTGGACTTTAGTCTAGTAGAATGACCCTAAATCAATGATTTCGTTGGTCCTTTACCTTGAATCCACCTAGCTTACTAGGGATTTACGACGGGATTTGCACTTTTGACCATTATGACCACCCACGGTGTGAATAAGCCTTGGTTGCCGAGTCCTATCCCTTAGGTTACCGTGTTTGGGATCGTTTGATTAGTCCAAGTTTTCCCCTTTTTTGTGGGTTTGAAGGGAAATCGCGAACCCCGACTCACCCATTCCCCTACCTCCTACACATATCCACAAAATAAGATGCAAATTGTTGACATCTTTTTCTTAGTTGCAAAAGAAATGCCTGCAACTCAAATATAGCCAAAAAGGGCAAAGAAAAGAAAGAAAATGAAAGAAAGAAAAAATTAAAGAAAAAGAAAAGGCACAAAAAGCCAAAAAGAAAATAGAAAAGATGAAAAAGAAATGGCATGGCAACAAACAAAGCAAAAATACAAAAGAAAGAAAAATGCCAAAAGAAAACCCGTCTCACAAAAAGAATCCCCTCTCAAAAAAATAAGCCTTTTACCGACTATTACCGTGAAGAGCCTACCAAAGGACCGAGTCCCTAGGAAGAACGATAGCGGTAGTGGTCGGTCTTCCCTCACTTTGCAAATAATTCCACCTTTTTACTTGGACTAGTTAAGCGGTTTCGGGCATGGGACGATGATGCGCGTCAGATTGTCGCCTATCTAACACGATCGAACAAAATTTATAAACTCCAACTAACTACTACGTAGAAGCGGTAAGTCGGGGATCGATCCACAGGGACGGGCTAGGTAAAATCGGTCGAGTCAAAGTCTAAGCACGTTTGGATGTTCGGGGTCTGTTTTTGGGAATTTTCGGGTTAAGTCTACACTAAAAAGCTATAACTACAAGAAGCGAGTCTAATAAGGAGAAGGTGTTAGGGGGAGTCGGGAATCGGAAATCGGGTTCTAAGAGTCTCGGAATCGAGTTTTAGTCACAACGTCGATAAGGGAAAATGCCACCTTTCGCTTTCTTCACCCAACCCACCTATACCCGCTTTCGCGGTGAAAGGGTAAGTCTCAAGTTAAGCTAATTTCTACCCCGAGTTTCCCCATATTGGTAGAAATGAGTCAAGGTCAATCTAGCTGCAGTCTAGGTCAACAAAGACACAAAAACTCAAACTTGATAAATCAACATGCAAACAACCCACCAACATCCCTCAATTCAAATTACCCAAAATCTTCCTCCCTTAACCCCTAACAAGAAATTTACTCACTATTCATAATGGAAACTATAATAAAAATATTAAATCTAATTAGAGATTAGGGAGAGGAAGAGAAATATACCGTCTACGGAGGAAAACGGTAATAATAATAATAATAATAAAAGAAGAAGCTTGATGAAGATGACAATGGATTTGTCACTAACCCTTTGAAAATCTTCAAAAGAACTTCAATAAAAACCAATGATGGAGTCTTTACACCAATTGATTAGATCTAGAATAAGTAGAGATTTTTGGATTGTCACCCTCCAAAAATCTCCCTACTAATTAATCTACTAATAATATTCTACTAATATAATCTACTACTAATTTTTTTTAATAGCTTAGGTAATGTTGTGTGAAGTGGTGTGTTGTAATGTTGCCCCCCTCAAATGAATGAGGAGTTACATATATATAGAGAGGAGAGAAAAGAGGGTATCAAAACCCTAATCTTCTAAGCCCAATAAGTGGCAGCCCAATACTTCAATACCCATCAACTAAAGTTCACCCTATGATTCTCATCCGGTGAAATTTCGCCATGCGGTTTTGCATAACTAACCACCGGGCAAAACTTTGCCCCGCGGTTTTCTTGATTTCGCCCGGTCATCTTCATAAGGTGACAACTCACCGACACCTTACCTTACTTGTCCCAATTCGATTATAATCTCGACCCAATTAGATCTCACCCTTCCTTCTCGATCCAAATTAGATCTCACCCCACACATCCTTACTTGGCCCAACTATTTCAATTCAATACTCCGAGCTTCACTCAAAAGACGGTTTCAAACCCTCGAACTCCGGATCTGGGTCGAACCGAGTCGACACCGGAGTTGGTGTCGACGCCGGAGATACTCGCCGGAAAACGGAGGAAGGGCGGAGTTGAGGTGCCGGTGTTGTTCTGGTGCCGGGCTGCTGCTGCTGTAGGTTGGAATCCGGGCAGCCGAAGTGGTGGTGCGCGAGGCTGGTGCTGCCGGTGTTGTTCTGTGTAGTGGGTCGCCGCTGCTGCTCCGCTGCTGTTTGTTGTGATGCTCGCCGGCGCAGAGGAAGACGGAGGGGAGGCGCGTGGTGGTGCTCGCCGGCGCTGCTGCCGCGCGACACTACTGCTGCGCTGCGTGTTGTCGGTCGCCGCTGCTGCTGCTTCGTTGCTGTTGTTGCTCGCGTGCGACGGAGATGGTGAGTAAGGTGGTGGTCGGTGGTTTAGTAGGAAGGAGATAAAGGTGGTGGGTCGTGGCGGTTGATGGAGGTTTGGTTTAGTGGTGGAGGACGGAAGGGAGTTGGTTTGGTGGTGTTGAAGGTGGTCGGTTATGGTGGCTTTTTGTGGTGGGTTATGGTGGGAGGTTGAAGATGGAGATGGGTCAAGGGTCAAGGTCAAATTGACCTTGACTTGGGTTGATGGGTGAATTGGTAATTGGGTTTGGGTTGGATTGAATTGTGGAGTTGGGTTGATTTGGGTAATTGGGTTTGTAATTGTAATTGGGCCAAGTTGGGAGTGATTTGGGTTTAAGTGAGGCATATGGGTGGGATAGGTTGGGTTAAAGTCTGGTTTGACTTGGGGTTTTGACTCGATCTCTCGTCTTGGCTCCTCTCGCTTCAATTCGTCCCTTTATTCACGAACACGGATCTAAAACACAAAAACACACAAAAGCAGTACGAAATTCTACGGAAAAAGGCGATAAATACGAAAAAACTAAATTCAAACTTGAAAATACAAAATGTAGTCAAAAATGAGTTAAATTGACGTTGAAGCGCACAAAATCGAGTCAAATACGAGTGAAAATAGGGGGTAAAACGGTCCAAACTTGCGTGTTATCAGACGACCCTCTTGGCTCATCGCTAAAGGGGGCGGGGTCTCACTTACCTACAGTGTCGACTAACACCGTGGTTCATCCCTTTTCCACTCCGTCAATCGTCCCGTAGTACGTTCTTAGAAAGTTAGAAGGACCTAGGTAAGTTACCAATGTTTTTGTTGCTTTATCGTCATACTATTAGGGTTTAGTTCATCTTGGCTTTTATTGCTAGCTTGGGAACGTTGTCACTTGCCTTGAGTCCTACCGGTGTTTTATTCACCGCTTTTTAGAGGGAAGCGGTATTTATTTCTCTTTGAATGCAACCGTTTATTTGTTTGTTTGTGTGTTTGTCGTTTATGTGTTGTTGTGTCCGGTTGCATCCACGGTTTTGTCGCAAGATCTTACTTGCCTTGCAGAGTATACTTTTCCTCTAAGTGTACTCGCGTGAGTTGAAAGGGCGTAGGGTGTACTAATACCCACTCGGCTAGTTTAGTAGTTAGTTTGTGCTTACTCGAGGGCGAGTAAGGGTTAAGTGTGGGGGAGTTGATAAGTGTAGTTTGTAGTGCCTATTTTACTGTGTTTTGGTCCCATTTTCCTTGTAGAATCGCTCCTTGGGAGCAGTTTATGGTCTACTTATGCTTCCTTTAGTTCGTTTCAGGTTCCCGAGACAATTTGTCAAGAGTTGGAGCAAATCCGACTCGATACATACACTTTTTGGAGCCAACGAAGTGAAGGAACGATCACTCGATGCCTTGGATTCGACCCCGAGACCTCGGGACCCAATCCCGAGCCTCTTAGACCCGATCCCGAGTCCCGAGAATCGATGAGAAACCCATGAGAAGCAAGGAGGGACCAAAATGAGCTTATTTGAGGCCTACAAGGCCCATCCCGCTCGGGAAGGCCTCAACCCGTCCGGGATGGGGTGCACAAAAGCGAGCCCTTCTGTCCTGAGCCCGTCCCGGTCGGGACCAACCCGTCCCGGGCGGGAAGCAGCAGTGGCAGCCCGTGTCTTATTCTTTTCTCCTTCTTCATTCTTGTACCCATATAAATACTTCCCTCTTGTATTGTTTACTGAACATACATTACATTAGACTCTCTTAAGCCTCTCTACAACTTTATAAACCCTAGATTTAGTGTTCCTCCATTTAGATTAATCTTCCTTTAATCTTTAGTTAATCTTCCTTTAATCTAGTTTAGATAATCTTGTATTAAGTGGGTTCTTGAAGATTCATCCAAGCTTGACAATCTTGAAGTTGATTTGAGTTCTTATTTATGCAAGTTTACATCTTTCCCTTCATCTTGTTGTTCGTATAATCTACTCTACTCTTTTTCTTGTTTATTTAATCATGTTTGAATCTTTATATTTTGTTTATTGTTATTGTTCTTGTTGATTCATAATGGATGTTTTGTTTATGATGTTGTTTTCTCTTATTATTGTTATGGTTAGTTTGATAATGAGTGAGTAGTCTTCTTGTGGGGTTAGTAGGGGGATTAGGGGTAGATTATGGGTGATTAGGGCTTGATTAGGGGTAAAGGTTACATCTTTGTTGTTAGACACTTATTGGGCACTCTATGTGTTTGTTGATTTGCTTGTGTGAGTAGTAGTGGCCAATGCTTCCCATACTTGTGCTCATCTTCTCATTGTTTGTCTAGTATGTGATTATGTTGAGAATAGTCGTAGACACGAGAGTGCGGACTAGGGTTTAGACGCGAGAGCGCGAACCTACCTCGACATCGGTCTACGTAGCGAGTGCCCGGACCGACTCTAGCAACTACGAGACACCTACACCCTTGATCACCCAATTACCCTTCTACACTTAAGAACCCGACCTAACCCTACTCCTTTCCATATTTGGTTCATCTTCCTAGTTAGCCGTCATTTCTCTAGTTTGCTAGCTTAGTCAGTCTCTAGTTATTCCATTTAGTCTTGTTTTAGCTATTTCGTTATCAGTCTAGTTCATACTCCTCCTCAACCATCATAGTTTACCAATTCTCTTCATCTTTGTGTTGTTTTGGTAGCCTAGTCTCGTTCTTAGGTCGACTTAGTCTAGACTTCGCAATACCGTCTCCGTGGACACGACCCGACTTAACCTAGCTACCCACTAGGTTTAGTTGGTTATTTATTGACGGTAGGACCCACGGCAAATCCTACCATCAATTTGGTGCCGTCGCCGGGGACGGTGTATTGTTTAGACTTAGTTTACTTCTAGATTGACTTAGTTACCCTTCTTTGTGCTCCTCTATCATCTCTTGTGCATATTTTGTAGTTTTGTCTTGTTTTCTTAGCTTTCTTCTCTCTTTATCTTTCGATTGTGCTTGTTTATTGTCGTTGCCTAGTGCCCATAAAGCACTAGGTGTTCTCACGTTTGTTCTAGTGTGTAGTGTATGCCTAGGAGGGGAGGCGATTTCTTTCTCTTTAATCCAGAGCCGGAAAGACTCTTTCGAGCCTTTCGCCAACGGACGATTGACCGGGTTAGAATCTCTCAACCAAGCGCTAGCAATACCCATCAAGAGCAAGCTCAAGGATCCGACTTTAACGAGTCACCTCGAGAGACGGCCGAAGGGATCTTCATAAATCCCTTTGGTTCATCTATCCATTCTTCTAGTCCTAGTTCCCCCTCTACAACTACTTCAACACCGTCTAAACCATCATCTCCCGCAAATCCAATCATGCCGAATTTTTCATCTCACTCCACTTTTACCGAGGATGTCTTGCCAGGACCGAATACTTTACCGGATACTTATACCGGGAATTTCGTGGCAAAGATACAATTCATCCAACTTGTGGAGAGAAATCAATTTAGTGGTTTGCCCAACAAAGACCCGCACCAACACATGGATACTTTCTCCGATTATTGCGATGCTATTTCTCAAACCGGGGTTACTCAAGATCAAATTCGTTGGGTACTTTTCCCGTTCTCTCTCATTGGAAAGGCAAAGCAATGGATGAAGAGTCTCGATAGGGCAACCATGGGTATCGATACTTGGAAGAAACTTGCATTGGCGTTCTACCAAAAATTTTACCCTCCGGAGAAGACAAATTTTCTTAGGGCCTCCATCACCGGTTTCCAACAACGGGATAAGGAGAGCCTTTATGAATCTTGGGAACGGTTTAAATATTTGGTTAGATCATGCCCCCACCATGGACTTTCACAATGGTTCTTAGTCCAATAGTTTTGGAATGGTTTATATGAGGACTCAATAGCTATACTCAATATGGGCTCCAATGGTAGGTTTACCGAGGTCGATGACGATCAAACTTGGGCAAGAATAGAGGAGATGAGGATACACAATTCCCAATACTCAAGACCTAGAAAGGCGAATCGAGGAGGTAGGCACAAGGTCGATGCCATTACACAACTAAGCATTGACCTTG
The DNA here is from genome assembly GCA_958450325.1 of Agrostemma githago. NCBI lineage: Eukaryota > Viridiplantae > Streptophyta > Magnoliopsida > Caryophyllales > Caryophyllaceae > Agrostemma > Agrostemma githago. Next base: position 29,170,104 of record OY288250.1, on the reverse strand, counting down.
GAGCTCAATTAAGAACTCACATGGAATCCATTGACAAGAAGCTCCAAAGCCACCTAAATCAAGTTCAAAGCTCTAGTTTCTCCAACCAACACTCGATTCATGAAGTTAATGCTTTGGGAGTTGTACCTCCTACGCCTTATTATGGGATGTGCGATACTTGTGGGATAGTTGGACATGAGCCCATGCAATGTCGAGGAAGTATTGAGCAAGTGAACGCCTTTCAAGCGTTCAAGTAAGGTGCCTCCAATCCTAATACGTTCCAAGCTGCCCATCAAGTCCCTCAACAACAAGCTCTACAACATCGTCCCTATGTTCCACCTCCCTTAAGGGACAACAATCAAGGATACCAAGGTTATGTGGGTAATCCAAGACCATTCAACAATTTCAAGCAACATAATCAAGGTAATTACTACAACAATCAAGGGTCCCAACAAGAGAACTTCAATCAAGGAGGTTTCCAAGGAAACCAAAACCACAACCAAGGGAATCAAAACTACAACCATGGCAACAATCAAGGCCTTAATCAAGGCAACTCTCATGGGTTCCAAGGGAACCATCAACAACAACAAGCAACTCAAGGTACCCAACAACAAAGCAAGCCAAGGAGCCGGTCTCCTACTTATGACTATGGCATTCCCCTAGCCATCACCGACACTCCGCATAATCCACAATCTCCACCTCGAGATTTCAACATGCAAAAATCTATGATGGATATGCAAAGGAGTACTCAAGAAATGCAAAGAAGCCAAATGGAGATGGCAAGAAACCAACAAGAGTTCTTTTCTTATGTTCAAAGGGATAACATAGCAAGAGATGCTCATACGAAGATGCTTGAGACCCAAATATCTCAACTTGCTTCGGGAAGCTCTTCAAGACAAAAGGGGCAACTACCTCCTCAAGGTGAAACACCGAAATTTGAGCATGTAAATGCTATTACCACGAGGAGTAGTACATCATATGATTCCCCCTTACCCCCTAGTGAGCAAGAACCAATACAAGAAGTTACACCCTCCTCTCAAGGCAATTCAAGTAAGGAAAGTCCAATAGAGGAACAAGTCTTAGGGGAGATCGAAAAAACCCATGAAGACAAGCTTCCCCCACTTCAAGGAAAAGACAAGGGTAAAAGGAAAGTGTCATTTGAGAAATCTACCCCGATTGAGCAAAACAAGTTCCATATCAAGTTGCCTTTCCCAACAAGGCAAATGAAGTCTAAGGTGGATGTCCAATTTGACAAATTCCTAGACATTGTGAAGAAATTGGATGTTACTGTCCCATTCACCGAGCTACTTACCCAAATCCCGACATATGGAAAATTCATGCGAGAAATCCTAGCTAGGAAGAGATCCATCGACAAGGAAGAGACCATTGCGTTCACGAGGGTGGTGAACGAGCTTATTCAAGGTTCCACGCTTCCCAAGTTGAAGGATCCGGGTAGTTTCTCGATCCCATGCACCATAGGCAACTACAAGATTGAAAGAGCGTTATGTGATTTGGGTGCGAGTGTGAGCATCATTCCTTATTCCATTTGTTGCCGACTCGGGATGAAGGAGCTAAAGCGTACGTCCGTTACACTCCAAATGGCCGATAGTTCATTCAACCAACCATTGGGGATGCTTGAGGATGTGCCGGTACGAATCGGGAAGTTCTTCATTCCGGTTGACTTCATTGTGCTCGACATGCCGGAGAATGCTATCACTCCCATTATCCTTGGGCGCCCATTTCTACACACCGCCGATGCTATGATCGATGTGAAGAACGGTAGGATCACATTCGAGTTAGGCGAAGAAAATATCGTGTTTGACCTCCAAGGCAACACCTCGCCTACTAATGAGGAGTCTTGTAAGACGATCCACACCATGAATGACATCGATCTAGGGGATGATTCAGGACAAAGCTTGAAGAACAATTCCTATGAGCTTGAGGATGATGATTCCGAGATTGGAGAGGATGAGTGCCCATATCATGGGCTTGATGACAAGTTGAAAGGCAAGGAAAAAGATGAGCCTCCATTGGGGCCACATGGGGATAGATGGACGTTTGGGTATATACCGAAGGATCGCAAGTACAAGTTCAAGCCATTGAACTTAGTAGATCGGGATGCCCCGGGAACCTCGAGACAAGGTTATGTAGAACCTTGGGATGTGGATGGTTATATCACGAGCTTGATCGAAGATTTCTCGAGAGCCTTCGATTTGTTTCATCGTGCCCTTGATGGAGATGGAATTGGTTATTGTTGTTGTTGAAAAATATTGAAGAATGCACCATCCTTGGTTTGACGGAGTTCCAAAAGAACCGTCTCTTTGTATATATCTTTTTCTTGTAGTTTCTTTGGTTTTGTGAATTTCTTGTTATTTGTATTGTGATGAGCGTTGTGAGGGAGAGAATTTGATGTTGTATTTGAGTTTATTGTGATAGGTGAAGTGAAGATGACTCCTAGAGAGGATTGGTTATCGATAGAGCTTGAATCGTGAGCAAGGGAACGGGTTTTTGAAGCTTAGGATAAGCTTTTGGGTTTGTGGAAGGCTAGAAGACTCTTCCTGTTCGAGAAGAAGGTTTCCCGACCGGGAAGGGTACGGCGTCCCGACCGGGAAGGAGCCGTCCCGATCGGGATAAGGGTGCATATTTTCGAGCTTCCTGGAGTGCCATCCCGACCGGGAAGGGAGCGTCCCGACCAGGACGGGTGTGTCATTCTGACCGGGACTATTCATCCTGACCGGGATGGTCCCCTACTCCCCTTTATGCCTCTTCTTCGACACTTGAGTCCACCCAACCATTGTATACCCCCTCCCAACCTCCCTACCTCTCCGTGCTCATATCATATGACCCACATACTTCATTTGTATACCCTCACTTCATTTCCTATTCACTTTACACCAAACCTCACATCAAATCTCACCCCCTCACACCATTGCAAGCTTACTACCTCTACCATGCTATTTTCTCAAGTATGAAGTGGGATGACAATGAAGACAACAAGCAAGTGCATTTATTGAATCATTGAAGATGATGGAGTTCGTAAGTTGCTCACTTATTGGTAAGGCAACTCTCATTACTTTTCCGTCTTTTGTTGCTTGTTGCCCTTTGAAAACTCCCATTCCCTTTTGTCATGGTGGCCCTCGGGGCCTTGATAATGGTTGCTCCCGACTCTCGATGATGTGACTACATCGAGAGTCCTTTCAAAATTCAAATTTAAAAGTTTTTCACCTTTTTTTTTAGGATTTAGTCGGATTTGGACGGAATCCGGGCTAGGTGACTTGATTACACCTAGTCCTCCCCTCCCATTTCCTTTTATTTCCTTCTTTTTATTTCCTCCCTTTCCATATCTTTTCTTGTCTCGGCCCACGGTGACTTGATTACACCCCGGCCGGACGCATTTTACCCTTTTCTCCGCTTTCTTTTTGATTTTTAGCTTTATTTTCGTGGTTTCTTTTATTTTCTTTTGTGTCTCCGCACACTTCGTTCGAGCATGAGGACATTGCTCGGTTTAAGTGTGGGGGAGCAATATTTTATCATAGTTAGTTTTTTTTTAGCTTTTCGAAAAATCTTTAAAAACCCTAAAAATTTGAAAAATTTCACAAAAAAATCAAAAAGATTTTCTCTTGTGTCTTTTCCTTTTTGTGTCGTTATGTCGTGCTTTTGTAACACCCGCTATTTTCCCTAGCATTTTTATCCTTTCCGTTATGACTTCGTCATAACTCTGTCACATTTTGACCTTATGTTTCATCTTTTTCCAAGCTTTATTTTCATTTTTGGGTTTAATGATATTTATTTTTATTTAAAGGATTTTAATTCTTTTAAATCTATTTATTTAATTTTCTTCGTAAACTATTTATTTTTCCGCGAGGAATTTTATTACCCATCGTATTTAAGCTCGGATTTGAGTTTTCCTTTTTCTACAAATGTCTAAATATATTTTTATAACTTTTTCAACGAGTAAATATTTTTATTTACAAAGATTTAACCATTAGTGATTTTATTACGAAGTTTCGTAAATAATTATTTTCTTACGCGAGGTTTACTCGAATTACTTTGAAATGCCTTTAACTATTTTACGATTATACTTTATATCAACTTACAAATTATTTGAGACCTTTTCCTCATATTTTGGACCGACAAAGCTTCTTGTCATAATTTAACTACGTTTTATTATAAGTTTCATTTTATCACATTAAACTGTAAACATAAGATTCTTTTCTTTTCATTAAATTGAGGCTTTAATACCCAAACTCTTCATTCTTCCCTTATCCTTTTTTTGGCCAGCCAACTTGTGCTAGTAACACATTGGATTCTTCATCCATTTTAATTCCATTTATGCTTAAAACCATTCCTCTCTCCTTTACATTCATTTGTGCATTAAAAAAAATTCTTACAACATCATCTTTCCTTTCCCTTGGCCAAGTACATTCATCCCCCTCTGCTCGGCTGATTCTTGCTTAATTCGAGTCCTAATCGTCTCATCTTTATCGTCGAATTCATCCTTATTCGGATCCCTTTGTTAAGGTAATAATCGATGTTGTTTTCGATCGTTATTCACCTTGATTTTCTTAGTTTTTCTCATGGTATTTTTCTACCATGAATTTCGTGTATAGTAGGTTTCGTGGACGATCCCAAGGTCGACGAGTATATTATTGATTCCGATTTGGATTAGAGGTAACGTCGATGTTACTCGGTATTTCGTGATTTTAATTGTGTAATTGCATGTATATTTTTATATTTCATTTTTGACAATATATGTATGTCATATAATCTGGAAAATTTTTGAAAGTTAAAAATTTGCATGTTTCGATATTTTTATCGCTTTTACGAGATTAACGATTAAATTGTTGTACTAATTTGTAAAATCGTAATATTCGGCCTAAACTTGTAATATATGATTATATTCTGTAAAAATGAAGTTTTTAATGATTTTTAATAATTTGGTATTTTTCTGATATTTTTGATATCGATTATTGAATTTTTACCGTTTACGAACAAGAACGATTAAAAACCGATTTTTATTTCTAGCACTTAAACATTTTATTTTAATCTGAAATTTGACGTGGATAATCTTTCTGATGAAAAATCATTTTCTGAATTTTTTCATAATTTTTCGGGATTATTAAAGTGGTGAATTAATTAATCACGTTAAATCATCGTTTATCGTTAAAACCGTGTGTGTCGTTTAAATTCTCGATTTCTGGTCTTTGGTTTAAACTTTGGAAAAAAATATTAGTTTCTGGAAAATCATTATTTTTAAGTTTAATAATAATTTTTGGATATTAATACTTAAATCGTTTTGTAATTACTATTTTTATTAATCGTTATTGTTGAGATTAGACGATTAACGAGAAAACCCTTTAAAAACCGAGTTTAAGGATTCTGGAAAATTCTCTTTTCTGGACAGAATGTCCAAAAATATATTTTAGCTATTTTACGTAATTTTTTTACTATTTATTAAAGTCTTTAAATAATAGTTATGATTTTTGGACAAAATTTCGATTTATCGTTAAAATGCTTCGTCTTACCTAAAAGAATTATTTTTCCAGCAATTTTGAAAATATATAAATCTGAAACTTTGACAGTTAAATCACCCCTTATCATATTCTAATTTTTTTTTAATGGTTTAATTAAATCAAACACGTTAAAAGATTTGTTTTTATATTTGCCGTAAAATCCTATTTATGTTCGTATTGTCGAAACTAATAATAATTGGGGAATTTTAATTTTATAAATTTTGGAAACACCCTAATTAGTAGTATTAAAATGTTTAAGACATTTTTAATCATTTCATAAACACTTGTATGATATTTTAATAATTTCATGAACTCAAATGTTTTCACTTTAACAATTAATATCGTTAAGGCCGAAAGTATTAGTTTTATAAGTCTACATCTTTTACTAAAAACGTTTTATTAGTATGAACTAATATTTTCGCTATTTTGATATGATGCTATTTTTGTAAAGTTTCTAAATATAAAAGTTTCCTAAAATAGAAAGTTTCCTCTTTTGGAAGGCGATCCGTTTTCCCTTTTGTTCTCTTATTAATTACAATGATGATATCCTTTTGAATATCGATAATGGCTTTGTTTTGGAGTTATGGAATAAGGAAAAGTGTGGGTTTAGAGTAATATAGTCTGGGCTGTACGTTTTGCCATCAACTATAAAGCTGATGTGTCTATGTTGAGACACATTGGTCGTTGAACTGAGCATGGTTTGTGTTCAGGAGAGTGTATGTTTACCTTAAACTTAGATATCGCATCGTGTAAGTCGCGTCGGGTTGAACTGGGTATGGTTTGTATCCAGGAGGGGTGTGCACTACTTAAACCAGGACCTCGCTGCACGCAGTCCTGTTATAGTTGAGTTGCCTAGTTAGAGACCAAAGTCTGATTTTGTTTTGACTAAGTTCTCGAAACTAGATTTTAGTATTGTCCTAGTGAAAGTATAGATTCTACATTAATCCTATCCATAACGCCATTTTGATTACTTTTATTATTATCGATATAATTTTGATTTGAAGGTTGGCAAATATTTTATGTTTTCTTCGGAAAACTCATTTTTATTATATTGTTTCGTTACGTGAAGTTTTTCACTGAAAGCTTATTTTCCTTATAATCTTTTAATGATTTTTATTTTTACTATTTCCATATAATAGTAATTACAGTTTTAAAATCATGTTATACGGCTGGGAGAACGTTGACGTTGCTCCCCACTGATTGTGGCTGTTATGTTTTTAACATGGCAGGTATATGTGTTTTTCTTCGGGTGGGCTAGCGAGCAGTTATGGATCATGCTTATTTATTTTAATAATTATGTCTTATGGATTGTTCAAACCCCCTTTTGTGGATTGATTTAATTTTGGCCATTTTATTTAAGGCCTATTGTTTGACTTTACCATTTTAATTTTACTAAGACATAGTTTTCAGCGTGTTTTAATCCCGACTCTACAGTGTTTCCGCCAGTGTATCGCGTTAGAATTTCTAGGGGATTACAGCTTTTGTTGTGTTGTGTGTGTTTGCCCCCCTTTTCCTTATAGGTTGCTTAAATCGCCGCTAACTTTGGAAGGCTTTCAAGACATCCGGTAACGCCTTTTATCCCTTTTCCTTCTTTCCCTCTTGTGATGTTCGGAGGAGATTTGTGATGATGTGCGCTCGGGAGGATCTTTTTAAAGTTTGGTGTTGGTTGGTTGCTTATTTGGATGTTCGGGGTGGTGTTTAGTCCTTTGTATGTTTGTTTTGTTTTGTTTTTGTGTTGTGGCCCTTTGTTTCTTTTTCTTTCGTTCTTTGTTGAGTCTTTGTTTTGTTGTGTGTAGTTGTGTCTAGTGTGTAAATGGTTTTCGAAAACCCGGTTTAGAGGCTAGTGTGCGAGCGTCTACCATCCCTTCCTAGTAATGTAAATCAAGTCTTGGACTTTAGTCTAGTAGAATGACCCTAAATCAATGATTTCGTTGGTCCTTTACCTTGAGTCCACCTAGCTAACTAGGGATTTACTACGGGATTTGCACTTTTGACCATTATGACCACCCACGGTGTGAATAGGCCTTGGTTGCCGAGTCTTGTCCCTTAGGTGACCGTGTTTGGGATCGTTTGATTAGTCCAAGTTTTCCCCTTTTTTGTGGGTTTGAAGGGAAATAGCGACCCCCGACTCACCCATTCCCCTACCTCCTACACATCCACAAAATAAGATGAAAATTGTTGAAATCTCTTTCTTAGTTTCAAAAGAAATGCCTACAACTCAAATCTAGCCAAAAAGGGCAAAGAAAAGAAAGAAAATGAAAGAAATAAATGATTGAAGAAAAAGAAAAGGCACAAAAAGCCAAAAAGAAAATAGAAAAGATGAAAAAGAAATGGCATGGCAACAAACAAAGCAAAAATACAAAAGAAAGAAAAATGCCAAAAGAAAACCCGTCTTAGTAGGGGGATTAGTTGTAGATTATGGGTGATTAGGGCTTGATTAGGGGTAAAGGTTACATCTTTGTTGTTAGACACTTATTGGGCATTCTATGTGTTTGTTGATTTGCTTGTGTGAGTAGTAGTGGTCAATGCTTCCCATACTTGTGCTCATCTTCTCATTGTTTGTCTAGTATGTGATTATGTTTAGAATAGTCGTAGACACGAGAGTGCGAACTAGGGTTTAGACGCGAGAGCACGAACCTACCTCGACATCGGTCTACGTAGCGAGAGCCCGGACCGACTCTAGCAACTAAGAGACACCTACACCCTTGATCACCCAATTACCCTTCTACACTTAAGAACCCGACCTAACCCTACTCCTTTCCATATTTGGTTCATCTTCCTAGTTAGCCGTCATTTCTCTAGTTTGCTAGCTTAGTTAGTCTCTAGTTATTCTATTTAGTCTTGTTTTAGCTATTTCGTTATCAGTCTAGTTCATACTCCTCCTCAACCATCATAGTTTACCAATTCCCTTCATCTTTGTGTTGTTTTGGTAGCCTAGTCTCGTTCTTAGGTCGACTTAGTCTAGACTTCGCAATACCGTCTCCGTGGACACGACCCGACTTACCCTAGCTACCCACTAGGTTTAGTTGGTTATTTATTGACGGTAGGACCCACGGCAAATCCTACCATCAGAAGATCTGGCACTATATGCTCAGCTACGAGGTCCATGTGCTATCCAAGATGGACCCAACTAAATACCTCTTCAAAAAGCCCATTCTCAATGGCCTAATTTCTAGATGGACTCTAATGCTGGCAGAGTTCGACCTGAGATTTGTGTCGTTAAAGGCTATTAAGGGGCGAGCAGTAGCTGAATTTCTCGCCGATAGCCCGATAACCGAAGAAGGGCACACCGACACCTGGTCCTTCCCAGATGAAGATATTTTCCATACCGATACCGAAACATGGGATTTATATTTCGTTGGAGCATCCAATTTCCGAGGGTTCGGAGTCGGGATCCTCCTAATCTCACCAAAAGGGGAGCATACTCCCATGTCCATCAAACTGGACATTGATGTTAACAATAATGCAGCAGAGTACGAAGCATGCATTTACGGGCTACAAGCCGCCGCCAATCTGGGGATCACAAATCTCCGGGTACACGGTGACTCATCCTTGGTCATTAACCAAGCACTTCAAAAATGGAAAACTCGGAACGCTAATCTCGTGGCCTACCAGGCACGAGTAAGGGATCTCGAGAAACAATTCCAAAGGGTAGAGTATATATACTTGCCTCGGGAAGAGAATCAGTTTGCAGATGCACTCTCAAAGTTGGCATCTTTACTAAATATTCCCGATCATGTGACCAGTATGCCAATTTGCGTCGAAAGACAGTCCGAGCCGGCATACATTCATGACATTGAAGATATTGAGATAACTGATCCCGAACCATGGTATCAGGCTGTATTAACGTACCTAGCAAGCTACCCAGTTCGTCCGTACCGACCACGGACAACTGTACAAAAAGACGGCGCAGGGGGCTCTTCTCCTTTGTGTTGATAAGTATAAGGCCGAAAACGTTATGGCCGAAGTACATGATGGTGAAAACGGCCCACATATGAATGCTCACATGCTGGTCCGGAAAATCATGAGGCTCGGGTATTACTGGAATACTATGGAAGCCGACTGCCAGTTATATGTCAAACATTGTCATAACTGTCAAATCTTCGCCAATGTGCAACATATGCCGTCATCTCTGCTTTATACTATGACGTCGCCTTGGCCATTCTCGACATGGGGTATCGACATAATCGGGAAAATAAATCCCTCTGGTACCGGCGGGCATTGCTTCATTTTAGTAGCTATCGACTATTTCACCAAATGGGTCGAAGCTGAATCATATCGCATTCTCAATGCTAAACATGTCGCCAAGTTTATCCAGAACAAGATAATATGTCGGTATGGCATCCCACATGAATTTATCAGTGATCACGGAACTCATTTTTAAGCCGAGACCGTGGCCCTGCTGACCAAGTATAAAATTCAAAGGCATACGTCCTCGCCCTATCGTCCCCAAACGAATGAAGCAGTAGAGGCGGCCAATAAAACAATTGTCACCATACTCAAAAAGATGGCTGATAATTACCGGAACTGGCCCGACAAAATACCTTTTGCCCTATGGGAATACCGGACGTCAATTCGCACCGCAACCGCGGCGACGCCGTATTACCTAACTTATGGGATGGAGGCAGTCCAGCCAGTTGAATTGGAGGTACCGTCCCTCAGAATTCTGTTAGAAAGTCAAGTACCCGAAGCAGACTGGGTTCGAGCACGGTATGACTCGTTGGTTCTACTAGACGAATGACGATCTCGTGCCCTCAACAACATTCAAATCTACCAGAAGAGGATCCAACGGGCCTTCAACAAAAGCGTAAGGCCCAGGAACATTAAGGAAGGGGATCTGGTCCTTAAGTCGATTCTAGCTTTATTACCAGTTGACCCAAGGGGAAAATTCAAACCTAATTGGGCAGGGCCATACTTGGTAAAGAAGATCCTGTCAGGAGGAGCAGTGATGCTGACGGACCTGGACGGGAATGAGTTCGTCAACCCGACCAACCTGGACCAGCTGAAGCGTTACTACCCTTAGCCTTTTCTCAATGTCATTAGCAAAATTTATCAAAATCATTTTTTTACAAAAAGCAAGTCAATGAGCTAGAATCATTTATTCTACTGTCGCAAGCATCTTGAACCAATAGTCTTGGTGTAATTCGAGATTGCAAATCTACTGAGCCTGAACTACGTTTGTTTTGATTCCACTAATTGTGGATACGTAGGCAGCCCCTCAAAAGGGCACAACCAGTGCAATCGAGAAAAGACAGAAACGGTTTAATAATAAAATTCTTTTATTAATTCCAAAAAACCCCGATAAACTCGGGAAATTATAAAATGCAGGAATTAAAAAAAAATGCAATAAAAAAAGAGCACACGACACAACAAAAATAATAATAATATTCAAATAATAATAAAACTAAGGACTCGGTATTCAGGGCATCTTGCCCTTCCCCTTGTCCTTGGCCTCCTTGGCAGTCCACTGACGACGACGTGGAGGGGAGCGTTCCCGAATCACCACAGGAACCTCTTTAGCTCGGACTCGCTTCTTTGAGCTCGAGTCCTCAATCACTTCGACGGGCCCAAGTCGGGCCCTCACGGGCTCAGGAAGCATGTCACGTGGGCCTAGTCGGTCTCTAACTGCCAGTCTTGGCCCAAGTCGTCTCTCCAAATCAGTCTGGGGGCTTGGCTGCCCCCGCGTGCTGCTAGCACCAGCCTCCCTGGATCGAGTCTTGGTATGTGACTTAAGACCCGATTCTAATCGGACCAAAGTAGCAGGAGTGTCTCCCTCGTCGAAAAAACCCCTGTTGTCCTTCCCCGTCTCCCGGCGAACCAGTTCGAAGGCCTCATCAACCTTCAAAGCTTTACGAGTTTCCTCGGGCTCCTCGGAAGTCCATTTCTGGTAAGCACGTGAAACCCAAGCGGATTGGCAAGGGCTGGGTATGGTCCACATGGGACGGGTGAACCACCTCTGCAACCATGTGTTGCACATAGCGTCCGTCAATTGGAGCGAGACGCTAATGATAGCCTCAGTCTCAGGAATGCGCTGAGACGAACCGAACTGCCTCAGGAGGCGGTCCGGGTAAATGTGAACTGTCCAGTCAAGAGACAGAATCACCAAGTAGCGGGCTTGGTCCCTCTTGGCCAATCCCATCAGTTTGGAAAGAAACCACCAGGCGACGGTCCACCTAATTAAGGGACCACCGTGAAACACCAGCTTCTCATCCCAGTAAGCTCGGTTTATATGGTGACTCGAGCTTATCCTTCGCCTCCTCGAGCTAATCAATGCTATTGTGGCGGTTCTAACAAATACAACATATTAGGTATTAATTATAGGTGGTTGAGGTCTTTAGTGGCGGTTTTTTGAAAAAATGACACAATAGAGTGCTACATTTGGTTGCGTTTTTACTGTATAACCGACACTATAGAGTTTTTGTGGCGGTTATATTTACAACTGACATAAAAAGTGACACAATAAAGTGCTGTTTTTCGTGGCGGTTTTATTTTAAAACCGCCACTATAGGTTTTTATGGTTGTTCTATTTATAACCGACGTAAAAAGTGACACGATAGAGTGCTATTTTTCGTGGAGTTTTTATTTTAGAACCGCCACTACAGCTTTTTATGGCTGTTCTATTTATAACCGACGTAAAAAGTGACACAAAAAATGATACTTTTCATGGCGTTTCTATTTTAGAATCGACGCTATAGGTTTTTGTGATGGTTTTTATTTACAACCGACGTAAAAAGTGACATAATAGAGTGCTATATTTTGTGGCGGTTTCATTTTTGCATCGACACTATAAAGTGTTTGTGGCGGTTCTATTTAGAAGCGACGTAAAAAGTGACATAATAAATTAAAGTGTTGCTTCTTGGTGACGATTTTCTTTTAAAACCGTCACAATATAGAGTACAGTAATATTTTGTAATGGGAATTATATATTGGAATCGACAATGTAGAGTATAGAGCTGGGAAGCCTGACCCGACACTACTGACCCAATAAAATTGACCCGATCTGTCAGAAAAATGTAGTGACATGATACCCGACCTGACGATGACCCATAGCTCAACCCGAATTACACGAACTCCACCTGACCCGAGCTTGACACAAAAGTTGACACGAGTAGCCCGATCCGAACACAAACCCAACAAAAACCCCGACCCGATATGAACTGACCCGCCCGATTACCACCTCTAAATTTATTAGAGTATAATAAACACCCTCCATTGACGTTCTTATTAATCCCCTTCTTCGTTCCCTAAACTCCCTTAGTTTACCGAATTCGGGTTTTAGGTTGTCCCCAAATGCGTTTTGGTTCTCCCCCACTTCGATTCATCTCAAAAGTAACTCCCCTCGACCCCCCTATAAGCTAATACAGAATACTCCGTGATACCGTATTCTCTTTCATCTCTATTAACCTGGATTTTATTTTTTTTCAATTACTTATCATCTTCTCCTTTACTAATTTCTTAAAAAAAAATCCCTGATAATGGAATCATTCTCTTTCATTTCGTCTTCATGGTTGCATCGTTTTTCCTATTTTGATTGTTGATTGATAAAATTTTCTCGTCTGTAAATAAGAGGTTAGTATTTGCTTGACCAATTTATTTGCTTGTCTTGTTAATAATGTGCAACAAAACATCATTTTCTTATATAATTCTGTTATACGTCCTATTTGTTTATTTGGTTTTTGAATTACTAATGAGTTACTGCTTCTACTTCTCCCATAACCAGGTGTTTCGTTTAGGCTGCTTTTGCAGTAATTTAGGTATGAATGTTGAACTTATGATATTCGTATTTTTGTTTAGTTGCTCGCTTGCTGCGTATTTTTGCTTTTTGATTTTAGTTTTATGAAGACACTGATTCTTTTTTTTGTAATAATGGAATTAGTGCTGCAATGCTGCTAGTTACTTCTGGTGGTGGTGTAATTAATTTGCTGCTGTGAATGTGTTGTTGGTAATAATTGACCATATATGCTTATGGGTTTGCTATTTATGCTGTGATAATTGCTTTTGTGAATTGTGGATCAAGGTTATCAACTTTGTAATGCAACACATTGATTTATTATCTAAATTACTGAAATATGTGGGTGCATCTGCCAATTGGGAAAGTGTTGTACTGGTTGTTTATAATTTAATTGTGATTGACCAAATTTCTTTATAACGAAAATTACTCAGACCAAACCACCAACGTTAAATCTTGGTCCATAGTTGCTAAGCGTTGATGCAACAGTATTGTAGTAATTTCGTCATTGATTGTCTGCTATAGGTGATCGACCATCAATAAATATGCAGTTAGTACTACTCGCAATCCACTTACTTTCCAAATCATAATTTTAAAATTCAATCAGCGAAATTCTTTGGTTAAGGTTCTAGAATAAGAAGTTCAAATCGAAAAAGAAATCTTTACTTTTCCCCTGCATTTCAGAAGATTAAACTTCAAATCAAAACTGAAATACCTACATCAAATTTTGTCCATTATAGGAACATTGCAGAACAAAAAATGATCTTTTGGCATGCGAAGCTAAATACTGCCATCAATGTGGGAATATCATAAATGTTGTAAACTAACTTCTCTGTGAGTATGTATCGTAGTTTTCATACACTGCTACTTCTTGGACTGGGTCTGTGTGTCCATGCATCAATGTCTCAGATCTATTTCATTATTCCTGTGATAGTTTGAAATATGTAAGAGTATTGCTGTTGTTAATGTTGTTGTGCTAGGACCTGACTTTTTTTGCCCTTTGTATGCCATTTAGTTAGAATGATCATTTTCATCAAAAGTGTTACTCATGTACATTTAGAAACTGCCATGGAGCTCCACTGGTTTCTAATGAACTCTATTATATTGATTTATGATTGAAACAATCTTTCTAGTTGTTACCCTTGAGCTGAAATTATCCCTTCGCAGAGAATCTCCAACGGAATGTAATTTGGGCCAGGTATTTATCTCTTGCTTGTGTAACTTTCATGCACTCCTACCCTATTTATTATTATTGGATTGTAGTATGATGAATTTATTGTAATTTTTGATCTTGTTATGTTATACTATACTTTTTATAACGATGAATTTATATATATACTTTAATACAAATCTTGTATCATTCACGATTGTTTTTTTTAGCTGACAATTTTTTTATTTTTTATTTTGCAGGTGAAAAAAATTAAATAGTAAGAGAGTGCAAGTGACCAAATTTTCAAGAGAAGTGTGATGAAAATTAAGGGTGATCGCTACATAGACTTGTCTTTATTCCCGATCTTATTATTTAAGATTCATTTTGTAACCGTGAAATATTATCATGTGTCAATGTGTAATATTAATTATTTTTAGAACCATCCATGTAAACTTGGTTTACGCTATGAAATAAAACCAATACTGATTGATTTGGGATTCTGGTAATTCAAATAGTTTTGGACTTACAAGTGACATCATAAGCTAATAATCGACACCATAGTAACATAGCCGACACCATATATTACATTACGGTGATAGTTTTTGTATTATAAATGACACCATATCTCACTCTTTCGTGGCGGTTCTATTTAGAACTGACATCTTAAGTTACTCTAAGGTGGTGGTTGTTGGCTTACAAGTAACGTTATAGGTTACTCTACGGTGGCGGTTCTTTTTGTCCATCGACACCATAGCTAACCTTTGGTGGCGGTTCTAACTTGCTAAGCGACACTATATCTTAACTATGGTGGCGGTTTTAACCAAAGAACCACCACCTTATTTTACCTATAATGGCGGTTCTAAGTTGATAACCGACACCATAGATAAGCTATGGTGGCGGTTTTACAACCGCCACTTACCTATAGTGTCCCCACCAATCATGTCGCTACAAAACCGCCACCGTAGGGGGTTTTTCTACTAGTAATTTTGCTGCTCCGGTAATTGAGTATACTCGGAGGGGACTCTATGATCGACAGACGTTCAGACAACCAAATCTGAAAAAGAATACACAAAATTCGTGAGCAATGGCAAGGTTCGCCAGAGCCCACTCGATCGAGTACACCAGCTGACTCGATCGAGTAAGCCCTCCAAAAACAGGCAGTAGCTCGTCGAAGACGTCACTCAATCGAGTAACAGGTCCACTCGATCGAGTGACCTACGTACATCAGAAAATTTGCGCGAGAAAAAAAAATCGCGAGATGTATACCTGCAGAAGACGAACACTCCCGGTCAGCTGTCGGTCCGGGTCAAGTCGCCTGGCATCAAGACCCATAATAATCTCCCCGGTGGCTAGCCAAGCAGGGCTATGACCAGTCTCCATCTGGTCAACCACACCAATCAGCCTGATTTGACCCAAGCACGAGTCAGCCTCCATCATCCCTTGAAAAACATAGCGGTGCAACATGCAAAAGGCGAAAGCCCTACGCCTGTGAGTAATGGTAGCCCTCACATCTTGATTATTCATGAACTTGTCAGTCAGGTCAAAGAGGGAAACAGTATTTCCCCGCACCATTCGATCTGTCTCAGCATGAGACAGACCCAAGAAATCCCTCAGCCTCCTTCTTGGATTCGGGTAGAACGGAGGGATAGCAGGACGAGTGATAGGGCTCCAACCGCCTATAACTGCGATCTCCTCGGGTAGAGGGCATATTTCTCCACGCGGGAACGCGAAAACGTGATGGGTAGTATCCCAAAACGTTAGGCAGGCGTCCAAAAAGTGTGAGTCAATTATCAGAAGTTGAAGGGGGAATAGACTGACGATTCCCTTCTGAGTCAATTGTACCTTTTCCTCGTCCCGAAAATATTGGGACCAAGCAAAAAGCATTGCAGGCAGATGATCGATACCCATGACAGAAATTTGAGTCTTCTTGAAAGTCTAAGAGATTTTGAGGAGAAGAAGGAGTTTGTGATTTGGGATAAAGTAAGTTGAAGCAGGGATTCCTATATATATAATAGGAAAACCTAACTGAACCTTAACTAACATGCCTCCTCATCAAACCTGGGCCCTATGCGCGCGCAGGCCTGATCGCAGTTCAGAACCTAGAATAGGAATCAAGTCGTCCCGAGCTTTCCTAAAAATTTCTAGAAAAATAATAATAATAAAAAAAATCTTTCAAAATTTTACTTTTCAAAAAATCAATATTTTATTTCCCCAGCGTGAGTCGGTGTTTCGCCTATGTGTTACATGCAAGTTGTTATGTGTCAGCATATAGGTACACCCCAGACTTCAGAAGCAAGTCTCCGCGGAGCTCATTTACTCCCCACGAAGCTATCATCATCAGGACAGGTATGACCCTCTGCTTATGGTTGGTGAGCCCTTCACGCAAGTCTACTGGACTATAAACGACCCGACCGGAAGGCTGCCAGGTCGTAATCTGTGATTGGCCTGGTAGCTACTCTGACTTTCACCTTGTCCAAGCCTCATTCAGAGTGGGGGCTCTGTAGACACCCGCATTTTGCCTGCTAGTGTCTAAAACAGTTCCCGACAAAACACCCGATGATGATCGGACGCAAACGTGACTTAGTATACTCGAATATGGGCTCGGAATCTATAATATCCGACGTGGACATTTAGCGGAGTACAAATCTCACAAAACCAACCTCAAATTCAGGCCCAGTGGGTCGTTCCGAGTAAAATAAGACTAATTTGGGCCAAAACCGACACCAAAAATAAAATCCGTCTTTTGGCGACCGGGTCAAAACCCGGTCAAAGACGAATCCGTCCTCAAAATCAGCCTAGAGAGCTTCTAGAAGATGGTGCCTAAATACAAATTTCAAAAAAAACCAAAAAGTCAACCATTTCCTAAAATGGCTCGCCAACCCTATCCACTCGATCGAGTGGATTGACCTCACTCGATCGAGTGGAGCCAAAAAACCCGGAACAGACCCGTTTTCTAGGGCACTCGATCGAGTGCACTAGGGCCACTCGATCGAGTGACCCTAGGTCGTGGGGTATTCTCCATAAATACCCCATCAAACCCTTCACATTTTCAGTTTTGCAAATGCTTTAGAAACCCTATATTTCTCAACCTAAAGCCCTACACTACACTACACTACAACCCTTAGCAATCATAATCAAAAACCGAGTCCTTGTCCCTCGAAAAACCAACAAAATCATCCACACACACACACACATACACCATAACTTTACATACATCCTCGATACTCTCGCGTTCCCGTTGCTATTACGAGTCCATTGGCGAGGCTTTCCTAAGCATGTATGTTGAGGGTGTCATAAACCCCGTCTCAATCTTTACTATCTCGAATTTTATATATGTTTTCGTACTTTATGTTATAATCGTATTATTATAGTAACACTAACACTAACGCTAACAATTTTATAATTTTCGCATTTAATTCTAGTTCTTTTTTATCGTTAATTAATACCGTGTATATGTATGCAATAGTGTTAAATTTCGGATCCTAACATGTTTGACTATGACGACCATCCAAAATCCGTTTAATCCCTTTACGAGCAACGACGGAGGTGGCACCCTTTCCAGGAGCGCCGCCCCAATGTACTCAAGGGCGTAACGAGATCGTGGTCGCTCATAGTTGAACGCGTAGGACTCCATTTCAAAGATTAGTGCGAGATCCGTTGATGCGAAAATCGACATCACATAATCCGTTAGGATTAGTATCGATGTCGTGACGCGGAGGACTACAATTTCGTCACTAATCAAAATTTTCAATCCCTTAATAACATATTTTAATAAAATCCCGATGACGGTCTCATAATCGTATAGTACACGATTATAGCACCGAAAATCGAGTTGAATTTCAATAATGCAATATTTTTATTCAACTCGGTCGACCATCGACTTTAAACAAATAAAAAAACGAAACAAGCCATGCCTCGTACAGGGGGCACTCGACCGAGTGCTATAGGCTACTCGATTGAGTAGCACCCCAAAAAACGAGGCAGAATGCTATTTTGACAACCACTCGGTCGAGTCTCGCAATGACTCGATCGAGTGGCCGTGCACTCGGTCGAGTTCCCTCATAACTCGGTTGAGTGACGTCACGAAATCCGTTCAGTAGCCACCTTAAAGGAAGACTCGATCGAGTCCAGGCCATGACTCGATCGAGTAGGTCCTGTAGCCCGAAGAAAACCGACAGCTTTAATGCATCATTCGAGCCTCGTCTTTTTTTTTTTACGACTTTAGTCGTCACGTGTAAAGTCAATCACGTGATTTTCTCTTTTCAAAACCCATGCATATCACTTCACTTAAACGACTTTGATCGTAGTCTTTCACGATTAGTCTTATATTGACGACTCTTTAGTCGTGTCCGATATATGGCTAACCAAGACGCCATTTTTCGATGTGATAAGTCGGGACAAGGCATCGAGATTTGGGATCGGGCTAGCACCACGCCTAGGTCTCATATCTCCGTCCTCCGTTTAATACACAATATAATGTGTATTTAATCGAAGTTCGTCCATCCATTTAACTTACGGTCTAGTTTGCCTTTATTGTATACGGGTCCGTTTCTAGCTATTATTTATCGTTTTGTATATTCTATTTATTCCATTTTATTACTGTTTGTAATTTTTGTATTCGCCGGGTTGTATTTCCGCCCGTGTATTTTGTACGTATTTACGAGTTTTGTTTATTTTGATGCTTATTGCTTTATAAATGAACCTCGCATGCTAAACAACTCCGACAATAATTTAGATGCATTAAATGACGTAGTTAACCAATAACTCGCATGCTTAGCCAAAAACGCTGTTTGCATATCATTTAATCATTTTACTAGCGCGCGTACACGAACACGAACGATGTCTTAGTAGAGGCCGCTATGTGCGGGCGGAGTTGGGTGTCCTTAGTGGGCTTCCCAACACGTACCCTCACCCCTTACTCAGAACCTCGGTTTACGGATGTCCGAAACCGTTGGCGCATGAGAGTCATTCTTTACACGATAACCGGTGTAGATGGTATCGGTATCGCAATGCAAAGGGACGAGCCCCATATTCTCTGAAATCGAAATGGGCCATACTCTGTGTACGGTCCATGAAGACATAGAGTGGGCTCGAATGGGTCCGAATTCCCATAAATTCGGTGGCGACTCCAACTTTGACTTAAATTTCGAACCCGAGAACAATCTTACCACGAGATTCATTCGCCTACACAAACCCGCGCGTGGCCGCGTCGGGGTGGACCTACGTCATGTCCACAAATTTCAATACGGGCTATAAATAAAAATGCAAATAGAAATTATTGAATACAATCTGGTGCAAACTATGTCAATACTAAAAACTCAATAAATCTGAAATTACATCATAACTGATAATCCTCCAACGTCATGAGAATTTCACGAAGACTTACGTGACTATCACCAAGATTATTAATAGAAGATGTAGTTCGTGCAGTATCTGACACCTTCCGTACATTACTCGATGCCCATTTACATGCACGAGTTTCAGCAGCCTTAAATCTCCCCCGAGCTCGACTACTTTGAACATTCATCAAACTCCTCTTCCTAGTAACATAAAAATTGAGTGATATTATTGACAATTACCTTCACAACGAGATGCATACTCTACTTCCTATCCCGAAGTCAATGATAATGCTTTCGAAGTTACAATTTCCAAAGAAATTTCATTTTCCTTAGGAATTTCAGTATCTGTTGGCGATGGTAAATTAATAGTTCCCTCCGCAATTGAATTTTCACAATACGAGCTATAATTAAAATGTAATATAATAGTTAAATTTCGAGCTAATTGTCATACTTTTTGAGCATATCAATATAACTCTACCCTTTTAATATAATGGTTCCAATTTACACATTAAATAGTTGATCGAGAATATAAGTTTTTGAGTTTCGTCATAAATAGATTGAGCTACCACAAGAAACTTTTCGTTCCGTATTTAACATTCGACAATATTAAATCAATCTATGAACAAACAAAATTACAATTACTTATTGCATATCATAGAACACAACCAATTAACCATGAAATCTTCACAACACCATTGGTAGTTGAAGATAAAAGATAAAATCATTATCCGGCTAATTACACAATTTTTTTAAGCCGAGATACAATTGATTTTTAGGTTCATTATCAATTCTAAAACGTTTTGAGCTATTATGAAAATAACTCGAGCCAGAAATTGATTAGAATGTAGTATTTAAAATCCGAGCTAACTATAAAAATTGTTGAGCATATGAATAAATTTACTGAGCTATCATGACTATAATACGAGGTATAATTAAAATGTAAAATATAATACGGAGTACTTAAATTCCGAGCTAATTGTCATACTTTTTCGGCATATCAATATAACTAATACTCTTTTAATTTAATGGTCCAAATTTACTCATTAAATAGTTTATCAAGAATATAAGTTTTTGAGTTTCATCATAAATAAATTGAGCTACCACAAGAAACTTTTCGTTCCTTATTTAACATTCGACAATATTAATCAATCTATGTACAAATAAAATTACATTTACTTATTGCATATGATAAAACACAACCAAATAACCATAAAAATTTACAATACGCAAAACAAAGACTAGAAATATGTACGGAGCAATAATGACAGTTCATACTAATATTACCTTCACAAGGAGAATTAACTTCTTGTTGTCTTCTAGAATTGATCGATATCAAGTTAAATTCTTCAATATCCATTGAAAAATGGATTTATTATACTGGTTTGTTAATGGAAAAAGAGGAGGAAAAGAGAAAATAGGTTGAGCAGTTAGAGAAAGAATGTGGGAGAATTTGAGATTTCGTACACTATTGTTAGTTAGGTTAATTAATATGCGAGTAAAATGACAGAAATAACCCTGGTTGTATATTAGCATTATACAACCAGGTGTATAATCCTCTTACTGATCACAATGTTCCAAAATTGTGTCACGTCATCCAAACCTTGCATCTATGCTGCCATGCAGCCAATGGATGCATCAAATTAATATACTCCCTCCGTTTCGACAAATTGTATACGGAAAATGATACACTTACACAGCGTGGTATAACATTTATGAATTTACGTCTTAGAAGGTTAGATTAGTAAATTTACGTCTTAGTTGATTTTAGAAAGTTTGTATTTTTGTTATTCTTCTTAATTACTTTTCATTTATTATATATATATATATATATATATACATACATATATACATATATATATATATAGAGGTAGGTTCAAATAAGGGCACCATGTTTCAGTAAGTGTATATTAAAGTTACAGATGACATACGATAAAGTTGCATTTGTTTAAAATTGATATGTAACTATAACATTCCGCTCTTTTATCACTTTAAGTGATAAAGTGCAACTTTATCACTCATCTCGTGTAACTTTAAGCACTTTTTGTGTAACTTTAACACTTGACCTTATGCCCTTAAAATAGTTGTTGCTCTTATTTGAACCTACCTCTCTCTCTCTCTCTCTCTCTCTCTATATATATATATATATATATATATATATATATATATATATATATATATAGGGATGGGATCCGGTCCGAACCGTCCGAACTATATAATAAAAAAAAAACACGCGCAATTTAAACACATACGTTCTTGACATTCTTCCCCAATTCAAAACCCCCACGCGATTCAACCCTCAACAATCAAGCTCTGAATCGACCCTCAACGATCAATCGATTTCTCAAGCAAGTAATCAACAGCGCGATCTTCTCATCTCATCGATCGACAGCGCAAGTAATCAATCGATTTGCTGCCATGGATGATTCGGGTATTTCTCCCGTGCTGCCATCAATTTTACTGCGATTTTTTTTGATGTTTTGTTGATTTAATACACCGCAATTGATAATTTCTAGTATCTGATAGTATTAATTTATGAATTTATGATTCGTCTGATAGAATCGTTTTAGTTAGATCGAAGTTGATAGTATTAACTGTTTATGCTGTGAATTTGGTTCTATTTCACCCATGAGTAGTGCAGCAAAGTTTGTGCGTAATTAAGATATACTCTTCTGGTTATCTACTTGTAGCTAGTGCCACAGTACCCGCAGCTAGTGCCACAGTACCCGCAGCTAGTGCCACAGAAGGTGCAAATGAAGGTATTAAACTCATTACATATGTTTCTGATTTGATAGAGTACCACTTGATTAAATGCTCTAATCTCTGCTTTACTCAATAAATTCGGGGTTTTAGATTGATTAATGTTAACACCCTTGAAATTATTACATGAGTTTAGTGATAAAGTTTCCATCTTTAGTAATTAATGATGGAAAAAAGGATGATTATGTTTATGGGTTTGCTGAAATTGAGAATGGAGGATGGAGGAGGATAATTTCATATTTGGATGATGTTAAAAGCTAGATTACACGTTTCGAAGGCTCCACTTACACTTCTTAAAGTAGTGTAAGTGGAGACTGAAAGTAGTGTAAGTGGATGCTATATAGGCGTAATTGTCTCATTCTCTTGTAGGTTACACTTTTGAAATCTCCACTTACACTTTTTGAAGGCTCCACTTACACTTTCCGAAGGCTCCACTTACACTTCTTAAAGTAGTGTAAGTGGAGGCAGAAAGTAGTGTAAGTGGAGGCTGAAAGTAGTGTAAGTGGAGGCTATATAGGCGTAATTGTTTCATTCTCTTGTAGGTTACACTTTTCGAAGGCTCCACTTACACTTCTTAAAGTAGTGTAAGTGGAGGCTAAAAGTAGTGTAAGTGGGGGCTATAAAGGCGTAATTGTAATTGTCGTCTCATTCTCTTGTAGGTTACACTTTTGAAGGCTCCACTTACACTTTTCGAAGGCTCCACTTACACTTCTTTAAGTAGTGTAAGTGGAGGCTAAAAGTAGTGTAAGTGGGGGCTATAAAGGCGTAATTGTAATTGTCTCATTCTCTTGTAGGTTAAATTTTTGAAGTTTAATTTTGTAATTGCAGATGTACATGTTCAAGTAACTGACGAAGATTCACAAATGGTAGAAGTGAGCCCGAAAGAAGTCGTTGCTGAAACTCCAATTCAAGTAGTGCCTTATTGTCGAGAGGAGCTTAAGCCGTATGTTGAAATGAAATTTCCAAACTTAGACAAAGGCGTAGAATTTTATAATGAATATGCCAAGGTTAGCGGTTTTACTACGAGGATAGACTCATCCAAAGTGGTAAATGAAGTTACTATATACAAGATGCTTGTGTGTAATAAGGAGGGCTTTAGTAACCACAAGGGAAAAAAAAGAAAGAGGGCAATTATAAGAGTTGGATGTTTAGCTAAGGCTTCTTTTAGGAGGATTGATTCTGGGGAGTATGAGCTTTATAATTTTGTTGAGGGCCATTGTCATCCCATGATTTCTCCAAGTACGATGGCGCACGTAAAATCTTCTAGGCATCTCAACCTTGTGCACAAGAAAATGATAGTTGATAAGTCACGTGTTAACAAGGGTCCCGTGATGACATTTCGAATGTTCAGGAGTATGTAAGAGGATACCAAAATGTCCGGACATCTTTAGAAGATTTCAAGAATTTTTCAAGGGATGTGAAGAATTTTATCAAGGACTATGATGCTCAAATGTTAATCGAGAACTTTATGCAGAAAAAGGCTATGTGTCCCTCGTTTTATTATGACTTTGAAGTGGATGAGGATGGAAGTCTCGATAGGGTATTCTGGGGAGATCCAATTGGCATCAAGAACTATGCACTTTTTGGCGACTCTGTCTCATTTGACGCCACATATGACTTCAACAGATATAAAATGGTGTTTGCTCCTTTTACTGGCGTGGACAACCACAAAAGATGTGTCACTTTCGCTAGTGGTTTGATAGGTAAGGAGAATGACCACATGTTTGGTTGGCTTTTCAATTGTTTTGTGCAGGCAATAGGTGGTTGTTATCCTGTTACGCTGGTAACTGACCAATGTCGAGGGGTTAAAGCGGGGGTAACAATGGTGTTTGAAGGCAAAACCGTGCACAGAAATTGTATGTGGCATATTATGAGGAAAATGCCAGAAAAGGTAGGTTCGACAATTAGTCGAGAGACAGACTTTCTGAAAGAAAGAAATTCTGTCGTTTGGGATGAACATATTGAGCCCGTAGAATTTGAGTCGAGGTGGTGCTCAATAATTGAAAATTATGGATTGTCTGACAATGAGTGGCTATCGGATATATTTGGATTGCGCGAAAGTCGGATCCCAGCATACTTTCGAGATACTTATATGGGTGGGCTTATCCGTACTACATCAAGATCAGAGTCCGAAAATAGTTTTTTCGGCAACTTTACCAATCCTAACCTATCTCTTGTTGAGTTTTGGATGCGGTTTCAGTCCGCAATGGATGCTCAACGTTGGAAACATTCCAAATTAACTGCCGATTCTAAGATTTCTTCTCCGAGTTTGTCAACTCCTCTTCATATTGAAAAGAAATGTGCTGAATTTTACACTCCAACCGTGTTCTGTGAGTTTCAAAAAGAGTTGGAAGAGGCGTGTTTTCATTATGGTGTGGATAAAAGCACAAGAGAGGGTGACATGGAGTGTGTATCGATATTGGATAATAACACAAATAAGGTTTACGATGTTGATTTTAATGGAAGAAACGTGGTGTGCTCATGCAAGAGGTTTGAGAGGATTGGGGTACTTTGCAGGCATTGTCTTTGTGTGTTGAAGAGCAAGGGGTTTGATGAAATACCTTCTGATTATCTATTGACTAGGTGGAGTAAATGTGCAACATTTCGCCCTATCTTTAATCTTGTAGGGACGTCCTTAGAAGAGGATTGTGCATCACTTGATACAAGGCAAAATGCTATAAGTAAATTATGGTCGGAGGTATTCACATCAGTGTCGCTTGTTGAGGAGGACGAGGAACATTCACAAGAGCTGTTCAAATTGCTTCAAAGTTTCAATGAGAAGTTGCTTTCAAGTGAAGGTCGGAAGTCAAAAGATTAGAAAGCTCAAATTGAGATGCTTATTGGTGCAAAAATCCCTAAAGAAGTTACTATTCTACCTCCAAAACAATCAAAAAATAAGGGGTCGGGAAAAAGGTTGAAGTCTAACAAAGAAAAGGCAATGGAGGAGAGTGATAAGCCTCTAAGGAATTGTCGTGCTTGTGGGGAAATGACAAACCATGACAGTAGAAATTGTTCGGGAAGAATCACTAAAAAGTAGTATAATATTCAGGTACTTTCTTTGATTTACTTTCTTTGATTTATAAAGGTTTAGAGTGATAATTACTTTGATTTATAAAGGTTTAGGGTAATTTTCCGTAAGCAGCAGTGCTTTGCTTAATGAGTCGGTCTCATTTTCTCGTAAATGTTGTTAAACACTTAAACTCTAAGCAAATATGTGAATTACTACTACGTACTACTACTACATACATTTACATGTGAATTAAAAGCAAGAATTCTCGATATTACACGAACGAAAATCGATGTTGATAATCGACTACTTGAATCTTGATCGACCTTCTTTTAATTATATTTCGGACCATTATCGACCGTGAGGGCATGCATCATTGTCTTTTTATTTATTTTTTTCACGTGCACGATACCCCTAATTTTTAGTTGTCGGATAGTGTGTATTGAATCGCAACTTTTTGAAGATGTATCAGTGTAGCTGCTAGTGCTGAGTCAAGTCTCCAGTTCTTAAATTGATCCGTATATGTTTGTTGCTCTACCTGCTGTTTCAGAGGTGCATTGTTGCTCTTAAACTCCATGTTAACTGTTAGATGTACATATTTGTACTATCTGAATTTCTGTTGGTTATAGTCGCCTACTCCAAAGCTATCTTAGTTATTTGCGATTTGGAATTTGAGAAAACGATAAAGAAAATGCAGCTCTTTCAAATTTTGGAAAAAGTAAAACGGACATGTTTACGACATTCTGGATCCTAATCACTCCTCTGGCCTCTGGGTCTGTGAACTTATGAATTGCAGACGAGGAACTTGCTGCGGATTGCTATATACAACATCAGTTACATTAGAGGTTTATTTGTTGTCTTTTGATGCATAATAGTATAAGGTAATTTGGGGACAGTATCGTTGGGGGTATTGTATGTATCATTCATGGTATTTTCGTTATTTGCGTCGATGGTTGTTCGAAAACTGGGATCAAA
The DNA here is from genome assembly GCA_958450325.1 of Agrostemma githago. Classification (NCBI taxonomy): domain Eukaryota; kingdom Viridiplantae; phylum Streptophyta; class Magnoliopsida; order Caryophyllales; family Caryophyllaceae; genus Agrostemma; species Agrostemma githago. The sequence goes on along the minus strand of OY288250.1, from coordinate 29,143,655 downwards.
GAATTCTCTGATGCTTGGAACTACTGGATACTGGTTGTTTACTGCTGCAAATTTGATGCCTAACTGGTACGGAGTAATTTTAATTGTTTTTGTATATTGCATTTGATGAATATGTAGGGATGGAAGAAGGCATTGAAGATGGCATTGAAGAAGAAAAAAGAACATCAAGTATTTCATATCTCTCGTCTAATTCAGCAACATCATCCAATTTAAGAAGAAAAAGAAGATGACATCACTTTTGCTGATTAATTATGGTAATTTGGGGAAGAACTGGTAATTTGGGTATGAAATATGTAATGAAAGTAATTAATTTTACTAGCTCTTAATTACGTGGTTCAATTAATGATTTAGCTCGAAATTGAGTTTGATTAGGGTTGTAATCTGCGTTTAATTATGGTAATTTGGGGATGAATCTATAAATTATGTAATGATCGAATGATGTTTGGGTGGTTTTAGTAATGAAAGTAATTAGTTCTGGAAAATCGTCTCTGTCAATTTTACTAATCGTCTCTGATTAGGGTTTTAATCTTCGTTTAGTTATCGTGTTAGTATTGTAATGAAAAATCTTAATTATTTGAGGGAAACACAAAATGGAGGAAGTAATTTTTTTCAACCAATCGAAAACGTTAATTCATTTATTAACATTACTAACAGCCACAAGAAAAGATAAAACCATATCAATCCGACAACCACCTAACATCTAAAAAACAACTAATAGGGTGGTCTTCGACAGGGTCGAAAGACTGAATTAAACTGGGGGGTTGTGCAACGAAAAAGATTTAAATAAACAAAAAGGCAAATGAAAACCGATTAATAGTTTACTCATCGAAATCATTTCAAAACTCCATGAACAAATGGAACAGGAACGAACACAGCAAAGTCCAAATACACTCCATAAAAATGAAGTTCTTTTTGCTGAAAATATTCTATAATAAACTAGAGAAAATACCACAAGTTCAAACCGAAAAAGTCTAATTAAGCGGGAGCAGCACCGACAATTTCAGCAGCCTCACCCTCGACGGTCTCATCGGCCGGCCTTTCAACCTTTCAACACTCACGTTGAACTCGAAAGTGAAGACCTAACTAGGTCCAAGCCTCCAATAACATATACACTGTCGCTAATTCAGTGCATACTCAATTGTATTCGCATACAGATTTGAAAGCGATCAACACCAGAGGGATCATAAATCAGGATCAGGCCACACAAACTCGTACTACTCTACATCAAAAGTAACCTCCATACCAAATAAGACGATTGCAGATGATAGATTGTCCATATCCATGTGACAGAAGCTGTCAGAATCGGATTTACGAGCCTCAAGAACCTCATCATCAAGTATAATACTCGACACAGAAAATTATTTGTTAGGTTACAGTCTTACATGACTTAGAGTAGCATCAGATTCAGTCAGTCGTATATGCATTCAGAAATCTGTTATCAGAATTGTGTCGAATGGTCCTAAGCGTTGAGGGAAATCTTATGAGTACGCTGATGCACAGGAAGGAGGAGGAGGAAGAAGGAATGACGGTACAGTGTTGAATTTGAAGATGATTCTTGTACTAAGCATGATAGCAAGTGTTCTTTGCTGATGCTAGTTTAATTTCCTGCAATACTGTAAATCAATAACCATACTACACCCATTTTTTCATCATTCCTATATATAAACACAAGGACGTTCTTCACGGAATACCTTCCTTACTAGGTTCTCCAATCCCATGAGAGTCACAAGGAGCTTAATGCAACCTAAGGAAAGACAAATACAATGAGAGTCACAAGGAGCTTAGGAATGTTATTAGAAGGCAAAGAAAGTGTACCAAAAAAGGTAAAGAACACATAATTGATTACCAAATATTACCTTTCTTATATTCCTCTCCCACTTTAATAGTCTAAGCATGATACTTTGTCGATAGGCTCGAAAACATCGAGCATCAAAGTGCCTAGTGTACGTCCATAAATCATTGTCTAGAGTCGCTTCCAAAAATTTCATAACATACACTCCGCAATCATAACTGTCCCAAAGAAATAGATGTCTATATGAAGTAGGTGAAACGTAAAGAAATAGATGTCTAAAAGATATATAAATTAAAGAGTTTAAAACTAACCAATTCTTTTGTTGAGGAACTTCAACAATTTCTTTTTGAAATGAACTCATCCCTGATAGCCTATTGTAACCATTGTTTTGACCAAATGCACTTTCACAACCACCAATCTGAATAGACAAATGGAACAACTTTTAAACATTTCACATTGAGTAATGCAATAATAATGATATAATAAAAAGTAAAGAACATACGATGTTATCTATAAGAGTGTTCCATTTCGCAAGATCTTCGACGTTAGGTGAAATCATCGAATCTAAAATAAGATTCTTTTTCATTGTGATATCTGATACAACTGCAATCCAATGCTCCCCATCGCCGAGTGTGATAAAGACCTACAACAAGGAAGTGTAAAAGAAGTGTAAGTAGACACTAAAAGAAACGTAAGTAGAGTCTACGTAAGTGTAATTGTCTCATTCTTTGTAGTTACACTTTCAACAAATATGTGATTAATTACCTTGTCAATAGCACTCCCATTCTTTGGCATATAATGAGATTTAAGAAAAGGGCCCCAAACATTCTTTACATTTCTTTTGACTTTATCCCGAACAAACTACAATTTTTATAAACAATCATTACTTAAAGCATGTTAAGGTTACAAAAAGTGCAAGCATAACATATAATTTAAAAGCAAATCTAAATGGTTACCTTTGATGTTGTCGGCAAGTAGAGAACATCGACTCTATTCAGTGTTGACATCACACCAAACATGTCAAGAACCTTCGAAAAACAAAAATGTTTTAGAAAATATGGAGATATAATAGGGTAACTAGATCTAATATAACCACTCAATCATGTAATTACCAAATCCATTATCCAAGTACGTGGAGACAAAAATCTTAAGGCTTTTCGAGTGACTTGCATCCACTCAGTCTCAACAAGAATCTCATCCAAGTACCTGAGAAAAAAAATCGTTGGAAATATTCTTGAAAGATATTTCAATGGACTAAAAATGGTGATTTAAATATTTCGGCAAACTTATAACTTACTCTCTTTCTTTGCAATTATTAATAACAAAACCGATAAGTTCTTCATCGGTGTATTGAAACAATGTTGGTGTAGCAATGTCCAAATCTTGCTTACTGACACATGAAATGAAAATATAAAAATGAAGAAAATATACAAGTAAACTAAAAATAAATTAAATTACAATTGTAAAATTAAATACCTTAGATGAGATTCATGTAAAATGCTCTCTTTCAAGCAATTATCATTGGACGTTAAAAGCTGGTAGCACACCCTCGCGCTAAAAAGCTTGCGCTGATGTTCCTAAAAAACACATGACACATGACATAAAAAAATAGTTAGCTGGATATAGAACATAACCAAAAAAAACCCTAAAAATCATTGAGTTAGTAAGAAATTATCTTACATTATGTATGCCAAGTGAATAACCTTTTCGACATCCTTTGTATGTCTCCAACACCCTCAAAAGGTATACCTCATTATCATTAACAATGCCTAGTCTTGATTTTGGCACAAAATCTTCCACTCGTTGCGAAAAAATTGATTCTATAGAAGGTATTTTCTTTTGCAAGCATTTAACAACAAAGTCTCTCTGCAGAAAATGGAACAAATGAATTACATATTGGGATGAAAGAAATACAAGTAGAGTCTAAAAGAAGTGTAAGTAGAGTCTAGATAAGTGTAAGTGTACACGCGAACAACGTACGGGATTGACTTTAAGGATAGACTAGCCACTACAAGAAAAACTGTCCCGGGCGTCCACCTGTTTGGTGTCCTGGGCATACGGACGCCTACATGGCGTCCGAAAAGTCAAACGGGCGTCCACAGTCGGACGAAAAACTTGGCGTCCGACTGAAGTTGGGGAGGACAAAATTGAGGACGACGGGCGTCCACAGGCGGACGCCATTTAACCCAAATGGCGTCCACTGTCGGACGCCATATTCAGCAAAATGGCGTGCGAATGTGACGTCCGATAGTGGACGCCCGTTGAGTTGAGTGTGGCGTCAAATACCCGCTCACCCCCCTCTCCCCCTTCATTTGTTAAAAAAAAAAAACTCTCTCTACACTCTCCCTCTACGCTCGCCGACCCATTTCTCTCCCATTTTTCATCCTTTATTCCTAATTTTGGTACGCTTTCTTAGTTTATTTCGTTTCTATTCATTATAATTAGTTCGTATTCTCCATTGTTAGCGTTATTTATTGATAATTTGTTAGTTAATTTCGTCTAGGTCTAAATTTCGATTAGGTTGATTAGTTTAGGCCAAGTTCGATTAGGTTGATTAGTTTATCCCAAATTCGCTTAGTTAGATTATTTATGCCCATCGTTATTTTGACTAGGGTTTGATCAATTTGGTTGAATTGAGCTAGAATGACCTCTAGGGTCTTCCGTGAGGTTTTGTGTGACTTGAGACGGACCAAAAGGTGTCGTAATAATGCCGGATTTTCCCGAAACCACTTTTATCCTGATCGGGGTTGTAAATAGGTGTTAGCGGCGCTTTCAGAATTTTGATATTTGTATCCGAAAATTTGACCCTTTTTTGACCTGTTTAAACTGCTTCTGTGTGACCTAAGGCATGAATTATTGTGTTTTGTTCGGTTGAATTGGGATTACATTGATAAATTAGCTAGGGTTTTTGTAAATTGGGATTAAATTGTGATTAAATTCGGTGACTAATTTTTGTAAGGTCAATTAATAATTAATAAGACATTTGCAAATTAAAAATTGGGTTTACTAAATTTTTGTAAGGTCAATTCTAAATTAATAAGACATTTGGGTTTATTTCGACGTATTAGTTAGAGAAATTAAGTTTAAGTTAAATGGTGATTAAATATTCGTTTAGTAAGTTATAAATTAAAGTAGGGAAATTAAACTTTAATATGTTATATATATTTTTTGAACATAGAAAATGAAGAGAATTGAACGGAAATGGATGTACGAGGGAAGACTTGATAAGAAGAGATGTCCAACAGTCGAATTTTTTAGGGGTGTTGAGTCATTTGTCGAGGTCGCTAAAAAGTCGGTAGACTACGCATCGAGGGGGGAGGTTAGGTGTCCGTGTACTAAATGCAAGAACCTAAAATTTCTTGAGGTCCTTGTAGTGAAGGAACATGTCATCTATAGTGGTTTTTCACCCGATTATTATTATTGGATTTGTCATGGTGAGTCATCTCAGTCTGAGGGAACCGAAAACCATCAAGATGAGGAGGGATTGAGAGGTATGATAGTTGATGTTGTGGAGTGCAACTTGTTTAACTCACCTAACCCACGAGACTCACCTAGCCCACGAGACTCACCCAACCCACAAGATTCACCTAACCCACAAGAGCCTAACCCACGAGCAAAGGCGTTTTTTGACATGTTGGAAGCTTCGGAGAAACCGTTATACGGAGGGTGCGATGTGACTTTGTTAGAAGTCGCGTCTATGGTAGTTAGCCTTAAATGTGAGTTCAACCTGCCCTTTGCTTGGGTAATCAATTTTAACAAATAAACAATCTAACTTCAATCTTTCACTGTATTAAATAATATATTGGGTCGTCATATTTTAGGGGAGGCGTTGGATAGATGGATTGCCTACCACGATCAGAAAGAGTTTAAGGTGAGGTCCGAAATTGCCCAAAGGAACAAGTTAGCGAACTGTGACCGTGAGGGCCGCGCGAACCCGACACATCATCGGGGTTCTCAGTCTTCTTTCACTCGTGTCAAGAGAGTATGATTTCTACTAATTAATACCGTACTCTTCCTTGAATAATCGTAAACTACGTTTGCATAATTTATATTTGCCTAACTTTCGTACTAATTTAATAGCTGCGTGCTGAGCTCGGGAGGGAGCCAACCGCGGCGGAAATATTTTTCGACATGCATGGGCAGACCGATGAAAAAGGGACAACCTTTAAATCGAAAAAGGATCAGGCGACCTGGGTGAGTACTAAATCGACTGTAGGTGGTGGATAACTATATTCAATGATTTCATCTAATAATAACTGAAATTGAGATCGTTATTCTGTACGCAGGACGCCTACCAACAAGAGATGGAGAGACTCGAGGCTGATCCTGATGTTGAGGAAGTCGACCCAAACGAGACTTGGTTCAAGGTCGTCAAGGGTTACAGGAAAGGAAGTGTGTACGGTGTGGGAAATGCACACGGTATGTACTTCAGACCTCCAACATCGCGTCGGAGCACCTCCACACAAATGGAGTACACGCCGGCCGGATCTCAGCAGCCCGATCCGGAGAAGGAGCAAATGAAGGAGCAACTGAAGGAGCAGGCAGAACACATCAAGAAAATGCTGGAACAAATGGCCATGTTTCAGGCCATGTTCGACAAATGCAACCAAGGTCCTCCCCCACCCCCTCCAGACGACAGAGACCCCTTTAGCGGGGGTGGCGGTAACTCTGGTGCTGCAGCTAGCTTCACAGTTAGTTGATTGTTTGTTGTTGTTGTTGTTTTAACTGTATATACGGATTATGTATCTTTCAACTACTTTACACTTGTGTACCTTCAAACCGTACGTTAAATCTTTTTATATAAGTTTTTTCAGCATAAATGAGTCGAGAGATGAACTCTTTTGGTTGACTGAGCTTGAATGTGGTTGAGGTATTGTGGATAGTCGGCATTTGTGGGTGAGTTGTGGTTTATTTTGCAGGTTTTGGCTAAACATTGAACGCATGTTTACGGTCATGCAACAGCGTAAATAGCGTCCGATAACGGACGTCATAGCAGATGCCAGGGGAAACTATAATGGCGTCCGACTGAGGACGCGAGAAGTACGTGGGTGGCGTCCACAATCGATCGCCAACTTCAGGCCCCAGACGTCCGACTGTGGACGCCACTCAGAAACACATGGCGTCCACAGTCGGTCGCCAGCTTGGCGTCCACTGTCGGTCGTCATTTGTCCTGGCGTCCAATAGTGGACGCCCGTTTTAAAAAAGGGCGACCAGGCGTGGCTTCCGCTTTCTGGCGTCTGTTTGCGGACGCCCGTCGCCTTATAGCGTCCACTGTCGGTGACCACCAGGTGGACGCCCGGGACAGTTATTCTTGTAGTGAGCACACATGAATTACGTACCATGCTTTTAACATGAGTGGAATATTTGAGAGAGCTATACTTGTCCACATGCATATGGATGACTTCCAACTTTGAAGAGAGGAAATTAAAGCAAAATACATGCGGTTTCGGGGACATAACTGAGACAAAAATCTAATATAGAGAACAAAAGTTAGAAAAATATATAAGTATAAAAAAAATATAAACAATTAATTAAGATGCTTACAAGTTTTGGTTCCTTCAAGTCATCCTCAATATCAAAAGTAGCCTGGAAAAAATAGACATATAAAAAAGTAGCCAATCAATTACGGTGCATAAATGTAAGTAGCTAATAAAAAGTGTGTATGTATAAAAACATATAAAACTTACCTCCTCAGTAGTTGAATAAGGCATATAAAATCTCAAGGGCGATTCCCGAGATTTGAATTTTTCATTCTTATTCAACAAGAGACACCAAGATTTTAGGACGAGTTCAGAAATGTTTTCATCCATAGTCATTATCTTCAAATCACGACGACTAAGAGTGTGCTAACCAGATTTGAAAATAATATCACTGCATATACAAAACAGAACATGTAAATAAAAATCATGGGGATCTAAATGAACTGCAAATTAAAAGAAATTAAATTTTTCATACCCGTCATCAGATCCCTCCTTCAATGCAAACTCCAACACCTCTTTTTCGACCTTGTTCAAGTCACCAAAAACTCGAACATTCCTCTCTAAGAAAGGTGATCTAAACACCTCAGTTGGGACCCTGTTTCTATGTGTTGGTATTGGAGGTAATGAAGCAATTGGTGTCTTTGAGGTAGAAGGGTTTCCAACATGTGTAGGCACATCCAAATCTTGGGAACTAATCAATTTAAAAGAAGGTGGCGAAAAGTCGATATCAGCTGGTTCAGGAGGTGTAATTTGTGGAGAAGATGAGAATCGGGGAGACCGACGAAGTGATGTACATTGCTTTCCTACTACCTTCGAGTCTACTAAGACTTTAGACTCATCAACCATCTTAGATTTGTTTTGCTCTTCTTGATTTTCAAACTTCTTAGGCGCAGACGTCGACGCATGACGTTTCGCAAAAGCAGCTTCTAGCTTCTCGACTGCTTCCCATAACTCATCGTCGTTTGCAAATGTGTTTTTTTCAAATTCTCGTCGGGCAGCCATCACCTCATCACTATAATCGTCGTTAGCACCCTTCTGGACATTTTCATCATCACTGTTTACCTTCTTCCCCTTGATATCGTACGCTTCATTCTTCATCAGTTGGCATAATGACTCCACCATCGAAGCTATATGGCGAACTACGTCGCAAGTGGGACGCTGAATCTTAGCTTCACTCAATGCCTCATAGAATTGTTCCCAGACAGTAGTGAGCAAATTAGTAGCGTCGACTAGCTTTTGGAAAGAAAAATTAGTGGCGTCGTCTTTCTTGGATGCCTTGGTCTCATGAACAGAAGGGCCGCGTGTGGTGGTAGGGGCGGAAGGGAGTTGAAAAGTCGGGTCATCCACAGCAGGTTTCACAATACGGGACAAAACTGCTCCTTTACCGAATCCATTAACTTTCTCAACATTCACTCACGAAGAAACAGCGTTTTTAGTCCACGAAGATAACGTAGGGAAAAACCTGTAATGAGGAAATTTTAAAGAAGTGTATTTAGAGCTTAAAAGAAGAGTAAGTAAAGATTATAGAAGTGTAATTGTCTCACCTGTCATGAGTGTGAAATTTAAAGGCGACTCTATCCAAATATATAAAAACCAAAACCATGATAGGCCCTCCAAAAGTAGGAGTAGGATTCGGCTTATGAGATTCCTTCCATAAATCAATTTCTTCGATTAAGTGTTTCCTTGTCAAATGACACCAATTAAATGATGACACCAATGACATATCGTGTAGACTCATCAAAATTCGAAGACTAGCAACATTGCCTTTCGATCCCATTAAGAAGTCTGATGCGGCAAATACAACGAAATTTCTTTTGAAGTCCTCTCCTCCCTCTTTTTGGCTGATTATCAACTCCAGTAACTTTGATCGGTCAACAACTGATGGGGAGTTAGCAAATTGTCCTAAGAAATTTCTCTTTACCTCAAGAAACCCTTCACTTTTATCTTGAGTACTAGCTAATAAGACCTCATTAGGGCCGATAGGCAAACCCGTTGCCCGATGAATATCTTCGTCTATTATTGGAAGTTGACCACCCATAAGAGAACATGAACATGTGTCAAAGGTTGACACCAACCAGTGTGCCAACAACCCTGGAACTTTATCAGTTTTAAGGGTCAACAAACCCCCAAAACCCATCGACTTGATATCATTTACTTGGTTCTCGCTAGGGTTGCTATTAATGAAGGTCACCAGATGTTTGGGTGACAACCTTGTCTTTAAAAAATGTGGTCCTAAAATGGGAATATCAACACCATCATCATCAACTTCATCTTCTCTTTTTCTTTTGTTATGTCGAATAGCAAGAACATTCTCCATATCTGGCAAAATAATAACAAAGAAAGTGTAAATGCTATGAACATAGAAGTATTACCTCCAGAACATGAAAATCGTCATAATCAACGTTGACAAACCATAAAATTAACCGTCATAACCAGCGACGATCAAACACCAGCAGAAATGAAATATGACAGTCACAATTCTTCTAATAATTCATGAATACACCTCCAGACTAAAAAATCAGAAACAACTGATTATACCATGAAAAATTCCAGAATCAAAATCAGAAACCTAAAATCAACTGATTATACCAGCAATAAAACCAGCAGCAATAAAACGATAATCAAAACGATTAAGCTATGAAATAATTATACCGCAGCAGCAATAAAACGATAATCAAAACGATTAAGCTATGAAATAATCATACCGCAGCAGCAATAAAACGATAATCAAAATGATTAAGCTATGAAATAATCATACCGCAGCAGCAATTGGGGATGTTGAACTTGTGTTTGAAGCGAATTGGGGAAGAACAATCGAATTGGGGATGAAAAACGAGCGAGTAGAGGGGAAGAGCGAATTGGAGATGAAGATGAATCGAATTGCGTGGGTTTAACGTTTTTTTTTTTTTTTTGTTTATTATATAGTTCGGACGGTTCGGACCGAACTTATGGTTCGGACCGGATCCTAAATATATATATATATATATATTATTAGTTCATAGTTGTTTTTTTATATTTTTTTTCATTTTCATATTAAAATGAAAAGAACACTTAAAGAGCTACTATAATATTTTGTAAATTAAAATTAAATATTCTACGGATTAATTCTTTTAATGTTTTTTCTTCTTCTTTTAATTAATAAAATACTGTAATCAAGATTATTTTCTATTTCATTTTATACGATATGGAGTATTAAAAAAATGATTAAAATCTTTTTTAGTATAAATTAAATATGTAAACTAAATTTTTGGAAATAAAATGATTCTACTTTTAAGGTCTTAAGAATAATAACCCCTAATTTATTCTATTTTTTGCGTTTAATTACATCACATTTCAATTTTTTTTTTATTTGTCCATTTATTTATTAGTTCCTTCGTATTTTTTTTATATGACGTTTTGCTTTTTCGAGGTGAGACTCTGACTTTAATTTTTATATAAATATATTATTCCAAAAATTTTAAAAATTGCGCACACCATAAAATTCCTTACGAAAAGAGCTTTCAAATGAGTATACATTTCATATAGAGGTGATCATGGGCCGGGGCGGATCGGGTTTGGGCCGGGTTTTGCCATAAAATGCGAGCCCATCTTGCGGGCCGGGTTGGGTCGGGCATAACAAACGGGCTACTTTGTAAGGCCCATGCCCGACCCGTTCGGGCTTTTCAGGGCTTGCGTGCTTTTTCGGGTCCGTTCGGGCCACAACGATTGTTCGAGATTAAATTAATATTTTTTTATGTCACCATCAAAAAATTACTCCGTAAATTATTTTTAAGTGGAACAATTTATCAAACATTTAATCGAATTGCCCGCAGTCAACCCGACTAATAAACAAACCCGTTGTTAATTAAAACTTACTCGAAATTAATCAGACGACTAGAGTACATAATGATAAATTGATAATATGATATATTAATACTCTGTATTAAGAAATAAGAACAAAGTTTAACTCGAGTACTCGATTAGACATTTAACAAATAATTTTGTTGTTGGACAATTTTTTGTATTATTATTATGTATCACATTAACATACCACAGTACAAATACATACATATATATATAATATATATATACGGTATTAGTACCCGTGTATAATAACTGTGAACAAATAAAAAACATAGACTTCCATACAAAAATTGTACGACTTTAATTTTTTTTTTAAAAAATAGGGTTTAATTGGGATAAAAAAACACATGTAAGAAGTTTAAAACTTAAAAAATATATATTATGTCCGATTTTTTTTAATTCGGGTCGGGTCGGGCCGAAATTCGGGCCTTAAGGTCGGCCCATACCCGGCCCTAAACTTATATCGGGCTTAGATCGGGTCAGGCTTCGGGTTTTTTTGGGCCAACACGTCGGCCCAAGCCCTTGAAAAAATCGGGCCGGGTCGGGTTGGGCCACCGGGCCTGGGCCATTTGATCAGCTCTAATTTCATAGTATTTTTTTTCTTATTTTGTGAGAGATATTGAAGAAAGAAGGGGTTGTCTCAAAAAGTGAGAGTAACTTTTATTTAAAAACAGAGGGATTATTTTCATTTTTTGGATAACAGCTAAAATAACATTTCCAAAATATTTTAAAAGATGTTGATTTTTCTGTTTAAAAATGATTATACTCCGTAATTTTTAGTCAAGCATTTTTTTTGCATTTAAAAAAATAAGACCGAAAATAAAAGACGAATGAAAAAATAAAAATAAAACGGACAAATAATTTTTGATGATTTACTAATTCTCTTTAATAAATGATAAAAATAAAATAAAGTAATGACTAATCTTCAATAACACCTTAAGTTATTGATTTTAAGTTTAAATAAAAAATAATAAAACAGAAAAAATAATTAATAGAGTAATAGAAAAAATAATCAATATCATTCATCAATTAAAGCAAAATAACAATAAAATAGCAAGATTTATAAAATATAATAAGAAATAATATTCACCCAAAATAAATCGAAATTAAAATGAAAACTGACTAAAATAAAATTTCATAAAGATAATTGAAAGATAATAAATGTAAGGGTTTTTCTATGGGATACCCCTCAACTATCGGCTTTTCCAAGTGCCACCCTCGCCTTTTTTCGAATTACAAGTTGTACCCCTAAACTTTGTAAATTAGTCAATTTTGTAACTAAAGTTATAATTTTCTAACGAAAATTTCTTAATTGATGATATAAATAGTGATTATTCCCTATTTTACTTTCATCAACCATGATATATTTCTTCAATTTGCATCTTTTACTCGAAAAATCCATTCCACCACACTACGACATGGGGGTGACGAAGGAATTGAGGTTGAAGGATTTAAAAGAGTGAGGGAGATAGGTCGATGTCGGTCGACAACAGAGTGCGTTTTGATGGGCATTTGGTGGCTTAGTGAATGGTAAAGAAAAAGAGGTGGTTTGTAGCATCAAATTGGATTGATTAATATGTTAATTATTCATTTTATAAAAATTATTGTAATACACTTATCACTTTGGTTATGATATGAAGTGATAAGTAAAGTTTAGGGGTACACCATGTAATTCGAAAAAGGTGGGGGTACCACTTGGAAAAGCCAATAGTTGAGGGGTACCCCGTAGAAAAACCCTAAAAGTAATATCCAAAATAAAAACTTTCTAAAATTAGATAGAGCTCTAGTTAATATGAATTGGACTAATTCTTTTCTTGATTCTTTTGCGCAAATTCTTACCCCTGGGGTCTCTGACCATTCCCCAATGTTGCTTAGGATTTTGACTGAAGATAATTATCATAGAAGGTTTAGTTACCTTAACTATTGGGCATCTCACCCTCAGTTCCAGATGACTGTTAAGGAGGCTTGGAACAAGAAGGTGCTTGGAAGTATGGGCTATCAATTATTCAGTAAACTTAAGAATGTTAAAATGGCATTAAAGAAAATGCATAAGAGCTCTTTTACTAATGTGGGACAAAGGATAATGGAACTGGAAAAGCAATTGGAGAACTGTCAAAGGAAGATGCAGGAAGCAAAAAATGACAGTAGAATTCATGAAGAGTAAAAAGTGATTTTGGATGAGTGGAGAAGACTGAAACATGCTGAGATAAGTATTGCTAAACAAAGGGCAAAATTTGATAATATTGTGAAAGATGATGCTGCTACTGCACATTTTCATTCTAGAATTAAGGAGCGTCGGCAACAGCAAGTAATTGGGTCAATTACGGATAGTAATGGTATACAAAGAGAAGGAAGAGAAGAGGTGGTTGGTGGTTTTGTGGAGTACTACCATAATTTATTGGGAGAAAAGAAGACTGTTTGTAGTATTCCAAGCAATATGATGGCTATGGGAGGGAAGGTTGATTAGGATGAATGGGAGGCATTACTGTGGATGCCAACTAATGAGGAAATTAAGAGGGTTGTGTTTTCTATTGGGGTCCAATAAGAGTCCTGGACCAGATGGGTTCTCGGTAGGGTTCTTTAAGGCTGCGTGGAATATTGTAGGAAGCGATTTTTGGAATGTTGTGCAGGAGTTTTTCATGAAAGGAAAGATGGTGAAACAGGCAAATGCAACACTCATTACCCTTGTGCCAAAAAAAACAGGTTTGCAGTACAGTAATGGATTTTCGCCCGCTGTCTTGTTGCTCTATTCTCTACAAAACAATCAACAAATTGATTACTATTAGACTTCAAAGAGTTTTTCATAGAGTGGTGGGACCTGAACAAGCTGCGTTTATTCATAATAGAAGTATTCATGAGAATGTCACGCTTTCTCAAGCCTTGATCAAGAACTATAATAGGAAATACCTCACCCCTAGATGTCTAACGAAAATAGACTTGAGAAAAGCATTTGACTCGCTTCAATGGGATTTTTTTGGATAATATGCTTAAGGGCCGGGATTTAATTTCCCTGACCAGTTTATTGGATGGATCAGAGCTTGTATCCAAGGCTCTTGGTTTTCGATTAAGGTTAATGGAGTTTCACATGGATTTTTCAAAGGAAGAAGTGGGGTGTGACAAGGGGATCCCCTTTCACCCTATCTCTTTGTCCTAAGTATGAAAGTTTTGTCAAGATACCTTAGATCCATCCAAGGTGGAGCTCAGGTTTCCTATCATCCAAAGTGTAGACAAATTAAGTTGAACCACCTGATCTTTGCTGATGACTTAATGGTTTTTACAAGGAGAGATTTGCCTTCTGTTTCAGCTGTTATGGATGCTATGAATTGCTTCGAAGAGGAATCAGGTTTACATGCGAATAGGGATAAAACAGATATCTATTAAGGAGGAGTGAAAGAGGAGGTTAAAGCTGTAATCACGGAAAACACTGGTTTCACTCAAGGGAGCTTCCCTTGTAAGTACTTAGGTATGCCTTTGAATGCGATTACCAATAGGCTGAAACACTATAATGGGTTACTTGAGAAGATTAAAGGGTCTTTCAGTGGGTGGGCTGTTAATGCGTTATCCTATGCTGGACGGATTAAGTTAATCAATTCGGTTATTTTTGGCATCCCTAATTATTGGAGTGCTATCACACTGCTGCCCTTGAATGTTATCAGCAGGGTAAAGAAGTTTTGTAGGATATATTTTTGGACTGGCTGAATGGATAAGGGGTGAATGTGGTATAAAAGTTGGGATAGCATGTGTGCTCCTTGGGAGGAAGGAGGCTTTGGAATTATTGATATGGAGGCATGGAACAAAGCTCTTATATGTCATTGGCTCTGGAAGATTAAGGATGAGGAGAGCATATGGTTGTCCTGGGTAGAAAGCTACATTCTCGGTTCAAAGTCAATCTGTGATATTAAAAAGGAGGAACGATTTACAGTAGCTATGAAGAGTATTTTGAAGGTTAGGGACCAGATTAATGAAGGAGTGGGAGATGCAAATATGGCCAAGGATCTCATTTATAGATGGCAAGAGAAGGGGAATTACCAGACTGCGTTGGCCTATAGTTGGTTTAGAGATAAATACCCGAAGCAAAGATGGTTGGATAGTCTCAGAGGTCAACATGTCATCCCAAAACATGGGGTTATGACCTCTTTGGTTGTTCAGGGAAGGCTTGCGACTATTGAGAATATTAGGAAGCGTGGACTACCTTTGCCTAACTGGTGTGTCTTATGCAGAATTCAAGAGGAAAGCAACAAGCATCTATTTTTTAAGTGCAGCTATGCTTGTAGCATTTGGACAAAGATTAAGACTTGGCTGAATATGCAAGATAGAGGAGATGATCTGAAGACTGAGATGCAATGGAGTATAATGAAGACACGACGGAAACATTGGAAGAACCAATGGTATTGCCATTGTATTGCTGCTGTTGCTTATCATGTATGCATAGAGAGAAATAACAGAATCTGTAGGGATGAAAATCGACCTTGTATCAGTATCATTAACCAGGTCAAATTTGAAGTTTTCATTAGGATGAGAAGTAAGGGTATGGATTTGAATTGTCTAAGATGCGTTTGATGGGCTTCGAACCCATGCAGGGGATTGACTTTGTAAGATTAGTCTCTTTCTTTACCCATATGGATGAATAAAGAGTCATAAACTTCTTGCAAAAAAAAAAAAAAAAAAAAAAAAAACTTTCTAAAATTAACCTAACTAGATTAAGGTAACAAATCAACTAAATGTGTGAAATTACTAACCTATCCTTAGACTATTTAAATTACAAATGACACGTGGCAATTTCTGATTAGACGTGTATGGAGTTGTCATACACGTTGGGTAAGTCTAGCCTTTTCGATTGTATACATTTGCTTTTTTAATGCTATTTATAAGTGATAAGAATCTTCAATATAACTTCTAATATATAAAGATAAAAGATCTTGTTTAAATTGTTTAAATAAATACATTATGAATATCAATTTTTTATAATTTTTAGTAACACGTAACTAAAAATATAGACAAAACAAAACGAGTATCGACGCACGCGAACAAAGCAAACGTAAACAAATGGTTGTAACGGAGAGAGTAATATATATATATATATATATATATATATATATATATATATATATATATATATATATATATATATATAGAGAGAGAGAGAGAGAGAGAGAGAGAGAGAGAGAGAGAGAGATAGGTTCACATAAGGCCAACAACTCTTATAAGTTCATAAGTTCCAGTGTTAAAGTTACACAAAAGGTGCTTAAAGTTACACGAGATGAGTGTTAAAGTTGCACTTTATCATTTGAAGTGATAAAAGAGCTGAATGTTATAGTTACATATCAATTCTGAAAAAATGTAACTTTAACGTATGTCATCTGTAACTTTAATATAGACTTAATTACATATGGTGAACTTATTTGATCCCTTCTCTCTCTCTCTCTCTCTCTCTCTCTCTCTCTCTCTCTCTCTCTCTCTCTCTCTCTCTCTCTCTCTCTATATATATATATATATATATATATATATATATATATATATATATATATATATATATATATATATATATATATATATATACTGTTATAAAACGAGAAAGAAAAGAAAACTAGAAAGAAAATAGAGCGACAAATATGTGAGAGAGTTATATTCATGTCATTGAGAGAGATATATATAGTACATTAGTAATGATAAGGGAGTTTACATATGGGTCAAAAGCCCGATGGACATTCACCTACTATGATTTCATAACACTCCCACTTGAATGTACATTACGGAATAATATGTCTCATAAAAACCTCACTCGAAAAAAACCCTGTGGGAAAAAAACTAGTGTAAAATAGAGTACATTATTCCTCAAACACGCATATGATGTTGCCTCATCAAAACCGTTCCATGGAAAACCCAGTGGGACAAAACCATAGATAAGGAAAAAGAGTACAGCGCGTGCATACTCCCCCTGATAGTTACATCACTCGGAAAATAATTGTATTATCCATGATGTAATTATAAGTCTCGATATTGAAATAACAATCATCATACTTGATAAACTCCAGGCCATAGACATCTTCGATAATTAGAAATCTATCACTGATCTTCAAATAGTTATACGGATAATATGAAGATAGTCTTTGATTGTTGCGTCTTCATCTAACTTCAACATTTCAAAGTATAGTCAGATTATCAATAATTTGCACGAATATAATATGTGACTAAATTTAAGTATATGAATATGAAATGATGCAACGATGTGATAAGAAAACTAACATGAAATGATATACGGAGTACTTAGTTTCTATATATCAGCATGATGACTCGATATGCAAACGGTATTGTATACTTTTCAATATCATCAATAACTTTGATGAATTTCAGGATTATGAGCTCATTGATACCAATAAATATGTCGACGGTCGTATGAATTTATAAAATCCTTATTCAATAGGCTACTTAATATTGTGCGCAAATGTGTAGCCATTTCATATGATGTAATTTCGTAGAATCGTCATTCTACTTATATATTACTGTACACGATAAATACTCGTAATTTGATATGATAAAACTTCTTTTGTTTTACCAACTTGTCACTCACTTTCTCCACCTAAGGTGGTAATAAAAATATTCAAGATAGATTGCAATCATTTACTTAACCACCTTAGAATGTGATTTATCATATCATATGCAAATAAAATTTCATTGATGGGTATTTTTGCAAGATTATAATATATCTCGGGGAGTCCGTGATTCATAAAATAATTGACTTTTAATGGCTGACTCTAAATGCCAAATTTATGAGATCAATTTATTCACATGATAACGATCAAATTGTGAATTCTAATAGCACAAATTACTCGTATTTGATATGTGGTCTCTAAGCCACTTTAAACAATATCGATCAATTCGTAGAATTGAACTTAAAATATGTTTATTCATCCTCGATTAATGTGCAATTGGATCTCCTAATATCATCATTCACAGTCAATTTTAATTCATGATTCTTAAACCCATACTTTTCAAGCACTATGCTTAATCAGTTCATGTCAACTTTTGATATTTGTTCGCAATTAATTGCAATAATGCATATGCTAATTGAATTTGGCTATATCTCGATATGTACAATTTGCACTTAGGAGTACATGCCAAACTATTGGACGCTAAACTTATGATTATCTATTACTCAATATGACATGGAACTTTATATTCATCTTGCCATATAGAACACTTCCAGTGTCTTATGTAAATTTGCAAGATTAGTCGTATATTAATATCCTTTTGGGAAATATAACGATATTTTATATTCTGTTCGAGAAATTTCTCAAATGATGAATATTTAAGAGTTACGGAGTAGAAAAATTGGAGATTTCCAAAATAAGAAATTGGAGAATAATTATGAGTAAGATTATTTCAGAAATAAATACTCATAACATTAAATTTATTGGGGGATTGATTCAACTTATACTGATCGAAGATCGTAAATTATATGAAATCACCTCCCATTATAATGAGATATGATATCGTCTCACATTAATGCGATAGGAGATTGGCTCACATCTTGATGAGAAAAAAATTGTCTAAGATTAACTCGATATAGGGGATTGTCTGTGATAAATACAACTTAGAAAATAATGAGCATAATACCCTAAGGATACCCTAAATTTCTAAATTTCTAATATAATAAGTATATATCATCATGCATGTTACTACGTATTTGTAATACCCTAAGGATGATCATTACTATTTCATACAATATAATACGGAGTATGTAGCAAAATAGAAAGATTGTTACCATAATTACAAAATATTACTAATATAACCACATTGCTATATATAACAAGTTACAGAATATACTAATATAGAAATTAAATATTTATGATATCAAAATCTATGACTTTAGAAAATATGTATTTCAGATAATCATCCAATTTAACATCTAAATCATATTGTTGACATAATATAAAGTTGTCAAATTTTCTGTTTAAAATATATTGATCACAAATAGACAAACAAAATACTAGCTTCGTAGTAACAAACATTAATGCATATCTCAATCGTTAAAACGACTACATTAATACATATAATTCTTTGTCATAGAAATACAAATATGGAGATGCATTGAAAATACCCCATATATATTATGATCTCCTTATAGTCAGTCATAAGGTAATAATAATAGATCATATGTATATCTTCAAAAAACATGAATTAACTTCTTAATATAGTGATATAAGGATTGAGAAATAGAATAACGATTTCTTTGCTATAAAGATGCAAGAATTGAGGAAAAATAACTAACTCCTTGCTTGAGAGATGCAAGGATTATAACAAAAAAATAAAGAGATCCTTGCTTGAGAAATGCAAGGATTGAGAGAAAATAACGAACTCCTTGCTTGAGAGATGCAAGGATTGAAAAAAATAGCAAGCTCCTTGCTTGAGAGATGCAAGGATTGAAGAAAATTAACGAACTCCTTGCTTGAGAGATACAAGGATTGAAAAAAGAAACTAATGAACTCCTTGTTTAAATGATACAAGGATTGAGAAATGGATGAACTCCTTCTCAATTGTTTTCCGCTCAGTAATTAGAGTTTCCGCTCAGTAATGAGAGTCTCGTGCTGATAACGTGTTATAAAACGAGAAATAAAGGAAAACTAGAAAGAAATAGAGCGAGAAATATGTGAGAGAGTTATATTTATGTCATTGAGAGAGATATATATAGTACATTAGTAATGATAAGGGAGTTTACATATGGGTCAAAAGCCCAATGGACATTCACCTACTATGATTTCATAACATATATATATATATATATATATATATATATATATATATATATATAACTCTCATATATATATATATATATATATATATATATATATATATATATATATATATGTATATATATACATACATATATATACACATATATATATATATATACATATATATATATATATATATATATATACCAGGTAGAGGCAGGATCCCCTACATTTCTCAAATCTTGTACAATTTACCTTTCATTTGTGGCCTTTGATTTTGATGAGATGAATGGCTGAGATTCGAGGCTTTCAATATTAAAGAAAAAAAAAAGATCCACCTTTACTTACAGTTACACAACATTTGATACACAAATATTTCTCAAATTCTGCATACGCTTATCTCCCCAAAATCAAAAAAAAAAAAAAAAATTACCCAAACCAACTTTCACTATACATGAACTCCCATCCACATTGTGCGACAGTATCGTCAATTTCTGGTCTTTGAACTACGTAAGGTATTTCGTTTTTTCATTCTATTTCGTTATCTTTTTTGTTTTTGAGTTCACGTTATATAAATTTTGTTCAACATTAGGCTTTTTTCGAGCGACAGTATAGAATAATTGATGTATTTTGACAACTATAACTGTACGTTTATTCGATACTGTACTTTATACATTTTATTTTCAATCTATATACGTTTATATATGTAGTGCGCACGCAATTATCGTTGTTTCAATTCCGTCAAATTTAAGTAGAATTGAACAAATTATTCTTGTTATTGTACAATTTTGTTTATTGTTGTTATTGAACAGTTGCTTCAATTTCATTATTGTACTTTTGTTCAATTTCGTTATTGTATAGTTTAGTTTAGAATAATTGTTATTATACTATAGAGTAATTGTTATTGTACAATAGAGTAATTGATGTTGTACTATAGAATAATTGTCAGAATAGTTGGACGAAGTTTCAATTTCACTTTCGACGCTCAAAATTGAAATTCCAATTTCAATCTAAACGCTTAATTGTTTCTATTTCAACGCTCAAAATTATTCCACTTTCAATACGATTTTTTTCCAAAATTTCAGTTCAATTCGAAATTATTCCAATTTGAATTTGATTTTTTCCGAAATTTCAGTTCAATCCGAAATTATTCCGTTTTGAAATAGATTAGTTTAAAATAATTGTTATTGTACTATAGAGTAATTGTTAGTGTACTATAGAGTAATTGATGTTGTACTATAGAGTAATTGTTAGAATATCTGGGCGAAGTTTCAATTTCAGTTTCAACGCTCGAAATTGAAATTCCAATTTCAATCTAAACGCTTAATTATTTCTATTTCAACGCTCGAAATTATTCCTCTTTCAATTCGATTTTTTTCCAAAATTTCAGTTCCATTCGAAATTATTTCAATTTGAAATCGATTTTTTCCGAAGTTTCAGTTCAGTCCGAAATTATTCCGATTTGAAATAGATTTTTTCCAAAATTTCAATTCGATTCGCAATTATTCCCGTTTCAATTCATTTTTTTCCAAAATTTAATTATGCTGAAATTTTATTTCGTTCACATCGTTTCAATTTTAGTATTTAGATTTCTTGTTGATCTTTTTCGTTTAATATTTTTCGATTTTGAGTTCACCTTATTTAAATTTTGTTCAACAGCTAAACAATAGTTTAGTTTAGAATAATTGTTAGTATACTTTAGAATAATTGTTACTGTACTGTATAATAATTGTTATTGTACTATAGAATAATTGTCAGAATAGTTGGAAGAAATTTAATTGTCAAAATTTAAAATCCAATTTCAATCGTTTAAATTTTAGTATTTAGAATCCAATTTCAATCCAAAATTTAAAATCCAATTTCAAACAAAATTTAAAATTCCGTTTATTTAAATTTCAGTTCACTATTTTAAATCCAATTTCAATTCGATTGTTTGCCGGAATTTCTCGAACCAACTTTCATCAAAATAGTGAATTAACGAAATAGTGAATTCTGAAACAGTTTAATGGGATAAGTACTATTTCGATAGTGTAGATAATGATAACGTATCAAAAACAGTAGTTTACTTCTCCGTGCTGTTTTGACAGAATTAATTCTTATACTTGTATCAACTGCACTACATTATTGTTAGAATAATTATTATTGTACTGTAGAATAATTGTTATTGTACTGTAGAATAATTGTTATTGTACTGTAGAATAATTGCGTAACTATGGAATAATTGTCAAATATACTTGTACACAAACTGCGTAACTATAATCAATGTTACAAGTTAGAATAATTGTTGTCGTACTATAGAATAACTACTCGACTACTATGTAATAACTGGAATAGAAATATACAATAACCGTTTATTTTATTTTATTTTGGTGAAAGGTAAGTATATATATATATATCATGTAATCAAATGTACAAATGTGTCTAAATAGCTACATCAAATTACGTAGCCATCTAGCATCATTGGAATGAATCGGGTATTTAATCATATATGATACTCTATTCTTAATCTCACCTTTTATCATATCCACTATTCTCCTAGGATGTTGTACCTTTCCATCAATCCGGCACAAGTTTCTCTGTCTCCAAATGTAGTAGATCGTCGCATTGATTAAAGCTCGAAAAACATTGCACTGTAATTTCGAGCCTCTCACACGAAGCGCCCAACCGAGCCCACCCCTGGCCGGTATATTCCTCCCAGTCCAATCCCGTGACAAAGCAACCACACGAGAGCTCCACGCACATTCAAAAAATAAATGATCAAAACTCTCCTCCTTATCTTCGCATAGATAGCAGCGATCAGACTCCGCCACCCCAATCCTAGCTAGCTTAACCCTCGTATTAATCGCTTCCCGGAACACGAGCCAAGCTATAAAACTATGTTTTGGAACACTCCATCTACTCCACACCAGGCGCCACCACGAGACAACTGGCCTATGCTAACGCAACTCATTATATGCCTTAGAAATCGAATATTGAGTATCCGATCCATGCCAGAATCCATTAACATACATATCCTTAATTCTCTCCTTAGCCTGACAAATTTTCCTCCACGCCCAGGTAGCATCAGTATTAGGCTTGTAAGCCCTCCACGAAACTCCCCGAAGATAAATACTATTAACCCAACGAACCCAGAGTCGGTCAGGTTGATCAAATATCCACGAGGCCAACTTCGCAACAGCAGCTTCATTCCAGCCCGTCAAGTCTCTGAGTCCTAACCCTCCTTCCTTCTTGGGACAACAAATTTTCTCCCAACTCACCAAAGCTCGATTTGAACCCTCAACACCCCCATCCCAAAGGAAATTGCGACATATCGAGCCAATACGAGCCATAATGAATTTCGGAATAATAAAAACCATAGCCCAGTAGTTATGTAATTGAGACAAAACCGACTGAATCAGGGTCAATCTTCCTGCATAAGATAATTTACGAGCCCCAATACTAGAAATTCTAGCAATAATGCGCGCCAGGAGTTTGTCACAATCATTCTTCCCCAATCGAGTATTCTGAATGGGTAACCCAAGATACCGAAAAGGGAACGTACCTTCAACACATCCAGAAAATTGCAGAATATCCGCCTTTTTGTGAGCCTCTACTCCCGCGAAGTAGGCGTGGGATTTACCTACACTCAGGCTTAACCCCGACGCTCTACCGAACGTAGCAAATGCCCGCCATATCGTTTCCATCGAGCCTGAATCTCCCTTACAAAACAAGAGCAGGTCGTCAGCAAAAAGCAGGTGACTTAGCTTCAACGCGTTGCACTTCGGGTGAAATTTGAAATTTCTCTCCAAAGTAACAAAATCCATGATACGAGTAAAGTATTCCATGCAAATAGTGAAAAGCAGAGGAGACATCGGGTCACCTTGTCTCAAACCTCTCTTCCCCCGAAAATACCCAAAGTTATCCCCATTAACACAAAGAGAATAGGACACAGTTGTGACACATTCCATAATAATCTTCCGAAAGTGCTCAGGAAAATCTAATGCTCGTAACATTTGCTCCACAAACCGCCACTCAACGCTGTCATACGCCTTGTGTATATCTACTTTGAAAAGACATCTCGGAGAAACTCTTTTCCTCTTATACAAACGAACGAGGTCTTGACATATAAGAACATTTTCCACAATACTTCTACCTTCAATAAATCCACCTTGAGTCGGGCTGATTATATGAGGTAGAACCCGAGCTAATCTTGTACAAATAATTTTGGAAATACATTTGTACAAGACATTACAACAAGCAATCGGCCGAAAATCCTTCACAGACTGTGGCCGATTGACTTTCGGGATCAAAACAATATTAGCACAATTCAGTTGTTTAAGCATTTTACCTGACCGAAAAAAGTCCTGGATGGCTCCAGTAATCTCTACACCAACCTCATCCCAGGCGTCGAAGAAAAACTGGCTCGAATAGCCATCCGGTCCCGGAGCTTTATCACAAGCAATACTCCAAAGTGCTTTCTTCACCTCCTCTGCGGTCACAATTTCTTCCAGGGCCACTTTCTGATCCGGAGTACAAGTCTTACCCCGCCTGACAATACTCACGTTCACATCCTCGACCGTCCTCGAATCTCCTAGCAGCGAACCAAAAAATCAGCTAAAGGCCGACTCAATGTCCGCCTGATTCTCACAGACCACGCCCTCGACATCTTTTATACGAACAATGGCATTTTGAGCCCTTCTAGCACGCATAATTCCATGGAAAAAAGCAGAGTTGCAATCCCCTTCTTTGATTCACTTCATTTTAGCCTTTTGACTCCAAAATTCCCCTCGCGCATCTTGAAGCTGACGAACCTCCTCATTCAAAGCCGATTCCGCGCACAAGTCAGCTGCGGTCCTGCTGTTACGCAGACGTAGCTGAGCTTCTTCTAGCCTAATTTCCGCTTGATTGCACCTATTCTCGATGTCAGCAAAACAGGATGCATTCAAGTTCTTCAATGGCTTCTTGAGATTGCGCAATTTCCTCACCACCCGGTACATCTTAGTCCCCTCGATCAACACGGTCCAAACATCGGAGACACAACTGTTAAACTCCGGAGCTTTGCTCCACATGTTCATGTATTTAAAGCTCCTATTCCTCCTTATTGGGGGATTAGCTAACTGCACAATACAAGGACAATGATCGAAAGTACCTTCCGGCATAAAATTTGCGGAGCCACTCGGGAAAAGGGTCATCATCTCATCGTTAACTAAACAACGATCAATGCGACTAAACACTCTCGTTTCCGCCACTCTGTGCTTATTGTTCCAAGTGAACCAAGACCCACTAGCCTTACAATCATTCACTTCACAATTAGCCATACAGTCTCGAAATTGGCTCATCGCTTCCTCCGTCGACGCGCCACCCAGTCTCTCGCGACCATCTATTACACAATTGAAGTCACCCATGATTATCCAAGGACCATTCTGAGCATAAATTTCAAGCTTTCTCCATAGGTCAACCCTCTCCGAGGCAGAGTTAAACGCATACACTAGTGTAAGCAAATACTGCTTCCCCAAATCGGTATTAACACTAATATGAATGCTTTGACTAGTATACTCCAAAATCGTCAAGTTCACTCTTTCATGTTTCCATATAAGCCAAACTCGACCCCCTTCGTGACAATGATTATTTGTCGTGATGCTCCATTCATTGAAAACATTCTGATGAATTTTCGCATACGCTTTATTCTTTATTTTAGTTTCTAATAAACCAAAAATATCAACTTGTTGCTTTCTAACAAAGTCTCTTATTGCTCTCTGTTTATTTATATTACACATACCTCGGACATTCCACCATCCAATATTATGTACCTCCATGTAAAACTAATTCCAAACCAACCCCATCCTTTTCTACCTCATCTCCTCCCTTGTTCGGACCCTTTACTATATCAGCAAACGAGATCTCAGGCTTCCCCCGATTGTTCAAAGCACCCGTCGAAGATGCGCCCTTCCCCCCTCCTGTAACCTGATTCGCCTTAACAGGCTGACCAGGCTTCAACACGACCCCAGGCTTCCTGACAGGCTGAATCAGCTGCTGTCGCATCTTCACAGCTCCATCAAGCTTCTTCTTTTGTATCTCAATTTCTCTAGCCTTCTTCAATTCCTCCCTTTTGCATTCTAAACTTTCGTGCCCATAGTTCTTACATTTAGAACACCAAACGGGCTTCCATTCATATTTAATAAGAACAATCACTTCATTCCCACGTTCATCTAGGAATTTGATCATATTCTTGAATTTCTGCCCCACTCTCACCATTATCAATGTCCTAGCATAACCTAGTTTGGATCGTTCCTCCGTAGCTAAGTCAGACTTCACGTAAGGACCAACTAGCGAGGCAATCCTAGGCAAACAACGACCCCAAAATTTTAACGGTAACTCATGTAATTGGACCCAAACCGGAACCTCCTGAACATCCTCTTTATTCAGTTTAGCTTCGGGTGTCCATTCTTTCACAACAAGAGGCTTATTATCAAACATAAATAAGCCATGATTCAAAACCTTTACCTTAGCTTCTTTCTCCTTGAATCGAACTAGAAAAATTCCGTTTGGGAGAAACGAGATTTTGTCTATTCCGTGCTCTTTCCAAATTCTCTTGACAAAGCCTTCAATTACTTCCCATGGGGGGTTAGCACCCATGATAAAGCAATAGACCGCGTTGCTCCAAAATTCGACCTCTTCTTCGACATCCTCTTCAGTGAACTTCAACAATACTTCTTCTTCTTCAACATCAACCACCTTCTTCCCCTCCCTCTGTTTCCACCCGGAGTTATCGGTTTTTGACACAGGGATAGGGTTCGTTTCAGCCACAAACTCAGAATCCTCCTCTGATTCCTCCTCCTGGTCGGATTCAGAATTAAGATTAAGACCCGGAATATCATTAATCCGATTGTTCTCCGAGGCGCTCTCCTTTTCTTCAATCGATTCCTTCGTCTCTGTTTTCGATCCAGTCTTACGCACAATTTCAGCCCTAGTCATCGGTTTAGGGCCTACGGGAATAGCTCTAGCCTTCTTCTTCATCGAGACAGTGTTGCGTGGACAGCGTTGTCGCCGTCAATGGCTGTCCACGCCGAAAAAAAACGCCGGAAACCCTAGCCTGACCAAGATACGCTGCACGTCGCCAGGGAGGGAAAGGGAGAGAATTTTTATAAAAACTATACAATTTTTGATTAATAACCGTTTATTATATGAAACAATAACTTGTTAGTTAACATAATTATTTACAAAATACTAGTTTACTGTAATTGTATTATACAACACCTGCAGTTATAATTACTACTAGGTTACTATGTAATAACGATAATTTATGTTATGTAGACAAATGAACTTATTATATGTTGTCGATTTTTGAATGGCAGGCAAATCTATAATGTCATCTGCACAAGAGCACATTAACTACAGTGGAACGCTTTCATTAAGTTACACTACAGATGGCAATGAGGAATGGGTTAGAGAAGTTCCAGCTGAATTCAAGCCCAGAATTGGGCAATTATTTGGAAGTTTACCCCATGCGTTCGAGTTATACGATGTTTACGCGAAAGCTTGTGGTTTTACTCCTAGGAAACACAATCAGGATACGTTCCATGATGGGGTCATACAAAACAAATATGTTGTTTGCAACAAACAAGGATTCAAGGCTAACAGTAACAAGTTGATAATGATTAGCAACGACGATGATAGTGGAAAAAAAAAAAAAAAAAAAGAGGGCAACAAAAAACAGAAGGGAAGAAGACGAAGTTAACCAGGACAGGCTGCCAAGCAAGTATAAGGTTTTCTTACGTGCTAGGGGGGTATAAGGTGGATCAATTCAACGAAGTCCATAATCACCCACTTTGTGCCATTCAGAATCAAGAGTTTGAGAAAGTTTATAGACACCTTACCCTTTATCACAAGCAGACCATTGTGAATAATTGTAGGCCGAATATTGGTGCTACAAAGATATTTAGGGTACTGAAAGAGCAGTCCAATGGTTATGCTAATATTGGTGCCCCCCGCACAGATTTGAAGAATTTCAAAACAGATATTAAGTGTTTTATAGGTCTCCAAGATCCTCAGTTATTCATAAATTACCTTAAAAATCTTTCGGAGACGCAAGATGGGTTTTACTTTGCATATCAACTTGATCGTCAAAATTGCTTGTGTAGAGTATTTTGGGCAGATGCACAAGCGAGGAACAACTATTCCATACTTGGGAACACGATCTCCTTTGACCCGACTTACGGTACTAACAAGTACTTTATGGTTTTCACTCCATTTACCGGCGTGGACAACCATAAAAAGTCTGTTACTTTTGGTGCTGCGTTGTTGTCTCATGAGGATGACCTCGCGTTCGATTGGGTATTCGAGAAATTCTTGGATTGTATGGGGGGAAAGAACCTCAGTGCATTATTACTGACCAAGATGTTGCCATTAAAAATTCTGTGGAGAATAAATTCAAGGAAGCAACACATCGGAATTGTATGTGGCATATCATGCTTAAGCTAACTGATAAAGTCGGTTCCACAATTTGTAGGGATACGGACTTCGTTGATCGCCTTGCGAATATTGTATGAGATATTGACTTAGAGCCGTCAGAATTTGAAGAGAAATGGTGTCGAGTGATTGAGGACTTCGAATTGGAGAGCAACACCTGGTTAACTCACATTTATAGTATTAGGAAGAAATGGATACCTGCCTACTCGAGGGATCTGAAATTGGGTTGTATTTTAAGGACGATGATGGGTGGGATTTGTCGTGAATCCCAACCGTCAAATAAAACCGGCAAAACCTAACTAGGGTAGCTAGGGTAAGTCGGGTCGAATCCACAGGAACGGGAGGTCGGACTAAGGTATGCTACGGTTCTAGACTAGGTTCGAGACGAGCTATTCTAAGGGGGAGACTAGGACTAGTCTAAGGTCTAAAACTAGGACTAAGGGAAACTAGGATAACACTAAGAAGGAAGACTAGGGTTAGGTCGGGGTCAAAGGGTAATGGAATGGTCGAAGGAGAACTAGAGTGAAGGAGGTAGTAGGGTAATCTAGGTAATGCCCGGGCTCTCGCAACTTAGACTCACCTAGAGGTTCATCCTAAAACCCACCTAGGCGACACAAACGACAAACGGAGTACTAGCATGCTATAGGCCTAGGTCGCATCCGGGCTCTCGCAACTTAGACCGACCTAGGGGTCGTCCTCACCGGGCTCTCGCAACTTAATGAGGGAACCAAACCCACAAACAAACTATCACCCACAAGAGAAAAGCAAGAAAAACAAGCATATGCACATACTAGTCATTCAAGCATTTCAACAAACATGTGATATGCATCAAACCAAGAGGAAACCCAAGTCTTCCACCAACATCTCCAACAATCCCTTAATCATCCAATTAACACCCTAATCACCTTACTAACCCTAGCAAGATACTACTCTAACATATCTATACTAAAACTAACACTAATAAGATGAACCAAAACAACAATCAAAACAAACATAATGAAACTAACAAGAACTATGAACTATGAACAATAACAAGAACAAAGGATCAAACTTTAATGATAAAACAAGGATTAAGATAAAGGAAAAGAGAAGATTATACCAAACTAGAAGATGAAAAGAAGTAGGTACATTAATTAAGGATTAAAAAGCTTATACCGAATGAGTAGTCCATAAAAAGAGTCTTGAAGTGGTAAAATCTTTGCCAGCCCTATACACCATGTTATTTAATAAGCAGGCCCAACAGTCAATAACTGAAGTGACATCATTGTCGTAGGAGACAATGAAATTATGCAATTCTGAGTGAGCATGTTAAAATCTGAGTAGGCACACAGATCCTCCCTACCACAAGATAATGAGTAAAGAAACACAGTAATGGTCAGTACGTGTTGTCATCATCAAATATGGTGTTCAATACATGTGCACATTTAATGCTTACCCGTCTCGGAGCTCTTCATTGTCATTAACAAAGCAATAATCAAGGACATCCTTTCTAAGCTTTACAATTGGGGATAACAAGTCCTTGTGGTCAGAGAAGAACTTAGACACACCAAGCTGAAAAACATTAACTGGCCTGCAGTCTATACTACACCCTAGATCATCGAGAATGATACCCTCATACTTAGGTATAATGGTCGAATGCAAAAGATACAAATCTATCCTACACTTTCTATGAATTGATTCACCCGA
The DNA here is from genome assembly GCA_958450325.1 of Agrostemma githago. NCBI lineage: Eukaryota > Viridiplantae > Streptophyta > Magnoliopsida > Caryophyllales > Caryophyllaceae > Agrostemma > Agrostemma githago. The sequence continues at coordinate 29,113,671 of OY288250.1, read as the reverse complement.
GAATGCATTCGTCAAGTTGCGAGATATGACATCGTTTAATGGAACGAAGTTTCCACTATTCTCCACCATCTGTAGTACAGACGTACCGGCATTGTCACTTCCCCCCTCCTCACGCACATCCTCTCTAACCTCCCGCATCTCCATCTCCTTACGAAATGTATCAAATGATGGGAGACTGTCTCCAGCCTGTCTGAGTTCTTCGGCTTTCTCGCTAACATAATCAAAATAGCGGAGGAAAGCAGAATTCTTCTCGTCCATGAACTCGGGGGTCTGGGATAGTATAGAAGACACCTGAGAAGCATCATTGCTACCATCTTTCCCTATCTCAGCTAACATTGCATCTTTTCGTTGCTTGTATCTGTGATAAAAAAGATCAATGTCGCTTTTCATGATCGAGCAATGTGCTTGAAAGGACTGCAAATGGTGAACATAAATACCATATAGTTAGAGATAAAAATATTCTAACCACATTTGGGCATTAGTATAACTGTGGGTAGAAAGACCTTAGTTGGTGTTAGAATAACCAACTGATTACTTTAAAATATCCAAATCAATCTTATAAAATAACTTAAGAAACTTCACTGTTATAATTATATTTTTTAAGTACTCGGGATAATTAAACAGGTGTGAATACAATAACCTAATTTAAGCGTTAGAATAACCAATCGACTACTACATAATAACTAAATTAAAAATATAAAACAGGTGATAGGTATAAAAAATGGTAAAGAAATTAACATATATACAATATTGTTAGAGAAAATAATACTACTTTAATGAGTAGATTAGAATAACAAACAGATTACTATCAAATATTTAAATCAATACAATAAAATAATTTGGTAGACAACTTCGTTTGGTTATACATTAACTACATTTGTTAATTACAATAACTGCGTAGACACTTCACATCACAATAACTAACAATTGATCAATATAATTATATTTTTAAAGTACTTGGGATAATTAAACAGGTGTGAATAGAATAACCAAATTTAAGCGTTAGAATAACCAAATGACTACTACAAAATAACTACATTAAAAATATAAAATAGATGATAAGTATATAAAAAATTCTAGAGAAATTATCATATATACAATATTGTTAGAGAAAATAATACTACTTTAATAAGTGGATTAGAATAACCAACAGATTACTATCAAATAATTAAATCAGTACTATAAGATAACTTGGTAGAGAACTTCGTTTGGTTATACAATAACTACATTTGTTAATTACAATAATTCTGTAGTCACTTCACAATAACTGGCAATTAATTAGTATAATTATGCAGGTGGAAGTACAATAAAATAATTTCAGGCGTTAGGATAACCGAATGACTACTACAAAATAACTAAAACAAAACTATAAAATAACTGAAGGTGACAAATGGGTAAGATGGTCATAAACAAAGTAATAACAAATTTTAGGCCAGTGAACCGCTTACAGTAGCTTAAGACATTCAGTAGAATGATAACTATGCAAAAAGAAATACAATAAAAGAGTATAACATATTAAAGAGAGTAGTAATCATTACATCAACTGCCCTGGCTCGTATTGCATCATCGGTTTCAAATCCATCGGGGAGTTCCATGTAATTTTTTTGGCCTTTCTTAGTACTTACTCCTTGCTCTAGAGAACCCTCACCGTGTTGGAAACCTAACAAATTACACGGTATCAATCTGATTCCTTAGTTGACTATATAATTACATATTCACGATGTAGATACCCGCATTTTGACCGCCAGGTGTCTATGGCAGTTTCCAAAAAGCACCTGATGATGATCGAACGCTAACATGCTTCTATGCGCTCGGATACGGGCTCAAATCCATTAATCGTTGGCTAACGCACTTACGGAGTACAAATCTCACCAAACAGACCTCAAATCCAGCCCCAGTGGATCATTCCGAGTCAAACAAGACTAATTTGGGCCAAAACCGACACCGAAATTAAAACCGATTTTTCACGATTGGGTCAACCCCGGTCAAAGTCGTTTCCGAGACACACAAAACAGTCATACAATCATCAAAAGTCCAAGTCAAACACAAAACCCATCAAACATCCAAAGTCAAAGTCCAAAAAAAAAACTGATCTGCGCGACCCAGCTGGGCCACTCGATCGAGTGACCCTTCCACTCAATTGAGTGGGCCTATTTCGAGCCCGACGGCTGGCATAACGGGCCACTCGACCGAGTTGGCCTCCTACTCGGTCGAGTAACCCTAAACCGGGTGCCCTAGCTTTTCCTATATAAGCAACCCCATGCACCCATCATACACACTTTACACATCCTTTTACAAGCCTAGCAAACCCTAGAGCAATCATACACACACTACGTCCTTACAAACCCTAATCAAGACCTAGTAATCCTACACTAGCAAAAACCCTAAACCTAGTTTTAGGAAATCAATCCCGAGCCACCATAACTTAATCTACATAAAACCTCGAAGACTCTTGTGTTGAAGCCACGGTTACGAGTCCGCACCGAGACAAGAACATGTAGGTTGAGGGTGTCAAAACCCTTTCTCTCCTTCCTCCCTTTCTCACGTCATCTTCATCTTCCTTTTCGTTTTTTTTTCGTTTTTGTTATTTTATTGATTGTATCGTAATATCGATAATACTAATAATATTAAAGTACTAAAATATTTATCGATTTGTGTCGAATAAGAAGGATACCAGGATAAGGAAAACCGCATATACAAGTGTACCGCACACGCTTCGTCGGTCGCTTATCCCAGTACCCCAATTATTTGATTATTGAGATAAATCAACTTCAACAACAATTCGTTATTATTTCTCATCATCATCATAATTTTGCATCCATCAATCTCTTTAAAAATCAACTTTAATAAGGGTCGAAACCCGTTGACACGGATCCGACATCACAATCCCTAGGGATTTATTTCGATGTCGGAAAAGTCGAGGGAATCAAGTCTTTTATTTATTTATTCAAGTAAAGCGTCGATCTTAGATTCAATACTAATTCCATAATTGGATATCGAATCTAACGATCAAGGTACATAAATTAATTAACGTGATTTGTTCATATCACGATAATTAATTTAAAACGACTAAAATCAATTTTTATTTTTTTTTCTATTTCACTCTAATATTCCATATCGATTCAAATAATCGAATATGGGATACGACGAGTATTCAAAATTAGAATCGAGTATAAATTCAACAATATTTATATTCGGTTCGACAAAATTCGCGATTTATAAAAAACCAAGTCGAACATAAATTATGCAATATTTATGTCCGACTCGGTAAAATCGTCGAACTCTCAAAAATTAAAAGCAATTTCAAAATCAACAATTAAATTGCAAACGAACCAAATTCGTACAGGTGCCACTCGACCGAGTGCCTTAGTCACTCGATCGAGTGACACCCTAAAATCGAGTCAGAATGTTAATTACGACCACCACTCGATCGAGTCTCACAGTGACTCGGTCGAGTGGCCTTGTACTCGACCGAGTTGGTCAATAACTCGGCCGAGTATGTTCCATAACGCAAAACAGAATCGCTTTTTACAGGTCTACTCGGTCGAGTCCATCGACCCGACCGAGTAGCCTCATAACGACTAAAACGCGAGTCGTACATTCTCCTATTTTTCAAGCTCGATAGTTTTTATGACTTAGGTCAACGCGTGCTCAATCAATCACGCGTTTTTTACTATCTTTTCAAAACATACATCATCATATTTGCATCTTTTCAATTCATCTCATATTTGCACAAACCGTTATTATTCGTTATATCATTACATCGTTACTAATTCTTGTTGTTTCTTTTATCAATTTAATTCTTGTTCGTTTATTGTACTAAATGAACCCGCATGCTAAATTCCACTTTGACATAGAATTAATTGCATTAAATTGACTTAGAAACCCGTTTCAATTCCATTCACATGTTTAGGGAAAATAAATCTTTGCATATCATTTTCCCGTTTTACTAACGTGCGTATTGTAAGTCATTTGAATTCTTAGTAGAGGCCGCTAATGTGCGGGCGGGGTTGGGTGTCCTTTGTGGGCTTCCCAACACGTACCCTCACCCCTTACTCAGAACCTCGGTTTCCGGATGCCCAAAACCGTTGGCGCACGAGAGTCATTCAATACACGATATCCGATAACGTCGGTATCGGTATCAAATGCAAAGGGACGAGCCCAATAAACTCTGACATCGGAAATGGGCCGTATTTTGTATACGGCCCACTACGACATAGAGTGGGCTCGAATGGTTCCGAATAACCACAAAATTCGGTGGCGACTCCACATAGACCTAAATTTCAACTCGATCCATTCTCATATGGAGATTCATTCGCCTACCCAAACCCGCGCGTGGCCGCGTCGGGGTGGACCTATGTCATGTCCACACTTTGGCGACTCCGCTGGGGATTAATTGATGCGTGACTTACCATCGGCATCCTCAGGGTGAGACTCGAATAGAAATCGTTTGACAAATACAATACGCGTTTTAGTTTTACGGTTCATGCATAACCCATATTTTCCCGGGCCGGTACTCGCGACCGACGTCCCACTATACCGTTGATGTACTCCAATATGGATATGTCAAAAGGTGTCCATAGTCGATTCGAGTTGGTTTCGCGGCATGTTCTAAGATCAACTCGACTTAGGAAGTCCGTCCCGATCAACGTCTAGACTATGTACACTGGTATAGACCCCTTATAGACCGACCGAGACTTAGTATAGAGCATACATGGCGTCGTTATAATTCTTGTGTGACTACGTGCTACTTGGTTTCCGAGTCGTTTTCAAAAACAGTCTTTTTTCAAAGATTGCATCTTTCTCAAACTATTCAATTTCAAAACCCGGGACACATACCGAATTTAGGACTTATGATTTTACTCAAAATAGCCTATTTTCTAGACGGTATGCTGCCCAATTCAAAACTCGAAAATACTTTCGAACTTTCAAAACCCGCGGCCCAATAACTTTTTGTTTTTTTTTCGAAATTGGGCCCTCAAAACGAGTTTTCTCGGACTTTTTCAAAAAACCATCAATTTTCAAAACCTTCCTCTTCTTAGGACCTCCCATATTTAGCAGTGTCGGGTCGTGTCTTAAGTTGTCAAGGTCTATAGCGTCGAAACTCTGTCGATCTTACATCACGAGTTTCTTCCCCTTCCCAGTCCGCCTTATCAGACTAAGGCAAGGCCCACCTACGTAGGACAAACCCCTACAAAGGAGGGCCCGTCAACACAATCGAGTCCGTAAAGTCTGGGGATGTCTCACGTGTACCTTCCTTCGAACAGGACTAGGCCCACCCGCCGAATCCTAAGGAAGGCCCACATTTCACAAGTCACCCGTCTAGGTGTCTTTTCCGAGTCATTTCCCTTTTAGTCTCGTTCGGGATGTACTTTCTATTTCGGGATTTTGGGCTAGTTTCTGATTACGTGGTGTTCTTATAGACAGGCTACCCGAAACCAGACATCAACGCAAAATGGACCAGTTGAAAAATACCCTGACCAAGATCTAAACTCAACTGGCCGCCATCCAGGCTAACCAAGCAACTTTGTCCACCCGCCTAAGCACCGTAGAGAAGACGGTCCCTAACGAAGGAGGTGAGCCCGCCGGGCCCATCGCCGAGCTGTTTAGTATCGTTCGTAGGCTCGAAGAACAGGTCCACCTATCGACGAACAACTCGATCCACACCGAGAATGCTCGTACTTATTCACCTTTGGATAACGAGCTACCCGCTAACCTCAACTTGACGGGAATTCCTATGTTTGAGGGTACCGAAGACCCGGTCCACCACATCCGGGCTTTCAAAGACTTCATGGCAGTCAAGGGGGTGAAGTCAACTATGTTCAAGCACTTGTTCCCTTCTTCCTTGGAGAAACATCCTAAGGCTTGGTTCTACAATCTCGATGCCAAGAAATATAAACCTTGGGACGATGTGGCTACCGAGTTTGCTCGGAACTACGCCGATAACACTGAAATCCAGACTACAATGCGTACTCTGGAGGTAATGGCCCAAGAGCCCAAAGAAGGGTTCACCAAATATTTGCAAAGATGGAGGGCCGAAAGCGTGAAGATGGTCGAAAAGCCCAGCGAAAAAGTGCTGGTGGAGGCCTTTGTCAAGAACCTCCTCCCATCCTACCGGGTCCATCTCCGGTATGCTATCATCCCCAATTTTGCTGCCCTTACTGAAATGGGCACCAGGATCGAAGATGACCTAAGGTTAGAGAACCTGACTAAGGCCTCTACCAAGGGCTACCAAGGGGCTAGTTCGTCTACAAACAAGCCCGCACCTGCAGCTGCAACCCGCAGCATCTTTGACGAGGTAAATCTGCTCGACACCTCATCCAAAAAGAATACACCAAATCGGGTATTCACAGATATAGGGACTACCTATACTTATGCCTTACAAAGGCTATCTTCGAAGGGTCTGATCCAACCAATAGGACCAACTTCAGAGCCTCCAGTAGAGAAGAGGTCCAAATACCATAATGCTCAAGCCTACTGTCAGTATCACCGGGGTAACGGGCATGATACTAAAAAATGTTGGAAATTAAAGCATCTAATCCAAGATCTTATCGAGAGCGGGAAGATCCCGTTGCCCGGAGACAAGCCGAGCAACAAAGGGAACCCGTTCAGCTCCCATGCCATATTTACGGGGGAGGTAATTGAATGTTCTCACCTCATTTCCCCGTTTATCCCACAAATCAACGGGATATGGTTTGATGATGAGGATGATGTGTACCTGGCTAAAGGGGAAGCTGTCCCCGTCACCAGAGAAGAAGTCTGAAAAGCCAAGTCCAAGGCCTTGGCCACCAACCACCTCGCCACTGCTGGGCGCGCCACTCCAACACCCGTCACTGAACCTGCCAGGACGGAACTAATCCCCGAAGAACCAAGCAATGACACGGCCTTGGTCCAACAAATGAAGAGGGTTCGAGCTGACTTAACCATATGGCAACTATTGGTTAGCTCACAGGCTCATCGGGAAGCACTGACTAAGGCTCTCGATGAAATCAAGGTCGACTCAGAAGCTACCCCCGCTGAAATGGTAGCCACCATTATGCCCTACCTCAAAGGCAAGTCCAAGGACGAAGGCCCACTCATAACCTTCGCCGAATCTGACCTGCCATCATTTGGGCCCAATCACAATCTGGCCCTATACATCACGGTCATCTGCAAGGGTAAGTACCTCCCGATGACTCTTATAGACGATGGATCAGCCCTGAACGTCCTACCCCTAAGGACTGCTAGGGCCCTCGGCATCACTGATGCCGACTATCTCCCAACAGCGCAAACTATCCAGGCTTTCGATGGAAGCCCAAAACCTGTCGCCGGGGCCGTTAAACTGAAGATCATAACGGGCCCAATCGAAAAGGAGTTGGAATTTCAGGTGATAGATGTCACCTCATCATTCAATATCTTACTAGGAAGGCCTTGGATCCACGCAGTCAAGGCCGTATCATCTACCCTCCACCGAAAAGTCAAGATGCCACTTAAAGATGATGTCATCACATTGGAGGCGACTCCGATGACCGTGGCTAGCTGTAATGCCACAAACCGGGCCGAACCACGAGGATTCGACTTCGTGGACATGATAGAGGAGGAATATCTCTTCAAACCCTACTTCGCCCCTAGCATCGACACGATGCTACAAACTCTGGGTTACCTACCCGGAGCTACCTCAAGACCATATCTTCCGGCAGGAAAGATCATTGAGGTCCTAGACAATGCAGAATCCCGACTCGGATTGGGATATACTATAAGCTCGGAGAATGTGGGCCTGGCCTATGCAATCAAATTTGTCACTCCAGTCTTTGGAGCTATTCAAGTGGGCCTCTACCAACCCACCATCACATATCCCGAGACCAAAACGGCTCGGGAATGCTACTATATCCCCGATGATATATTCACCATCATCCAAGCAGAGTCGGAGAAGGGTGAAAGCGACTCCGAGCCCGTGCTGGGGCTCTTATTTGGAGAAGACAAGACCGTTCCTGCTCCAAAAGATGACTTGGTCAACCTGATCCTCCGCAGCGATTGGTTCGACCCAACCAAGCTAATCACCGAGGTCGGCGCCAACACCGAGACGAGGGCTTGGAGGAAGACCATAAAATAGACCGACAGTCAAGGACGGGTCTACAAGCTGACCACCGGCGAGGGAGACATGCCGGATACCGAGTCCGAGTCTGAGTCTGAGTCAGAGTCGGAGTCTGAGTCCGGGTTTAGAGGGTCTGGTGCTGGAGTCGAGTCTGTAATCCCTCTTCCCTTAGCCACTGAGGTCTTGGGGTCTGTCCTAAGACCTCTCCTTATCCCGCCACTGACCAACGATCAGATGGCCGCTCTATTCGAGCTATTTTCTAAATTTACCATCAATAATAATAACGAACACCGTTCTGCTTACGACTTGTCTTATTTCCAAAATTTTCTCAATTTCAAAAATTTTATATGCAATGACATTGAGAAACCCGACGAACAGGTACATCTACCTCCACATCTGGTCGAGCAGCTCGAGCAAAGGGAATCCCGAGATCCGTTAATCGAATAAACCGAGTCCATCAACGTGGGAACCACTTTAGAGCCCCAGATGCTTAAGTTGGGCCTATCCTTAGAGCCAGAGGAGAGACAACAGTTCACAGACCTCCTCCTAGAATTTAAACACGTCTTCGCATGGTCCTACAAGGACATGCCGGGAATAGATCGAGAAATAGCAGAACACCGAATACCCATCAAAGATGGGTGCAAACCGGTAAAACAGAAGCTCAGAAGAATGAAGCCCGAATGGTCTCTTAAAGTCAAGGAAGAGGTCGATAAACAATTCAAAGCGGGTTTTATACAAGTGTCTGAATATCCAGACTGGGTTGCAAACATCGTGCCGGTACCCAAGAAGGACGGCAAGGTGCGAGTATGCGTGGACTTCCGGGACCTAAACAAGGCCAGCCCAAAAGATGATTTTTCGTTACCACACATCGACATATTGGTGGATAACACGGCCGATCATGCCCTCCTATCATTCATGGACGGGTATGCCGGATATAATCAGATCAAAATGGCAGAAGAGGACATGAGTAAGACCACCTTCATTACACCTTGGGGTACTTACTGTTACACCGTCATGCCGTTTGGGCTTATCAACGCCGAGGCCACTTATCAACGGACCGCCACCACCTTATTACACGACATGATGCATAAGGAGGTGAAAGTCTATGTGGACGATATGATCGTCAAATCCAAGGACCGAAGCGGACACATTCCGGCCCTAAGAAAGTTCTTCACCCGGCTACGTAAATACAACATGAGACTGAACCCACAAAAATGCAGTTTTGGGGTAACGTCGGGCAAATTGCTGGGCCATATCGTTAGCCAACGCGGCATCGAGGTCGACCCAGCTAAAATCAAGGCCATCACCGAGATGCAACCACCCAAGACCGAAAAAGAAATAAGGGGGTTTCTCGGGAAAGTCCAATACATCATCCGGTTTATTTCAAAGTTAACCTTGGTATGTGAACCCATCTTCAAAAAGCTAAAAATCGGAGAACGGGTGCTATGGGACGACAAATGTCAAATGGCTTTTGACAAAATCAAGGAGATTCTGTCTGCTCCGCCGGTACTAATGCCACCTCAACACGGTCTGCCTTTGTCGTTATACCTAACAACGACCGAGACAGCCATGGGGGCTATGTTGGCCCAGACAGTCGATTCGGAAGAACGGGCTATTTACTACATCAGTAAAAAGTTCCTCGAGTATGAATGCAAGTACACAATGCTTGAGAAAACGTGCCTAGCTTTGGTTTGGGCCACTAAAAAACTCCTACACTACATGCTTAGCCACGAGGTACATGTTTTATCCAAAATGGATCCAGTCAAGTACTTATTCGAGAAGCCCATCCTCAATGGCAGGATGTCAAGATGGACTTTAATGTTATCCGAGTTCGACCTCAAATTCGTACCATTAGAAGCCACCAAAGGCCGGGTAGTTGCCGAGTTCCTCGCTGACAGCCCAATATCCGAAGAAGGCCACACTGATACATGGGCCTTTCCTGATGAAGACATATTCCATACCGATACCGAGACATGGGATTTGTTTTTTGATGGAGCATCCAACTTCCGAGGATTTGGGGTCGGAATTCTGTTAATCTCACCCCGAGGGAAACACACTCCTTTATCCATCAAGTTTGACTTCGACGTGACCAACAACGCAGCCGAATACGAAGCATGCATTCACGGGCTGCAAGCCGCCGCTGATTTAGGGGTAACAAACCTCCGGGTCCACGGTGATTCACCACTGGTCATCAATCAAGCACTCCAAAAATGGAAAACTCGGAACGCCAATCTCATGGCTTACCAAGCACGAGTAAGGGTTCTAGAGAAACAATTCCAGAAAGTAGAATACATCTACCTGCCTCGGGAAGAAAATCAGTTTGCAGATGCACTTTCCAAATTAGCATCTTTACTGAACATCCCGGACCACCTGACCAGCATGCCAATCTGTGTCGAAAGGCGGTCAGAGTCGGCCTACATTCATACCATTCAAGACATCGGGATAACTGACCCAGAACCTTGGTATCAAGCCGTCCTAACCTACCTGACAGCGGGAGAATATCCCGCTGGAGCTGAAAATCGGGCCTAAAAGGCCCTACGAAGATTGGCAACCCAATTCGTTCGTACTGTTGACGGACATTTGTACAAAAAGACGGCACAGGGGGCTCTCCTCCTATGCGTCGGCTAGATACAAGCCGAAAAGGTCATGGCCGAGGTCCACGACGGTGAAAACGGTCCGCATATGAACGCCCATATGCTGTCCCGTAAAATCATGAGGCTCGGGTATTACTGCAACACCATGGAAACAGACTGTCAGTTATATGTCAAGCACTGCCATAACTGTCAGATCTTTGGTAATGTGCAACATATGCCTTCTTCCCTATTATATACCATGACATCACCATGGCCATTTTCGACATGGGGTATAGACATAATTGGGAAAGTGCATCCTTCCGGGATGGGAGGACATTGCTTCATCTTGGTGGCCATCGACTACTTCACCAAATAGGTAGAAGCCGAGTCATACCGTGTCTTGAACGCCAAGCACGTGGCCAAATTTATCCAAAATAAGATCATATGCCGATACGGGATCCCGCATGAATTTATCAGTGATCACGGGACCCATTTCCAAGCTGAAACTACCGCATTACTGGCGAAATACAAAATTCAGAGGCATACATCTTCACCTTACCGACCCCAAACAAATTGAGCGGTAGAAGCGGCCAACAAAACAATTGTCATCATACTAAAAAAGATGGCTGAGAATTATCGGGACTGGCCCGACAAGATACCTTTTGCCTTATGGGGGTACCGAACTTCGATTTGCACCGCAATCGGAGCAACTCCATATTACCTGACATATGGAATGGAAGCAGTCTAACCGGTCGAGCTAGAAGTACCATCCCCAAGAATTTTGCTTGAAAGCCAAGTACCCGAAGCAGATTGGCTCCAAGCCCGATACGATTCGCTAGTTCTTTTGGATGAACGGCGATCCCGGGCCCTCAATAATATTCAAGTGTATCAAAAGAGAATTCAACGGGCTTTCAACAAAAGGGTTAGGCCCAGGAAAATCAAAGAAGGTGATTTGGTCCTAAAATCGGTTCGTGCCTTACTACTGGTTGACCCAAGGGGAAAGTTCAAACCCAATTGGGCTGGGCCATACTTAGTCAAGAAAATCCTATCGGGAGGAGCGGTGATGCTAACGGACCTGGACGGTAACGAGTTCGTCAACCCGACCAACTTGGACCAGCTGAAGCGCTACTACCCATAAGCTCAATCTCAATGTCATTTGCAAAAATTTATAAAACTTAGTCTTTTTATAAATTTTCAAAATTTTAGACAAGTCAATAAGTTAGAATTAACTATTCTACCGTCGCACATCTCGAATACGTATGCAACCCCTCAAAAGGGTACAACCACTGCAATAACAAAAAGACGGGAACGGTTTCAAATAATACGTCTTTATTAATATATCGATAAACTCGGGAATTACAAAAAAAAAAAAAAAAAAAAAAAATAACGCCAAACACGGCAAAAACACAAAAAAAAAAAAACGCACCACAAAAATAATAATAATATTCAAATAATAAAATAGGAGACTAATATCCAGGCATCTTCCCTTTTCCCTTGTCTTTCGGGTCGCGTGGAGCCCGAGGTCGCCGAGGTGGGGGCGAGCGTTCCCTAATCACAAGGGGAACCTCTTTAGCACGAACCTGCTTCTTTGATGACGGGTCTTCAATCACAGTCTTCGGCCCAAGTCGGGCTCGTACATGCTCGGGTAGCCTATCCCGTGGGCCAAGTCGGTCATGCACGGCTAGTCTAGGGCCCAGTCTCCTTTCCAAGTCTGTCTGGGGGCTCACCTTCCCCCGAGCACCTTTAGCACCGGACCCTTCAGCTTGAGTCTAGCCTTCTTCTTTTGTCCGGACATTAGACGAACTAGGGTAGCTGGAGTGTCTCCCTCATCAAAAAACCCCATGTTGTCTTTAGCTTGCTCCCTTCTCAGCAGGTCAAAGGCTTCATCAACCTTCAATGTAGCTCGGGCTTTAGCATCACCTGCTTTGGTCCACTTCACATATGAGTCTGAAACCCAGATCGAGTGGCGAGATTTGGGAATGGGCCAAGTATGCCGGGTGTACCATCTTTGCATCCACGTGTCACACATCACATCTATCAATTGGGTAGGGTCACTCACAATTGCCTCTATTTCTGGTATCCGCTGAGTTCGTCCATACTGCCTTAGTATGCGATTCGGGTAAAGATGAACCGTTTGGTTGAAAGACAAGATGACTTGGTAACGGGCCCGCTCCCTCGGGTCCAAACCTGACCAAACTTGGATGGGCCACCATGGCACGACCCATCGAATCAACCACCAACCGTGGATTGATAGTACCTCATCCCAATATTTCTGGCTAATCAGGCGAGAAAAATCGATGGCCCGTCTCCTCGTCATCAGCTGATTATGGCGGTAATTACTAGCATCAAGTGGGGGATCTATCACCGATAGCCTCTCCTAAAGCCAAATCTGAAAAAGGAAAACAAAAGCATTAGAACTCGAGACGAAACGGACGACACTCGATCGAGTGACAGCGTGACTCGATCGAGTGGCGTCACTGGAAACAGACAGAATGCTTTTTACGAAGGCACTCGGTCGAGTGCCAGGGTGACTCGATCGAGTGCCCATTGCAGCAACCAAATTCTCGAAAAAATTCGAAAATCAAGAAAGCAAAAAAAAAAAGAAAAAAAAGAGATAAAAATTCGACATACTTGCAACAAACTGGTGCTTCCAGTAAGTCGAACGGACGGGTCCCTCTTGCGGTTGTCTAATCCTTGGATGATTTCGCCCGTGATTAACCAAGCCGGACTATGTTCAGTCTCCATCAAGTCCACCACCGTTATGAGACGAGCACTACCCATACAAGATAACAAGTCCATGTGACCTTCAAAAGCATAAACATGGAGCATGCAAAAGGAAAAGGCCCTACGGTTATGGGCCGACCTCACCCGGACATCATGCGGGTTCATGAATTTCTCGGCCAAATCGATCAGAGAAATATTGCCACCTTCCATCATACGGGACACTTCGTTATGAGATAGCCCCAAAAATTCCCTCAGCTTCCTCCTTGGGTCATAGACTGAATACGGGACGGCGGGCCGAAGCATTGGGTTCCACCCTCCTATCGCATCAATTTCTTCAGGTAAAGGGCAGATCTCGCCCCGAGGGAAAGCAAAGACATGATATATTTCGTCCCAATAGGCCAAGCAAGCATCCAGAAAATAACGGTCAACTACCATCTGACGGAACGGGTACAACTGAGTTATACCCGTCTGGTTCAGAACCACCCTATCGGCATCCCTAAATTGTCGGGACCACGCCTGCAACATAGCACTCAACCTATCGATTCCCATGATGGATTACTTGAGAGGATAAAGAGACTTTCTTTTTGCCTTAAGGGAAATAAAAGATTTTCTTATGATGGAATTATGAAGGAAATCAAGAGCATAGGGGGCTATATATAGCATTAGCCTTGCAAATCTCTTTCCATATCACTTCTAGGCAAACTTTCCTAATTCCAAAACGGAATTAACCCACAAGCCTAGTCCCGATACTAGCATGGAAATATTCATCCCGAAATTTCCTAATTTCTTTAGGAGTCGATTTCAAAGATGTCGAAATTTCAAAATTTTCAAAAATTCAAAAATTCAAGAATCATTTTCCTCAGCACGAGTCATTTTACTACCTACGTGTTGCATGCATTTTTACGTAACTTATACAGGTATAACTCAAGTAAAGACAGGCAAGTCATCAAATCTCCCCAGCAGCATTTTCCGAGATAGCACGGGATGAGCCAACACACAGGCACACCCAGGGCTTACGCGACAAGCCCAAATTCCCCACGAAGTACAATCATCAAGCTCAGGTATGATTTCTGTCTTGTGGCCGGCGAGCCCTTCACGCGAGTCTAACGGACTATAAACGACCCGACCGGAAGTCTACCAGGTCTTAACGGGCTTGGTAGCTACTCTGACTTTCGCTTTGTCCAAGCCTCAGTCAGAGTGGGGGCTCTGTAGACACCCGCATTTTGACCGCCAGGTGTCTATGGCAGTTTCCAAAAAGCACCCGATGATGATCGGACGCTAACATGCTTCTATGCGCTCGGATACGGGCTCAAATCCATTAATCGTTGGCTAACGCACTTACGGAGTACAAATCTCACCAAACAGACCTCAACTCCAGGCCCAGTGGATCATTCTGAGTCAAACAAGACTAATTTGGGCCAAAACCGACACCGGAATTAAAACCGACTTTTCACGATTGGGTCAACCCCGGTCAAAGTCATTTCCGAGACACACAAAACAGTCATACAATCATCAAAAGTCCAAGTCAAACACAAAACCCATCAAACATCCAAAGTCAAGGTCCAAAAAAAAATTGATATGCGCGACCCAGCTGGGCCACTCGATCGAGTGACCCTCCCACTCGATCGAGTGGGCCTATTTCAAGCCCAACAGCTGGCATAACGGGCCACTCGACTGAGTTGGCCTCCTACTCGGTCGAGTAACCCTAAACCGGGTGCCCTAGCTTTTCCTATATAAGCAACCCCCATGCACCCATCATACACACTTTACACATCCATTTACAACCCTAGCAAACCCTAGAGCAATCATACACACACTACGTCCTTACAAACCCTAATCAAGACCTAGTAATCCTACACTAGCAAAAACCCTAAACCTAGTTTTAGGAAATCAATCCCGAGCCACCATAACTTAATCTACATAAAACCTCGAAGACTCTTGTGTTGAAGCCACGGTTACGAGTCCGCACCGAGATAAGAACATGTAGGTTGAGGGTGTCAAAACCCTTTATCTCCTTCCTTCCTTTCTCACGTCATCTTCATCTTCCTTTTCGTTTTTTTCCGTTTTTGTTATTTTATTTATTGCATCGTAATATCGATAATACTACTAATATTAAAGTACTAAAATATTTATCGATTTGTGTCGAATAAGAAGGATACCGGGATAAGGAAAACCGCATATACAAGTGTACTGCACACGCGTCGTCAGTCGCTTATCCCGGTACCCCGATTATTTGATTATTGAGATAAATCAACTTAAACAACAATTCGTTATTATTTCTCATTATCATCATAATTTTGCATCCATCAATCTCTTTAAAAATCAACTTTAATAAGGGTCGAAACCCGTTGACACGGATCCGACATCACAATCCCTAGGGATTTATTTCGATGTCGGAAAAGTCGAGGGAATCAAGTCTTTTTTTTATTTATTCAAGTAAAGCGTCGATCTTAGATTCAATACCAATTCCATAATTGGATATCGAATCTAACGATCAAGTCACATAAATTAATTAACGTGATTTGTTCATATCACGATAATTAATTTAAAACGACTAAAATCAATTTAATTTTTTTTTTCTATTTCACTCTAATATTCCATATCGATTTAAATAATCGAATATGGGATACGACGAGTATTCAAAATTAGAATCGAGTATAAATTCAACAATATTTATATTCGGTTCGACAAAATTCGCGATTTATAAAAAACCAAGTCGAACATAAATTATGCAATATTTATGTCTGACTCGGTAAAATCGTCGAACTCTCAAAAATCAAAAGCAATTTCAAAATCAACAATTAAATTGCAAACGAACCAAATTCGTACAGGTGCCACTCGACCGAGTGCCTTAGTCACTCGATCGAGTGACACCCTAAAATCGAGTCAGGACGTTAATTACGACCACCACTCGATCGAGTCTCACAGTGACTCGGTCGAGTGGCCTTGTACTCGACCGAGTTGGTCAATAACTCGGCCGAGTATGGTCCATAACGCAAAACAGAATCGCTTTTTACAGGTCTACTCGGTCGAGTCCATCGACCACTCGACCGAGTAGCCTCATAACGACTAAAACGCGAGTCGTACATTCTCCTATTTTTCAAGCTCGATAGTTTTTATGACTTAGGTCAACGCGTGCTCAATCAATCACGCGTTTTT
Organism: Agrostemma githago; assembly: GCA_958450325.1. Classification (NCBI taxonomy): domain Eukaryota; kingdom Viridiplantae; phylum Streptophyta; class Magnoliopsida; order Caryophyllales; family Caryophyllaceae; genus Agrostemma; species Agrostemma githago. The sequence goes on along the minus strand of OY288250.1, from coordinate 29,097,141 downwards.
TTACTATCTTTTCAAAAACATACATCATCATATTTGCATCTTTTCAATTCATCTCATATTTGCACAAACCGTTATTATTCGTTATATCATTACATCGTTACTAACGCGTTTGTTGTTTCTTTTGTCAATTTAATTCTTGTTCGTTTATTGTACTAAATGAACCCGCATGCTAAATTCCAATTTGACGTAGAATTAATTGCATTAAATTGACTTAGAAACCCGTTTCAATTCCATTCACATGTTTAGGGAAAATAAATCTTTGCATATCATTTTCCCGTTTTACTAACGTGCGTATTGTAAGTCATTTGAATTCTTAGTAGAGGCCGCTAATGTGCGGGCGGGGTTGGGTGTCCTTTGTGGGCTTCCCAACACGTACCCTCACCCCTTACTCAGAACCTCGGTTTCCGGATGCCCGAAACCGTTGGCGCACGAGAGTCATTCAATACACGATATCCGATAACGTCGGTATCAGTATCAAATGCAAAGGGACGAGCCCAATAAACTCTAACATCGGAAATGGGCCGTATTTTGTATACGGCCCACTACGACATAGAGTGGGCTCGAATGGTTCCGAATAACCACAAAATTCGGTGGCGACTCCACATAGACCTAAATTTCAATTCGATCCATTCTCATATGGAGATTCATTCGCCTACCCAAACCCGCGCGTGGCCGCGTCGGGGTGGACCTATGTCATGTTTACACACGAAAAGAAGTATAAGTTAGGGTAGAACATACTCTGTATTCCTTTCGTTGGTTGATTCTGGCAGACAGGGTATACATCCGCAATGTATTTCCCATTCCCCAACGAACCGGCCCTCATCTCCCCATTCGCCCTCTCCCGTATCAAAATGTCAGTCCAATGCTTTTAGAGAGGGACATCAGACGGAGACGATTTCCCCTGGAATGACATTCTATGGAAGTATGCCATGATTACCACAATAATACAGCCACGAAGTGTACGGTGGCCTTTCCTGCATGCATCTACGGCTGACGTTAGTCGAGAAAAAACATACTCGCACCAGTCATGTTGTTGGATAGTTGACGTGTTTTGTACAGCTTTTTGGAGTGCGAAGTCAACCGTATGGTTTGATGTTGGCGCAAGAAATACCGACATCACATAAAGCACAAACAGCCGTTTGAACGATTCTACCCTATCATCATCCATGTGGTCGTCATCCATTCCAACTAATTCTTTGTTTAACTGATGCACCGACACTGCTTTGTTCCCTTCCACCCCAAACTCTTTTCGAAAATCACGTTTCATTGTATCTTGGGAGGACAAAGTGTTATGTCCAGTTGGTACAATTTCAATCCCGAGATCCCCCATTGGCAACCCAAATATATTATGGACATCTTGCTTTGACAATACAAACTTCACCTCCTGTGCCTTGAACATGTGGGAGGCCGCATTAAAGTGCCTGATAAATAAAGGGATGATGTCCAATGGTAGTTTTGTCAATCTCAACTCGAGCAAACCACCAAAACCAATATCAATTACTGCTTTGCTCTGATTTGGCCCAAGCTTTGATATCAGCTCAACCAAGCTCTTCGGTCGACATCGCACATCTATGTCATCAGCCCTACAAATCGAACAATGCACAAATGAATATAAAATATACGGTGAAGATAAAATAGACAATGAGGATAAGAAAAGCAACAAAAATAGTAACATACAATGTTATTGATTGAGCTTGGTTAGCCTTCTTTGGCTCAATCTTTATATTATCTATCTTAGAGCGTTTTTGTTTTGTTGCAATATCTTCACCTGACTTACGTTTCCGAGCGTTTTCTGCTTTATTTTTTGCCATGTCTGTAGAAAAGATTACATGTTTTAGAATAATTGACAAAAAAAAGTTAACAGAGAATATATAAGTGCAATTGGTTTAGTTAGTTTTAATTTGCCTAATTAAAGTCATGTGCATGCATATTGAAATACAATAACTTGATTTAAGCATTACAATAACTGAATTTTATAGTGTACAAAGAGAACTAAGCAATGGGAGTTTGGTTTAATTTCAGACATGCATATTGAAATACAATACCGTGATTAAAGCCTTAGAATAAGTAATTGAATACTATAAAATAACTAGAAAAGCAAAGAAAAGAAAAGATGTTTACTAAACAACTTATAATAACTGAATATGCACCTTACAGTAATTGGAATTGGGGATTAAAATAACTGGATAGACAACATGTAATAACTGATCATCCATAAAGCAATATTTTATACGGAGTATTAGACAAGTTAGACTCTAAAGTCCAATACCCAAAAAATTGAAGAAAGGCACCAAAATTGCAGATCAGATGCTCAATTTCAATACAAAAAAATCATACAGTACCAACATTCAAAACAATAAAATAGAAGAAAAGCATTCAAGTTCAACAGTACAAAAAAATACGAGATGTGAATACGAAAAAAAATGTTGTCAGCACAGTACGATTTGAGATGCAAGATGCGAATACAAAAACGTTGTCATTACAGTACAAAAAAATTGAAGGCGTACGATATGTACGATTATGCGAATTTAAACGCCTAATTATTTCAATTTCTATTTCAACTCTCGAAATTGAAATTTCAGTATCAATCTAAACGCCTAATATAATACCGTGATTAAAGCTTTAAAATAAGTAATTGAATACTAAAAAATAACTAAATAAGCAAAGAAAAGAAAAGAAGTTTACTAAACAACTTATAATAACTGAATATGCACCTTACAGTAATTGGAATTGAGGATTAAAATAACTGGATAGACAACATGTAATAACTGATCATCCATCAAGCAATATTTTATACGGAGTATTATACTAGTTAGACTCTAAAGTCCAATACCCAAAAAATTGAAGAAAGGCACCAAAACATCATACAGTACGAAAAAATTGATAAACTAGAATCAAAATTGATAAAAAAAATTGAAAAACCAGCATCGAAAGTGACACAAATAATGTGTTATAGTATGACGGATGACCAATTATGTAATATGACTCACTACAATATAAGAACCGTGACTTCCGGATTACAGAAATTCTATTATTGCAGACAACTAAACACTAGACTGAGAGACTCATAACAAAGTTCACTACTGTTTCTATTGAAGAATCTAATAAAGCAACATGTTCCTCCCATCACAATCCAAAATCCCCTTGAAATACATCCTAAAACACTGAATCCCTAAATTCACCTCATTCGACGACGAAGTCGAAGAACTGAAACAAGAATTATACGGTTTTTTGACATTATCGCCATTGTTTTGCCACTCATGATCAGGAATATGAGCAATTTCCGAAGCGAATTTTTGATCGAAATTGGTAAAAAAATTGAAAAACAAGAATCTGATAAAGCGAAATTGAGCGAGATGATGCGAGATGACCGATTGTACAGTACTGAAAAATAAGAATCTAATCAAAATTGATAAAGCAGATGCGAGATGATGCAAAATTGTACAGTACGATAAACAAGAATTTCGGAAAAAGCAAATTGAAACAGTAATCGAAATCGTACCTGATGCGAGATGATGTAATTTGAAAAAACAAATTGAAACCAGATGCGATTTCAGATGCGAGATGATGCGCGCTTCAGATGTGTCGATTACTGTTTCAAGAGGATGAAATACCTGATGTGTCGCCTTCGTGATGATTTCGTGATTGACGCAGATTCGAGAGGATTTGGAGATCGTTCGATGTTTTGTTTTCTGTTTCAGCTTTAGGGTTTGATGAGGGTTGTGTTTCAGTTTAAGTAATAATATTCAATCTTAAACTATAAATTGAAGGTATATCCAGTGGCTGTAAATTGAAGGTATATTGTACACAAAGTTAAGGTGGGTAAAAGATCCCACTTATATATATATATATATATATATATATATATATATATATATATATATATATATATATATATATAGATAGATAGATAGATAGATAGATAGATAGATAGATAGGTTCACATAAGGCCAACAACTCTTATAAGTTCATAAGTTCCAGTGTTAAAGTTACACAAAAGGTGCTTAAAGTTACACGAGATGAGTGTTAAAGATGCACTTTATCACTTGAAGTGATAAAAGAGCTGAATGTTATAGTTATATATCAATTCTGAAAAAATGCAACTTTAACGTATGTCATCTGTAACTTTAATATAGACTTAATTACATATGGTGAACTTATTTGATCCCTTCTATATATATATATATATATATATATATATATATATATAGAGGTCGGTTCAAATAAGGTCCACAATTTTTTTAAGTCTATATTGAAGTTACAGATGACATATGCTAAAGTTACATTTGTTCAAAATTGATATATATATACAAATGCAACTTTAGCATATGTCATCTGTAACTTCAATATAGACTTAAAAAAATTGTGGACCTTATTTGAACCTACCTCTATATAGAGGTCGGTTCAAATAAGGTCCACAATTTTTTTAAGTCTATATTGAAGTTACAGATGACATATGCTAAAGTTACATTTGTTCAAAATTGATATATATACAAATGCAACTTTAGCATATGTCATCTGTAACTTCAATATAGACTTAAAAAAATTGTGGACCTTATTTGAACCTACCTCTATATAGAGGTCGGTTCAAATAAGGTCCATAATTTTTTTAAGTCTATATTGAAGTTACAGATGACATATGCTAAAGTTACATTTGTTCAAAATTGATATATATACAAATGCAACTTTAGCATATGTCATCTGTAACTTCAATATAGACTTAAAAAAATATATCAATTTTGAACAAATGCAACTTTAGCGTATGTCATCTGTAACTTCAATATAGACTTAAAAAAATTGTGGACCTTATTTGAACCTACCTCTCTCTCTCTCTCTCTCTCTCTCTCTCTATATATATATATATATATATATAGAGAGAGAGAGAGAGAGAGAGAGAGAGAGAGAAGGGATCAAATAAGTTCACCATATGTAATTAAGTCTATATTAAAGTTACAGATGACATACGTTAAAGTTGCATTTTTTCAGAATTGATATGTAACTATAACATTCAGCTCTTTTATCACTTCAAGTGATAAAGTGCAACTTTAACACTCATCTCGTGTAACTTTAAGCACCTTTTGTGTAACTTTAACACTGGAACTTATGAACTTGTAAGAGTTGTTGGCCTTATGTGAACCTATCTCTCTCTCTCTCTCTCTCTCTCTCTCTCTCTCTATATATATATATATATATATATATATATATATATATATATATATAGAGAGAGAGAGAGAGAGAGAGGAGGGGGGGCAGGATCTGGTACATTTGTCAAATTTGGTACAATTTACCTTTTAATTGTGGTCATTGGATCTCACATGATCAAGAGCTAAGATTAAAACTCTCTAAATCCCCAAAGCAATTTTTTCTCAGATTTTTATAGTTATTTTGATGTACAAACAAGATTATTTTAATGAAGAAACATAATTATTTTATAGTTAACTACTCAATGATTTACTGAGAATAATATTATCAGGTTATACGTAGTTATTCAATTGAAGAATAATGTTTTGTTGTAACTATATCTGGTACGTAGCTATTTTATTGTTATTTCAATGTAGATACGTAGTGATTCTAATGTAGAAAGTCAGTTATTGTATTGAATAACTTGTGTTATTGTATTGAGATGAAATTCAAATATAATTAACTTTATAATAATGTTATCTGATTTTAAGTAGTTATTCCAATGTAGAAACTCGGTTATTGTGATGAATAACTCGTGTTATTAAATTGGGTTGAAACTCTAATATAATCCATTTTAGAATAATGTTATATGATTTTACGTAGTTTGTCCAATGTGAAACTCAATTATTGTAAAGAATAATTCGTATCATTGTATTGAGATGAAACATCTTGCATGTCATTGAGAGCACACCCAGTAAAAAAAGCTCACTGAAAGACAAAAAAAGAAAAAGAAAACAAAGAGGGGGTTAGTTAGAGTACAAAAAAATGAAATAAAATAATTACATATATGCGATAGAATCTGTAAAAACCCTATAAAATAACTACTTATGCAACACAGTAACTAATATAATAAAATAACTACAAGAATAATATAGAATAAATACAACAATAGTATAGAATAACAGGAATAGCATAATAAAATAATTGGGTCTTTCAAAGTTAATAATGTACGGAATACCAAAGAAACAGAAATTCATGCTATGAAATAATGGGTAGTTATTTCAATGTCCATATTCAAGTATTTCATTGTTTATATTCAAGTATTGCAATATTCATAATTTCAATTTTGAATCTTGTAATCAAAAATACAGAAATTACTTCAATAATGTATCAAACCATGTAGAATAACACACAAATCCAAACTTACTCAAGAAAATCAAATGAAAATTAGATCACTAGCAATAACATCAATAAAACTAATGAGATATATGCAAAAATCTAACAAATTTATAATTTTGAAATGCATTAAATAGAAACTCAAGATAAAAAAATAAAAATTAAAACGAACGAAATTAGAGAGTTAAAGAGTGAAATTAGCTTTACCTGGAAGTTTAATCTTGTGTGAAAATTGATTTGGATGGTTATTGAAGAACGAAATTGAGAGTTTATGAAAAATTAAATCTTTACCAGGAAAAGAAATTGATGAAATAAACGTAAAGAAGAAAAAATGGGAAAAAAAATAGGGTATCTCATCCCTTGGATTGATGAAATAAACGTAAACAAGAAAAAGTAGGGGAAAAGTAGGGTTTCATCTCATCCCTTGATTTAGTCAGATCTAGTGGCTAGAGAAGATATGTATATTGTACAAAATTTGAGGATGGTAACATTTCCTAATTCTATATATATATATATATATATATATATATATATATATATATATAGAAAAGGGATCAAGGGAGTTTGGTGAAAAGTGGGAAGTTGGGAAGTTGTGTTGTTGACCCTTGATCTTAGGTTGAATGAATGGCTTAGATGGATGATGTATTAAAAAAAAAAAAAAAGGGACAACAAACTGACAAGCAACAGTGGAGAGAGGGAAGCAACCCTCCCCCTCAATCACACTTCGCAGCAGTGGAGAGAGGGAAGCATTCTTTCCTCAATCAAACTCTCCCTTCCTCATTACTTCCCTCCTTTTCAATTCATTTCCCTAATTCAATTCATCTCTCTTTGACAAAACTCCATCAAATAAGCTCCATTAATAACTCCGACCATACTCCGTCAACAACTCCGATCATACTCCGTTTTTAACACAACATGACGGATAATTATACCAAGGTATGTTTATGCATAAACTTTGATATCTTCATTTTTTTTAGCTTCTTTTTCATCTTCATCTTCATCTTCTTCAAACTTCTTTTTATTTTTCATATCTTTTGGTATTTATAAAATTATTCATCTTCATTATCTAAAAAAAAGAACAACTTCATCTTTAAGATGGAGTTTGAAGATTAAGTTGTTATTTTTTTGTGGGATGAATGGAGCTTGAAGATGAAGATGAAGATGAACAAGTCATTTAGTGCGTAATGTTTTTGCAGAATTGCAAAGTCACACTCATTATGCTGTACATTCACACTCATTATGCTGTAAAGTCACACTCAATATGTTGTAGAATCACGCAGATGTACACTCATTGTAGTCACATATTTAGTTGTATAGTTATACTCATTATGCTGTATAGTCACACTCGCTATGTTGTAGAATCACGCAGCTGTAGAATACCTTTGGATTAAAGTATCATTCGTTGAATCATCTTCATCTTCATGCTTGTTTTATTTTTCATACTTTTTTTTTGTATTTATAAAATTGTTCATCTTCATTATCCAAAAAAAAATGAAGGTCGAATATGGATGAATGAATGTTGAATATTTAATGAATGTTTAGATATTTCATTTTTTTAAAGTCATAGTCGTTCATTCATCCATATATATTCAACTTTCATTTTTTTTGTGGATAGTGAAGATGAATAATTTTATAAATACAAAAAAAAAGTATGAAAAATAAAACAAGCATGAAAATGAAGATGGTTAAACGCATGATACCTTAATCCCAAGGTATTCTACAGCTACGTGATTCTACAACATAATGAGTGTGACTATGCAACATACTGAGTGTGACTGTACAACTTAAAGTTTGTGACTATACAACTTAAAGTGTGTGACTTTTTTCAGGTATTTTTTTATCTACGTTCAAGTTTCCACGTTCGTCAAATTCCTACTTTCGAACCTCGATGATTTTCAGGTATTGTTTTTATCTTTTTAGAGCATCTTTAAAATAATTAATCATCTTCATCCTCATGCTTGTTTTATTTTTCATTCCTTCTTTTTTTTTGGTATTTATAATATTATTTATCTTCATTATTCACAAAAAAAAAAATGAAGGTTGAATATGGATGAAAGAAAGTTGAGTATTTAATGAATGTTTAAATAATTTGCTCTGATTCATATGTATAATCATCTTTCTAATTATGAATGTGACTTTGATAATGATGATTGAAGAATAATTGACTGTATGGCTTTTATTTTCCATTATACGGTTTCAGTTTTGTAGTCACACACTTTAGGTTGTACAGTCAGACTCATTATATTGTATAGTCACACTCATTATATTGTAGAATCACACAAATTCTTACAGTGATTAGTGTATGTAATCATCTTTGCTAATGATGATTGAAGTATAAATAAGTACGAGTATAATTTAGTTGTATAGTCACAAAGATTATGTTGTAGAATCACACAGTTAAAGTTGTACAGTCACACTCATTATGCTGTACAATCATGCAGTTGTAGAGTCATTGTAGTCATATATTCAGTTGTGTTGTGTGATATAGATTGATTGTGTGTTTTGTTGCAGCGAAATAGTTTGTGGAAAGAGGAATGTTGGTAAAAGGGGCGGTGGGAAGAAGAAGGTCGTGGAAGATACAACGACCGACCACGTAATTGGACAATGTATTGTTGCGCATGTACCGGAGACCATCGTTAAGCTCTTGTGTGTTTATGTGAGATAAAATATTTGCTTTAGGATGAACGTACTATGTGTAAATGATGTTTGGTGGGTTAGAATGTTTTTATGTTTGACGTACTATATGTAAAGGATGGACTTTGTCCAATGTAAATATATTTTCATCGCTATTTTCTGGTTTCATAATTAATCACGCGAGGTCTATAGCAAAATCACTTATCCTTCCACCTGTGTGACTATACAACATAATCTCTGTGACTATACGACTAAATTATACTCGTACTTATTTATACTTCAATCATCATTAGCAAAGATGATTACATACACTAATCACTGCAAGAATTTGTGTGATTTTACAATACAATGACTCTACAACTACATGATTGTACAGCATAATGAGTGTGATTGTACAACTTTAACTGTGTGACTATACAACATAAACTGTGTGATCCTAAAACATAATGATTGTGATCTTACAATATAACGAGTATGACTATACAACTTCAACTGTGTGACTATACAACATAATCTTTGTGACTATACAACTAAATTATACTCGTACTTATTTATACTTCCATCATCATTAGCAAAAATGATTACATACACTAATCACTGCAAGAATTTGTGTGATTCTACAATATAATGAGTGTGACTATACAATATAATGAGTGTGACTGTACAACCTAAAGTGTGTGACTACAAAACTGAAACCGTAAAATGGAAAATAAAAGCCATATAGTCAATTATTCTTCAATCATCATTTCCAAAGTCACATTCATAATTAGAAAGATGATTATACATACGATTCAGAACAAATTATCTAAACATTCATTAAATATTCAACCTTCATTTTAATCTTCGCAACAATACATTGTCCAATTACGTGATCGATCGCTGTATCTTCCACGACCTTCTTCTTCCCACCGCCCCTTTTACCAACATTCCTCTTTCCACCAATCATTTCGCTGTAACAAAACACACAATCAATCTAAATCACACATACAACTGAATATGTGACTACAATGAGTGTACAGCTGCGTGATTGTACAACATAATGAGTGTGACTATACAACTTTAACTGTGTGACTGTACAACATAAACGGTGTGATCCTACAACATAATGACTGTGATCCTACAACATAACGAGTATGACTATACAACTTCAACTGTGTGACTATACAACATAATCTCTGTGACTATACAACTAAATTATAACATTAATTAAATATTCAATCTTCATTCATTCATATTCAACCTTCATTTTAATCCATATTTAATCTTCATTTTTTTTTGGATAATGAAGATGAATAATTTTATAAATACAAAAAAAAAAAAGGTATGAAAAGTAAAACAAGCATGAAGATGAAGATGATTCAACGAATGATACCTTAATCCCAAGGTATTCTACAGCTGCGTGATTCTACAACATAGCGAGTGTGACTATACAGCATAATGAGTATGACTATACAACTGAATATGTGACTACAATGAGTGTACATCTGCGTGATTCTACAACATAATGAGTGTGACTGTACAGCATAATGAGTGTGACTGTACAGCATAATGAGCGTGACTTTGCAATTCTGCAAAAATATTACGCACTAAATGACTTGTTCATCTTCAAGCTCCATTCATCCCACAAAAAAATAACAACTTCATCTTCAAACTCCATCTTAAAGATGAAGTTGTTCTTTTTTTTTTAGATTATGAAGATGAATAATTTTATAAATACCAAAAAAAAAAACATGAAAAATAAAAAGAAGCATGAAGATGAAGATGAAGCACGAAAATGAAGAAGATGATGAAGATGAACATACCTTCGTATGATGATCGAAGTTACTGACGAAGTATGTTGGGTTAAAAACGCAGTATGGTCGGAGTAGTTGACGGAGTACGGTCGGAGTAGTTGACGGAGTATGGTCGGAGTTATTAATGGTGATTATTTGTTGGGGTTTTGTTAGAAAGAGATAAATTGAATTGAGAAATGAATTGAAAATGAGGGGTTTGGGAAGTGTATGAGGGAAGTAATGTAGGGATTGATTTGGGTGAGGGGATGTTTCCCTCTCTCGACTGCTGCTATGTCAGTTGATTGTCTCCTTTTTTTTTTTTAATAGTTGAACCCATCCATCCACCATCCATCTTAGGATGAATGGATGGAGGGGATTAACACTAAGGGAAAGTTGGAGAGTTAGTAACTCCCTTGATCCCCCCTCTATATATATATATATATATATATATAGATGACATACGCTAAAGTTGCATCTGTATATATATCAATTTTGAACAAATGCAACTTTAGCGTATGTCATCTGTAACTTCAATATAGACTTAAAAAATTTGTGGACCTTATTTTATATATATATATATATATATATATATATATATATAAATGGGATCAAGGAAGTTGGTGGTGAATTGGAAAGTTGGGAAGTTATGTTTGTGTCCATTGATCATGGGTTAAATGGATGGCTTAGATGGATGATGTGTTGTATTAAAAAAAAAAGGCAAGTTCAATCAATCACAGTCACAGCAGCCGCCTGACAGCAGCAGTAGCAGCAGCCCCCTCTCACACTTCAATCACACCAACATCTCTCAATACAATTCAAACTAATTTATTTCTATCACCCAAATTTTTTCTACTCATCAAAGTAGTCCCTCTCTACATGCTTCATAATTTCAATATTTTGTCTTCATAATTTTTTTTTAATAAATTTAACCCCAAATTCTTCAACCTTTATTTCTTTTCATCATCACACTACTACAATAAAGGTCTATTGCAATGCACAAAAAATGTTGCATATGACCTTTAAAATGTTGCCTTATGGTTTATGCAACACTTTTAGGTGTGCTGCTTAAAGCTCCGTTGCAATAGCCTAATGTAACACTTTGTGCAACATTTTCTACTCAAATGCAACATTTTTGTAAACTGTTGCAACTATAACCTAATGCAACACATATCTTGATCAGAAGTTATTGCAAAACTTTATATATATATACATATATATATACATATATATATATATATATATATAGAGGTAGGTTCAAATAAGGTCCACAATTTTTTTAAGTCTATATTGAAGTTACGGATGACATACGCTAAAGTTGCATTTGTATATATATTAATTTTGAACAAATGCAACTTTAGCGTATGTCATTTGTAACTTCAATATAGACTTAAAAAAATTGTGGACCTTATTTGAACCTATCTATCTATATATATATATATGCAACACTTTATCCCCTTGCCTTCGAAATTTTGCAACACTTATTTTAATGTTATGCAACATATTTTTGTCCAAATGAAACAAAATGGCAACATTTGTTTGGTGCTATTGCAACATATCCAATTTTATCAAAAGCAACACTATCATAATTCTAATGCAACACCCTTGTATGAAAATGTACATTTGTTTTATTTTTTTACCACCTATTTAATTTAATCATTACAAATAATATCAAAACATAAAGATATATGATCAAAAAAGAATAATTAATTGATCTAGAAAAGACATGTTCATTAGTAATCCAAAAATCAATATCCATGTTCCGAACTACATCTTAGTGAAAAAATTCAAAATGAAAAAGAGTTAACAGAAATCAAAACACTGTTTGGATACATAAATAAACATCGTGCACGTGTAAGTCTTCATTGGATCCAAATTTGTTGCTACCGTTGCATTCTTACGTAACTCAAAAGGTGGCCTAAGACAAGAAAAAAAGTAATTAATCACATAAAGTATAATGTCACAAGATATTTAAACATTAAAAAAACTAAGAAATCAAAAAACACACGTACCTCTAACTTAAGTATTCGCTCGTTTGCAATTTCTGAAAGTATTTTTCCAAGAATTTTACGCAAAATTATTCAAGTAAATATTTTTAAAAAATCTCAAATAACTTACAATCTTATTGGCAGTATCAACATACCAATCAACATATTGCTTCCCCTTAGTAATTTTAAGAGTTTGCTCAAACATTTGAATTAAAGAATGTCAATCATACTTACTCTATCTGCATATGCATCTCTACCGAGACGTTTCTCAAAGTGAGATCGTCGTTTTTTACTTCGTGTGGCGGAGCTAGAGTTGTTTTTCATTGATCTATCTGGACTAAATCGCGCTTGTCGTCGACCACCGTAGTGGATGACATGTATAGTCAAAACAAAAAGCATTCAGTTATAGTTATTTTTCATTAACCAATTTTTCATTATGGTGATAAGATAATAAAAAGATAGAAACTACGACATAACATTTTAGAAATAAACTCGAAGTTTAAAGGATCATGTTCTTCGTCACCGTCGCTATTATAATTTAGAGTGTAATCAATGTCTTTCTTAGTAACATTACTTTTGTCTTTTGCTTTCTTCTTGTTATTCTTGTTATTGTCCACCATACTTGTCACTTTATTTAGCGAGGTTAAGGGATACCTGAAGCCTTGGATTAGTTTGTGCGATCCTTTCATTTCAGATTCTTTTATGCATTGATACCATGTCTCATATCTACTATTCCTCTTTGAATCTTTGAGCATAACAATAAAAGTAGTTAAACGCTTACAAAGAAACTGTATAGAACATACCATCATATAAAAAAGAAAAGTGAGTTGAAAAATTAAGAGAAGAGAGAAAGATGGAAGGACTCAAACAAAATGTGTACAATATTAAACGTGATACGTTACGCTAAATGATGACACGTTAATGTCCCTGGAATAATAGGTGTACTTGTATTGTATATATGACAAATTCTTGTTTAAGACGGGTATATCTGTCTTGTGTCAACTGTTCGCCCCATCAATACACGCCCCAGCCCAGGACCTCCGACCGATTTTGTCTCCCATCCCCTTCGCTCAATGGGGGATGGACATTCTGGGGCCGTTCACTGTGGCGACTGGGGGCAGAAAGTTTTTGATAGTAGGGATTGATTATTTCACTAAGTGGATTGAAACTGAGGCCGTCCCAAATATAACAGAGCCGGCGGTTAGAAAAGTGATCTGGAGAAATATCATAACAAGGTATGGCCTGCCGAAGATGTTGGTCTTTGACCATGGAAGGCAGTTCGACAATGCTCCCCTAAGAGCTTGGCTGGAAAGCCATGGCATAGCTGTCGCCTATTCCGCCGTCTGCCATCCACAAACCAATGGGCAGGCTGAAGCAGCGAACAAACAAATATTAAACGAGTTGATCGAAGAGAATGGTGGATGAGCTCAAAGGGAGATGGGATGACGAACTTCCAAGTGTGTTATGGTAAATCAGGACCACCAGAAAAGAGTCCACAGGTCAGACTCCTTTTGGCCTGGTCTACGGGGCTGAAGCCCTGCTGCCTATAGAAGCACGAATTCCCACCCTCTGATCCCAACAATATGATAGGGCAAGCAACGAGGCTGCAATGACCGAGGCTCTTGATCTAGTCGGTGATGTAAGACAGGAGGCTTGCGTCAATATCGTCGCCTATCAGCAACGAAAGAGAAAAGCTTACAACAAGAAAGTGAATCCAAGGAGCTTCCAGGTAGGAGACCTGGTCCTGAGAAAGACACAGGCTGTAGGAAAATCAAGGGAACACGGCAAGCTAAGTGCCAATTGGGAAGGCCCGTATGAAGTCACCCAGATTATGGAGCCAGGAACTTACAAAATTGCTAACCCTGAGGGGCAGGAGTTGGCTGCCCACTGGAACGCGGACACCTTAAAGAAGTACTACGTCTGAAGCTAAGAAGCTTTTCTAACTTTTTTCTACTTTCCCTAAGAAACATCGGCGGAGGACGGTCAGGATACAATGTCGACGGCTCCGACCACAAATGTTTAAAAGTTTTTTTCCAAAGAAATGAAAAGATCCCCGAATTCATACTCGTTGTCTGTTCAAACTAGCATTTCACACACAAACGAGCAGGGGGCAATAGGGGGAGGGCCTCTCTGTTGCAAAACTCAGGGAAAGTAGACCCCCCAACAAAAAACCTAAGTCCCCCACCTGCCTCTAGGCAGGCAGAGGGCGGTCCCCCTGGACTTCGGCAAGAAGCCAGGGTCAGGCCGGGCCCCACGCGCCGAAAAATAACAAGGACTGGGGAAACCCCAACCTTGTATAAAAAATGCAGTCCCCCCCCCCCCTCCACCTGCCTCTGGGCAGGCAGGGGGCAGGCCCCCTGGACTTCGGCAAGAAGCCAGGGTCAGGCCGGGCCCCACGCGCCAAACAAGAACAAGGACTGGGGAACCCCCAACCTTGTATAAAAAACGCAGTCCCTCCACCTGCCTCTGGGCAGGCAGGGGGCAGGCCCCCTGGACTTCGGCAAGAAGCCAGGGTCAGGCCAAGCTCCACATGCCAAAAAGAACAAGGAACTGGGGAAACCCTCAACCTTGCATAAAAAACGCAAAGTCCCCCCACCTGCCCCACGGCAGGCAGGGGCAGGCCCCCTGAACTCCAGAAGGAAGCCAGGGTCGGGCCACACTGTGTAAGCAAAACAACAGAAATACAGCAAACAAATAAATATTCATAAAAGATAAGCAAATAATTCTGAAAATCCGCAAGACAAATAAGAAAAATCCAGAGACAAGAAAGTTAAAGGATTACATCAACCGGCAGCCGGCCACATCAGGGCCCGACGCGCAAAAAGGAAATAAAGTTAGCATGGAAGCAGAGGCGCATAAGGGTAGGGGCAGGGGCCCTCAGAAGACGACTGCCCTGCATGTTACGCAGTGGGGACATCCTGGTCAGGACCAGGGGCCTCCTCAGGCGATCTGTTATCCCTTGCTTCATTCTTAACAGCATAAAGGGCCTGGAAGGCGTCCTCATTAAAATCTGGAAGCATCTCCCTAATGACTTCCATGACAAACTTCAAGGAGGAAGAGGCTCCAGCATTAAAGTTCTCCTCCACCGCTGAGGTGGTCTCCTGAATGATGTCGTTCTTCTCCTTAAGCCATTGCTCGCCCTGAGTTTTTAGCTCACCCTGCGTCTTCTGAAGGTCCAAGTCAGCCTGGGTCAAGCGGCCCTCCAGTTCGGCGACCTTTTTCTTGGCTTGCCCCAACTCAGCCTCCATTTTTGCAGCCTCATTTACAGCCTTCTCCCCTTGATCCTTCCAGCGGGCAGCTTGATCCCTGGCCTCTCCCAGCTCACCCTCGCATTTGGACAGCTGAGATCTCAGGCTGGCGATAAGAGCAACATCTCTCTTAATCACCGCTATTTGCTCAGGGAGGGGAAACCCCGGGGTGATGTTTAACTCTTCATCGCTCAGGCGGCTGAGAGCCGACAGCTCGTTGAAGCCTGAAAAAATCGGGAACTGCGTTGGATGAAATGGACCACCTGATTGGTAGAGTAGGTCAAGGATTTGGTAAGATGGTCCGCCAACGTAGTGTTAGAATCTGAAAGAAGGGCGGAGACGTCAACGTTATCGCCAGCAGTGAAATTGAACTCAGCATTTTCTTCTGAGAATAGGGTGCATGGAAGATCATGGGCAGGGCGCTTGGCCTTGGGAGTGTTGGCATCTGCTTCCAGGTCCACCACCTGGACAGTGTCCATTGGTTCCTTATCCTTTCTCTTCCTGCCAACCAGGGGATTGCTCTCCCCAGTTTCCTCGGAATCAGAAGGTTTTGACCCCATAGGAGGATGAGTCCCGGTGGGAGAGCCTCCATGCTTGCTAGCAGGGGAAGGGGTGGCCTTTAAGGCAGCCTCCCACTCTGCATCTCTGGGGGCAGAGGTTGGAGTTGCAGGCCTTATAGGAGTCGGCTTGGGAGGAAGAGGAGGAAACCTCCCCCTGCTGGCTAATATGCTCTTTACATACTTCATCATAGTCTGCTTCTTAAAACCAGATGGGGGGACGACAACGTTCGGCAATCGTAAGATCCCTGTTCAGGCTAATGTCCCTCAGCTCTCTTTTGGACCAAAGGTGAGTAACAAGCTCTACAAAAAATCAAAAGAGTTAGCCAAGCAAGCATAAAAAAAGCAGGGCTAAGAAAAAGCTAGCTATTGTCAGAATCCCCAAGCTACCTTCTCCAAGGCCAGGGTTTAGCCCCACTCGGGTCAAGTATTCATCAGTCGTTATAAGGTCCGCATGGGGGAGCCAATGGTCAGGGCCATATGAGCCTTTCCTATCCTTGGAAGACGCAAATTGTTCGACCAATTCCTTTTCTTTCTTGGTCAACTTGACTTCAAGAGCTCCTCCCCCAACCCCAGGGTGATACTCCTGACGAGTTTCCAGTCGGGTATGGACGTGGTTCCTGAAATAACGGGGAATCCTCCATCCCGTAGCACTATGCACATATAGGAAGTTATCCTTCCAGTCCTTCAGGTTGTTCAAGGTTGGCCAGGCTAGGGAACAGTTTTTTTGCCGGAGAAGGGAGAAATACCCTGGAGAGCTAACCCCCCTCAATGGAGGCCACCATCTGCAGGCCAACCATAAACCTTAAGGCGTCTATGTAAGGCCCCTCACCCAGGAACAGACAGGTCCAAGTATAGGCTATCAGCGACCTGACAGCTACGGGCGTCAACTGGGCAATGACAACATTCATGCGCCTGAAGGCCTTCTCTAAGAAGGGGTGCAGGGGAAAGCGCAAGCCAAATTCAAGGCATTTATGATAGACTTCTATGCAACCGTCAGGGGGATTGCACACAATGTCCCTCTCCTCAGGGACAATGACAGTGTACCCCACTCCAAAGTTGTAAAATTTGGCTATAGCCCCAGCAGCATTCTTCTCCAAAATAAGGTCACGGTTCTTAGAGGCTGGGTATGTCCGCAGGGGGATCTTGTACTTATTTTTGTCTAGGTAATAAGTCCTCCCTGTCTCTCTAGGAATAAGAGGGCCGGCGATTCTGTAAGGGTCAATTTCCAGCGCCTCATCATCAGAATCAATAACGTCAAATGTGGCAGGTTCAGGGGAGTTGGCGCCCCCACTGTCCTCTGAGTGGCCCTCCTCAGCCACCCTAACCCCAGGCCCTCTAGAGGAGGAGGGAAGGTCAGTATTAACCCTATCCCTATCCTCCGACCTTTCTATCGAAGGGTCGTTAAAAGAAAGAATCTGAGCGCGATGATTGGTCATAATGTTCAGGGGGACAGGGAAAAGCGAATAATTGAAAGACAGGGAAGACAAGGATTAGGATTCTAACCTAATTAACAAGCCGTCGAATGGAGATGCCGGGAAAAGCTCCTAAGTCTTAAAGCACTTGACAGAAGGAAAGAGAGAGTATGAAGGTGGGTTTATGGAAATTCAAATGTGTAAAAGGGGGAATGGGAGAGGTAATGGCGCTTTTATACGGAGGAGAAGATGGAAAGCCAACCAGTCAGAAGGCTTCCCCAAGAAAAACCCCCCACGTGTCACACATTTTGAATCCAACCGCCCACCACTTCCCAAGAAACCTCGAGAAAGCAACAAGAGCAGAAGGAAATCATTGCATGACGTAAAAAAAACAACAGAGAACACATGGAAGCCAAAAACCCACTTGATTTTCATTAATTAAAAAGCCCAAAGAGCTCAGATTACAAAACAAGTGGGAGATTAAAAGATTACAAAAGGAGCCAGAAAGTCTGGCTCAGCAAGCCTAGCCTGCAAGTTCAGGGTGGGCCTAGTCCTCGTCAAATCCCGGGGAGTAATCCCCAGGGCTGTCGCAGCCTCCATTGGACCCCAAGTCCCAGCTGCCTTAGTCCTTTAAAGGGTCATCCGGTTCCTCTTCATCACTCCCTAAAGCCTCCCGGCCAGACGAGTAGCCCTGGCCGTCGCTGTCCCCTGAATCACGGCTGCTCAAATCCCAGTCCTCGCCATATAGGGCCACCTTGGTACCCTCAGGAGAGCCATAATCCTCCGGTTTCCTCACCAAAGGGGAAGAAGGGCCCAAGTCAGGGGAAGAGCCCGAGTCAGGGCAGTCAGGGTCAAAATGTTCATGATGCAGCCAGGGGAAGCACCTGTAACACCCCCTGAAAGAGAAGCCCACCGCCTGAGCGCAGTACTTGGTTTTAGACTCTGAAGGGGATGAAGATTTTCTGGACCGTTTGCTAGTTCTTGATGAAGGGTTCGCCCTGACAGTTCGCAGAGGGTGAGGGCGTGTTCGCCTGTTACGGCGAAGGGCCAAGTGTACCTGCCTAGGGTACCTTAGTGTAGACACCCAAATTTTGACCGCCAGGTGTCTATAGCAGTTTCCGACAAACACCCGTTGATGATCGGACGCAAACGTGCTTTAACTACTCAGAAACGGGCTCAAAATCATTGGCATTTGGCTTGGGCTCATTATGGAGTACATATCTCACAAAACCAACCTCAAAATCAGGCCCAGTGGATCGTTTCAAGTCAAATAAGACTAATTTGGGTCGATTCCGACACCAGGGGTAAAACCGTCTTTTTACGACCGAGTCAAAACCCGGTCAAGGATTTTCCCGAGACACGTGAGTCAGCCGTGACACCTCACACGGCTGATTCCTACTCTAATCCTACAAAAAATCAGCTTTTCAAAATATTAAACAAATCCGTTTGAGGATAGGATTCGATCTCAAGTAGGAATTCTATCCGGAAACCGAATCGGATATCGACCGAGCACCAAATACTCGACCAAGACACTCAAGGTAGCCGAAATACTCCTCCATTCAGCCGAGATTTTGATTTCTCCACTAAGAAACGGAATTTGCGTTCCTTTCGAACTCTTGCATTTCCTATCCAAAAACCGATTCAAACACCCGACCGAGTGCAAACACTCGGCCGAGCAGCACAAACCAGCCGTGTTTCCCTTGCTTCTTCGACAAATAAGCGGAATTCTCATGCCTTATAACTTCTATATTTCCTATCCTAAGCGGTAGTTCAAACTCCCCTAGCCAAGGTCGGGAATTTCCTATAAATAGCCCCTTGTACACGAGATTCAAAGGAATTCATTCAGAAACAATATTAATTATTATCGACTATCAATCAATTATCATCAAAATACACATCTTTTATTAGCATCATACGTCCATACACATCACACACCTAAAAACTTAGCATCGATATTACAAACCCGAAGGAAACCGGTCCGAATCCCGACACCCTTCACGCACGTCACCCCCGAGCCGAATCACCACCAACTCACCGACATCTACTCGACGGTCTTGTGCCAAAGCCACGTCCCGACGAGCCCCGATCCGAGTAAACAGAAGCATGTAGGTTGAGGGTGCACAAAACCCGATCTCTCCTTTTCCTTCTCTTCTCTCTCGTCCTTTTTCATACGGGTCGTGTCTTTTTTTTTTTTTGGTCATTCGTCGAGTCTTTTATTATTTCTAATATCGATAATATTAAAAAACTATTTTCATATAACAACATTCTTAAAATTATGATATCGATTTTCTATAATCGAATATCATATTAAAAGAATTATATTAAGATCTCGACGATATTAAAAATCGTTACATCTTTTTTCGTTCAAACCTCTTTTTTTTTTGGGAAAGTGTAAGATGTATATTAATCAAAGAATAATCAAATATACATTAGGTATCCATCATCCTAGTGACGAAGAGGTCATCTCTAGGGGAGAGTTTCCCTTTCTGAACACTACTAAAGTACATTTTCAGCTCTTTAATAATGTTCTTACTGACTACATTCGGTCTCAATAAAATGCCCTCTATTCTGCTTTTGTTCCTCTGCTCCCATATATAGTAAATAGAATCGTTAATCACGCTATTAATCACAGCCCGTTGGAGTTTGCTACCTCTCAATCCGTCACGCTGGGCGTTGCTTCGTGTGGAGGTAAAATCATGGTCTATCCCCATGTTCAAGGTTCTCAAAATTTCGCTGCTATAGTCACAATCCCAGAACAGGTGGTTCAAACCTCTTTTTGCAAAACCCTTTTTTTAATCATTCTGAATATTCGATATCGATTTCATAATCGAATATCGGATACGACGAATATCGAAAACGTACATCGAGTACAAATTAATTCATATTTTGTACGCGATTTATCAAAATTAGCAATTTCGAACAAAAAATAAAAAACCGGACAGACCCGCACGCGAGTCGCGCCATGCCCAGGCGACTCGCGCACGGGCCTGATATCCGAGACATTTTTTTAGCTTTTTCGTTCGTTTTATTTTATTCTTCTACGAAACGATTTCAAAATTTACATCTTTTCTAAAACTATTCCGAATATTTGATATTGATTTCATAGTCAACTATTAAATATAACGAATATCGAAAATATTAGATCGAGTGCGAATTATGCAATATTTGTACGTGGTTTAATAAAAACGTCGAGTCTTCGAAAATCGTCTCAAAAAATCAGACCGACACGCGACTCGCCGGCATCCCGGGCGAGCCGCGCGGCCGGCTGCCTCGACCCCCCTTTTTCTCGCTTTTTATTATTTTTTTTCGAACTTCGTTTTTTATACAAAACATCGTTTTAACAATATTTTCCAGATTTCGATTAATATTTATTTTTTTTCGATCTCGTATATTTATTTGCTATATTATTTTTTACAAATCGATACTAACTCGTTTGTTCATCTTTTATAGCAATTTCATCTTTTGCTTTATTGTACTAAAACAAATCTCACATGCTAAATTCAACTTTGACGTTAATTTTAGTTGCATTAAACCGACTTAGCAACCCATTCAATTCCTCGCATGCTTAGGAAAACAATGTTTGCATATCATTCATCGTATTACTAACGCGCGTATTAAAAAGTCATTCGATATCCTAGTAGAGGCCGCTAATGTGCGGGCGGGGTTGGGTGTTCTTAGTGAACTTCCCAACACGTACCCTCACTCCTTACTCAGAACCGTGGTTTCCGGATGTCCGAATCCATTGGCAACGAGAGTCATTCAATATACGATTAACCGCTCAAGTCGGCATCTATATCGATATGCAAAGGGACGAGCCCAATAAACTCTGACATCGGAAATGGGTCGTATTTTGTATACGGCCCACTACGACATAGAGTGGGCTCGAACGGTTCCGAATAACCATAAAATTCGGTGACGACTCCAACTTCGATTTAAATTTCCATTTGACCATCTCCTGGATATTCATTCGCCTCCCCAAACCCGCGCGTGGCCGCGTCGGGGTGGACCTATGTCATGTCCACAATTTGGCGACTCCGCTGGGGATTAGCTTATACGTTACTGACCTTCAGCATCCTCAGGGTGAGACTCGAATAGAAGTTTGACTAGTACAATACGCGTTTTAGTTTTACGGTTCATGCATAACCCCATATTTTCCCGGGCCGGTACTGGTGACCGACGTCCCACTATACTATCGATGTAGTCCAAATTGGATATGTCGAAGGTGTCCATTAGCCGATTCGTATGGGTTTTACGGCATGTTCTAAGCTCAACTCGACTTAGGAAGTCCGCTCCGATTCTCGATAGGCTGTGTACACTGGTATAGACCCTTTCAGACTAACCGAGACTTAGAATTAGAGCATACATGGCGTCGTTATACTGTTTCCATGACTACATGCTACCTGATTTTACAAGTCTTTTCAAAAACCGTCTTTTTTTTTAAAATAGCATCCTTTTCAAAATATCCAACCTTTTCAAAATATCCAACTTCAAAACCCGGGACATATACGAATTTAGGATCCACGATTTTACTCAAAATAGCCTATTTTTAGCCGGTATTATGCCCGTTTCAAAACTCGAAAATATTTTCGAACTTTTTCAAACCCGTCATCCGGCCCACCTTTTCTGTTTTTTTTTCGAAAAGGCCGGACTCCTCTCCCGATTTTACTCGGGCTTTCAAAAAATCAATTTTGCAAACTTCCTCTTCTTAGGACTTCCCGTATTTAGTAGTGTCGGGTCATGTTATAAGTTATAGAGTCTTCTAGCGTCGAAACTCCGTCGATCTTATATCACGGATTTCCCCCCTATCCCAGTCCGCCTTATTATACTAAGGCAAGGCCCACCTACATAGGACATACTCCTACAAGGGTCGGCCCGTCTACACAATCGAGTCTAGAAGTCTGGGGAATGTCTCACGTGAGCCTTCTTTCAAACAGGGCCCAGCCCACACAGCTGGATCCTAAAGGAGGCCCACTATTCACAAGTCATCCGTCTAGATGTCTTTTCCGAGTCGTTTCCTCTCTAGTTTCCCTTTTCCTTGCTCGGGATGTACTTTAGTTCTACGATTTGGGTTAGGCGCTGATTACGTGATATCCTCACAGACAGGCCGCCTCACACCCGAACCATGACTAAGGACGCTATCGATCAACTGAACACCTCATTGGCCAAGATCCAAGAACAACTCGACCAAATTAGGGGTGACCAGATCGCCATTGTCACCCGGGTTAGTGCCATAGAACAGGACAAGCCAAAGGGTGAAGATGAAGCTCATGGGCCTTTAGCCCAATTGACTAGCGCAGTCCTCAAACTGCAAGAGCAGGTCCATTTGTCGACCCACAACTCAATCCATACGGAGAATGCCCGAACCTATTCTCCCCTGACCGATCAACTGCCTGCCAATCTCAACTTGACAGGCCTCCCGATGTTCGACGGAACCGAGGACCCGGTATTACATATCCGGGCCTTCAAAGAGTTTATGGCTCTAAAAGGAGTCAAGTCGGACATGTTCAAACATCTGTTTGCCTCCTCGCTAGAAAAGCACCCAAAAGCTTGGTTCTATAAGCTCGACGCCAAGAAATACAAAACTTGGGACGATGTCGCAACGGAGTTCGCCCGAAACTATGCGGACAATGCGGAAATCCAGACAACCATGCGTACTCTGGAGGTCATGGCCCAAGAGCCGAAGGAGGGTTTCACCAAATACCTCCAAAGGTGGAGGGCCGAAAGTGTCCAGCTGGTC
Source organism: Agrostemma githago (assembly GCA_958450325.1). Lineage (NCBI taxonomy): Eukaryota > Viridiplantae > Streptophyta > Magnoliopsida > Caryophyllales > Caryophyllaceae > Agrostemma > Agrostemma githago. Next base: position 29,073,496 of record OY288250.1, on the reverse strand, counting down.
GACAAGCCCAGCGAAAAGGTATTAGTGGAGGCCTTTGTGAAAAATCTCCTCCCATCTTACCGGATCCATCTCCGGTACGCTATCATACCCAATTTCGCCACCTTAACCGAAATGGGTACTAGGATCGAAGACGATTTAAGGTTAGAGAGCCTTACTAAGGCCTCTACAAAGGGCTATCAAAGAGCCAGTTCATCTTCTGGCAAGCCCGCAACTACAAACGCGGCCCGAAGCATCTTTGACGAGGTTAATCTGTTAGACACCTCGACCAAAAAGAACACTCCAGCCCGAGTATTCACGGATATAGGGACTACTTATGCCGACGCCTTACAAAGGCTATCTTCTAAAGGCCTAATCCAACCTATAGGCCCAATGCCAGAGGTTCCTGTCGAGAAACGGTCCAAAAGCTACAACGCTCAGGCCTATTGCCGCTATCACCAGGGCAACGGGCATGACACCGAAAAATGCTGGAAGTTAAAACATCTCATTCAAGATCTGATCGAGAGTGGGAAGATACCATTACCCAGCGATAAGCCCAGTAACAAAAACAACCCGCTTGCTACTCACGCCATTTCTGCAGGAGAAATAATCGATTGTAGTCATCTCATTTCCCCTTTCATTCCCCAAATCAACGGGATATGGAATGACGATGAGGATGATGTTTACTTGGCTAAGGGAGAGACTGTTCCCATCACCGTCGAAGAGATCCGAAAGGCCAAAACCAAGGCCCTAGCCGGCGCCAATGTCATCGCAGCCGGACCTTCGGCCCCACAATCCGCCCCTGAGCCCGCCAAGACAGACTCTACACTTGAAGAACCAGACACCGACACGGCCCTAGTCAAGCAACTGAAGAGGGTCTGAACTGACCTTACTATATGGCAGCTTCTGGTCAGTTCTCAAGAACATCGGGCAGCACTTACCAAGGCTCTCGATGAGATCAAGGTAGACTCGTCAGTTACCCCCACTGAAATGGTAGCCACTATCCTGCCTCACCTCAAGGGCAAGTCCAAAGGAGAAGGCCCACTTATCACCTTCTCTGAGTCCGATCTACCACCATTTGGGGCCACCCACAACCTGGCCCTATATATTACGGTGATTTGTCGGGGCAAATATCTACCTATGACCCTAATTGATGACGGGTCAGCTGTAAATGTCCTTCCTTTAAGGACTGCAAGGGCTCTCGGCATTACCGAGACTGACTATCTTCCTACAGCACAAACTATCCAGGCTTTTGATGGAAGCCCGAAATCAGTTGTTGGGGCTGTCAGACTAACCATCATAACCGGCCCAATTGAAAAAGAACTAGAATTCCAAGTGATCGATGTCACTTCATCGTTCAATCTGCTACTTGGAAGGCCTTGGATCCATGCGGTTAAAGCCGTATCCTCCACTCTTCACAGAAAGGTCGAGCTACCTTTACAAGACGGGGTCATCACCCTCGAAGCTACCCCGATAGCCGTGTCAAGCTGCAACACGGCTGGTTCAATCGACCCGCGAGGATTCAACTTCGTGGGAATGATCGATGAAAAGTATCTCTTTAGGCCCTACTTCACAACCAGCATCGACACAATGTTGCAAAATTTGGGTTACTTACCGGGGGCTACTTCAAGGCCCGGTCTTCCGACTGGCAAGATCATCGATGTCTTAAGCGATGAAGATTCGAAATTTGGCTTGGGGTATGCTTTAACCCCGGAAAATGTGGTCCGGGCCGGCATCCAGAAGGCCTGCAACGTCCTCAATGGCTCCTACAGCCCGAAACTGAACTTCGTCACTCCAGTATTCGGAGCTGTCCAAACGGGTCTTTACCGGCCCACTATGACTTATCCTGAGGTCAATTTCATCCCAGATGATATCTTCACTCTCATCCAGGCTGAATCAAAAGAAGATTCGAACCAAGCTGAGCCCATGCTGGGGCTCTTGTTCGGGGAAAGCAAGATAATCCCTACCCCTAAGGAGGAATTAGTCAACCTGATCCTCCATAGCAACAAGTTCGATCCAACCAAGCTGATCTCTGAAGTAGGTGCTGACACTGGAAAGCGGGCTGGAGGAAGACGATCAAATGGACCGACAGCGAGGGCCGAGTCTACAAGCTCACTACCGGCGAAGGGGACATGCAAGGCGACGAGTCTGAGTCAGAGTCAGAGTCTGAGTCAAAGTCTAGAGGGTCCAGTACTAGGGTCGAGTCTGTAACCCCTTTTCCTTCGATCATTCCTCTGGGAGCCTCGGAGTCTGTCCCGAGAGCACTCCCCATACCACCTCTGACCAGCGATCAGATGGCAGCTCTCTTCGAGCTATTTTCAAAACTTTCAATCAATAATAACGATAACCGTTCTGCTTACGACTTGTCTTATTTTCAAAACATTTTCAAAAACTTTACTTGCAATGATATTGAGAAACTCGACGAACAGGTACCACTACCTCAGCATCTAGTCGAGCAACTCGAACAAAGGGAGTCCCGAGATCCGGTGATCGAAGAAACCGATTCCATCAATCTAGGAACCCCTTTAGAGCCTCAGATGCTTAAGTTAGGTTTATCCCTAGACCCCGAGGAGAAGCAACAATTTACGGAGCTTCTCCACGAATTCAAAGACGTCTTCGCATGGTCCTACAAGGACATGCCAGGAATAGACCGGGAGATAGCCGAACACCGTATACCCATCAAAGACGGGTGTAAGCCGGTAAAGCAAAAACTCCGAAGAATGAGGCCCGAGTGGTCTCTCAAAGTCAAAGAAGAAGTCGACAAGCAATTCAAAGCGGGCTTTATCCAAGTGTCTGAATATCCAGACTGGGTCGCAAATATCATGCCAGTACCCAAGAAAGATGGAAAGGTACGAGTTTGTGGAGATTTCCGGGACCTTAATAAGGCCAGCCCAAAAGACGATTTCCCGTTGCCACACATCGACATACTGGTGGACAACACGGCCGACCATGCCCTTCTATCCTTTATGGACGGGTATGCCGGATACAATCAGATCAAAATGGCGAAAGAAGACATGAGTAAGACCACCTTCACTACACCTTGGGGGACTTAGGCCCTGTTCTTTTCAGCTTATTTTCAACCCGTTTCAGACCAGCTCAGCTTCTATCAGCTCAGCCCAGCGCCTATAAGCTCAGCTCAGGTCTAATATTTTCAGCCCGGCTCCAATATTTTCAGCTCCTAAAATAATACTTCAATAATAATAATAATAATAATATACTATAATATACTATAATATACTATAATAATATACTATAATAATATACTATAATAATATACTATAATAATAATAATAATAATATTATTTATTTATTTATTTATATGAAACGGAAGTTGCATTAAGATCGAAACAAATTACAATAAGTTATTATTGTTGTTGTTGTTATTGCATTTCGATATTAATGCAAAAAAAAATTCATAAAAAATTAATAATAATGATAATAATAATAATAATAATAATAATAATAATAATATTGTCGTTCTTCTTGTTCTTGTTGTTATTTTTATTACTTGTATCTCTTAATGTTAATAATAATAATAACAACAAATTATTATTATCATCGTCATTGTCGTTGTCGTCATCATCATCGTCATTGTTATTATTATCGTTATTATTATTATTTTCTACTTTTTTTATCATCATTGTTATTATAATAATTATTTATATTATTATACACTCCATAATATTTTGAGGTCTTGAAATAGATGTTACATTCAAATATTTACAACTCACACACACAATATAACATATGAGTATTATTTCTATTGTATTAAGATTTAAGAATATGAAAATTTAAAATTTTGTATATCACGTAATCAAAGATATATACATAACATTTTCTATTGCCAAGTACTAAAAAAAACAAAAGTAGAAATCAAATGAATTGGAGTGAGTACTACTATTATTAATTAATCAATTAATTATTATTATTATTATTAATTTATTAATTAATTATTGTTATTATTATTATTATTATTATTATTATTATTTAGTGTTATAATTTTTTAAATTTTTTTCTCACTTTTTTAAAATATTATTAGATAATTTATATAAGTAGTTATTAGTTTCAGCTTCTTTTAATTCAGCTCAGCTTCTATCAGTCCAGCTCAGCTTCTATCAGATCAGCTCAGCTCAACTCAGCCTTGTTTCAGCCGAAAAGAACAGGGCCTTACTGTTACACGGTTATGCCATTTGGGCTTATCAACGCCGGTGCCACTTATCAACGGACCGCCACTACCCTATTACATGACATGATGCATAAGGAAGTGGAAGTCTACGTGGACGATATGATAGTCAAGTCCAAAGAACGAAACGGGCATATTCCGGCCCTTAGAAAGTTCTTCACCCGACTACGCAAGTACAACATGAGACTAAATCCTCAAAAATGCAGTTTTGGGGTAACGTCGGGCAAGTTACTGGGCCATATCGTCAGCCAGCGCGGCATCGAGGTTGACCCGGCCAAAATCAAGGCCATTACCGAGATGCGGCCACCTAAAACCGAAAAGGAGATCAGGGGGTTTCTCGGGAAAGTCCAATATATCAGCAGGTTCATTTCGAAGCTAACCAGGGTATGTGAACCCATTTTCAAAAAACTGAAGATAGGAGAACGAGTACTATGGGACGACAAATGTCAAGCAGCTTTCGATAAGATCAAGGAGATTCTGTCATCTTCGCCGGTATTAATGCCACCTCAGCACGGTTTGCCTTTGTCGTTATACTTGACAACGACCGAGACAGCCATGGGGGCTATGCTAGCCCAGACAGTCGACTCAGAAGAACGAGCCATTTACTACATCAGTAAAAAGTTCCTAGAGTACGAATGCAAATACACGATGCTCGAAAAGACGTGTCAAGCTCTAGTTTGGGCCACTAAAAAGCTCCGACATTACATGCTTAGTCACGAAGTGCACGTACTATCAAGAATGGATCCAATCAAGTATCTGTTCGAAAAGCCCATCCTCAACGGTAGAATATCTAGATGGACTTTAATGCTAGCCGAGTTCGACCTCAAGTTTATACCATTAAAAGCCATCAAGGGCCGGGTAGTAGCCGAGTTCCTCGCCGATAGTCCGGTATCTGAAGAGGGACACACCGATACTTGGGCCTTCCCTGACGAAGATATATTCCATACCGACACAGAGACATGGGATCTATATTTTGACGGGGCATCCAACTTTCGAGGATTTGGTGTCGGGATTTTGCTGATCTCACCACAAGGGGAGCACACCCCGTTATCCATCAAGTTAGATTTCGATGTGACTAATAACGCAGCTGAATATGAAGCATGCATTCATGGGTTGCAAGCCGCCGCTGATTTAGGAGTAACAAACCTCCGGGTCCACGGTGACTCATCATTAGTCATCAATCAAGCACTTCAAAAATGGAAAACTCGGAACGCAAATGTCGTAGCTTACCAAGCGCGAGTAAGGGTTCTCGAAAAGCAGTTCCAAAAGGTGGAATACATTTATCTGCCTCGGGAAGAAAGCCAGTTTGCAGATGCATTATCCAAATTAGCATCTTTACTGAACATCCCGGAACATTTGACTAGCATGCCGATTTGCGTCGAAAGACGGTCCGAGCCGGCATATATCAACGCTATTCAAGACATCGAAATAACTGACCCAGAACCTTGGTACCAGGCTGTTCTTACCTACTTGACGTCGGGAGAATATCCTCCGGGATCTGAAAACCGGGCCAAGAAAGCCCTACGAAGATGGGCCACTCAGTTCATCCGCACGGACGATGGACAGTAGTACAAAAAGACGGCACAGGGGGCTTTACTCCTATGCATCGACAAAACGCAGGCCGAAAAAGTCATGGCCGAGGTACACGATGGCGAGAACGGCCCGCATATGAATGCCCATATGCTAGCTCGAGAAATCGCAAGACTCTGGTATTATTTGAATAGCATGGAGACCGACTGTCAGTTATACGTCAAGCATTGTCACAACTGTCAGATTTTCGGCAATGTCCATCATATGCCGTCATCCCTATTATATACCATGACATCACCATGGCCATTTTCAACATGGGGAATTGATATAATCGGGAAGGTGAACCCTTCCGGGACGGGAGGTCTGATAAGTGTAGTTTGTAGTGCCTATTTGTTGTGTTTTGGTCCCTTTTTCCTTGTGGAATCACTCCTTTGGAGCGATTCATGGGTTTCTTATGCTTCCTTTAGTTCGTTTCAGGTTCCCGAGTCTGATTTGGATGAGTTGGAGCGATTCCGACTCAATACATACACATTTTGGAGCCAACGAGATAAAGGAACGATGACTCGAGGCCTTGGAATCGACCCCGAGACCTTGGGACCCAATACCGAGCCTCCGAGACCCGATCCCGAGTCCCGAGAATCGGTGGGAAGCCCATGAGAGGCAAGGAAGGACCAAAGAGCTCTTAAGGGAGGCCTACAAGACCCATCCCGTTCGGGATGGGATGCACTTGGAAGGAGGCTGCTGTGAGCCCATCCCGGTCGGTACCATCCCGTCCCGGTCGGGATGACAGGGCCGTCCCGATCGGGATGATCCGTCCCGGTCGGGACCGTGATGCTGCTGCACGACTCTTTTTTTCTTTCTTCTCCTTCATTCTTGTACCCATATATATACTCCCTTCTTGTAATTTTAAGACATCTTATCATACCCTACATTAGTTTAAGCCTCCAAAACCCTAGATTTACTCTCACTCATTAGCTTTAATCTTCCCTTAATCTTAGTTGATTATTAGTTAATCATTGTAATTAGTTCTTGGATTAAGGGATTCTTGAAGATTGTTTCAAGATTGACAACCTTGGGATTGTATTTGGGTTTCTCATTAATGCAAGTTTTCATCTTTTGTTCATCCTATTGTTGGTATAACCTTTTCATCCTTAGTCTTTGTTATTTATTCAAGTTTCTTTCTTATTGTTATTGTTATTGCTATTGTTCTTGTTAATGATAATGGATGCTTGTTTTGTGACATTGATTTCTCTTATGATTGTTGGTTTTCTCTTAATAATGAGTGAGTAGTTTTCTTGTGGGGTTAGTAGGGGGATTAGGGGTAGATTATGGATGATTAGGGTTGTTTAAGGGGAAAAGGTCACATCTTTGTTGTTAGTCACATTGTAGGCACTCTATGTGTTTGCTGATATGCTTGTGTGAGTTGTAGTGGCCATGCTTCCCATACTTGTATTGTGTTCATCTTCTCATTGATTGTTTATTTTGTGGAAATGTCGAGAATAGTTTAGTCGCGAGAGCGTGGACTAGGGTCTAAGTTGCGAGAGCCCGGACCCACCTTGACATCGGTCTAAGTTGCGAGAGCCCGGACCGACTCTAGCGATTAGGAGACACCTATACCCTTGATCACCCCAATTATCCTTCTACTCCTATGAACCCGACCTACCCCACTTCTTTCCATATTTGTGTTAATCCTCTTAGTTAGCCTTCGTTCTTTTAGTTTATTTATTAATTCGATCATTAGCTTAGTCATATCTCTTCTCCTCCACCATAGTTTTCCTTTTCATCTTCTTTGTGTTTGTTTGGTAATTTAGTCTCGTTGTAGGCTAACCTAGTCTAAACTTTGATATACCGTCCTCGTGGAATCGATCCCGACTTACCCTAGCTACCCACTAGGTTAGTCGGTGTTATATTGATCGGCTAGGGACGTGACGAATCCCTTACCATCAAGGTCACTGCTTCATTCTAGTGGCTATTGACTATTTTACCAAATGGGTCGAAGCCGAGTCGTATCGTGTCTTGAACGCCAAGCACGTTGCCAAATTTATCCAAGATAAAATTATATGCCGATACGGAATCCCACACGAATTCATTAGTGATCACGGGACCCATTTCCAAGCTGAAACCGCTACTTTGCTAGCAAAATATAAAATTCAAAGGCATACGTCATCGCCTTACCGTCCCCAAACAAATGGAGCGGTAGAGGCAGCAAATAAAACCATTGTCACCATACTTAAAAAGATGGCTGATAATTACCGGGATTGGCCCGATAAAATCCCTTTTGCCTTATGGGGATACCGGACCTCAATCCGCACTGCAACCGGAGCAACACCGTACTATCTGACGTATGGCATGGAGGCGGTCCAACCGGTTGAGCTGCAGGTACCATCTCTAAGGATTCTACTCGAAAGTCAGGTGCCTGAAGCAGATTGGGTCCAAGCCCGATACGACTCGTTGATTCTGTTAGACGAACGACGATCTCGAGCCCTTAACAACATCCAGATATACCAAAAAAGGATAAAACGGGCTTTCAACAAAAGGGTTAGGCCCAGAAATATCAAAGTGGGCGACCTAGTCCTAAAATCTGTCCGGGCTTTGCTACCAGTCGACCCAAGGGGAAAATTCAAACCTAATTGGGCCGGACCGTATCTAGTCAAGAAGGTTTTATCAGGAGGAGCAGTAATGCTGACAGATTTGGACGGGAACGAATTCGTCAACCCAACCAACTTGGACCAGCTGAAGCGCTATTACCCCTAAAACCTTATCTCAATGTCATCTGCTAAAAGTTTACTTTTATATTTTCAAAAATTAAGCAAGTCAATGAGTTAGGATTACTGATCCTACTGTCACATATCTCGAACTAATAGTCTTGATATACTTCGAAAATTGCAAAATTACGTCTGAACTACGGTCGGTTTGATTCCACTAATCGTGGATACGTAGGCAACCCCTCAAAAGGGTACAACCACTGCAATAACGAAAAGACAGGAACGGTTTTCACTAATATGTCTTTTATTATTTCAAAAAATGCCTCAAGCAAAAATAAATCACAAAAATAGTAGTAATACTTAAATAATAAAATTTAGGAGACTACTCGTACATTTTTCCCTTCCCCTTATCTTTCGGGTCACGCGGATCCCGAGGCCGGCGAGGTGGGGGCGAACGTTCCCTAATAATGAGTGGAACTTCCTTTGCTCGAACCCACTTCTTCGACTTCGGCTTCTCCGCCCTCTGCACGGGTTCGATCCGAGCCCGGATGCGCTCGGGTAGTCTATCCCGAGACCAAGTCGGTCCTTAGCTGCCAGTCTTGGACCCAGTCTCCTTTCTAAGTCCGTCTGGGGGCTCGTCTTCCCCCATTTACCTTTAGAGCTGGACCCTTTAGTCAGAGTCTTGGTCTTCCCTTTCTGGCCTGACATCAATCGGACCATCGTAGCCGGGGTATCGCCAGCATCAAAGAAGCCTCGATTATCCTTAACCTGTTCTCGGCGCAGCAAGTCAAAGGCTTCGTCAGTCTTTAAAGCGGCACGGGCTTTAGCAGAATCGGCCTGGGTCCACTTCATATAAGAGTCTGATACCCAGATTGAGGGAGAAGCTTTAGAAACGGGCCAAGTATGCTGGGTATACCATCTTTGCGCCCAAATGTCGCACATTACATCCATTAGCTGAGTAGATTCACTCACGACCGCTTCAATCTCTGGGATTCTTTGGGTCCGACCATATTGCCTAAGTATGCGATCGGGATAAAGATGAATCGTCTGCCTAAAAGATAGGATTAGCTGATAACGGGCCCTATCTCGCAATTCCAACCCGGTCCAGACATAAATGGGCCACCAAGGTACGGTCCAACGGATCAGTGGGCCTCCGTGGAAAGATAACAGCTCGTCCCAGAATTTTTGGGTAGTAAGGCGAGAAAAGTCAACAGTCCGTCTCCTCGTCATCACTTGATTCGGGCGATATCGGCTTACATCTAGAGGAGGATCCAGGATCGATAACCTCTCAAAAAGCCATAGCTGAAAAGTCAAAATTGCAAAAAAAAAGTCAATGTCGATTTTCGAAAAAAAAAAAAAAAAAAAAAATCGCAAAATCGCAAAAATCGGAAAAACCGAGAAAAGCGAAAAGAACCGCGAAAGCCGCGCAAAAATCGATGACCCGAAAATTCGGATATCGCAAAAAAATCGAAAATTGCGAAAATCAAGGAAAAATCAGCCTACCTGTAGAAGACGGGTGCTACCGGACAGCTTGATCGATGGATCCCTCTTACGATTATCTAAGCATTGGATAATCTCCCCTGAAATCAGCCAAGCTGGGCTGTGCTCTGTCTCCATTTGATCTGCAACGGCAAGAAGTCTGACATGGCCCATACAAGATAACCAATCCATATGACCTTCAAAAGCATAGACATGGAGCATACAAAAAGTGAAGGCCCTACGACTATATACCGGCCTGACCCGAACGTCACCCAGATTCATAAATTTTTCAGCCAGGTCGATCAAGGAGACTGTATTTCCTTCTAGCAGGCGGGATACCTCCATATGAGAAAGCCCTAAAAATTCTCTCAATTTCCTCCTTGGATCACGAACTGAAAAGGGGATAGCAGGACGAAGAATAGGATTCTACCCTCCTACAACAGCTATTTCCTCAAGAATGGGACAAACTTTGCCTCGAGGAAACCTAAAAACATGATAAGTATCATCCCAATAAGATAGGCAAGCATCCAGAAAGTGACGATCCACTTGCATCTGACGGATAACGGATAACTGGGTAACGCCGTTTTGGTTCAGAATAACCTTGTCAGCATCTCTGAAAATTCGGGACCAATCTTGCAACATTCCGACTAATCGATCGATTCCCATAATGAATTTCTAAAAAGGAGGACTAAGTTTTTCAGAGCTTGTTTTTCTTTGAAGGAAGGAAGGGAGTTGTGAGAATTATGAATAAATTGTGAGCAGGGAGATGAGTATTTATAACATGAAATCGGATTCTCCTCCTCACTTTGGGATTCCTAATCCCAAGGGATTTAGCATACAGGCCTTTAATCCTAGGATCTAGCTAAGACATCCCGAGCATTCCTATTCCTTCTCAGAGTCAAAAAATACTTTAATCCTTCAAATTCTTTCATTCAAAAAATCTTCTTCAAATTTTTATTCCCCAGCACGAGTCATTTCTCCTAAAAAATGTGTTACATGCAAACCTTGCATAAATCATTATACAGAACGACTCAAGCAAAACCATGCAATCAACTCCCCAGCGGCATAGACTTATACGACAAGTCTGGTTCCCCACGGAGTCATCATCATCAACTCAGGTACATTTCTAGTCTTCGGCTGGCGGGCCCTTCACGCAGGTCTAACGGACCTTAAACGACCCGATCGGAAGTCTGCCAGGTTTTAATCTTTGATTGACCTGGTAGCTACTCTGACTTTCGCCTTGTCCAAGCCACAGTCAGAGTGGGGGCTCTGTAGACACCCACATTTTGACCGCCAGGTGTCTATAGCAGTTTCCGACAAACACCCGATGATGATCGGACGCAAACGTGCTTTAACTACTCAGAAACGGGCTCAAAATCATTGGCATTTGGCTTGGGCTCATTATGGAGTACATATCTCACAAAACCAACCTCAAAATCAGGCCCAGTGGATCGTTTCGAGTCAAATAAGACTAATTTGGGTCGATTCCGACGCCAGGGGTAAAACCGTCTTTTTACGACCGAGTCAAAACCCGGTCAAGGATTTTCCCGAGACACGTGAGTCAGCCGTGACACCTCACACGGCTGATTCCTACTCTAATCCTACAAAAAATCAGCTTTTCAAAATATTAAACAAATCCGTTTGAGGATAGGATTCGATCTCAAGTAGGAATTCTATCCGGAAACCGAATCGGATATCGACCGAGCACCAAATACTCGGCCAAGACACTCAAGGTAGCCGAAATACTCCTCCATTCAGCCGAGATTTTGACTTCTCCACTAAGAAACGGAATTTGCGTTCCTTTCGAACTCTTGCATTTCCTATCCAAAAACCGATTCAAACACCCGACCGTGTGCAAACACTCGGCCGAGCAGCACAAACCAGCCGTGTTTCCCTTGCTTCTTCGACAAGTAAGCGGAATTCTCATGCCTTACAACTTCTAAATTTCCTATCCTAAGCGGTAGTTCAAACTTCCCTAGCCAAGGTCGGGAATTTCCTATAAATAGCCCCTTGTACACGAGATACAAAGGAATTCATTCAGAAACAATATTAATTATTATCGACTATCAATCAATTATCATCAAAATACACATCTATTATTAGCATCATACGTCCATACACATCACACACCTAAAAACTTAGCATCGATATTACAAACCCGAAGGAAACCGGTCTGAATCCCGACACCCTTCACGCACGTCACGCCCGAGCCGAACCACCACCAACTCACCGACATCTACTCGACGCTCTTGTGCCCAAGCCACGTCCCGACGAGCCCCGATCCGAGTAAACAGAAGCATGTAAGTTGAGGGTGCACAAAACCCGATCTCTCCTTTTCCTTCTCTTCTCTCTCGTCCTTTTTCATACGGGTCGTTTCTTTTTTTTTTTTTTTTTGGTCATTCGTCGAGTCTTTTATTATTTCTAATATCGATAATATCAAAAAACTATTTTCATATAACAACATTCTTAAAAATATGATATCGATTTTCTATAATCGAATATCATATTAAAAGAATTATATTAAGATCTCGACGATATTAAAAATCGTTACATCTTTTTTCGTTTAAACCTCTTTTTGCAAAACCCTTTTTTTTAATTCATTCTGAATATTTGATATCGATTTCATAATCGAATATCGGATACGACGAATATCGAAAACGTAAATCGAGTACAAATTAATTCATATTTTGTACGTGATTTATCAAAATTAGCAATTTCGAACAAAAAATAAAAAACCGGAAAGACCCGCACGCGAGTCGCGCCATGCCCAGGCGACTCGCGCACGGGCCTGAAATCCGAGACGTTTTTTTAGCTTTTTCGTTCGTTTTGTTTTATTCTTCTACCAAACGATTTCAAAATTTACATCTTTTCTAAAACTATTCCGAATATTTGATATTGATTTCATAGTCAACTATTAAATATAACGAATATCGAAAATATTAGATCGAGTGCGAATTATGCAATATTTGTACGCGGTTTAATAAAAACGTCGAGTCTTCGAAAATCGTCTCAAAAAATCAGACCGACACGCGACTCACCGGCATCCCGGGCGAGCAGCGCGACCGGCTGCCTCGACCCCCCTTTTTCTCGCTTTTTATTATTTTTTTTCGAACTTCGTTTTTTATACAAAACATCGTTTTAACAATATTTTCCAGATTTCGATTAATGTTTTTTTTTCGATCTCGTATATTTATTTGCTATATTATTTTTTACAAATCGATACTAACTCGTTTGTTCATCTTTTATAGCAAATTCATCTTTTCATCTTTTGCTTTATTGTACTAAAACAAATCTCACATGCTAAATTCAACTTTGACGTTTTTTAGTTGCATTAAACCGACTTAGCAACCCATTCAATTCCTCGCATGCTTAGGAAAACAATATTTGCATATCATTCATCGTATTACTAACGCGCGTATTAAAAAATCATTCGATATCCTAGTAGAGGCCGCTAATGTGCGGGCGGGGTTGGGTGTTCTTAGTGAACTTCCCAACACGTACCCTCACCCCTTACTCAGAACCGTGGTTTCCGGATGTCCGAATCCATTGGCAACGAGAGTCATTCAATATACGATTAACCGCTCAAGTCGGCATCTATATCGATATGCAAAGGGACGAGCCCAATAAACTCTGACATCGGAAATGGGCAGTATTTTGTATACGGCCCACTACGACATAGAGTGGGCTCGAACGGTTCCGAATAACCATAAAATTCGGTGGCGACTCCAACTTCGATTTAAATTTCCATTTGACCATCTCATGGAGATTCATTCGCCTCCCCAAACCCGCGCGTGGCCGCGTCGGGGTGGACCTATGTCATGTCCACACTTAGTCTTCTACGCCCCCTATAACGAAGGGCATTCACAAAAACTCCACGGCGAAGAAACATATTTCTAACCCAAGACATTTTATGAAGGAAAGCAATGGAAGATGTTGAGGATGAATTGTGAAAATGACGAAGTGAAGCTGGATTTTATACAAAGCAAAGACAAGGCATTAAATGGTGTCCCAACCATCCATACAAGAAGAGGGCGAATCACTGATCCGGCGCGCAGCTCGAGGGAACGCTTTGCGAGAAAGTAATCATGAGGGAGCTGATAAGTGTAGATTGTAGCGCCTATTTTACTGTGTTTGATCCCATTTTCCTTGTGGAATCGCTCCTTGGGAGCGGTTTATGGGCTACTTATGCTTCCTTTAGTTCGTTTCAGGTTTCCGAGATCATTTGTGAAGAGTTGGAGCAAATCCGACTCGATACATACACTTTTTGGAGCCAACGAAGTGAAGGAACGATCACTCGGTGCCTTGGATTCGACCCCGAGACCTTGGGACCCAATTCCGAGCCTCCGAGACCCGATCCCGAGTCCCGAGAATCGATGAGAAACCCATGAGAGGCAAGGAGGGACCAAAAGGAGCTTAAAGGAGGCCTACAAGGCTCATCCCGGTCGGGATGGCCTCAACCCGTCCCGGTTGAGGTGCACAAATAGCATACCTACTGACCTGGGTCCGTCCCAGTCGGGACCATCCCGTCCCGGTCGGGACTGTGGACCTGCTACACGCTTTTGTTTCTTTCATCCTCCTTCATTCTTGTACCCATATATATACTTCCTTCTTGTATTGTTTATGTAACATACACTACATTAGACTCTCTTAAGCCTCTCTACAAGATATAAACCCTAGATTTAGAGTTCATCCATTTAGTTTAATCTTCCTTTAATCTTAGTTTAATCTAGTTTGTAATTAGTCTTGTATTAAGTGGGTTCTTGAAGATTTCTCCAAGCTTGACATCCTTGGAGTTGATTTGGGTTCTTATTTATACAAGATTACATCTTTTTCTTCCTCTTGTTGTTGGTATAACTTTCTTTACTCTTGTTCTTGTCTATTTAATCAAGTTTGAATCTTTATATTTTGTTGATTGTTATTGTTCTTGTTCTTCATTATGGATGTTTGGTTTATGATGTTGTTTTCTCTTGTTATGGTTGGTTTCTTCTTGATTATGAGTGAGTAGTCTCCTTGTGGGGTTAGTAGGGGGATTAAGGGTAGATTATGGGTGATTAGGGTTTGATTAAGGGAAAAGGTGACTCTTTTGTTGTTAGTCACATTATGGGCACTCTATGTGTTTGTTGATTTGCTTGTGTGAGTAGTAGTGGCCAATGCTCCCCATACTTGTGCTCATCTTCTCATTGTTTGTCTATTTTGTGCTTTGTTGAGGTTAGTCTTAGACACGAGAGTGCGGACTAGGGGTTAGACGCGAGAGCGCGAACCTACCTCGGCATCGGTCTACGTAGCGAGAGCCCGGACCGACTCTAGCAACGAGGAGACACCTACACCCTTAATCACCCCAATTACCCTACTACACTTAAGAACCCGACCTACCCCACTTCCTTTCATATTTGGTCTCAACTTCTTAGTTAGTCATCATTTTCTTAGGTTTGCTAATTTGTTTGATCATTAGTTATTTAATTTAGCCTTGTTTTAGCTAGTTCATTGTTAGCCTAGTCATACCTCTTTCTCCACCATAGTTTGTCAATTATTATCTCCTTTGTGTTTGTTTGTGTGACTTAGCCTAGTTTTAGTGGACCTAGTCTAGACTCTACAATACCGTCTCCGTGGATATCGACCCTACTTGCCCTAGCTACCCACTAGGAATAGTCGGTTATTTATTGACGGTTAGGACCCACGACGAATCCCTACCATCAATTTGGCGGCGTTGCCGGGGACGGTGCATTGTTTAGACTTAGTTTGCTTATAGCTAGACTTAGTTACCCTTCTTTGTGCTCTTCTATCATCTCTTGTGAATATTTTGTAGTTTTTCTTGTTTCCTTAGCTTTCTACTCTCCTTGTTTCTCGTTGTGCTTGTTTATTGTCGTTGCCTAGTGCCCATAAAGCACTAGGTGTTCTCACGTTTGCTCTAGTGTGTAGTGTATGCCTAGGAGGAGAGGCGATTTCTCTCTCTTCAATCCAGAGCCGGAAAGACTCTTTAGAGCCTTTCGCCAACGGACGATTGATCGGGTTAGACACTCTCAACCGGGTACTAGCAATACCCATCAAGAGCAAGCTCAAGGATCCGACTTTAACGAGTCACCTCGAGAGACGACCGAAGGGATCTTCATTAATCCCTTTGGTTCATCTATCCATTCTTCTTCACCTAGTTCCCCGTCTAGTTCTACATCAACACCGTCTACACCATCTTCTCCCGCAAATCCAATTATACCGAAGTTTTCATCTCACTCCACTTTCACCGAGGATGTCTTGTCGGGACCGAGTGCTTTACCGGATACTTATACCGGGAATTTTGTGGCAAAGACACAATTCATACAACTTGTGGAGAGAAATCAATTTAGTGGTTTGCCCACCGAAGACCCGCACCAACACATGGAGACCTTCTCCGATTATTGCGATGCTATCTCCCAAACTGGGGTTACACAATATCAAATCCGCTGGGTATTATTTCCATTCTCATTAATTGGAAAGGCAAAGCAATGGATCAAGAGTCTCGATAGGGCAACCATGGGAATTGATACTTGGAAGAAACTTGCATTGGCGTTCTACTGATGGGAGGGATTTGTCGTGGAATCCCAACCGTCAATAATATAACCGGCTATTCCTACGGTAGATAGGGCAAGTCGGGTCGAATCCACGGGGACGGTAATGTATAGCCTAGACTAGGTCGACCTAAATACTAGACTAAGTCAACGAACTAAGCTAAACTAAGAATGATGAGAAGGGGAGAAAGCTAGACTATGACTAAGGCTAAGGAGAAAGCAAACAAAGGAGAACGGGCTAGGATTAGGTCGGGGTCAAAGGGGTAACGGAATGGTCAAGGGAGAACTAGAGCGAAGGAGGTAGTAGGGTGATCTAGGTTGGTCCGGGCTCTCGCAACTTAGACCCACCTAGAGGTTCCACCTAGAACCCATCTCGGCGGCACACATTACAAACGGGGTACTAGCGCGCTATAGTGGCCTAGGTCGCATCCGGGCTCTCGCTACTTAGACCGACCTAGGGGTCGTCCTCACCGGGCTCTCGCAACTTAGTGAGGGAACCGGACCCACAAACAAACTAACACCCACAAGAGAAAGGCAAGAAAAACAAGCATATGCATCTACTAGTCATTCAAGCATTTCAACAAACATGTGATATGCATCAAACCAAGAAGAAACCCAAATCTTCCACCATCATCTCCAACAATCCCTTAATCATCCAATTAACACCCTAATCGCCTTACTAACCCTAGCAAGAGTCTACTCAAACATAATTATACTAAAACTAACAAGAACAAGAGGATTCAACATAAGAACCAAAACAAACATAAACAAACTAGTGAAAACTATGAACTATGAACACTAAGATGAACAAAGATGTAAACTTGGATGAATAAACAAGATAAAGAGTAAAAAGGAAGAGAAGATGGTACCATACTAACAAGAGAATGAAAAAGGAGAACACTTGCATAAAAGATAACCCAAATTCATCCACCAAGGTTGTCAATCTTGGATGGATTCTTCAAGAGATCCAATAATACAAGAGTAAACTAAGATTAACTACTAATTACCGACTAATCTACACTAATCTAATCTAATCTAACCTAAAGTAGTCTAGGGTTTTAGGAGAGGTCAAGAATATAACATAAGATTGTGTCTTAATAAAAAAGGGGGGTATATATAGGGTTACAAGTGGAAAGGAGAAGAAAGAAAACAAGGCGGAGCTGCAGCAGGCCCGTCCCGGCCGAGACGGGGTGGTCCTGGTCGAGACGAGGTCGGTCCCGGTCGGGACGCCATGGTCTCGGTTGGGATGGGCAGTCATTAGCTTCATCTTCGTTTCCTCCTTCATCCCGGACGGGATGAGGCCATACCCGTTCGGGATGAGCCTTGTAGGCCTCCAATATGAACTTTTTGGTCCCTCCTTGCTTCTCATGAGCTTCCCATAGATTCTCGGGATCGGGTCTCGGAGGCTCGGGATTGGGTCCCAAGGTCTCGGGGTCGACTCCAAGGCATCGAGTGATCGTTCCTTAGCTTCGTTGGCTCCAAAAAGTGTATGTATCGAGTCGGAATCGCTCCAACTCTTCATGAACGGTCTTGGGAACCTGAAACGAGCTAAAGGAAGCATAAGTAGCCCATAAACCGCCCCCAAGGAGCGATTCCACAAAGAAAATGGGACCAAAAAACTACGAAATGGGCACTACAAATGGCACTTATCAACTCCCCCACACTTAACCCTTACTCGCCCTCGAGTAAGCACATACTACTACTAAACTAACCGAGTGGGTATTAGCGCACCCTACGCCCCTTCAACTCACGCGAGTGCACTTAGAGGAAAAGTGCACTCCGCAAGGCAAGTCGGGTCTTGCGACAAAACTGTGGATGCAACCGGACACAAAACACAAATAAACAGACACACAAACAAACACATAATCGGTTGCACCCAAAAGAAAACAAATACCGCTTCCCTCAAAAAGCGGTGAAAGAAGCACCGGTTTAGGACTCGAGGCTAGTGACAACCTTCCCAAGCTAGCAATACAAACCAAGGTGAACTAAACCCTAATAGTATGACGGTAAAGCAATAAAAACGTTGGTAACTTACCTAGGTCCTCCTAACTTTCTAAAAACGTACTACGGGACGATCGGCGGAGTGGAAAAGTGAAGAATCACGGTGTTAGTCGACACTGTAGGTAAGTGAGACCCCGCCCCCTTTAGCGTGAGCCAAGAGGGTCGTCCCGTGTCCAAGACCGCCTAACTAGTCCAAGTAAAAAGGTGGAAAACATGCAAAATGAGGGAAGACCGACTAATGCCGCTATCATCCTTCCTAGGGACTCGGTCCTTTGGTAGGCTCTTCACGGCAAAAGTCGGAAAAAGGCTTATTTTTGTGAGGATTTCTTTTTGTGAGACGGGTTTTCTTTTGGCATTTTCTTTCTTTTCGACGTTTTGATTTGTTTGTTGCCATGCCATTTCTTTTTTTCTTCTTTTCTATTTTCTTTTTGGCTTTTGTGCCTTTTCTTTTTCTTCATTTCTTTTCTTTCTTTTATTTTTTTTTCTTTCTTTTTCTTTTCTTTGCCCTTTTGGCAAGATTTGGCATTTTTGGCATTTTATTGTGTAACAAGAAAGAGAGAATCAACAATTTGCAATTTATTGTGTGTATATGTGTAGAAGGTAGGGAAATGGGTAAGTCGGGACGGCGCCTTCCCTTCTAACCCACAAAAAGTGGAGAACTTGGACTAATCAAACAACCCTAGACATGGTCACCTAAGGGACGAGACTCGGTAACCAAGGCCTTTTCACACCGTGGGTGGTCATAGTGGTCAAAATGCAAATCCCGTAGTAAATCCCTAGTAAGCTAGGTGGACTCAAGGTAAAGGACCAATGAATTCATTGATTTAGGGTCATCCTACTAGACTAAAGTCCAAGACTCGATTTACACTACTAGGAGGGGAAAATAGACACTCACACACTAGCCTCTAAACCGGGTTTTCGAAAACCATTTACACACAAGACACAAATACACACACAAACAAAGACTCAACGAGAACGAAAGAAAAAGAAGTAAAAGCAACGAAACAAAAACAACACAAAATGAACACATACACAACACAAACACCACCCCGATCATCCAAACAAGCCACCAAATCAACCACACTTTACAAAGCTCCTCCCGAGCACACAACATCACAATCTCCTCCAAACTCCGCAAGAGGTAAAGAAGAAAAAGGGATAAGATGTTACCGGGAGTCTTGAAAGCCTTCCAAAGTTAACGGCAATCAAAACAACCTATAAGGGAAAGGGAGGCAAAACACGCACACGAAACAAATATACGACACATATGACACAAAAGGAAAAACACACAAAAGAAAAATATTTTTGATTTTTGTGAAAAAAATTTCAAATTTTTAGGGTTTTTTAAAGATTTTTCGAAAAACTAAGAAAATAAACTAAGCTATACTAGAATATCGCTCCCCCACACTTAAACCGAGCAATGTCCTCATATGCTCAATCGTAGTGTGCGGAGAGACAAAAGAAAAGGAAAAGAAACTACGAAAATAAGGCTAAAAATCAAAGAATAAGGTGAAGAAGACGGTAGAAGGTGTCCGGCCGGGGTGTAGTCAAGTCACCATGGGCCGAGACGAGAAAAGATATGGATGGGGGAAGAAAGAAAAAGAAGGAAATAAAAGGAAATGGGAGGGGAGGGCTAGGTGTAATCAAGTCACCTAGCCCGGATTCCGCCTAAATCCGACTAAATCCTCAAAAAAGAAAGTGAAAATCTTGTAAAATTTGGATTTTTGAAAATGACTCTCGATGTAGTCACATCATCGAGAGTCGGGAGCAACCACTACCAAGGCCTCGAAGGCCACTAAGATACCATGACTCAAGGGGAAGGGAATCAACAAAGGAAAACAAGCAACAACAAAAACGGAAAAGAAAGGATAGTTGTTGTACCATAGGTTAGCAACTCACTCACTCCAGCGTCTCATAGATCAATAAAGGCACTTGCTTGTCTTCATCATTGCTATCCCGCTTCAAACTTGATAGAACCGCATGGTAGAGGTAGTATGGTGCGAGGGGGTGGGATTTGATGTGAATCTCGGTGTAAAGTGAAGAGAAAATGAGGTGAGGGTATGTAAATGAGGTACATGGGTAGTATGATATGAGAAAGGAAGGTAGGGAGGTTGGTGGGGGTATAAAATGGTTGGGTGGGCTTAAATGTCGAAGAAAATGCACCAAAAAGGAGTAAGGGATCATCCCGGTCGGGATGGATGATCCCGATCGGGTTGATAAACCCTTCCCGGTCGGGAAGCCTCCTTCCCGATCGGGATGACACTCCAGTGGACTCGATTTTTGGCACCCTCATCCTGATCGGGACGGCCCCATCCCGGTCGGGACGACACACCCTTCTAGGTCGGGAAGGGTCTTCATGACTCCCATGACCCCAAAAACCGACTCCCTTACTCACGATCCAAGTTCTATCACTAACCACTCCTTTCTAGGAGTCACCTTCACTTCACCTATCACAATAAACTCAAACAAAACATCAAATTCTCTCCCTCACAACGCTCATCAACGATCCAATATTACAAGAATATCACAAAACTAACAAAATCAAGAGATAAAACACACAAATACAAGCACAAGAATTCTAAAGAAGAGAGGAGGGGAATATACAACATGACGGTTCTTTAGGAACTCCGTCAAACCTAGGATGGTGGACTCTTCTTCAACCGTAGCCCTCAAGGGCATGGAGGAGCAAGTCGAACGCGCTACCGACATCATAGTGAAGGCCCAAGAAGCGCTCAAGCTTAACCGACCTCCACGGCCTCCAAGGAGGAGGTAAGAAGTAGGAATCCAAAGACCCAAAATCATCTTCAAAGTTGTCTCCGGGGTCTATCCATCCTACGAGCTTCATCGACCTCTTCCTCCCTAAGCATTGCCTCCAATCACAAGCAAGCTTCATCTCCAAGAAACGAGGCACAAAAAGCGGTTTTGGCCTCACTTCCTCGTTGCACACCCCCACACTTGCCTCAAGTTGTGGTTCCCCATCTTCATCACTCGGCCCCACATCATCTTGGAGGAGAGGATCGAAACTTCTACCGTCGGTTTCAATCTCTTCCAAACCATCACTCGGTGTACTAGCAAGGGGCTCTTGATGCTTATTCATATTCTCGGACATGGGCAACTCGAGGCTATCAATTTCACCCAACAACTTCACAAATTCCACCAACTCATCCAACCCACTACCCACCTCCAATTCCTCACCAATGTTGCCTTCACTAAGGGTCATATCCTCATCCGTCTCTTTTTGGGTAGACGATTGAGGTTCTTCAAAGCAAATCTCTCCTCCAAAGGGAATTACACCGGCGGCTTCATGGCTAGGTTGCTCCCCCTTCTCAAGTGGGCACCCTTCATCTAATTGTGATGTTCGGGATAAAAGCATTACGGTTTTAACCGCTATTGCATTTAATCGAGCATCCCTCGCCTCGTTTTCCCTTCGAAATCGGGCCATGAATTCATCTTGCTCTTTTTGCAATTGAATGGCCGTTTCTTGGATGCTCCTTTGCATTTGAAGCATAGATTGAAACACCTCCATGTCGGGCAATTGGTGATCATTGGGGTCTTGTAAAGCTCCTTGATAATCTTGATGATGCCCAAAGGGTGGGGCATCATATTGTTGGTAGCAAGGTTGGGGTGATTGGTAGTATTGTGGGTCATAGGGTTCATATTGTGGTTGGGGTGGAGGGTAATATGGTGGGTATTGGGAGTATTGGCTTCCAATAGGTGAATCTTGATTGAACATGGTGGGTTCACAATCATAGCTTGAGTAATAGCCACCATGATCGTAGGAGTGATAGTCATTCACTTGTTGGTAGCCATTTTCATAACCTTGAAGTTCATACCCGTCTTGATTACCCCAAGAAGATTGATAGTGATTAGGAGTCATCATGTCATAGCTTTGGTTCATGGAAGAAGAGGAGTAGCTTATATCGGCTCCCGAGTGTGTGGAGTTTAGATCAAACCCCATGCTTGCTCGAAAATCGTAGTCCATACCCGGTTGGAAACCACTCATTCTAGCAACCGGCCGTTTAAGCGGCTCTGAGTTGCAAGAAGAAGATAATCACCACCTCTAAGCACAAACTGTTGACTAAGAACAAACGTGAGAAGTCTAGTGCTTTTTGGGCACTAGACAAGAGAGAAATAAACTTCACACACACAAGAAGCAAGGTAACAAAAAGAAAAAAAAGAAAAACACAAACACAAAGACAAAGTCAAGTAACTAGGAAAACAAAGTCCAAACTAGCACCGTCCCCGGCAACGGCGCCAAATTGATGGGAGGGATTTGTCGTGGAATCCCAACCGTCAATAATATAATCGGCTATTCCTACGGTAGATAGGGCAAGTCGGGTCGAATCCACGGGGACGGTAATGTATAGCCTAGACTAGGTCGACCTAAATACTAGACTAAGTCAACGAACTAAGCTAAACTAAGAATGATGAGAAGGGGAGAAAGCTAGACTATGACTAAGGCTAAGGAGAAAGCAAACAAAAGAGAACGGGCTAGGATTAGGTCGGGGTCAAAGGGGTAACGGAATGGTCAAGGGAGAACTAGAGCGAAGGAGGTAGTAGGGTGATCTAGGTTGGTCCGGGCTCTCGCAACTTAGACCCACCTAGAGGTTCCACCTAGAACCCATCTCGGCGACACACATTACAAACGGGGTACTAGCGCGCTATAGTGGCCTAGGTCGCATCCGGGCTCTCGCTACTTAGACCGACCTAGGGGTCGTCCTCACCGGGCTCTCGCAACTTAGTGAGGGAACCGGACCCACAAACAAACTAACACCCACAAGAGAAAGGCAAGAAAAACAAGCATATGCATCTACTAGTCATTCAAGCATTTCAACAAACATGTGATATGCATCAAACCAAGAAGAAACCCAAATCTTCCACCATCATCTCCAACAATCCCTTAATCATCCAATTAACACCCTAATCGCCTTACTAACTCTAGCAAGAGTCTACTCAAACATAATTATACTACAACTAACAAGAACAAGAGGATTCAACATAAGAACCAAAACAAACATAAACAAACTAGTGAAAACTATGAACTATGAACACTAAGATGAACAAAGATGTAAACTTGGATGAATAAACAAGATAAAGAGTAAAAAGGAAGAGAAGATTGTACCATACTAACAAGAGAATGAAAAAGGAGAACACTTGCATAAAAGATAACCCAAATTCATCCACCAAGGTTGTCAATCTTGGATGGATTCTTCAAGAGATCCAATAATACAAGAGTAAACTAAGATTAACTACTAATTACCGACTAATCTACACTAATCTAATCTAATCTAACCTAAAGTAGTCTAGGGTTTTAGGAGAGGTCAAGAATATAACATAAGATTGTGTCTTAATACAAGAGGGGGGTATATATAGGGTTACAAGTGGAAAGGAGAAGAAAGAAAACAAGGCGGAGCTGCAGCAGGCCCGTCCCGGCCGAGACGGGGTGGTCCCGGTCGGGACGCCATGGTCCCGGTCGGGATGGGCAGTCAGTAGCTGCATCTTCGTTTCCTCCTTCATCCCGGACGGGATGAGGCCATACCCGTTCAGGATGAGCCTTGTAGGCCTCCAATATGAACTTTTTGGTCCCTCCTTGCTTCTCATGGGCTTCCCATCGATTCTCGGGATCGGGTCTCGGAGGCTCGGGATTGGGTCGCAAGGTCTCGGGGTCGACTCCAAGGCATCGAGTGATCGTTCCTTAGCTTCGTTGGCTCCAAAAAGTGTATGTATCGAGTCGGAATCGCTCCAACTCTTCATGAACGGTCTCGGGAACCTGAAACGAGCTAAAGGAAGCATAAGTAGCCCATAAACCGCCCCCAAGGAGCGATTCCACAAGGAAAATGGGACCAAAACACTACGAAATAGGCACTACAAATGGCACTTATCAACTACCAAAAATTTTACCCTCCGGAGAAGACCAATTTGCTTAGGGCCTCCATCACCGGTTTCCAACAACGGGATGAAGAGAGCCTTTATGAAGCTTGGGAGCGGTTTAAATCTTTGGTGAGATCGTGCCCCCACCATGGACTTTCACAATGGTTCTTAGTCCAACAGTTTTGGAATGGTTTATATGAGGACTCAAGAGCTATACTCAATATGGGCTTCAATGGTAGGTTTACCGAAGTGGATGATGACCAAACTTGGTCAAGAATCGAGGAGATGGCGGTTCATAATTCACAATACTCAAGGCCTAGGAAGGCAAATCGAGGAGGTAGGCACGAGGTCGATGCTATCACTCAATTAAGCATTGACCTTGGAGCTCAATTGAAAACACACATGGAGACCATTGACAAGAAGGTCCAAAGCCACCTCAACCAAGTCCAAGGCACTAGTTCCTCCCACCAACACTCGATTCAAGAAGTGAATGCTTTGGGATTTTCACCTCCTTTGCCTTATTATGGGATGTGTGATACTTGTGGAATCGTTGGTCATGATCCAATGCATTGTCGAGGAAGCGTTGACCAAGTGAACGTCTTTCAAGCGTTCAAGCAAGGTGCCTCTTATTCTAATCATTACCAAGCTTCCAATCAAGTCCCTCAACAACAAGCTATGCAACCTCGTCCCTATGTTCCACCTCCCTTAAGGGACAACAATCAAGGTTATCAAGGTTATGTGGGTAATCCAAGACCCTTCAACAACTTCAAGCAAAATAACCAAGGTACCTTTCACAACAACAATCAAGGGTTCCAACAAGGGAACTTCAATCAAGGTGGTTTCCAAGGAAACCAAAGCTTTCAAGGGCAACAAAACCACAACCAAGGGTTTCAAGATCACAATCAAGGCCTTAATCAAGGCAATTCTCATGGGTTCCAAGGGAACCGTCAACAACAAGCAACTCAAGGTCAACAACAACAAAGCAAGCCTAGGAGCCGGTCTCCTATTCATGATTATGGTACTCCATTAGCCCTCACCGACACTCCGCATAATCCACAATCTCCACCTCGGGATTTCAACGTGCAAAAATCTATGATGGATATGAAAAGGAGTACTCAAGAAATGCAAAGAAGCCAAATGGAGATACAAAGATCCCAACAAGAAATGATTGCTCAAATCCTAATGGATAACAAGGAAACAAAAACTCACATGAAGATGCTTGAGACTCAAATATCTCAACTTGCATCGGGAAGTTCTTCAAGACAAAGGGGGCAATTACCTCCTCAAGGTGAAACTCCGAAATTTGAGCATGTCAATGCCATCAACTTAAGGAGCGGTGCTACCTATAATCCTCCCGTATTTCCTAGTGAGCAACAAGCAATGAAGGAAGTTGTGTCTCCAACCCAAGGAGATTCAAGCTTGGGAAATCCAATGGAGGAGCAAGTCTTAAGGGAGATCGAAAAACCCCATGAAGACAAGCTCCTCCCACTTCAAGAAAAAAAACAAGGGTAAAAGGAAAGTGTCATTTGAGGAGTCTACCCCGATTGAGCAAAATAAGTTCCATATCAAGTTGCCTTTCCCAACAAGGCAAATGAAGACCAAGGTAGATTCTCATTATGAAAAGTTCCTTAACATTGTGAAGAAATTGGATGTTAGTGTCCCATTCACCGAGCTTCTTACCCAAATCCCGGCATATGGAAAATTTATGAAAGAAATCTTGGCTAGGAAGAGATCCATCGACAAGGAAGAGACGATAGCGTTCACGAGGGTGGTGAGCGAGCTTATTCAAGGTTCCACACTTCCTAAGTTGAAGGATCCGGGTAGTTTCTCGATCCCATGCACCATAGGCAATTACAAGATTGAAAGAGCATTATGTGATTTGGGTGCGAGTGTTAGCATTATTCCCTACACCATTTGTTTGCGACTCGGGATAAAGGAGCTGAAATATACGTCCACTACACTCCAAATGGCTGATAAATCTCTTAACCGACCATTGGGGATGATAGAGGACGTGCTGGTACGAATCGGGAAGTTCTTTATTCCGGTCGATTTCATCATGCTCGATATGCCGGAAGATGCTAACACTCCCATTATTCTTGGGCGCCCATTTCTACACACCGCCGATGCCATGATCGATGTGAAGAATGGTAGGATCACCTTTGAGTTAGGCGAAGAAAAGCTAGTGTTTGACCTCCAAGGCAACACTTCGCCTACTAATGATGAGTCTTGCAACATGATCCACGCCACGAAAGACATCGATCTAGGGGAAGATTCGGGACAAAGCTTGAAGAATTACTCTTATGTACTTGAGGACGATGATCCGAGAGTGAGGAGGATGAGTGCCCATATCATGGGTTTGATGACAAGTTGAAAAGCAAGGAGAAAGATGAGCCTCCCTTGGGGCCACATGAGGATCGATGGACGTTTGGGTATATACCGAAGGATCGCAAGTACAAGTTCAAGCCATTGAACTTAGTAGATCGGGATGCCCCGGGAACGTCGAGACAAGGTCATGAAGAACCTTGGGATGTGGTTGGTTATATCACAAGCTTGATCGAAGACTTTGCTAGAGCCTTCGATTTGTTTCTTCGTGCCCTTGATGGAGATGGAATTGGTTATTGTTGTTGAAAAAGATTGAAGAATGCACCATCCTTGGTTTGACGGAGTTCCACAAGAACCGTCTCATTGTATATATCTCTTTCTTGTAGTTTCTTTGGTTTTGTGAATTTCTTGTTATTTGGATTGTTGATGAGCGTTGTGAGGGAGAGAATTTGATGTGTGTTTGAGCTTTGTTTGATAGGTGAAGTGAAAGTGATTCCTAGAGAGGAATGGTTGATGATAGAACATGGATTGTGAGCAAGGAAGTCGGTTTTTGAAGCTTAGGATAAGCTTTTGGGGTTTGTGGAAGGTCAAGAAGATCCATCCCGACCGGGAAGAGGGCTTCCCAACCGGGAAGGGTGTAGCATCCCGACCGGGAAGGAGCCATCCCGATCGGGATGAGGGTACCATATTTTGGGTTCACTGGAGTGCCATCCCGACCGGGACGGGAGCTTCCCGACCGGGACGGGTATGTCATCCCGACCGGGACTATCCATCCCGACCGGGATGGTCCCCGACTCCCCCTTTTGCCTCTTCTTCGACATTTGAGTCCACCCAACCATTGTATACCCCCTCCCAACCTCCCTTCTTCTCCTTGTTCCTATCATACGACCCTTACACCTTATTTGCATGCCATCACTTCATTTCTTCTTCACCTTACACCGAGATTCACACCAAACCCAACCTCTTCACACCATACTACCTCAACCATGCAATACTTTCAAGTATGAAGTGGGATGACAATGAAGACAACAGGCAAAGTTCCTTTATTGCTCATTGAGATGATGGAGCGAGTGAGTTGCTAACCGAAGGGTACGGCAACTATCCTTTCTTTTCCGTCTATTATTGCTTGTTTTCCCTTGTTTATCCCCTTCCCCTTGTACACTTTTGTGTCTTGGTGTCTTGGTGGCCTTCGAGGCCTTAGTATGGTTGCTCCCGACTCTCGATGATGTGACTACGTCGAGAGTCAATCTAAAAATCCAAATATACAAGATTTTCACCCTTTTTTTTAGGATTCAGTCGGATTCGGGCGAAATCCGGGCTAGGTGACTTGATTACACCTAGCCCTCCCCTCCCATTTCCTTTTATTTCTTTCTTTTTATTTTCTTCCCCCATCCATATCTTTTCTCGTCTCGGCCCATGGTGACTTGACTACACCCCGGCCGGACACATTCTACCCTTTTCTTCATCTTCATTTTTGATTTTTAGCTTTATTTTCGTAGTTTCTTTTCTTTCCTTTTGTCTCTCCGCACACTACGATCGAGCATGAGGACATTGCTCGGTTTAAGTGTGGGGGAGCGATATTCTATCATACTTAGTTTTATTTTCCTAGTTTTTTGAAAAAATCTTTAAAAACCCTAAAAATTTGAAAAAAATTCACAAAAATCAAAAAGATTTTCCTTTTTTTTTGTTTTCCTTTTATGTCTTTGTGTCGTATGTTTGTTTTGTTGTGTGTGTTTGCCTCCCTTTTTCCCTATAGGTTGCTTAAATCACCGTTAGCTTTGGAGAGCTTTCAAGACATCCGGTAACCTCTTCTATCCCTTTTTTCTCCTTTGTCTCTTGTGGAGTTTGGAGAAGATTGTGATGTTATGTGCTCGGGTGGAGCTTTGTGCATATTGGTGGATGATTTGGTGACTTGTATGGAATATCGGAGTGGTGTTTGTTCCCTTGTGTGTTTGTTTTATTTTGTTTTGTTTTGTTGTCTTTTGTCTCTTTTTCTTTCGTTTTCGCCATGTCTTCGTTTTGTGTTGTGTTAGTTGTGTCTTTTCTGTAGAAAGGTTTTCGAAAACCCGGTTTAGAGGCTAATGTGCGAGTGTTTACTTTCCCCTCCTAGTAATGTAAATCGAGTTTTGGACTCTAGTCTAGTAGAATGACCCTAAATCAATGATTTCGTTGGTCCTTTACCTTGAGTCCACCTAGCTTACTAGGGATTTACTACGGGATTTGCACTTTTGACCATTATGACCACCCACGGTGTGAAAAGGCCTTGGTTACCGAGTCTCGTCTAGGGCAGAGCACGGATCGGATATCCGATCCGAATCAGGTTTTCGGATCGGATATCCGATCCGAAAATCCGAAAATTTTAATATCCGATATCCGATCCGAATCACTTCGGATATCCGATTTTTGATATCCGAAAATTTCGGACCGGATATCCGAACTATCCGATATCCGATTTGGTTGAGATTTTTGGTCAAATAAAATTCTAAATGAAGTTCAATTCAACTAGAAAAAAATCCTAATTTTAATTAATCTAGTATTATACGGAGTATACTATTCTATATTTTAAGGCAATAAAAAAATGTCACCAAGACTTAACGTAAAATGAATTAAATTATAACCTATCTACCCTATAATACATTAATCCAAAATAAAAATTACAAAAATAACCATTGTTCGGATCGGATCGGATATCCGAAAAAATTATTTTGGATATCCGAATCCGATCCTATATCCGAAATGTTCGGATCGGATATCCGATCTGAAATCATTTTTCGGATCGAATATCCGGTTTTTCGGATCGAATACGAATCGGATAGCGGATCGGATTCGGATAGTCGGATAATTTGCTCAGCCCTAGTCTCGTCCCTTAGGTGACCGTGTTTAGGATTGTTTGATTAGTCCAAGTTCTCCCCTTTTTGTGGGTTTGAAGGGAAGGCGCCGTCCCGACTCTCCCATTCCCCTACCTCCTACACATATCCACACAATAAATTGCAATTTGTTGAAGTCTCTCTTTCTTAAATGCCAAGAAATGCCTATCAATCAAATCAAGCCTAAAAGGGTAAAGAATAGAAAAAAGAAAGAAAATGAAAGAAAGAAAAGAATGAAGAAAAAGAAAAGGCACAAAAGCCAAAAAGAAATGACATAGCAAAACAAAGCAAAGATGCAAAGAAAAGAGAAAATGCCAAAAGAAAACCCGTCACACAAATATAATCCCGACATCTCAAAATAAGCCTTTTACCGACTATTATCGTGAAGAGCCTACCAAAGGACAGAGTCCCTAGGAAGGATGATAGCGGTAATGGTCGGTCTTCCCTCACTTTGCAATATTTTCCACCTTTTTACTTGGACTAGTTGGGCGGTTTCGGGCATGGGACGACCCTCTTGGCTCATCGCTAAAGGGGGCGGGGTCTCACTTACCTACAGTGTCGACTAACACCGTGGTTCATCCTTTTTCCACTACGCCGATCGTCCCGTAGTACGTTCTTAGAAAGTTAGGAGGACCTAGGTAAGTTACCAATGTTTTTGTTGCTTTATCGTCATACTATTAGGGTTTAGTTCATCTTGGTTTGTATTGCTATCTTGGGAAAGTTGTCACTTGCCTTGAGTCCTAAACCGGTGCTTCTTTCACCGCTTATTTGAGGGAAGCGGTATTTGTTTTCTTTTGGGTGCAACAGATTATGTGTTTGTTTGTATGTTTGTTTGTTTATGTGTTTTGTGTCCGGTTGCATCCACGGTTTTGTCGCAAGATCCCACTTGCCTTGCGGAGTGCACTTTTCCTCTAAGTGTACTCGCGTGAGTTGAAAGGGCGTAGGGTGCGCTAATACCCACTCGGCTAGTTTAGTAGTTAGTATGTGCTTACTCGAGGGCGAGTAAGGGTTAAGTGTGGGGGAGTTGATAAGTGTAGATTGTAGCGCCTATTTTACTATGTTTGGTCTCATTTTCCTTGTGGAATCGCTCCTTGGGAGCGGTTTATGGGCTAATTATGCTTCCTTTAGTTCGTTTCAGGTTTCCGAGACCATTT
The DNA here is from genome assembly GCA_958450325.1 of Agrostemma githago. NCBI lineage: Eukaryota > Viridiplantae > Streptophyta > Magnoliopsida > Caryophyllales > Caryophyllaceae > Agrostemma > Agrostemma githago. The sequence goes on along the minus strand of OY288250.1, from coordinate 29,042,866 downwards.
GTGAAGAGTTGGAGCAAATCCGACTCGATACATACACTTTTTGGAGCCAACGAAGTGAAGGAACGATCACTCGGTGCCTTGGATTCGACCCCGAGACCTTGGGACCCAATCCCGAGCCTCCGAGACCCGATCCCGAGTCCCGAGAATCGATGAGAAACCCATGAGAGGCAAGGAGGGACCAAAAGGAGCTTAAAGGAGGCCTACAAGGCTCATCCCGGTCGGGATGGCCTCAACCCGTCCCGGTTGAGGTGCACAAATAGCATACCTACTGACCTGGGTCCGTCCCGGTCGGGACCAGCCCGTCCCGGTCGGGATGATCCCGTCCCGGCCGGGACCGGTCCGTCCCGATCGGGACCGTGGACCTGCTGCACGCTTTTGTTTCTTTCATCCTCCTTCATTCTTGTACCCATATATATACTTCCTTCTTGTATTGTTTATGTAACATACACTACATTAGAATCTCTTAAGCCTCTCTACAAGATATAAACCCTAGATTTAGAGTTCATCCATTTAGTTTAATCTTCCTTTAATCTTAGTTTAATCTAGTTTGTAATTAGTCTTGTATTAAGTGGGTTCTTGAAGATTTCTCCAAGCTTGACATCCTTGGAGTTGATTTGGGTTCTTATTTATACAAGATTGCATCTTTTTCTTCCTCTTGTTGTTGGTATAACTTTCTTTACTCTTGTTCTTGTCTATTTAATCAAGTTTGAATCTTTATATTTTGTTGATTGTTATTGTTCTTGTTCTTCATTATGGATGTTTGGTTTATGATGTTGTTTTCTCTTGTTATTGTTGGTTTCTTCTTGATTATGAGTGAGTAGTCTCCTTGTGGGGTTAGTAGGGGGATTAAGGGTAGATTATGGGTGATTAGGGTTTGATTAAGGGAAAAGGTGACTCTTTTGTTGTTAGTCACATTATGGGCACTCTATGTGTTTGTTGATTTGCTTGTGTGAGTAGTAGTGGCCAATGCTCCCCATACTTGTGCTCATCTTCTCATTGTTTGTCTATTTTGTGCTTTGTTGAGGTTAGTCTTAGACACGAGAGTGCGGACTAGGGGTTAGACGCGAGAGCGCGAACCTACCTCGGCATCGGTCTACGTAGCGAGAGCCCGGACCGACTCTAGCAGCGAGGAGACACCTACACCCTTAATCACCCCAATTACCCTACTACACATAAGAACCCGACCTACCCCACTTCCTTTCATATTTGGTCTCAACTTCTTAGTTAGTCATCATTTCCTTAGGTTTGCTAATTTGTTTGATCATTAGTTATTTAATTTAGCCTTGTTTTAGCTAGTTCATTGTTAGCCTAGTCATACCTCTTTCTCCACCATAGTTTGTCAATTATTATCTCCTTTGTGTTTGTTTGTGTGACTTAGCCTAGTTTTAGTGGACCTAGTCTAGACTCTACAATACCGTCTCCGTGGATATCGACCCTACTTGCCCTAGCTACCCACTAGGAATAGTCGGTTATTTATTGACGGTTAGGACCCACGACGAATCCCTACCATCAGGAGCAATATCCCAACTCTTTGCATATCCAAGACATTTTAAGACATTCCTCCTCGGGAACATGCGTTGCATTAAATGCCAAGGTGGGATTTAAGAAGTCAACCTCCCGCCATCCCAATCAAGAAGTCGCCTGCTGAGGAGGAGCCTTGCTCCCCCTCCGCCGACGAGGGCCAATTGATGGGAGTCGGTAGCCTGCCACGGGTCGCCCGCCATCCGGGCCCCGGGGAAACCCGACCCGAAAGTGAAGAAAGGCCTGCCTGGCAGGCCATCAAGCAAAGCCTTGCCAGGAAGCCTCCAAAGGGCAACCTCAGTCACTCCAAAGCCCCAAGCAAGCTCCCTTCCTGCCTACCAGGGAGGAACCGTACACTGGTTTAGCAATGAGTCCCCCTGCCTGCCAGTCCTCAGGGCATCCCTCCCTGGCAGGCTCAAGGGGCAGAAGTCAGAGCCCTCCCGTCCAGGCCTAAGGTAAGGGGGGAATAAGCGGACGAGGTGAACCCACGTGTCACCTCCTCGTCCTCTCATTCTTCCTCTTTCTCTCTCTTCTCCTCTCTCTTGGGGGAAGGTATAAATACTTCAGTATTTCCCACAAGAAAGAGGTTGGACTTTCTCTCTCTAGAATCTTACTCTAAAACCGCCACCTTACTCCTCACGAGTAAGGTTCATCAAGGCATTTCACGGACTGACTTAGGCATCGGAGAGGGTTTCCTCGGACACCTCCGAGGCCCTGTGCGTTCCGTGTGCAGGGAGCAAACCACCTCCGCCGGGAAGGTCCGATCACCGAAGTTAGAGGAAGGAGAGATTCAGGAAGTTAGGCAATCATCACCAAAGTAACACCATAATTCAAAGGATCCGAACCCGCTTCGGGTCGATTGTTTCCGTGACCGGAACAACTTGAATATAAAGCTAGATGAAGATTGATGAAAACTATGTAGCCTCCTAAATATTGCCTAATGGCTTTCTAAATACTAATGTAATGTTGTATGCTTCATCTAATTAGGTTAAACTATATATAGTAGTAGCTTAATGGATCACTAAACCAATCCCAAATTTGATTTTTGCACTTTGAGTGAAACTTTTGCCCTATGGATCTTCAAAGGGTGAAACTTCGCCCTGCGGATTTTTGACTTTCACGAACCATTTCCGTCGGGTGAAACTTCACCCCGTGGTTTCACCCGGTGGACTTTTCTTCTGGATTTTGTATTTGGGAGCCCCGCTATCGGCGGGTGAAACTTCACCCGGTGAGTGAAAGTTTTGCCCGGTGGTTTCACCCGGTGAGTTCAAATTCCTGAAGATCTTCGAGGAGGTCGATATGTCGTCGGGCAAAACTCCGCCCGGTACGTGATTCCTCATCGGGTGAATTCTTTGACCTCTTTTCGGGTTTCATTCTTTGTCGTTTGATTGTTTGGACTTTAAGCTTCGTGTGTTGCTTTTGGACGGTATTCCACTCCCTTGTGCTCGTGGAAGTTTGGACATGCTCTTGGCGACGGATCCTATCAAAATAGATAAAAAAAAATTAACCAAAAAACACGTGAAATGTACAAGAGAGACGCTAATGCGAGAAATACTAAGAATAGAGCGACAATTGTATTCTAATATCACAAAAACGGAGGAAAACGAGTTTAAATGAGAGGAAAAATAGGCTAAATTTAGCACACATCACCAAGCAGCATTGTCGCTTTTTGTCTACATATCTTAAGCTACGTATGACTAAAAGTTATAAAAATTCAATATTCGTAATGTATTCGCTTAGACGATTTAAACAAGATCTCATATGACTATATTTTATCTTATAAACTAGAAATTATTTTGAAGTTTTTTTTCCTTCACTTATTAATTGAGTCAAAAAAATCGAATGGGAGTACACAAATGAATCGAATGAGAGTACAGAAATGTAAAGAGCCTAGTGAGGAGGAAAAAGGGAAAATAGGTGAGGGATTATAAAACAATAACAAGTCGTCTACTCTTTACTTCAATTGAAAACTACACATCGTGAAGGTCACTACTTGGTACCTAATTTATTTATGTTTTTTCTTATTTTGATATTCGGTAACAATTTCGATGTATTTACAAAACAATTCCTCCTTACCATTTTGGTTGTTATGAATAAGGGGAAATGACACTTGAAAAAATAAAATCTTAAAAAGTAAGTGTCGCGAAATCTGGTAATTGGCTCGGAATTTTCCTAAGGAAAGAGACGACATTGGAGTTAAACCCTCTTTTTCTCAACTAATACATTCACTCATACACAATTTTGTTAGATCATCGTAACAATTAACATAAAAGGTTGTCTTTTTCATTAAGATCTCATTATTTCTTAACCTGGATTTATCCTTAATCTTGATTACTTAGTCAAGATTTCAAGCATTGTGATTATCCCAGGTATACCCTCATTGCCTTTTTTTCCGCTTTTTTTTACTTTTCCGCTTTTTTTTACTGGGGTATATGTTAATTTCATTCATTTTGCTATGAATTCTAGGAAAGCGAAGATCTCTGTAAGTTTTCATCATCTGTGTATGAGCTGTATTTTTTGTGACATGATGATAATTTGGGCTTGAATTTTACCTGAGAATTGCCCCCCCCCCCATTTTATTGGCGTTTTTTTATAAATGATTTCAGCTATTGGGATTTGAAGAGTCAATGGATTTTGAATTTTATATTCAGATGCATGTACCTTTTTTTTTTTTGGTGTATTGGACATCTGTGTATTCTGTAGGGTGAGACTATTGATTGATTTGCCCGTCCATGGTACGAATTCTGTAATTCTTGGTTGAAAAAGTTGTGTTTTTGGGTTGTAGAGGGGCTTTTCTTCATTGTTGACTTCTAAAATTTTGAGGTTTTTCTTAGCTTGGATCGTATGTAGTTTATAGTTTGATCTGAGATATGTTTCCTGGCTGATTAATTTTGTAGGACTTTGCTTGGATTGACGAACAACATTGGATTGCCGAGGTATCTTGGAAATTGGAAATTGTCCCGAAAAGTGAAGGGTAGTTTCAAGGAGATGCTTTTAATTTGGTTAAGACATCTCCGTTGAGACTTGTGTGAGCTGTAAAACATAAGACATGGCTCGGGGTAGGATAAGGGCAAAGATTCGTAGGAGTAATCTTTATACATTTGCCTGCCTCCGACCCAATGTCCATGAAACTGAGGAATCGAGTGCGTTGCCTGATGGCCCTGGCTTTTCGCGGATAGTACATTGTAATCAATCAGATCTTCATCGTAAGAAGCCTCTTAGGTATCAGTCTAATAATATTTCGACAACGAAATACAACATCCTTACCTTTCTTCCTAAAGGCCTCTTTGAGCAATTTCGACGAGCTGCCAACATGTATTTTCTCTTGGCAACATGTTTATCTGTCACCTCGGTATCCCCATTTAGTTCTGTTAGTATGATTGCTCCTTTGACTATTGTGGTTGGACTTACAATGGCCAAGGAAGCTGTGGAAGATTGGCGTAGGTTTATTCAAGATATGAAAGTTAATAATCGGAAAGTTATTGTTCACAAAGGGGATGGTGTCTTTGGAGATAGAACTTGGCAGAGGCTTTGTGTTGGGGATGTGGTAAGAGTAAAAAAGGACGAATTTTTTCCTGCTGATTTGTTGTTGTTGTCATCAAGTTACGAGGATGGCATTTGTTATGTGGAGACTATGAACTTAGATGGTGAGACTAATTTAAAAGTAAAGAGATCTCTGGAAGTAACCCTGCCGTTAGAGGACGATGCTGCATTTAAAGGTTTTAAGGGTATGATTAGATGTGAAGACCCTAATCCGAACCTTTACACGTTTGTTGGCAATTTGGAGTTTGAACGTGAGATATTTCCGATTGATCCAAGTCAGATTCTTTTGAGAGACTCAAAGCTCAGGAATACTGCTTATGTTTATGGGGTGGTTATTTTTACTGGACATGACAGTAAAGTGATGCAAAATGCGACCGAGTCCCCTTCTAAAAGAACTAAGATTGAAAAGAAGATGGACCATATCATATACTTTCTCTTCTCGGTGCTGGTGTTGATCTCCTTAGTCAGTTCAGTTGGCTTCTCTGTGAGGACAAAGTATGAAATGCCAACCTGGTGGTACTTAAAAGCTCCAGACTCAAAGGGTCTTTACAATCCCAGTAGGCCGGAACTGTCGGGTCTTTTTCATCTTGTTACTGCCCTCATATTGTATGGGTATTTGATTCCGATCTCACTTTATGTGTCGATTGAGTTTGTGAAGTTTCTGCAAGCCATTTTTATTGATCAGGACATTCATATGTACGACGAAGAGTCTGGCACACCGGCGCAGGCAAGAACGTCGAATTTGAATGAGGAGTTGGGCCAAGTTGACACAATTCTTTCAGATAAAACTGGAACTCTGACTTGTAATCAAATGGACTTTCTCAAGTGCTCTATTGCTGGTGTTGCTTATGGGACCCGATCAAGTGAAGTGGAACTTGCTGCTGCAAGACAGATGGCTAAGGACCTTGATGAGCAGGAAGCAGAAACTAATGCTGGTCGGTCGTACAGAAAATCAGAGATAGAATTAGAGACCGTGATAACTTCCAGCGACAGAACTGATCACAAACCTGTGATTAAAGGGTTCGGCTTTGAGGATGACCGCCTCATGGGTGGCAATTGGTTAAAGGAGCCCAATAGGGAGACCATGTTACTATTTTTCCGCGTGCTTGCAGTTTGTCACACTGCAATCCCCGAATTGAATGAACAGACTGGTACTTTTACCTATGAGGCAGAGTCTCCGGATGAAAATGCTTTTTTGGCTGCCGCCAGGGAATTCGGTTTTGAATTTTCTAAAAGAACTCAATCAGCTGTTGTTGTCCGGGAAAGATATCCCAACACTAGCCACCCTGTTGAAAGGTCTGCATACATAATTTTTTCTTTCCTGGAACTTTTATTCTTTTAAAAAATTGTTCTTGTTTTGACACTTAAATTTTTATTACCGATTTCCTTTTCTACGAGGTACTCTACAGGCAGTACAAAATTCTTAATCTACTAGATTTCACAAGCAAGAGGAAGCGAATGTCTGTAATTGTGCGTGATGAGGATGGCCAACTACTTCTTTTCTGTAAAGGCGCAGACAGGTTTGTAGCTTTCCTTTCTTCTGATCTGCTACTGATATTCTTGTCCCTCAAATATCATGCATTGACTGCAATTCTCATTTTAGAGTTGCTAATTGTATCTGTCATACCCCGAGTTTAAGAGTATATTGGATATGGTTTAAGGTGCTCAAATGAGTGTTTAAAAAGATTGATAGTACTACTCATTTCAAAAAAGTGAATTATTCTTTTGTGGTTATCCATGCGAAAGAACTTCACAGTTAAGCATGCTTGGTTGGGAGTATTCTTAGGGTGGGTGACCTCGTGTGAAGGTTTTCGGGATGTGCATGAGTGAGGACAAAATGCGCTGAAAAGGACCCGTGTTGGTATGTCGGGTTAGTGCACAGCCTGTTGAGCGCCAGACGTGATACCCGGTCCTCAAGTGGTGGATGGGGTGTTACATTATCTCTAAACCGTTAACCTATTTTGGTTTTGGAGGTTTACCTCATCTCATCATAATGTAACGAGTGCTTCTTTTATGCTTATTAGATTTGTTGTTGTGCAGCATAATTTTTGAACGACTAGCAAAGAATGGGAAAACATATCTAGAAGCCACCACTAAGCATTTGAATGATTATGGAGACAATGGGTTACGTACATTAGCCCTAGCTTATAAACCACTCGAGGAGTCGGAATATTCTGTTTGGAACACCGAATTTCAGAAAGCAAAGAGTGCCATTGGGGCTGATAGGGATGCCAATTTAGAACGGGTGGCAGATCTTATGGAGAAAGATTTAATTCTTGTTGGTGCAACTGCTGTTGAAGACAAACTGCAGAAAGGGGTGCCTGAATGTATTGATAAACTAGCTCAAGCTGGTCTCAAACTCTGGGTTCTCACTGGTGATAAAATGGAAACTGCTATAAACATCGGGTATATGCTCCATTCACTTCCAATGTTACTCAGGCTTGGTTGGGTATGGGTGTCAAACAACAATACATATTATTCTAACTCTCTATGACTTAACTTCTTAGACAGGTCTGTCAAAAAATGAGGATATGGGTTTGGGTGCACATTTTCAAAACATAAATGTAGTTGTAATTTTGAAATCCAGAGTTTCTAAGTGAAGTATATAGTTGGAGGAGAAATAAGGGTTAACATCAATACATTTCGTACTATACATTTAATGTTGTGTTACTCCGACTAAGCTTTGTTGGACGCAATACGGTGTTGAGTGTGTTTGGGAAAAAGTATCATGTTGGTATAATATAATGTTTCATGTTGTCTTGTTGTGTCCAAATGTTGGGAGCAGTCACACACGCCACATACTCCCTGAGTGATGTATCAAAGTAACAAAGGTTTTATACATAGTCTTGTTCTTTGCTTTTGTCATTCATACTCTTCTTTTCAGCTCTTGAGGAAAAGTGCAGGAGACTTAGGGCGTGTTTGGATGAGGTATTTGGAGTTGAGGGGAGGGAAGGGGAGCGGGAATTTGGTGAGGGTGTTCGGATATAATTTCCCTCCAAATCTTTCTAATGTTGAAGAGATTTTGATTTACCTTGGAGAAGGGAAAATGGATCCCTCCCCCTCCATTTCCCTTCATCCTCATTCCTTAACCAAACAAGGGATTCTACATCTCTTACTCCCCTCCCCTCCATCCAAACACACCCTTAGAGTTGTAGTAAGGTTCAGTCATGGATCCATACCCACATCCTTGAGTGCCTTGAGTCATGTGGGACAGGTGTACAACCCCGAAAGTGATGGGAAGAAGTAATAAAGTTGCCTGTTCTTATTTTTGGTGAACGTATATCAATTGAATGTGGATTTGAATAAAATTGGGAGTAATTGAGTCATGATCTCTCAGGATTTGGCATACTGATATTGTTTTCTTTCTTTTGCAGCTTTTCTTGCAGTCTTCTTCGACAGGGCATGAAGCAAATATGTATTTCAACTATGAATATTGAAGGGTCTGCTAATGATTCCAAAGAGGTACCTACCATCCTCAATGTTACTGTTTATTTTTTTTACAAGAAACATTATTAATTTCACGCTAGAAAGTTTTGGTGTTGACAACTAATCAGGCTATCAAAGAGAATATCTTATTACAAATCACAAACGCCTCTCAAATGATCAAGCTTGAAAAGGACCCTCATGCTGCATTTGCGCTGATTATCGATGGAAAAAGTTTGACGTATGCTTTAGAAGATGACATGAAACACCAATTTTTGAACCTGGCAGTTGAGTGTGCTTCTGTCATTTGCTGTCGTGTTTCTCCCAAGCAGAAGGCGCTGGTATGTGGTGTTATCCAATGGTCCTCAGTTTATGCTGCCATATGTTTTCTGTTTTCAGGGATTTTTCTTACTTATAGAACCCTCCTACCGGAAACAAAAAAAAATGAAATGTTAGGCGTGATGTCCTTTTAGGTGACAAGGTTGGTTAAAGAAGGAACAGGGAAAACTACTTTGGCCATTGGAGACGGTGCAAATGATGTTGGAATGATTCAAGAAGCAGATATTGGCGTGGGAATCAGTGGGGCTGAAGGAATGCAGGTAGGTTGCCTTCTTTGCTTTACCTCTCCACTCCTTTATATTCTTGTTGGGCCTCTGTACTCAAATATTAATCTTCAAGACAATTGGCACTTAAGGTGGCTTAATTATTCAAGATCTAATTATTCCTGTTACGTAATTTTTTTTTGTTTTCATGCCACTATACAATAGCAAAGCATACCCCCTTTTTTAAAAAAAGCCCCGTTTATATTGTCCCCTTTGACTGATCGTATTTTATGATGTGGCGATGGATAACATAATCCCCTTTGACTTCAAGGTTACTTGTTGAAATACCACTATAGGCACATAAAATTGAAGAAAGTGCCAAAAACTAATACGAATAATTCTTTTGAGTTGATACCAAGCTTTGGCTCAAACTAAGTATATCATTTTACTTAAATTAAACATGGATAGATCCGGAAAACATTTTGGGTTGGTCGGATCATAATCCCTTGATAAAAGCCAAATAGTTAAGTTAACAAATAAACTCAAACTCAAACTTCAATACCTGAATGACAAAAACTACTACAAGTAGTCAACAAGCACATCATAATCAGAGAGATTCAAGCTCGTGCAATCCTCAGAATTCAAGGTTAAGTCGGGTGTAGAGTGTATCCACCCTCTACACATGTGACTTCTGTATCTCTCTAGAACCCCTTACGTGGACTTCACACGCGTATGCTCCTACGGCAAGTTAGAATAAAAGGACTATTAGAGGTTGTATATTATTTGATATCAGTAAAAACTTTGTTCCATTTTTTTGGTACTTCATTTATTTTGTGATACAAAATGTCGTTGAAACCACGTTACCTGTGCTATCGTCTTACTTAACCAGGTTTAGTATGAGAAATTCACTTCTTTTTTTTAACTAGATTTAGTCGGCCAATTATTTTGAGATAGATGAAGGGAGTGGGTACAATATAAAAATTGGCTCGAGGAAGTAATATAATGTTGAATGTGAATATATTGATGCAACTTACCTAGCTTTCAGTTTCGTGCAGGCGGTGATGGCTAGTGACTTTGCTGTTGCGCAATTTCGGTTTTTGGAAAGACTTCTGCTTGTCCATGGACATTGGTGTTATAAGAGAATAGCTCAAATGGTAATGATTTCAATACGAGCCATCTGTGTATTTGCTTCTCACGTTGACTTGGTTGTCATGCACTGTCTTTTACTCTTTTGATTTTGTGCTGTTTTTTCAGTAGATTGGTGTGATATAGAGTTGGAGGGGCCCAGTTAGAGGGAGATGGCACAAGTGCTTATGTAGATGATGGGATGCTACTTTTTATCTGTTGTCTTGCTTGACTTCTTACCTAGTTTTTTCTCTTTTTTTTTCAAAACTTTTTTTCCATCATCTTTCCCATTTACTTACTATTTTTTTTCTTTTGATATTTCTTTCCATTTTCTTTTGACTTCCCCCAGGCCCCGTAAATGGTTGTTTCTTTCCTCTTCCTTGCCCATCTGGCTTCATTTTATTATCACGTTTTTTCCACCTCTGATGAATGGGGCCCATACAATGACTCATGCAGTGTGATGTAATTTATGCTTCATTGACTTCGATGCAGATTTGCTATTTCTTTTACAAGAACATAGCTTTTGGTCTAACACTCTTTTACTTCGAGATTGTTGCTGGATTTTCCGGCCAAACAATATATGATGATTGGTATTCGCTCTCTTTCAATGTAATTCTTACATCCTTGCCAGTCATTTCGCTTGGAGTCTTTGAGCAGGATGTTTCTTCTGATGTCTGCTTGGAGGCAAGTTTTTATCTTTAACCTACTTCGTAATTTTTATTGATGTTCAATCTTTTTATATAATTTTCAGAGGGTCTTAGATTAATAAAATGCGAGACCGAGCCATTTAACTAAAACGTTAGTCAACATATACATGAACCCACAAAAATACCAGAAAGAAAAATTATGATATAGTCTTGTGCATATCCACCATGTCCGTGTCTTGGGAGAAATTCTGATATGATTATCTTCATACCATGCTGCTGGTCATTTCCAGTTCCCAGCTCTATATCAGCAAGGACCCCGAAACCTTTTCTTCGACTGGCCTCGAATTCTCGGCTGGATTGGAAACGGCCTTTACACGTCGCTCATAGTATTCTTCCTCAACATCATCATCTTCCATGACCAAGCATTCCGAGCTGGAGGACAGACTGCTGACATGTCCGCGGTGGGGACCATTATGTTCACAACCGTCATATGGGCTGTCAATTGCCAGATAGCGTTAACAATGAGCCACTTTACTTGGATCCAACACTTGCTTGTGTGGGGTAGCATAGCGATGTGGTACATCTTTCTGTTGATTTACGGGGCAATGCCGGCTACCATTTCAGGAAATGCCCATAAACTCCTGGTAGAAGCCCTTGCTCCTTCCCCCATCTTTTGGTCAGCAACCCTGTTGGTAACAGTAGCCTGCAATCTTCCGTACTTTGCCCACATTGCTTTCCAGCGGGCTTTCAATCCAATGGATCACCATGTAATCCAGGAAATGAAGTACTACAAGAAGGATGTCGAGGACCAACATATGTGGGTCAGGGAACAATCGAAAGCAAGGCAAAAGACAAAGATCGGTTTTAGTGCTCGGGTTGAAGCCAAAATCAGGCAGTTGAAAATCAAATTGCAGAAGAAACATTCAGGAGCAAGCTCAACCATTCAGTCCCCTCGACATGAGTGATTTTTTTCTCACTTTAGATTACCGTCTAACTTTGCACATTTTTGGTAGGATTTTTCTTTTTGACGTGTATAGCAGCTATTTTCATGAGCTAATGTGCGGAAAGCATTAAAAGTCACTTATTCTTCAAACAAGAGGTGTTGAGAGCTGTTGTATTCCGTACATACGAGTAAATTTGAGAGTACAGCTTGTGAGTTTAGCTGTGGTTTCTTGTTGAAATTTCCCAGCTTTTCTCGGCTATGAGTTGGCACTCATGCTAGAGTTCAAATGTAGTGAAGGAACCCAAGAAGCACAAAGCTTGGAGCGAGTTCCCTCGTGATGGAAAAACGCTTAGAAGGATATTACATTCCCGAAGAGTCGAAGACTGAAGAGAGACTATGAAAAAGGTGACCCAGGAAAGTGGACTCAGTGAATAAGATACACGAATTACAAACTATAACTAAAATAATAACGATAAAATAAAGGTGTTTGGTGATACTAGTGAGCTGTTGGTGCACAGATGATTGGAAATGAACGTCGTCATCCACATAATCAACACAACTGCTGACTCCCAGATATCATCCACACAAATGAACCGTACAGTGACGAGACCAAGATGCACTCACGCACTTACGAAGAAGACGTAGAAAGAAACGAATGAGAGCAAAGCGACGAGACCTGCCTCTAATGGAGAAAAAACTCGTTCATCTTGATAATCGAACCCTACAATCATGAGGCGAATGACCAACGAACCATGCAACATGCAAAGAGTTGAGGATAAGGACCTCAACATGACCAAACCCCTAACAGAAGAATCAATCCAAGATCAATCTATGGTCAGGCCAACCCACTCCAAATGCAAACAAGCCTCTATATAGAAGCCTTTATTCATAAGAAGGATGATACTTAAACTTATTCTTAAGAAAGTATTAAAAAAGAGCAGCTACACGAGAGATCATTGTTGGAGAAAGTCACCGGGAAACCAGCCACACAACAGACACCCAGATCAACCTCAAAAAGACCCAGACCATAAACCGTCCTATAAAGCGGAACCCACACTTAACAGTCGAGGTTGCATTAGAAAGAGCCACACCCGTCAAGATCGGAGAGACACGACCTCGACCAATGTCCAGTAAGACCAAAGAAAATCGGAAGAAAAAAAAAGCGGACCAAGGATCATACAACCAAACCCTTTCAACCCTGGACCTAAAAACCAACCAATCGGCCGACAAGACCAAACATGAACCAGCCCAAACCAAGCAGACACAAACCAAAAACACATGAAGCCTAATCAACCCATACGCAGTCAATTAAAACAAACAATCAGCCAAACCGACCCAAACAAAACATCGACCAAACATGGAGGGTGGGGGCAGGGGACGAGGGGAGGGGGAACACCCACCGGCAGTAGTCAATGATAATAGGGGAGCGGGTCGAAACAGAAACAAACAGATAAAGTCGGTCGCCGAAGGACGGGGGGGGGGGGGGGGGGGGGGGGGCTAGGGAAGGGGGGAACGCCCCCGGTGAACGCCGACATACAAAGACGACAAAGCGATAAAAAAACCAACGACGAGAAGGCAACCGGGTTGGAGATTGGACAAAGACGACAAACACGGGGTGATCTAGCTATGCCGGCGACGGCAATACAGGCGGGAGAGGGTCGTGATGGTAAGGATTTGTCGTGAATCCCACCGATCAAATAAAACCAACTAACCTAACTGGGTAGATAGGGCAAGTCGGGTTGATATCCTCAGGGACGGAAAGAGGGTCTAGACTAAGGTCTACCTAAACACAAGACTAGGTCAACAAAGCTAAACAACCTAGAACAATGAAAGGGGATAAAACTATGACTATGAACGAACTAAGTATAACAACTAAAGTTAAAGGATTCAACTAACTAGAGAAACAATGACTAAAAGAATGGAGAATACAATAGGAAAATGACTAGGATTAGGTTGGGTTCAAGGGTGATGAAATGATCAAGGAAAATTAAAGGTGAAGGGGTAGTCAAGCTATCTAGATATAATCCGGGATCTCGCTCCAAAACCGACCTAGAGGTTCCTCGCTCTCGCGCAAGAACCCATCCTAGCAACATACAAGGTCACAAGAAGAAGGCAAGAAAACATGCATTTGCAACTACAAGTCATTCTGAGTATACAAGGACAACTCTTATAGCGTGGGATAAGGTTATTCTCCCTAAGAATGTTGGTGGGCTAGGCATAAAGAGAGCATATGTATGGAATGTGGCAGCTGTAGGTAAACTCGTTAGATCAGTTGGATTAATGAAGACAGAAGCAGCCTGTGGGTGAAATGGGTCTCTATTATTTACATAAGACAACAGAGCTGGCACGACTACACCCCCCCTGCAGACTGTTCGTGGACATGGAAGTCCATTTGCAAGACGAAGGAAACCCTTAAACAAGGTTTTCATAATGGCTCGTGGACCTTGGATCCGAATGGATACTCCATTAAGAGTGGTTATGGGTGGCTCCTCCCTGCCCCTAATCCTTTGCCTTGGACTAAGTTTGTGTGGAATCAGTGGGCACTCCCTAAGCATGCTGTCATAACATGGCTGATTTTAAATGGAGGAGTAAATGTGAAGGATAAGCTTCACAGACATGGTTGCATTGACAATGACAGCTGCTGCCTATGCTATAATTCTACTGAAACGGTGGATCATATTTTCTTTGACTGCCAATTCAGTAGAAGACTTATGCGCAAGGTAGATGACCTTGTTGGATGCAACCTCAGCCTGACCTATATTCTTGACGGAGGAATGCACCAGTTGCATCGGAAAATGCACGCTGCCATTCTTATGGCCTGCTACTATACGACTTGGAATCAGAGAAACAAAGCTCGAATTAAGGGGTATATAGATCAACCCGCGCAGTTGGCTCTACGTATTATAGGGGATGCCAGGAGAAAATTAAAATTGAGAGCAAAAGACAAAGTTATGATACAGATTTGCACTTTTTTAGACAGATAGGAATAAGCTGTTGAGTTGTTTTGACATGCCTATCCTATTTTTGTTATTAGCTATGTTTATACTGGTGGTGTATAGCATATGATTTGTAACTCTTTTTTTGATGAATGAATTACTCACATTTCACCAAAAAAAACTACAAGTCATTCAAGCATTTCATCAAACATGACATATGCATACCACTAAGAAGCAACCAAAACTTCCACCAACAATCTATACAAACCCTTAATCACCCATTAGAACACCCAATCCCCCTACTAATCCTAGCAAGAGACTTCTCACACATATCTAAACTTAAACTAACACAAACATGAGAAACAAACACAAGAACAAGAACATTCATAATGAAGAACAACAAGGACGAACAATACAATAAACAAAGGATAAAGATTAAAACTTGACTAACAATAAAAGATTAAGAGAAGGGAAAAGAGAGATTATACCAAACTAGAGAAGATGAAAAGAAGAAATCTTGCATATATAGAGAAAAACCCAAATACATCCACCAAGGTTGTCAATCTTGATAGAGATCTTCAAGAATTCCAATAATACAAGGATTAAACTAAGATTAAGAAATAACTAAGGAATAATCTACATTAATCTAACCTAATGTAGTCTAGGGTTTAGTGGGTAATGTAAAGGATGCTTAAAACAATACAACAGGGGGGTATATATAGGGTTACAAGAATAAAGGAGACGGAAAATTGAAACACGGGCTGAACTGGGCTCATCCCGGCCGGGAAGGTGATGATCCCGACCGAGAAGGATCTGGTCCCGACCGGGATCATGCATAACACCGGGCGGTGTTATGCTCTTCCCGGTCGTGATGGAGGCATCACGGTCGGGATGAGCTGGTCCCGGGCGTGATCACGCTCATCACGGTCGGGATGGGCTGTCAGCAGCTCTTGTTTCCTTGCTCACTTCGTCCCGGTCGTGATGGTGATGGTCACGACCGGGATGGGTCTTGTAGGCTTCAAATATGGTCTCATAGGTCCCTACTTGCTCTTCCTAGGCTTCTTATCGATTCTCGGTGCTCGAGATCGAGTTTAGGCCACCGAGTCATCGTCGCTTCTCTTCGTTGGCTCCAAATATGTCGGAAACGAGTCGAAATCGTTCCATTTCTCCAAGAAAGGCCAAAGGAACCTAAAACAAGGTAGAAGAAGCGTAAGTGGCCTCGAAACCGCTCCAAAGAGCGATTCCACAAGAGAAACCGGGACCAAACACAAGAAATAAGCACTACAAACCACACTTATCAGGTCGACCACCAGGAAAAACAAACAAACCCAAATGGAAACTTACTAGACAATGGAGGACGAAAGGTGGCCACAACCGATGACGAGATGAGGATGAGGAAACTAAATATGAACGAAAAAATGATGGGCGTCTCATTGGCCGACCGGAGATAGATCAAGAAGACAACCATCTCTTGCTAGACAAGGGGATCTGGGTGGCTGACTGGTGGTGGGGCGGTGGCGGCTACAAAATAAGGATTAGGGTTTAAGTTTTTCTTTTGGGGAAGAAAGAAGAGGGAGGTCGTGTTCATTTAGCGAGAGAAAGATGGTTTCAGAATCACACACCATAAAACTAACTTTAACTTGATCATATATTACTCCATAATGCTCATCATGAATTCCTCATCATAGTTTTATCCTAAATTAGAAATGCATCCACCAAATGACTAGAAATTAAGCTGACTTTAATTTTCTGATTTAAAAAACTATCAAAACTCCAATGATTTCCCTTTGTAGTCGAGGTCTATTTCCTCCTCTCAATAGCCAACCACAAATG
The DNA here is from genome assembly GCA_958450325.1 of Agrostemma githago. Lineage (NCBI taxonomy): Eukaryota > Viridiplantae > Streptophyta > Magnoliopsida > Caryophyllales > Caryophyllaceae > Agrostemma > Agrostemma githago. Next base: position 29,026,353 of record OY288250.1, on the reverse strand, counting down.
TGAACACTAATCATGTTTCTTATGATAAAATCCTGGTACTCCAATTATGAACATCATGTATGAAGCTATACACAAGACAAAATTAAATATATGATTTTTATTATCATGGACTGATACGACTCGTTTAATCATAGTTAAGTGGGTCGTAATTAGTTAAATTGAATGAGAAAAGAAGGCACGATAACGGGTTTTAGTGTGTTAATTGGTTTTATTTTCATTTGGGTTACTTATGTCGATTTTATGAATCTAATCGATATGCTCGGGTTTTAATCAAGATTATTAAAGGATGTTTGGACCAAGCCAAGAGAAGCCCAAAGGAGGTCCATCAACCTAGGTAAGCGTAAAGAAAGCAAAGAACTCGAAGCGGGTTTGAAAAGGGAAGAAAAAGATGAAGTCGTGTAAGGCCACGATCGTGCCACGACCATCCACGAGGCCACGAGTTCTCCGCGGGTTTATTTTACTACTACTGTTTGTTTATTTTACGGAATTACTTTTTGTTTTTTTGTTAAATGGTAAGTATATTGGTAAATCAAAAAATCATATACAATGCGCTATGATTCTAGTTACATAATCAGAGTCCCTCGTGCTTAATTTCCCTTTCCTAATCCCTCGGAAGTACATTTGTATTTCTTTTCTAATCCTTTCGCTAATGATATCAGATCTCGTAATCATATATTCCATTCTACTCTGATTTCGTTGCATCCATACGTGGTAAACACACGCGTTGATCACCCCGTTCACAATTCCTCTTTTCAATTTCGAGCCTCTTATTTGTAACCTCTAGTTGGTATTCAGTGATATCTGCAGTCGACAATCTACCCAGTTTTCAGCATTAAGAAGAATAACCTTACTGTACTCGCATTGACAGAACAAATGAGCTTCTGTTTCCAGTGTTTGCGCACACAGACAGCAGGCCGCGTCATCGATGAGCTGAGTTTCTAAAGTTTATCTCAAGTTCTTAACGCGTCCTGCTGGTAAAGCCAAGCAACGAATCTGTGTTTAGGGTTCGACCATTTGCTCCACACTAGCCGTGCCCAATCCACTTACTCTCGTTTCAATCGATACCAATTGTACCCTCTAGTGACAGTATATTCACATTGATTATGCCACTCCCCTCGCGTGTATCCATCTTTGAATAAGTCTTTGACCTGACAAATCTTGCGCCAACCCCAACTTTAATTCGTTGTAGGACTGTAATTCAACCAGTGGACTCCTTTTAAATAGACTGAATTCACCCATTGCACCCATAATTTGTCAGGGTGATTTAGAATCCACCACGTCATTTTCCCGATCGCTGCCTTATTCCAATGGCAATTTTGTCTAAGATTCATTCCGCCCTCTTCGTAAGGGACACATACCTTCTCCCACGAAACTAGAGGAGCTCCAGAATAAGTTGTTCCTCCCTCCCATAAGAAGTTGCGGCAGATGTCTTCAATTTTTTTAATAACACCATTGGGAATGAGAAATATACTCACCCAATACTGATGCAACGCACTGAATACGGACTGCACCAAGACCAGTCTTCCCATGTAGGAAAGCTTCCTCGTTCCAATCTTCCTTATTCGTTTGGTGACTGATTCTATTAATGGAAGGCAATCTATGATCGTAAGTCGGGAGCACTTAATCGGAACTCCCAAGTATTTGAAGGGCAGATTGCCTTCAGAACATCCTGAAACAGCCAATATGTCGCGCTTATCAGTAGCCTTGGCTCCATTGAAGTAAATGTGGGTCTTACCTGGACTGAGCTTTAGACTCGAGGCTGCTGAGAACGTAGATAGACTGAATATCTCCTTTGCTGAAGAGTAATAGATCATCGGCAAACATCAGGCTGATTAATTTCAGTGGCTTACACATCGGGTGAAAGCTAAACTTTTCTTTAGAGGTAGTATATCGAAGTAATCTCGTCAAGTATTCCATGCATATAGTAAATAACAGGGGGGAAAGAGGACCCCCTTGCCTCAACCCCCTCTTCCCATGGAAAAAACCAAACGAGTATCCATTAATACTTAGCGAGAATGACTCTGTTTGCACACATTGCAGAAGAATGTTGCAAAAATCTTTAGGAAAATTAAGCCGTTCCAGCATTTGTTTAAGAAAATTACTTTTTCCTAACTACCTTTTACTTAATCCTAATGATTTTTCCTAAACTTTTCCTAACTACCCTTTACTCAATCCTAATGATTTTTCCTAAACTTTTCCTACTGTACCCTTTATGCCTATTACACTGAGATATCAATTTTCATAATAAATCAACGCTTCTGAATTTGATAATCGATTTTAAATTTAATTATCAATGGCGTAATATCGATTACGGATTTATTTAATTATTTTGCTTATTAAATTTGACATACAAGAAGAAAATTAAAATTTATCAATAGTAATACAAAAACACGATAATTCATAATAGAAACTTTGATTTTTGACATGTAAAAGTATAAAAAAAATGTAAAATCAAGTAAAAAAAAGGGTTATTTAATGACAATAATACCAACTATAGGGCGTCTTCCCAAAATAATATTAATTTCAATAAATCTGAGAATAATACGTATTATTGGAGTAGTTAAACAAGAGTAGTATAAGTAAGTTTATCACCTGCTACATCAGGTCACCTAATTAATATTTAACCTGTTACTTATTCTCCATCCTCCTCCTTCGACTTCGATAACGGGTAAACCGTGTCGGGTCAGCTTCAGATCGGGCCAATTTCGGGTTATAATAATCGGGTTGAATTCGGGTCGGGTCAGATAATTTCGGGTTCGGGTCATTCTCGGGTTTGTTGTTTTCAACTTTTTTTTAGGGATATCCACTCGTTTTCAATAATAATAGTCGTGCCAGTTTTGGGTTAGCTCAGATCAATTCGGATTACAGGTCAAAATCATGTCTTTAGTTCGGGTGTCGGGTCGGGTTCGGTTTGGCTTATTCGGGTCGGGTCAGTTTTGCCAAGTCTACTTCTCCTTACTTCTCTCCTTCATACTCTCTCTCTCTCTCTCCATTACCCTTCATCCTTCATTTTTTTTCTATACGTTTCGTTTAGATTAACGTGTTGATTTTGGTGTAAGATTGTGTTGTTAGCTAAATTTGGCGAGGTTGAAGGAAGAGAAATACGGAAGACATTAATGACGTTTAATGCCCTGTAAACTGAGTAAGTGAAAATGAGTGAAGTAATATGAAATACTTAAAGGCTAAAAGGAAGGGGAATGAGTTCTACCGGTAACGGGTCGTCTATACTACTGTGGTTTAACTACTTCAAAAATATGTATTATTCTCAGATTTATTAAAATTGAAATTATTTTCGAAAGATGATCTATAGTTAGTATTATTGTCGTTAACTAAAATTAAAGGTGAAAAAGGAAGGTGGAAGGGTTCTACAGGTAGCCGGTCACCTATACTACTCTGGTTTAACTACTCCAATAATACGTATTATTCTCAGATTTATTAAAATTAATATTATTTTGGGAAGACGTCCTATAGTTGGTATTATTGTTGTTAAATAACCCTATTTATATTGATTATATTTATTTTTGAATATCGGTACTGACTTGTTTTTGGAGTTATGGAATAAGAACAAGTGTGAGGTTTAGAGTAATATAATATGGGGTTTACGGTTTTGCCATCAACTATAAGGCTAGTGTATCTGGAATCGGTACATTAGGTTTTGAACCGGGTGACAGGTATCCCGGGAGTTGTGTACATTTTTACCTTAAGCTTAGGCCTCGCAGTAAGTTGCCGTCATAAGTTGAACTGGGTGACAGGTAATCCCAGGAGGGGTGTACATTGTCTTAAACTAGGGTCACGCATTTATAAGTCGCCGTCCTATTATGGTTGAGTAGCCTAGTTAGAGACCGAAGTTTGATTTGTTTGAACTAAGTTCTCGAAACTAGTTTTTAGTATTCTCCTAGTGAAAGTCTAGCCGTCTACACTAATCATATCCATAATGCCTTTTTGAATATTTTTATTATTATCTATACATTTTGGTTTTCAGGTTGGCAAATATTTGAAGTTTTCTTCTGAAAACTTGTTCTGATTTTATTGTTCTAATATTTTAAGTTTTTCTCCGAAAGCTTATTTTTATTATATCATTTAATGTTTTCCATTTTAAGTATTTTGATATAATAAAACTATTATTTTTCCATATGATATAATATGGCTGGGAGAACGTCCGAGTTACTCCCGACTGACGTGGCTGTTATGTTTATAACATGACAAGTATTTGCTGTTGGGTTTTGAGTGTGAGCTAGCGAGTAGCGTGGATCCTATTCTTTCTTTATTCTTGTAATTTATGGATTTGCTTAAACCCGTTTGGAGAATTTCCTTTTAGCCCTTTTGTAAAAAGAGGTCTTTGTATTGACTTACCATTTCTTTTAATAAGATATAGTTCGTCAATGTGTTTTTAATCCGACTCTACCGTGTTTCCGCCACTGTATCGCGTTAGATTTTTCAGGGAATTACACCACAAACCACGAATGGTTCCGATGCTTGGTTCTTCATGTTTATGGAGAATTGAATTTTGGGGGTTTTTTTAGAGAGAGAACCAAAAAATTAATTTTGAGAACGACATAAATGAGAAGGATAAATCGGTAAAAAGTCGTTAGGGGAGAAAGCATGACCCTTATTTTATGCGTGTGACTTGACGCTTCTAAGTAATTTTGACTCGGTTTGTTCTGAGACTTTCGAGCTTTTGTATTACGTTTTTGCCCATAATTCTTAGACTATATTACCTTTATTTTGATGTTAGTTAATTATCATGCATCCTTTTTAAGAACTCTAGGCTATTTTGGATCTATCATGCAGGCTTAATTCTCTAGTACTTGATTCGAAGAAGTTGATACTCTGGTCTGGTAATTATTTGTGAGATTTATAATCTCTATTTCTAATCCTAACTATTATTTAATCCTTCTTTAAATTTGTGTTTTTATATTCATCTTGATTCAATGTACAACTAATTAGGGTTTATATTACGTCATATGCTAGAATAAATGTAACACCCGCAATTTTTCTAGCCTTTTAATATGATTTCCGTCTACTAATTTTCTTAAACTAACCCATTTATGATTTTAAGCAAATCGGGCCTCGACAAGTTCAGTTCAACCGTGTGCTTGCTTCTTCAACAAGGTTTTAAGATACTTTCTTTTAGTTTGAATTTGTCAAAACCAAATCAGTTTTCCTTTCCTACTTTCACTGCTCTTCTCTAGTTGAACTGATTTTGTTTGACTCTCTAGAACTTATTTTAATACTCCAACTCTATCTCTTCATCCCATACCTTTTGATCAAACATTACGTTCTTCCTCCTATTTTTTTCTTCCTCCCCTATGTTCACAAGAGCGTACAACAGCAACAACACTCACGAGTCTGGCACGAGTTTGGCAGTGCTCTGTTCTTATTTTTTTCTTTTCCTATTCCGATTCTTCTTTTCGATCCTTGTTTATCCTGTTCAAAGGGTAATCATCGAAACCTATATTCCTACTTCCTCCTTCCCGATTTCTGATGCTAATATGGGTCTTGTACCTTGTTTATATTGTTTTATAGTTTTTCGAGACAATCACGAAGAGAACGAATATATTATCGACTCAGATCTCGACTATGGCAACATCGACATTACTCGGTATTACTTAGTATTATTGTCGAAGTTGCATGTATATAATTTAGTTTTTTTGGCAATAATAGTATGTCACGTATTATTCTTCAATGAATTTATAATTGATAAGCACAATTTTGACCCTCCTTTTAAGCTCTTTTGTCACCAATTCAGGGTGTTTTCTATGTTAAATACTCTTATTATTTAGAGTATTGTTATCTTTGCCCCCGTTTCGGTTATGTATGTGTATTTTGCAGCCATATTTTGCTCATCGCTTGACTTGGACCTATTCACTCAAAATAGCACCGCATGTCAAAGGATGAGAGCCATGAAGAACTCGGTTTTTTAACTAGACACTTGTGAACCGAGGGAGCTTGGCATAACCTCGAGGTGACTAAGGCGAATAAAGAAGCTAAAGCATGCAAGAAAACAAAGGAAGAAGAAAGAAGACGAAGATTTGGATCAAGGTCGCAGGCGCAGACTTCGGATTCCCGCACAGTCTGCGGGCACAACATGTGAAAATCAGGCGCAGCCTGCGCAGACCGCGAGACTTAATTTAAAATCGTAGATTTCGTTTTCTTATTCCTTTCGTTACGGGCTTTCTTGTGGGGTTGTAATTCTGATTCCTTGTACTACCGTAAATATTTAGCAAAAGACACTTTTTATAGGGAGGAACACATTTTGAGAGGGAGATTAGGGTTTTAATCCCCTCTAGATCTAGTTTGGCAATTGTGTAGTGTTGAACTAAAAGACGCAACCTTTATGAGTAATTTGGGTTGTTCTTACAATATGAGAGGTTAATCCTCTCATATCTTGGTGTGAATCTACCCAATGATGTAATTCTTCCCATTTTGTAAGACTTTCAACTCTTATTTTAATCTATCTTATGTTATTCCTACTCTTTAGCGTCGAAGTGTATTATTCATTTACTAAGTCTTTGATTCTATCAAAGTGGCTATCTAGTTGTGCATGTTCACTTGTTGCTTGTGTGCAGAGAAGTTGTTACACCTATTTACACCCTAGTAGCACTCTTGGCATGATTTGTTAATGCGTTTGCTATCTTATGATTGCCTTGACTGAGGAATATGCATGTTGAAGATGTGGTTATTATTTTAACATAAGCCATTATTTTTTCCTTAGAATCCATTTTACAGCATGTATTGTTAAGTGATAAATCTAAAAATAGTTAACTTTAAACTTTGTGATCTAATGATTTAGTCTTAAACATGATGTTATATGTTATTTAGAGTCTAAATACTATACTACGAGATTTGAGGGCGAAGAAAAGTTAGGTTACCTAAAGCATAAATAATCGATTCTACAACATATAAGAAAATTAAGGTCGATGCTCCTTTTCCCTTGCTCCTTTTCATGAATAAGTTAGAAGGACACACAAACAAAGTAAGCTAGTAATTATACTAGGAATAAAACTTAAAAATAAAGAGTATAAGGTAAGGAAAAGAGAGAGTATGTGCTCTTGAGATATGGACAACTTTTATGTAACCAATGTTTAGGTCTTGGAAAAATAATAAATTTAGGCTTTTGAAACGCCTCAATCGGAGTCCGTATAAGAAAATAGGAACCATTTTACAAAATCGCGCAGAATTGCGATAACGATAGAAATTTCAGTTTTGCAAACAGTGAAGTGAAATGTAAAGGTTACAAAGGCACAAGAATTGAATATTACTATTTAAAATAGTTTGTCGAGACCCGATTTAATAATATTAATCGTTATTAGAAATAACTAAAATGGTCAAAAACACGGGGTGTTACAGACTACCCCTGTGGACATGACATAGGTCCACCCCGACGCGGCCACGCGCGGGTTTGGGGAGGCGAATGAATCTCCATATGAGATGGGTCGAATTGAAATTTAAATCGAAGTTGGAGTCGCCACCGAACTTTGTGGGAGTTCGGGCCCGTTCGAACCTACTCTATGTCGCAGTGGGCCATGCACAAAGTATGGCCCATTCCGATGTCAGAGTTTATCGGGTTCGTCCCTTTGCATTTGATACCGATACCGACGTGATCGGATATCGTGTATTGAATGACTCTCGTGTGCCAATGGTTTCGGACATCCGGAAACCACGGTTCTGAGTAAGGGGTGAGGGTACGTGTTGGGAAGTTCACAAAGAACACCCAACCCCGCTCGCACATTAGCGGCCTCTACTAAGATATCGTTTGACGTTTTAATTCACGCGTTAGTAATACGATGAATGATATGCAAACATTGTTTTGACTAAACATGCGAATAATTGAATGGGTTGCTAGGTCGGTTTAATGCATCTAAAATTAACGTCAAAGTTGTTTTAGCATGCGAAGTTCGTTTTAGTATAATAAAACAAATGGTGAAAAGAAATCGCTAAAAACATGAGCAAACAAGTTAGTAACGGTTTGTAAATCGAATGAAATATATAGATACGATGACATGCATTATTTTGAAAAGTTTATGACACGTGATGGATTAAACACGCGTTGACCGAGGTCAAGAAAATATTTATTGAAACCTAAAATATACCGAAAAGCCCGTCGTTTTATTAAAGAAAAGACGTTTGAAGAAATAAGACGGAATAGCTTTTTTGTATTACGGTTTTCAGGAGCCTACGCGAGCCACGCGAGAGAGGCGCGACTCGCGTGGCCATGCGACTCGCATGGCGGCCTGATCTCGAGGTTATTTTTCGAAAAATTGATAATTTTGCTAAATCGCGTACAAATACAATATAATTTATACTCGACTTAAATTTTTGATATTCGTTATATTCGATATTCGATTATGAAATCGATATCAAATATTCGGAATGATCTTTAGAAAAAAAAGTTTGTAAATCGCTTTGAAAATCGAACTAAAAAAAATAAAAAAAATATTAATTCTATCCGCGTTAAAAATCGTCGTATTTTGCTTTTTAGGATCGTGTGACGATTTTTTTTAGCATCAACTAGATTGATTTAGTTCTTTTTTGATACGATATTCGACTATAGAGTCGATATCGTATTTTTAAGAACGTTCGTTTTGTATAAAAAAATTATATTGTAATATCGAAAAAAAATAAAAAAAGACGTGACGATGACCCATAAAAAGACGGACCGACGACGCAAAAGAGGAAAAAAAAAACGAGAGGAAGGGAGAGAAAAAGGAGAAGATGAGATTTTGATTTACACCCTCAACCTACATGCTTTGTATACTCGGAACGGGGCTCGTCGGAATGTGGCTTAGACACGGGAGCGTCGAGGTAATGTCGGTGAGTTATTGTGGTTTAGGCGTGTGAGGTGCCGTGTGAAGGTGGCCGGTTTTTTAAGGCTAAAGCGGCGTGATCTCGGGTTATATTATCGGTAATTCGATGCTATGTGTGTGTGTGACTGCTAATGAATGTGTATAAGTCGTGAATGTTGTGTTGTCGGCAATTGTTGATGATGTATATCGATGTGTGAGAGGGTCCTATTTATAGGAGAGGTCCTCGATTGAAGCTAGGAGAGGTAATCTTGACTTAGGTGATAAGAAATACCGCTTTTGATAGGAAAAGTAAGAAGTCGAGAGGAATGAGAATTCCGTTTCTTGGCGGGAAAGGCACGAACCCAGCTGGAATTGGGGTGCTCGGCCGAGTATGCTTGGTACTCGGTCGAGTGCTCGGGTAGAATTCCTCCTGGAGATCGAATTCTATCTTTAACGAAATTGTTTAATATTTTTTGTAGCTGATTTTATGTAGTGTTCGAGTTCAAACCGGATTCGTGGGGTGACACGGCAGGCCTCTATGTCTCGGAAAATATCTTTGACCGGGTTTTGACTCGGTCGCTAAAAGACGGTTTTGCCCTCGGTATCGGATTCGACCCAAATTAGTCTTATCTGACTCGAAATGACCCACTGGGCCTGAATTTGAGGTTGGTTTTGTGATATTTGTACTCCGTAAAAAGCTCAAGCCAAATGCTAATGATTTCGAGCCCATATTCGAGTACGTTAAAGCATGTTTGCGTCCGATCATCATCGGGTGTTCTTTGGAAACTACTATAGACACCTAACGGCCAAATGTGGGTGTCTACAGAGCCCCCACTCTGACTGAGGCTTGGACAGGGCGAAATTCAGAGTAGCTACCAGGCCAATCAAAGATTAAGACCTGGCAGACTTCCGGTCGGGTCGTTTATAGTCCATTAGACTTGCGTGAAGGGCTCGCCAACCATAAGATAGAAATCATACCTGAGCTGATGATGATAACTCCGTGGGGAATTTTGGACTTGTTGTATAAGTCCCGGGTGTGCCTGTAAATGGGTCCATCCTGTGAAAAATGTCGTCTTGGGCTTTCTGCTGGGGAGCTAGTCGCCTGTCCCTACTTGAGTCGTTCCTGTATATACTTATGCGAAACTTTGCATGTAACATTTTTAGGAGAAATGACTCGCGCTGGGGAGTAGAAATTTTGAAAAAGACTTTGGATTTTTGAATTTGAAGATATTTTGAAAACTAGAGAATTTTTTACTCTGAGAAGGAATAGGAATGCTCAGGATGATCTACTCCTATACTAGCCAAGGAATTGTGATGGGGCCTGTATGCTAAACCTCCTGGGATTAGGAGTCCTTCGAATAAGAGGACTACTCAGGTTTAGTGCTATAAATACCCTCTTTTGTTCTTAATTTTTCATAATTCTCATCAATCCTTCCCTCCTAAAGAGAAAAAGTCCCGAAAATCCTTATTCTTTTTAAGAAAAGAAAATCTAGCCATGGGAATCGACCGCTTGATCGGAATGCTACAAGACTGGTCCCGATGTTTTAGAGACGCAGATAAAGTTATTCTGAATCAGAATGGTATTACTCAATTGTTCACAATCCGTCAGATGCAAGTGGATCGTCACTTTCTGGATGCTTGCTTGTCCTACTGGGACGATACTTATCACGTTTTTGGCTTCACCCGAGGCGAAATCTGTCCTATTCCTGAGGAAATTGCTACCATAGGAGGATGGAATCCCATACTTCGCCCTGCTATCCCGTTTTCCGTTCACGATCCTAGGAGGAAATTACGAGAATTCTTAGGACTTTCTCACATGGAGGTATCTCGCATGCTGGAAGGAGATATTGTCTCTTTGATCGATCTGGCTGAAAAATTTATGAATCCACACGACGTCCGGGTCAGGCCGGTCCATAGTCGTAGGGCCTTTGCTTTTTGTATGCTCCATGTTTATGCCTTCGAAGATCATATGGATATATTATCATGGATGGGTCATGTCCGACTTTTTACCATGGTTGACCTAATGGAAACGGAGCACAGCCCGGCTTGGCTGATTACGGAAGAAATTATCCAAGGTTTGGATAATCGTAAAAGGGATTCCTCGATCCGATTGTCTAGGAGTACTCGTCCTTTACGGGTATATTGCCTTGATTTTTTTTATTTCTCGATCTTTGATTTTTTCCGCGGTTTTTCTAGATTTTTTTTCCCGCGATTTTCGCGATTTTTTTTTGATAATCATACCCTCGTTTTTTTTCTTCAGCTTTGGCTATTTGAGAGACTATCAATCGTGGATCCTCCCCTTGACATGAGCCAATATCGCCCCAATCAAGTGATGACGAGGAGACGGACCATTGACTTTTCTCACCTCAATACTCAAAAATACTGGGACGAAGTGCTGTCTTTCCATGGAGGCCCATTGATCCGGTGGACCGTGCCATGGTGGCCCATTTATGTTCAGACTGGTTTGGAATCGAGAGATAGGGCACGATATCAAGTGATCCTATCTTTTAGGTAGACAATTCACCTTTACCCCGATCGCATACTTAGGCAATATGGTCGGGCCCAAAGAATCCCGGAAATTGAGGCGGTTGTGAGTGAATCTACTCAGCTGACAGACGTGATGTGTGACACCTGGATGCAGCAGTGGTACACCCGGGCTACTTGGTCTGTTTCTAAGACTCTTCACTCAATCTGGGTATCAGACTCTTATGTGAAGTGGACAAAAACGAACTCTGCTAAAGCCCGTGCCGCCCTGAAGACTGATGAGGCCTTTGACCTGCTGCGACGAGAACAAGCCAAGGATAACAGAGGCTTCTTTGACGAGGGTGACTCTCCGGCTACATTGGTTCGACTGATGTCAGGTCAGAAAAGAAAGACTAGGACTCAGGCTGAAGGGTCCAGTACTAAAGGTGCACGGGGGAAAGTGAGCCCCAGACAGACCTGGAAAGGAGACTCGGCCCAAGACTGGCGGTTCAGGACCGACTTGGTTTTCGAGACAGACTACCCGAGCATGTACGGGCTCGACTTTGACCAGCGACAATGGCGGAAGATCCGTGGTCGAAGAAACGGGTTCGAGTTAAAGAGGTTCCACTTGTGATCCGGGAACGTTCGCCCCCGCCCCGTCGATCTCGGGCTCCACGTGACCCAAAGGATAAGGGAAAAGGCAAAATGCATGACCATTAGTCTCCTCAGCTTTTATTATTTAAGTATTATTACTAATTTTGTGGTGTGATTTTTTTGTTGTTTATTTTTCTGTGTGATGTATTTTTGAAATTCCCGAGTTTATCGGTTCTTTTAATAAAAGACATATTAGTGAATACTGTTCCCGTCTTTTCGTTATTGCAGTGGTTGTACCCTTTTGAGGGGTTGCCTACATATCCACAATTAGTGGAATCAAACCAAACGTAGTTCGATTTTTTTTTGCAATTTTCGAAATACATCAAGACTATTAGTTCGAGATGTGCGACAGTAGGATAAGTAATCCTAACTTATTGACTTGCCTATAATTTTTTGAAAATCTATAAAAGGACAAATTTTTATAAACTTTTAGCAAATGACATTGAGATAAGGTTTCAGGGGTAGTAGCGCTTCAACTGGTCCAAGTTGATCGGGTTGAAGAATTCGTTCCCATCCAAGTCTGTCAGCATTACCGCTCCTCCTGATAGGATTTTCTTTACTAAATACGGCCCGGCCCAATTGGGTTTGAATTTCCCTCTTGGGTCGACTGGTAGTAAGGCCCGAACGAATTTTAGGACTAGATCCCCTTCTTTGATATTTCTGGGCCTAACCTTTTTGTTGAAAGCCCGTTGTATCCTCATTTGGTATATCTGAATATTGTTCAGGGCCCGGGATTGCCGTTCGTCCAAAAGAACTAGCGAGTCATATCGGGTTTGGACCCAATCTGCCTCAGGCACCTGACTCTCGACTAAAATCCCGAGGGATGGTACCTCTAGATCGACCGGTTGGACCGCTTCCATTACATTTGTCAGATCATATGGAGTTGCTCCGGTTGCGGTGCGAATTGATGTTCGGTACCTCCATAGGGCAAAATAAATTTTGTCGGGTCAGTCCCGATAATTATCAGCCATCTTTTTAAGTATGGTGACAATCGTTTTATTAGCTGCCTCTACCGCTCCATTTGTTGGGGACGGTAAGGCGAAGATGTATATCTTTGAATCTTATATTTTTCTAACAAAGTAGCAGTTTCAGCTTGAAAATGGGTCCCGTGATCACTAACAATTTCGTGCGGGATCCCGTATTGGCATATAATCTTATTTTTGATGAATTTAGCCACGTGTGTGGCGTTCAAAATCCGGTATGACTCGGCTTCGACCCATTTGGTGAAATAGTCAATAGCCACTAAAATGAAGCAGTGACCCCCCCGTCCCGGAAGGGTTCACCTTCCCAATTATATCAATTCCCCATGTCGAGAATGACCATGGTGATGTCATGGTATATAATAGGGATGACGGCATATGCTGTACGTTGGCGAAAATTTGACAGTTATGGCAGTGTTTGACATATAACTGGCAGTCGGTTTCCATGCTATTCCAATAATATCCGAGTCTCGTGATTTTTCGGGCTAGCATATGGGCGTTCATATGCGGACTGTTTTCACCATTGTGTACCTCGGCCATGACCTTTTCGGCTTGCGTTTTGTCGATGCATAGGAGTAGAGCCCCCTGTGCCGTCTTCTTGTATAACTGTCCATCATCCGTGCGGATGAACTGGGTTGCCCACCTTTGTAGGGCTTTCTTGGCCCGGTTTTCAGCTCCCGGAGGATATTCTCCCGATGTTAAGTAGGTCAGAATAGCCTGATACCTAGGTTCCGGATCAGTTATTTCGATATCCTGAATAGCAAGGATATATGCCGGATCCGATCGTCTTTCGACGGAAATGGGCATGCTGGTTAGATGTTCCGGGATATTCAATAAAGATGCTAATTTGGAAAGGGCATCTGCAAATTGGTTTTCTTCCCGGGGTAGATAGATGTATTCTACTTTTTGGAACTGTTTTTCGAGAACCCTTACTCGCGCTCGGTAAGCTACGAGATTGGGGTTCCGAGTTTTCCATTTTTGAAGTGCTTGATTGATGACTAGAGACGAGTCCCCGTGGACCCGGAGGTTTGTTACTCTTAAATCAGCGGCGGCCTGCAGTCCGTGAATGCATGCTTCATATTCAACTGCGTTGTTAGTCACGTCGAAATCTAGCTTAATGGATAAAGGTGTGTGCTCTCCTCGTGGTGAGATCAGCAAAATCCCGACACCAAATCCTCGGAAGTTGGACGCTCCATCAAAATATAAATCCCATTTTTCGGTATCAGTATAGAATATATCTTCATGCTTTGTATACTCGGAACGGGGCTCGTCGGAACGTGGCTTAGACACGGGAGCGTCGAGGTATTATGGTGGTTTAGGCGTGTGAGGTGCCGGGTGAAGGTGGCCGGTTTTTTAAGGCTAAAGCGGCGTGATCTCGAGTTATATTATCGGTAATTCGATGCTATGTGTGCGTGTGACTGCTAATGAATGTGTATAAGACGTGAATGTTGTGTTGTCAGGAATTGTTGATGATGTATATCGATGTGTGAGAGGGTCCTATTTATAGGAGAGGTCCTCGATTGAAGCTAGAAGAGGTAATCTTGACTTACGTGATAAGAAATACCGCTTTGGATAGGAAAAGTAAGAAGTCGAGAGGAATGAGAATTCCGTTTCTTGGCGGGAAAGGCACGAACCCGGCTGGAATTGGGGTGCTCGGCCGAGTATGCTTGGTACTCGGTCGAGTGCTCGGGTAGAATTCCTCCTGGAGATCGAATTCTATCTTTAACGGAATTGTTTAATATTTTTTGTAGCTGATTTTTTGTAGTGTTCGAGTTCAAACCGGATTCGTGGGGTGACACGGCAGGCCTCTATGTCTCAGAAAATATCTTTGACCGGGTTTTGACTCGGTCGCTAAAAGACGGTTTTGCCCATTGTATCGGATTCGACCCAAATTAGTCTTATCTGACTCGAAATGACCTACTGGGCCTGAATTTGAGGTTGGTTTTGTGAGATTTATACTCCGTAAAAAGCCCAAGCCACATGCTAATGATTTCGAGCCCATATTCGAGTACGTTAAAGCATGTTTGCTGATGTGAGTTGATATGAACTTTGAACAAGAATGTGAAGAATGATTAGTATACTGAAATGGAATGTAAACAAAGTAACCAAAACAGATTGAAAAGGATAGTTTGAGGGTGAATAAACCGTAACCAAGGATAGTATGCTAGGTGAAGTAGACCTATACTTCAACAAAGCGGGTGCTAAATCAAACAACGCGATTGAAGTAGCGAGTTTAGAGCTTGTAACGCGACTAACTCTAGACTTTGTCTTGTAAGCAACAAGGACGTAAAAGAAAGCTTAGCTTTACTCAGGTTTTTGATTTCAATATTGGATGTCTTATTCATTCAAATAGATGGCTATATATAGCCTACAAAGGACCCTTAAACCGGCTGGTTAAGGGTGACAAAAACAAAGTTACAACCATGTGAACAAGGAGCTAATAACAAAGTAATGTAAACATGGAGCTAATAACAAAGCTCTTAATCAGCTGCGGTCCCCTTGTGTGAACATGGAGCCAAAAACAAAGCTTGATGATGTGCACACTATGTGAACATAGCCATGGTGTGAATCCAAGTTAATGTCTTCAATTTACCTTGACTTCTTTGCTCCTTTATTCAGCTCCTATACGAGCTAACTTAATACTTGGAGGAGGCACACTATTAGGCTGGTAGGAGGTGCTAATGTGGCTTGACTAGAACTATTAGGATCTAGTGTTACTTCATTGAACTCTTTAGCCTCTTCATTCGGATCATCTCCTCCCCCTTGGAAAGGAATTGCCCTCAATTCTGAAATGCCATCATCATCAAGATAAGGAGAAAGGTCTCCCACATTGAACGTGGCATGAACTCCATAATCATCCGGTAATTCCACTTTGTAAGCATTGTCGTTTACCTTTGATATGATCTTATAAGGCCCTTCTGCTCGTGGCATCAACTTATTCTTTCTTTTGCTTGGAAACCTCTCCTTTCTCAAGTGAACCCAAACTAAGTCACCCTCTTGAAAAAGTCTTGGTTTCCTGTTCTTGTTGGACCTTCTTTTGTATGCTTCATTAACCTCCTTGATCCTTTCTTGAATTTGCTCGTGGAGTTTGATCATAGCCTTTAGTTTGGACTCCGCATCCTTGTGGACTAACGCATCCTTAGGTAGAGGAATCAGGTCCAAAGGCATGTAAGGATTGACCCCATACACGGCCTCAAAAGGAGAATGAGAGGTAGCATAAGTAGGAGAGCGATTGTAGGCAAATTCAGCATGGGCAAGCTTGATATCCCAATCCTTTTGAGTCTTACTTACAAGGCCTCTTAACAACGTCCCCAAAGTACGATTGGTAACCTCGGTTTGTCCATCTTTTTGTGGGTGATGAGAAGTGCTAAATAAGAGCTTGGTTCCCACCTTCCTCCATAATGTGTAACAAAAGTAACTAAGGAACTTTGAATCACGATCAGAGACAATGGACTTTGGTATTCCATGGAGACGCACCACCTTTTTGAAGTATAAGTCAGCAACATTGCTAGCATCATCCGTTTTGTGGCAAGCAATGAAGTGAGCCATCTTTGAAAATCGATCTACCACCACCATGATAGCATCTTTTCCTCTAGCGGTTCTTGGTAAGGCTACAATGAAATCCATGGATACATCTTCCCATGGTCTATTAGGAGTGGGTAAGGGCATGTAGACTCCGGGTTTGAAAGAACTTTTGGCAAATTGGCAAGTCACACACTTGCTCACTACATGCTGGACACTCCCTTGCATCTTTGGCCAAAAGAAATGCTCCTTTAAGACCTCCAAAGTTCTTGTGATGCCAAAATGACCCGCTAATCCTCCTCCATGAGCTTCTCTGACCAGCAGCTCTCTAATGGGATG
Organism: Agrostemma githago; assembly: GCA_958450325.1. NCBI lineage: Eukaryota > Viridiplantae > Streptophyta > Magnoliopsida > Caryophyllales > Caryophyllaceae > Agrostemma > Agrostemma githago. The sequence goes on along the minus strand of OY288250.1, from coordinate 29,009,609 downwards.
CTTGGGCACACACAAGCGGTTTCCTTTGAAAAGAAATCCCTCCTGCAAAACAAACTCATCAAAGGCTCCCTCCTTGCATTTGGTGAAGGTTTCACCAAAGTCAGCATCATTGTTGTAGTAGTCTTTTAGAGTTTCAAATCCGAGCAACCTCACATCCAAAGTAGATAGTAAAGTGTAGCGGCGGGATAGTGCATCAGCTACTACGTTACTTTTTCCATCCTTGTACTTTGAAGAGAAATGAAAGGATTGCAAGAATTCCACCCACTTGGCATGCCTTGGACTTAACTTTTGTTGGCCATTGATGTACTTTAGGGACTCATGATCTGAATGGAGAATAAAATGGTTAGTACGAAGGTAATGACTCCAATGATCAAGAGCTCTTACTATGGCATAGAACTCCTTGTCGTAGGTGCAATAGTTCAGCCTTGCTCCATTGAGTTTTTCTGAGAAATAGGCAATGGGGCGCCTATTTTGGACAAGAACAGCACCAATTCCTACTCCACTAGCGTCACATTCCACCTCAAATGGCTGAGAGAAATCAGGAAGGGCTAAGATAGGAGCGGAACACAACTTCTCTTTGATGGCTTCAAAGGCTTCTTGGGCAGCTTTGGACCAAACAAACGCGCCTTTCTTCAAGCATTCGGTGATGGGACTTGTGATAGTGCTAAAGTCCTTGATGAATCTCCTGTAAAAAGAAGCCAAACCATGAAATGACCTTACTTCTGTATTGGTGGAAGGGATTGGCCAAGTACGTATGGATTCTACTTTGGTTTGATCAACTGACACTCCTACTTTGGACACTACGTAGCCAAGGAACACTACGCTTTCCACAAAGAAGGCACACTTCTCCTTCTTCCCAAAGAGCTGTTGTTTGCGAAGTGTTGTGAATAGTAGTCTTAAATGCTCCATATGTTCCTCCAAAGACCTGCTATACACAAGGATATCATCCAAGTAAACCACAATAAAGCGACCTAAGTAGGCCTTAAGTACCTCGTTCATTAACCTCATGAACGTGCTCGGAGCGTTGGTAAGACCAAATGGCATGACCGTCCACTCATAGAGTCCATGCTTGGTTTTGAAAGCGGTCTTCCATTCATCCCCTTCCCTCATTCTGATTTGATGGTACCCACTTTTTAGATCAATTTTGGAAAAGACCACTGCCCCATGAAGCTCATCTAACATGTCATCCAACCTTGGAATAGGAAACCTATACTTGATGGTGATGTTGTTAACGGCTCTACTATCTACACACATTCTCCAAGTTCCATCTTTCTTAGGTACCAAAAGGACTGGAACGGCACAAGGACTAAGGCTCTCTCGTACATACCCTCGACTCATTAACTCATCTATTTGTCTTTGTAATTCCCTAGTTTCCTCCGGATTACACCTATATGCTGCCTTATTGGGTAAGGTTGCTCCTGGAATGAGGTCGATTTGGTGTTCTATACCTCTAATAGGTGGTAAACCAACGGGTAATTCCTCGGGGAAGACATCCTTAAACTCGTGTAACAACTCCTCAAATGGCTTTCCTCCAAGCCCATTCTCAACTTCTACGGGTTTTTCTTTAGCCATCATGACAAAGACACGCTCCCCCCCTTGTAAAGCCTGCTCTACTTCACTCTCACTCGCAAAGATGGTGAGGTTAGGTTTCTTGGTTTTGTTGGAGGTCATAGCTCTAACAGCTTGGGGAGTCATAGGTTTTAGAATGATTTTCTTTCCCTTATCCCTCAATTCGTATTCATTCTTTCTAACATGGTGTACCACATCCCTATCAAACTGCCAAGGACGCCCCAAAAGTATATGACAAGCATCCATAGGGATAACATCACAAAGAACCTCATCGACATAAGACCCCATAGTTAAACCCACTCTTACTTGTTTTGTGACCTTTATTTTGTTTTCATTATCTAACCAATGTAATGCATATGGTCTAGGGTGATTAGTAGTGGTTAGACCTAACTTAGCTACCATTTCAGTAGAGGCAACATTCGTACAACTACCTCCATCAATAATCAAACTACACCATTTGGTATTAACTAGACATTTTGTGTGAAAGAGTTGGTCTCTTTGTTCGGTGTTGTGTGGGATGGGTTTGGCATGGAGTGTACGTAGTACTAAAACATTACCATACGTTGGGAGCTCATAGTCTATTCCTTCTTCCTCCTTTTCTCCCAAGCAGACTTCAGGACCAGATGCGCCAATGGACTTAGAAAGTTTGTTCATCTTGCACATTGATTCTCTCTTTAGGTCTTCCAAGAAAATAGCATCTTCAAAGCTCACAACTCCTGCCATGCTTGCGTCTAAATAGATGACCAAAGCTCTGATACCACTAATGATGTGAGTTGATATGAACTTTGAACAAGAATGTGAAGAATGATTAGTATACTGAAATGGAATGTAAACAAAGTAACCAAAACAGATTGAAAAGGATAGTTTGAGGGTGAATAAACCGTAACCAAGGATAGTATGCTAGGTGAAGTAGACCTATACTTCAACAAAGCGGGTGCTAAATCAAACAACGCGATTGAAGTAGCGAGTTTAGAGCTTTTAACGCGACTAACTCTAGACTTTGTCTTGTAAGCAACAAGGACGTAAAAGAAAGCTTAGCTTTACTCAGGTTTTTGATTTCAATATTGGATGTCTTATTCATTCAAATAGATGGCTATATATAGCCTACAAAGGACCCTTAAACCGGCTGGTTAAGGGTGACAAAAACAAAGTTACAACCATGTGAACAAGGAGCTAATAACAAAGTAATGTAAACATGGAGCTAATAACAAAGCTCTTAATCAGCTGCGGTCCCCTTGTGTGAACATGGAGCCAAAAACAAAGCTTGATGATGTGCACACTATGTGAACATAGCCATGGTGTGAATCCAAGTTAATGTCTTCAATTTACCTTGACTTCTTTGCTCCTTTATTCAGCTCCTATACGAGCTAACTTAATACTTGGAGGAGGCACACTATTAGGCTGGTAGGAGGTGCTAATGTGGCTTGACTAGAACTATTAGGAGCTAGTGTTACTTCATTGAACTCTTTAGCCTCTTCATTCGGATCATTTGCGTCCGATCATCATCGGGTGTTCTTTGGAAACTGCTATAGATACCTAACGGCCAAATGTGGGTGTCTACAACCCCCCTTAAGAAAATTTCATCCTTGAAATTTGCAACTACTGGTTGGTAAGGTATATATTTCCTAAGGTTAGGCTAAGGTTTTCCTTTAAATTTTTTGGCGGTTCTTATATATCCATAGGATATTCTCAAGTTCTCGAAGGTAGAACAATCTCGGGTCATTTCGAGATTTGGTTCACTATCGGCTCTAACTCCAAGACCAGAGAATATCTAAATTCCTTAAAAACAATATAACATGTTTTTTTTTTGAGAAATGTTGGTTTGGCCTAAGGTATAAATCCATTCAAATAAAGGTTGTTCTAATTTCTATAAAATTTCAAAACGTTTATTAGTTTCGATTTCTTTAGGTTTATCACGACTGTTACTTGTATATCCTAAATTATCAATCATATCGAAATTCATGGTTCTTATGGCAGCCTCAACATTTATCATCGAAAGGGGTTGATTGCCTAGGGTTGCTTAGTTCTTTCAGTGATAAGCTCCTAGTTTTAATCTTAAACTCTAGTATAGATTTCTCTAAAGTTTTAAAATTTTCAATTGTTTACTTGTTTCTTGATTCCTCAATTGGTAGGTTATTCCAAAACTTCAAATTGGCAGTCTGTGGGTTTTGAAGTGCCCATCATCATTACAACATTCGGGGTTGTAATATTATCATCCATCATCCAAAATAGAAATAAGTCACCAAAATAGATATAGTTTTCCTAGGGATTCCCAAAATTATAGGTAATAAATCAGTCAATCCTGAAATTTGTAGAGATCTGCTAAGGCTTGTTCACAGTCTATTCCCGGAAATAACTTTTGAAGTCAATAAAGAAAATCCTCAAATAATTTGATCAATGATCGTTCTCATACTTCTTTCGAACACATAATTTCACAGATACAAGGTAATGACATCTCGAACATCCCCCGCCCTGACCTAAAAGGTATTTTGTTTTTGTCATAACAAGGTGGTTAAGATTTTGAATGGAAAACAACGGGCTATGTTTCACGATTGGTTACTGCTCAAAGAGGATTACGTGTACGACACCAACTGATAACTTGACTTAAGGGTCCAAATCCTAAAAGTATTCTAAGGTCGGCAAGTGGTCAGGCAAAACAAAAACAAAAACTAGGTCAGTGACACTTCAGTCCAAGGTTCCCACGTTGATCTCGTAGGTCTTCTATGATGATATGGTCCTTGATCAGGTTTCTGCACTCTATGCTGCTTGGTGATTTCCTTCTGGGTCAACTTTGAATAGGCTCATCATATTAAGAGTATTTCTTCTATGCGATTCTGGTGAATTCGTTCGCTTGCTCCCAGCAGTTCCAATGTTACATCTACTCGTATAAGTAACATATCGTCTGGTCAAGGTTAATAATGATATTCTAGTTGGTTGGGTTAACTCGATCAGAGATGCATAGAAAAGTTCAATGAAAGTATGTAGGTACAGTTGATCAAAGAAATGGGATTAGGTCATTGGATTCGTCACATAAAAGAGGTAGGTAAGGGAAGTGACACCCAATAGAACATTGTTCCAACTGGCCAAAGAGTTTCTCGCCCAATAGAAGGAACGAGAAGATAATTTGAGTTTATGTAAGACAAATTCTAGAATTTAAAAAAAAAAAAAGGAATAAGCAACGTAAGGATCGAGATAGATACGTTATTGATGTACTCCTCAACGAGAAGAATATAAGTATTAGTGAGTTTTCGAATAACATATGATGTTTCAGGTAATAGGCAAAGTAGAATTATTCAAGACCAAAAGGTCAGGGTTGAAGATTTGTATAAGTTCTGTTGTGGTATGAAGTCGGGCTGAGAAGTGTTACCACGACTCTAGATAATAAATAGAATAGCAACATATAGGATCATAATGGGAACATCACTGATCCATGAAAGGCTTCGTTTAAGGAGTAGCTGGAAAGTATTCCACACGAAAATTGATTTGGAGTGATTTAACTGATAATGGAAATAACACATCATCAATAAAAAACCAGGTTAAATTGGGTCACTCATGTCTCTATTTTTATTAATTTCGTCATTCTACATTCCTTTCTAGTTAATCCTCAAAATGTTTTTTTTGTTCTCCAGTTGTTTCTCTAACCTTTATATTCAGAAGTTTGGTTCCTTAAACTCTTGGCATATTATTCGTCAAGTATTTCAAATGAGTATATCTCGCGTAGGTATATATCTTCAATAGTATAAGAATGTCCTTTATTTGCTCAATTATACTGATTAACTTAATTTTTTCAGTCAACTCCCTGATAACCAATAAGATAGGATACATCGGTGTTACCATTCATCAAGGATTTTTGTCTAGAGGTTACACAACCTTACATCCAATTTGGATTTAAACAATCCCAATAAATTTTGAGTTTTCATCTATATCCTCGAATTTACACTACTACAAATGAGCACTTGGGCCACGGCTGAATTCGTGGCAAAAGTGTTAAATTTTCGTCGCTAAAGTACTTTGCCACGGAAAGACCATTCGTGGCGCAAGTGGCCGTGGCAAACAAATAGCCACAGGGAAAAAAAAAGCGTGGCAAGTATTGATTTTATTGCCACGGAGTCTCCCGTTGCTAGAATTAATTTTTGCCACAGATTATCCCGTGGCTAATTATGTTTGTGGTGAAACATTTATTCCGGTGACAAAATATATAATAAATTAAATAAATTAATACCCGTAAGAATTCTCTACCCCTATAGTAGTCACTTCTGGAACGGTTACTATCTTTATAGCTGAGTCATTCCAATATTATTTAATTTCACCATACGCATTGAAGAACCTTCCCAGGAGGTCACTCATCTTAACACTACTCTCACTCAAGCACGCTTAATTGTGGAGTTCTTATTGCCAGCTAACAGAAATGAAGTTAAACTTTATTGACATAATCATTGGTTTGAATTCTTTTAAAGTGATGTTTTTTTCACAAACTACATTTATTTTGAGTAATTAATTTTTTTACCCAATGATTTCCATATTATGATTAAAAAATTATTATTCCGGAAAAAAAGAGTTTCGAAGTTGATTTTCGAACTCATGATTTCATTAGTTTATCGATATTTTTATTTTTGTTTCTATTTTCCACGTTCTTTTATTGCTAATTCTTTCGATATGTTTTTTTATTTTCGTTATCGGTCTTATTTCATTTCATCAGTTTTTTTATCCTCATTGAGTTTTCTCTTGCCTACTTCAAGTTTTACCCGGATTTTATTTTTCATTAAGTAAATTTTATTTTAAATTCGTTTTTCTAAAAATATCTTCCAAATAATATTACAGAACAGTTATTGAATTAAAAAGTTGACGATAAATTAATTTTGGATTTTCTCACTATTAGTCCTTAATTATTAGATTTTCTTACTTGTATTGGTTAGTTATTTGATTTTCTCACTTATACCTCTCTTTTTTTGAAAAATTATTTTGACTGGTTATTGAACTTAGGCACGACTTTCTAATACATTAATCTTTCTACCAAATCAAACAACTTGAAAGACAATTAATTTACAAAAATAATTATTGTTTTCGTAATCAAAGTTAATTCCATAAAAAAGATATAGACTGATTAGAATTCTTAAATACGAGTTTAATAAAGCTGTTTTTTTCACACTGAAAATATTTTAAGAAAATCAATAATTTGGAAAAAAAAATTATGCTCAGTCACTTTCTTTTTAAGTTTTTTGTCTTAAAAAGAAGTGTATTACATGTGAAAAAATTAATTAATTAATTAAGCGATAAAAATGAAAGAGTCTTAAATAATATTAGACGTCTCAATGATCAATCACATACTTATTTTACTTGATATGCTATGTACGCTGCATTTTAACTAGCATATATTACACTATGTAAATATTAGTTGTCTTTGGAAAGTCATACTTAAGATTATAGAATTTTAATAAAACATATTGTCAAATTAAGAGAAATCCGGAAAAACTCTGGGTTAGATGGGTTAGTCACAAGTATATAAAAGGGCAAAACTGGTCCAGCTACAAACCAAAGCAAGGTGACAATTGGTCATGGAAAAAAATATGTAGAGTGAAAGACGTAATGAAGGAAGCCTACCAGCAAGACATGTGGGAAGCTAAACGGTACACTGTCAAAGATGGATACAATGTCCTGAGGAATAAAGGGAATGAAAAAAACTGGACCATGGTAGTGTGGTGTAATTGGAACATCCCAAAACACTCATTAATCACTTGGTTAGCGCTGAGTAAGGGCATGAATACTAAAGAGAAATTAAACAGGATTGGATGCATCGAGGATAGCTCTTGCTGTCTTTGTGGGCAAGAAGAAGAGTCGATTGAGCATATTTTCGAAGCATGCCTGTACAGTGACAGGATTAAGGTCGAAATCAGAACCTGGTATGGAGAAATGCGGGGATTTCAGGAGCTGGAAGCTGCAACTCAAGACACGAGATGGAAAACTGATGCTATAGTACAGAACGCCTACTATTATCACGTATGGAGGCAACGTAATAGTGCTTGGTATGAATCAAGAATACAGAGGCCTGAAGTAGTAGCTAATCAATTGAAGAAAGAGATTACTGCTAAAGTACTAGGAAAGACTACATCGAATATGATTCATTGGACTTAGTACTTGGCGGAATTTTTTTTTCCTTTTTTGTGATGTATTCTGTTAGGAGATGGTAGTCCTATGATGTAAATGATCTTATTGATATTTTTTTGGCAATATACTCACATTTTACCAAAAAAAAAAAGAGAAATCAATTACTTCAAAAATGATGATAGTAAAAAATCAACAAATTAGACAGGCAAAGTTTTCTTGTATTTAATTTTACAAAAAATATATATTTTTTTTAAAAACTAAATAAAATGATACCAATTTTTTTTATTAATAAAATATTTTCAAATTTAATATTTTTTTTTTTCAGATTATCTTTAACTTTGAATTTTAATAATTTGACACTCGACTTAACTTGAAAATAATTTGATTGAAGTTTGGAGAACCATTAGCTACATGCGTTTATTAAATCTGTGGCTAAAAATAATTTCGCCACGGAAGTTAATTATGTCGTGGCTAAATAATATTTGCCACTGAACAAATTTGTGGCTAAATATATTTTTGCCACGGGTCACTACTAGAATTAGTGCAAATTCCGACGGAATAATTCCTACAGATTTTGAAAGGCGTAGGAAAGTAAATAGTTCCTACAGATATTTCCTACGGAATCCTAATTCGTTGCTCCTTTAAAGCACCTCTACGAAATTCCTACGGTCTTGTGGTAGGAAACATTTTAGGCTACGGAATGTTCCGTAGGAAAATTTGTAGCTCCAAAAAATTAGTTTCGTGAACGTTTTAACTAATGTTAATGCGTACATTAAAAGTCATTTTTCCTCACATACTGTTTATCTGTTTATATTCGCCCCGTATTTTACGGAACATGAAGTGACCAAACCCGAAACGCGAATGAAATACCCCCATTATATTTTTGTCCTTATGTGTGTGTATATCAGTTACTATCCTCGAAATATTCAGGTGATTTTATCTATTATTATATGATATATATATATATATATATATATATATATATATATATATATATATATATATATATATATATATATATATATATATATAGAGGTAGGTTCAAATAAGGTCCACAATTTTTTTAAGTCTATATTGAAGTTACAGATGACATACGCTAAAGTTGCATTTGTATATATATCAATTTTGAACAAATGCAACTTTAGCGTATGTCATCTGTAACTTCAATATAGACTTAAAGAAATTGTAGACCTTATTTGAACCTAACTCTCTATATATATATATATATATATATATATGAATAAAATAAACAACTCCATATAATATATATATATATATTACCACGAGATTCATTCGCCTATATATATATATATATATATATGTATATATATATATATATTGTGGACATGACGTAGGTCCACCCCGACGCGGCGAAGCGCGGGTTTGGGTAGGCGAATGAATCTCGTGGTAAGATTGTTCTCGGGTTCGAAATTTAAGTCAAAATGGAGTCGCCACCGAATTTTGTGGTTATTCGGAACCATACGAGCCCACTCTATGTCGTCATGGGCTTTACACAAAGTAAGCCCACTCCGATTTCAGAGTTCATGGGGCTCGTCCCTTTGCATTGCGATACCGATACCATCTATACCGGTAATCGTGTAAAGAATGACTCTCGTTCGCCAAGGGTTTCGGACATCCGGAAACCAAAGGTCTGAGTAAGGGGTGAGGGTACGTGTTGGGAAGCCCACTAAGGACACCCAACCCCGCCCGCACATGGCGGCCTCTACTAAGACATCGTTCGTGTTCATGCTACGCGCGCTAGTAAAATAATTAAATGATATGCAAACAGCGTTTTGTCTAAGCATGCGAATTTTGCGTTAACTACGTCATTTAATGCATCTTACTATTGGTCGTGTTGAGTTAGCATGCGAGGTTCATTTATAAAGCGTAAAAGCAAATAATAAATAAAGCTCGAAAAAGAAGTAAAAAGCGTACAAGCTACACGGGCGGAAATACAACCCGGAATTCACAATACGATATAAACAAAGTAGCGTAAAGCAAAAATAAAAACGGACCCATATGTAAATTAGACCGCGAAATTATGTAGATGGACTACCCCGCTTAAATACGTATTATGTTACGTATTAAGCGAAGGACGGAAATATGAGATTGTGGCGTATTGCTAGCCTATTCTCACATTCCGTAGTCTTGTCCCGACTTATCACGTAAAAGTGGTCAAAGTCGTTCTACGTGTCGTGACATGTGTAGCGTTTTGAAAAATGATGAAGGGTCGGTCGATGGTCTTAAGTCGATAAGAACGGGGCTCGGAACATATGTCCAAGCCCTCGGGTTTCCGAGTTGCCAGACCCACTCGACCGAATCATTGATTGACTCGACCGAGTGCGCTATTAACATGGCTACTGCCCATATTTTGGGGGGTTACTCGATCGAGTGCCTTATGGCACTCGGTTGAGTGTGTCGTTAACGGGGCTACTGCCCAGTTTTTGGGGTGCAACTCGATCGAGTGGCCTATGGCACTCGGTCGAGTGCCCCCTGTACGAGTAGTGATTTGCTCGATTTTATGACTTGAAATCAATGATCGGCCAAGTCAAATACAAATATCGCATGATTTGTATTCGACTCGGCCTCCGGTACTATAATCGTGTATGAACGATTGTAATACCGTCACCGGAGTTTTTTTATGAAAACGTTTGTGTTAGATTATGAAACTTTGAATTGGTAACGAGATGCATCCCTCTACGTCACGACATCGAAACTAACCCTTTCGGGTTATGTGATGTCGATATTCGTGTCAACGGGTCTCGAACCAATTATGGAAATGGAGTTAAATATGTTCAACTACGACGAATCACGATCACGTCACGCCCTTGAGTACATTGGGGCGGGGCTCCTCGAAAGGGCTCCACCTCCGTCGTTGCTCGTAAAGGGATTAGACGGACCGAATGTGATTATCGTAGTTCAACATTTCAAAACCGACTTTTGATATTAGTATTATATACGCGGTATTATTAGAGTTAGTAACGATATAAAAATGATGCAAAATTAGAAATGCGAAAAGATGAAAAAGTTAGTGTATGTGTACGTGTTACTACGATACAACAATATGAAAATGTGCATAAAAAAGATATTGAAGAGAGATTAAAAAGGAGTTTGGAACACCCTCAACGTACATGCTAGTATGGACCTCGGAAACGGACTCGTGAACAACGACAAAGCTTGGGAGTATCGAGGATGCACGCGAGTTACGGTGTGTGCGGATATGTATGTATATATGTCGGTTTATCGAGGGACTAGAACTCGGTTTTTTGGTGTGTTTGACTTAGGGTTTGTAGTGTAGGTATGTAGGCTTGTAGTAGAGTAAAGGTGGCTGGAATTGTAGGGTAAAAATGTATGAAAAAAAGTTGGCAAATGCATGGGAATGAGTCGGTATTTATAGACGTTTCCCACGACCTAGGGGCACTCGATCGAGTGGCCCTAGTGCACTCGATCGAGTGCCTTAACAAATGGGCCAAGCCCGGTTCGAAGCGCCCCACTCGACCGAGTGGGTCAATCCACTCGATCGAGTGGATCAACGGAGATGAGATAAAGGGGGAAAGAATATTTTGTTTGTTTTGACTTGTTTTTTTGAATTTGAATTTGGGCGCTTAAATGATTTCAGCTGATTTCTGAGACGGTTTTGCCTTTGACCGGGTTTTGACCCGGTCGCCAAAAGACGGGAATTATTTTTGGTGTCGGTTTTGGCCCAAATTAGTCTCATTTGACTCGGAACGACCCACTGGGCCTGAATTTGAGGTCTGTTTTGTGAGATTTTACTCCGCTAAAAAGTCCATGTCGGATATTATGAATTCCGAGCCTAAGTCCGAGTATACCAAGTCATGTTGACGTCCAATCATCATCGGGTGTTTTTCGGAGACTACCATAGACACGTGGCAGTCAAAATGCGGGTGTCTACAGAGCCCCCACTCTGACTGAGGCTTGGACAAGGCGAAAGTCAGAGTAGCTACCAAGCCCGCTAAGACCTGGTAGACTTCCGGTCGGGTCGTTTATAGTCCAGTAGACTTGCGTGAAGGGCTCGCCAGCCATAAGCAGAGGGTCATACCTGTCCTGACGATGATAGCTTCGCGGGGAGTCAGACTTGTAGCATAAGTCCTGGGCGCGACTATATGTGGGCCCATCCCGTATCTTTTCGGGGAAAATGCCGCCTCGGGCGTTCCGCTGGGGAAGTATACGAGCTGTTCGGGCTTGCTTCTGAAGCCTTGGGTCGCATTTGATGATGATGCTCCGTGGGGAGTAAAGCTTGCCTCTTTTGGGGAGTAGGTGTACCCGTATGCCGACACATCGTACTTCGGATGTAGCACACCGGGGAAAAACTAACTCCGTTGGGGAAATTAAATAGTTTCGCGGGGACTTGCTTCTTGAAGTCTGGGGTGTACCTGTATGCTGACACATAACAACTTGCATGTAACATGTAGGTAAAATGTTGACTCTTGCTGGGGAGAAAAAAGATTGAAAATTTTGGAAAGACAAAAATTTTGACGCGAAGAAATTTTTAGAAAATCTTAGGAAAGCTCGGGACAGCTTGATTCCTATTCTGGGTTCAAGTTTGAAATCAGGCCTGCGCGCGCATAGGGCCCAGCTGGATGAGGAGGCAGAGTAGTTAGGTTTTCTGTTAGGTTTTCTCATTATAAATATGAGAATCCCTGCTTCAGTTTTCTGCACCTCAACTCAAACTCTTCTTTTCCCTTCTCAAAATCTTTTAGACTTTCAAGAAAGTTAGGAAACTCTGCTATGGGTATCGATCATTTGACGGCTATGCTTCTCGCCTGGTCCCAATACTTTCGGGACGAGGAGAAGGTCAGGCTGACTCAGATGGGGATAGTCAATTTATTCCCTTTTCAGCGTCTGATAGTGGATTCGCACTTTCTGGATGCCTGTCTGTCGTTTTGGGACACCACCCATCACGTGTTTGCATTCCCGAGGGGCGAGATGTGTCCTTTGCCCGAGGAGATTGCGGCCATAGGCGGCTGGGGTCTTGCTATTCAGCCCGCCATTCCCCCATTCTACCCGGATCCAAGGAGGAGATTAAGGGAGTTCTTGGGTTTGTCTCATGCTGAGGCAAACCGAATGGTGCAGGGAGATAACGTTTCCCTATTTGATCTGGCCGACAAGTTCATGAACCCTCGAGATGTGAGGGCCACCCCTGCCCATAGGCGTAGGGCATTCGCCTTCTGCATGCTGCATTGCTATGTTTTCGAGGGGCTGATTGACCTTGACTCATGCAGGGGTCAAATCAGGCTAATCGGAGTGGTTGACCAGATGGAGACTGGTCATAGCCCTGCTTGGCTAGCCACTGGGGAGATTATTACGGGCCTGGACGCTAGATGGCTTGACCCAACTCGACCGTTGATGGGGAGTACCCGTTTTCTTCAAGTATGCACCTCGATTTTTTTTTTTTTTTCGTGCGAAATTCTTGAAGTACGTAAGTCACTCGATCGAGTGGACCTGTCACTCGATCGAGTGACACTCATACGGGGCTACTGCCTGTTTTTGACAGGCTTACTCGATCGAGTCAGCTGCTGTACTCGATCGAGTGGGCTGTAGCGGACCACTCAATGATTTACGAAGCTTGCGTATGCTTTTCAGATATGGCTGTCGGAGCGGTTATCGATCATAGAGACCCCTCCAAGCATTCCCAATTACCGGAGCAGTCAGATTAGCTCCCGAAGGCGGAAGATAAGCTCGAGTCATCGGATTGATCGAGCTTACTGGAACGAGGAGTTGGTGTTTCACGGGGGTCCCTTGATCAGGTGGACCGTCGCTTGGTGGTTTCTCTCGAAGTTGACCGGGTTGGCGAAGAGAGACCAAGCCCGGTATCTGACGATCCTGTCCTTAGACTGGACAGTTCACATTTATCCGGACCGTCTCCTAAGGCAATTCGGTTCGTCTCAGCGCATCCCTGAGACGGAAGCCATTATCAGCGTCCCGCTCCAATTGACGGACGCTATGTGCGACATTTGGTTGCAACGATGGTTCACTCGTCCCACATGGACGGTACCTAGCCCTTGCCAATCCGCTCGGGTATCACGGGCTTATCAGAAGTGGACTTCTGAAGAGTCCGAGGAAGCTCGAAAGGCCTTGAAGGTTGATGAGGCCATCGAATTGGTTCAACGTGAGTCGGCGAAGGACAACAGAGACTTCTTCACCGGGGAACACAGTCCTGAGACCACAGTTCGGGGGGAATCGGGTCTTAAGTCACAAACTAAGACTCGATCTAAGGAAGTCGGTTCTAGCAGCACTCGAGGGCAGAACGACCTGGAACGACGACTTGGGCCGAGATTGGCGGTCCGGGACCGACTTGGTCCGCGTGACCGGCTCCCTGAGCCCGTTAGGGCTCGACTTGGGCCCATTGATATGACAGGGGAGTCGGGCTCAAACACTCGAGCCCGAGCTAGGGAAGTTCCCGTGGTGATTCGGGAACGCTCCCCTCCGCGTCGTCGTCAGTGGACGACTAGGGATGCCAAGGACAAGGGGAAGGGCAAGATGCCCTAAGTGCCGAGTCCTTTAGCTTTATTATTATTTAAGTATTAATATTATTTTTGTTGTGCCCCTTTTTTTGTGTATATTTTTTTTGATTCCTGCATTTTGTAATTTCCCGAGTTTATCGGGATTTTTTTGAATTAATAAAGGAAGTTTATTATAAAACCGCTCCTGTCTTTTCTTGATTGCATTGGTTGTACCCTTTTGAGGGGTTGCCTACGTATCCGCGATTAGCAGAATCAAACCAAACGTAGTTCAGGCATAGGAAATTTGCAATCTCGAATTACACCAAGACTATTGGTTCAAGATGTTTATGACAGTAGAATAAGTAATTCTAGCTCATTGACTTGCTTTTTATATAAAAAAAATGATTTTGATAAAATTTGCTAATGACATTGAGAAATGGCTAAGGGTAGTAACGCTTCAGCTGGTCCAGGTTGGTTGGGTTGACAAACTCGTTCCCATCCAGGTCCGTCAGCATCACTGCTCCCCCCGATAGGATCTTCTTCACCAGATATGGCCCAGCCCAATTGGGTTTGAATTTTCCCCTCGGGTCAACTGGTAGTAGAGCTCGGATAGACTTAAGGACTAGATCGCCCTCCTTGATGTGTCTGGGCCTTACTCTCTTGTTGAAGGCCCGTTGGATCCTCTTCTGGTAGATTTGGATATTATTGAGGGCACGAGACCGTCGTTCGTCTAGTAAAACCAGTGAGTCATATCGTGCTCGAACCCAGTCGGCTTCGGGTACTTGACTTTCTAGCAGAATTCTGAGGGACGGTACCTCCAGCTCGACTGGTTGGACTGCCTCCATCCCATAGGTTAGGTAATATGGTGTCGCTCCGGTTGCGGTGCGAATTGACGTTCGATATCCCCATAGGGCAAAAGGTATTTTGTCGGGCCAGTCCCGGTAATTATCAGCCATCTTTTTGAGTATGGTGACAATTGTTTTGTTAGCCGCCTCTACTGCTCCATTTGTTTGGGGACGGTAAGGCGAGGAAGTATGCCTTTGGATTTTATACTTGGTCAGTAGGGCCGCAGTCTCGGCTTGAAAATGAGTCCCGTGATCACTGATAAATTCAGCGGGAATCCCATATCGACATATTATCTTGTTTTGGATAAACTTGGCGACATGCTTGGCAGTGAGGATGCGATATGATTCAGCTTCGACCCATTTGGTGAAATAGTCGATAGCTACCAAAATAAAGCAATGCCCACCGGTACCCGAGGGATTTATTTTCCCGATTATGTCGATACCCCACGTTGAGAATGGCCAGGGTGATGTCATGGTATAGAGTAGTGATGACGGCATATGTTGCACATTGCCAAAAATTTGACAGTTATGACAATGTTTGACATACGACCGGCAATCGGTTTCCATGGTATTCCAGTAATAACCGAGCCTCATGATTTTCCGGACCAGCATGTGGGCATTCATGTGTGGGCCGTTCTCACCATCATGTACTTCGGCCATAACCTTTTCAGCCTTATACTTGTCAACACAAAGGAGAAGAGCCCCCTGTGCCGTTTTCTTGTACAGTTGTCCGTTGTCGGTGCGGATGAACTGGGTGGCTAGCCTCCGTAAGGCTTTCTTGGCTCGACCTTCCATCCCGGGAGGGTATTCTCTGTTTGTCAGGTATGTTAACACAGCTTGGTACCATGGTTCGGGATCAGTTAACTCAATGTCTTCAATGTCGCAGATGTATGCTGGCTCGGACCGTCTTTCGACGCAAATCGGCATACTAGTTACGTGGTCGGGAATATTCAGTAAAGATGCCAATTTTGAGAGTGCATCTGCAAACTGATTCTCTTCCCGGGGTAGGTATATATACTCTACCTTTTGGAATTGTTTCTCGAGATCCCTTACTCGTGCCTGGTAGGCCACGAGATTAGCATTTCGAGTCTTCCATTTTTGAAGTGCTTGGTTAATGACCAAGGATGAGTCACCATGTACCCGAAGATTTGTAATCCCCAGATTGGCGGCGGCTTGTAGCCCGTAAATGCATGCTTCGTACTCTGCTGCATTATTAGTAACATCAAAGTCCAGTTTGATGGAGACGGGAGTATGTTCCCCTTTTGGTGAAATTAGGAGGATCCCAACTCCGAACCCTCGAAAATTAGATGCACCATCGAAGTATAAATCCCAAGTTTCAGTATCGGTATGGAAAATATCTTCGTCTGGGAAGGACCAAGTGTCGGTGTGTCCTTCCTCGGTTATCGGGCTATCGGCGAGAAATTCAGCTACTACTCGACCTTTAATAGCCTTTAATGGCACAAACTTCAAGTCGAACTCTGCCAACATTAGAGTCCATCTAGAGATTCGTCCGTTGAGAACGGGCTTTTCAAAGATGTATTTGATGGGGTCCATCTTGGATAGCACATGGACCTCGTAACTGAGCATATAATGTCGGAGCTTCTTGGTGGCCCAGGCCAGGGCCAAACACGTCTTTTCGAGCATGGTATATTTGCACTCATACTCTAAAAACTTCTTGCTGATGTAGTAAATGGCTCTTTCTTCGAAGTTAACTGTCTGAGCCAGCATAGCCCCCATGGCTGTCTCGGTCGTCGTTAGGTATAACGACAGAGGCGAACCGGGTTGAGGTGGCATTAAAACTGGCGGAGCAGACAGAATTTCTTTGATCTTGTCGAAAGCAGTTTGGCACTTGTCATCCCATAGTACCCGTTCTCCCACTTTCAGTTTCTTGAAAATTGGTTCACACACCATGGTTAATTTGGAAATGAACCGACTGATGTACTGGACTTTCCCGAGGAATCCCCTTATTTCTTTTTCGGTTTTAGGAGGTTGCATCTCGGTAATGGCTTTGATTTTAGCTGGATCGACTTCGATACCTCGTTGGCTAACGATATGACCCAGTAATTTGCCTGATGTTACCCCGAAACTGCACTTTTGAGGGTTTAACCTCATGTTGTATCTGCGCAATCGGGTGAAGAATTTTCTTAGGGCGGTGATGTGACCGTCCCGTTCTTTGGATTTGACGATCATGTCGTCTACATAAACTTCTACCTCTTTATGCATCATGTCGTGTAATAAAGTGGTAGCAGTTCTTTGATATGTGGCCCCGGCATTAATGAGACCGAAAGGCATGGCGGTATAGCAGTAAGTACCCCAAGGTGTGGTGAAGGTAGTCTTACTCATGTCTTCTTCCGCCATCTTGATTTGATTATACCCGGCATACCCGTCCATGAATGATAGAAGAGCATGATCGGCCGTGTTATCCACCAGTATGTCGATGTGTGGTAACGGAAAATCGTCTTTCGGGCTCGCCTTGTTAAGATCCCGAAAATCTACACATACCCGCACCTTACCGTCCTTTTTAGGAACCGGCACGATGTTTGCCACCCAGTCCGGATATTCGGACACTTGTATGAAGCCGGCTTTGAACTGTTTATCGGCTTCTTCTTTTACTTTGAGAGACCACTCGGGCCTCATCCGACGAAGCTTCTGTTTAACCGGTTTGCACCCGTCTTTGATTGGTATGTGGTGCTCGGCTATTTCCCGGTCTATCCCCGGCATGTCCTTGTAGGACCATGCGAAGACATCCTTAAACTCTTGGAGGAGGTTTACGAACTGTTGTTTCTCCTCGGGATCTAAGGATAACCCTATCTTAAGTGTCTGAGGCTCTAAGGTTGTTCCCACATTTATGGACTCGGTTTCTTCGATCACCGGGTTTCGGGACTCCCTTTGCTCTAGTTGCTCGATCAAATGCGGAGGTAAGGGTACCTGTTCGTCTGATTTCTCAATGTCATAGCATAAAACATTTTTAAAAGCAGAATTTGAAAGCGACAAGTCGTAAGCAGAACGGTTGTTATTATTGATTGAAAATTTGGAGAACAGCTCAAAGAGAGCAGCCATCTGATCATTGGTCAGTGGCGGGATAGGTAGGGCACTCGGGACAGACCCCGAAGTGCCAGCAGCAGGAATAATAAAAGGGAGAGGGGTTACAGGAGTGATTCTAGCACCGACTTCCCTAGACTCGACCTCAGACTCTGACTCAGACTCCGACTCAGACTCGGACTCGGACTCAGACTCAGGCATGTCTCCCTCTCCGGTGACCAGCTTGTAGATCCTTCCCTGACTGTCAGTCCACTTGACAGTCTTCCTCCAGGCCCTGTTTCCCGTCTCGGAACCAACATCCGAGATCAGCTTGGTCGGGTCAAACCTGTTGCTGCGGAGGATCAGGTTGACCAGGTCTTCCTTTGGAGTTGGGGCTAAGGTGTCTTCCCCAAACAGTAGCCCTAGAGCGGGCTCAGTATCTTCAGCTCCATTGGACTGGATGAGGGCGAACACATCATCCGGAATGTAGTTGCAGTCCCGGGCCAAGTGGGTCCCGAGCTGCATAGTATTGGGTTGGTATAGACCAACCTGGATAGCCCCAAACACCGGTGTGACAAAGTAGTCAGCCAACCGTGGGCTATAAGGGCTCAAGTAGATACCCTTAAGGATGTTGCAGGCCTTTTCGATCCCTGCTCGGACAACATTGTCGGGGGTGATGTCATAACCGAGACCAAAGTGAGATTCTTCGTCTTTGAGAACCTCGATGATCTTCCCAGCTGGAAGATCGGGTCGAGAGGTAGCCCCCGGAAAGTATCCTAGGTTTTGGAGCATCATGTCGATACTCGTAGTGAAGTAAGGCCTAAAGAGGTATTCTTCCTCGATCATCCCCACAAAATCGAACCCCCAGAGGTCCGTGCGTCCCGTGGCGTTACAGCTAGCCACAGTCATTGGTGTTGCCTCTAAAGTGATGACATCGTTAAGCAGAGGCATCTTGATCTTCCGGTGGAGGGTAGAGGACATCGCCTTGACCGCGTGGATCCAAGGCCTACCCAGGAGCAAGTTGAACGATGAGGTGACATCGATCACCTGAAACTCGAGCTCCTTCTCTATCGGGCCAGTGATGATGGTTAGTTTCACGGCCCCAGCTACCGACTTCGGGCTCCCATCGAAAGCTTGGATGGTCTGAGCAGTCGGAACATAGTCAGCCTCGGTAATGCCGAGGGCTTTCGCGGTCCTTAGAGGAAGGACGTTCACAGCAGACCCGTCATCAACTAGGGTCATGGGAAGGTATTTTCCTCGGTAGACCACCGTGATGTAGAGGGCCAGGTTATGGGTGGCCCCAAATGGTGGTAGGTCGGCTTCGGAGAAAGTGATCACCGGTCCTTCTTCTTTAGCCTTGCCTTTTAGGTGGGGCAAGACCGTGGCTACCATTTCAGCAGGGGTAACCAAAGAGTCGACCTTAATTTGATCGAGAGCCTTTGTAAGTGCTTCCCGATGTTCTTGAGAACTAACCAGGAGTTGCCATATAGTGAGGTCAACTCGGGTCTTCTTAAATTGTTTCACAAGAGCCGTTTCAGCAGTTGGCTCTTCAGAGGCGACTTCCGTAATGACGGTTGTCGGGATAGGGGTGTCCCTAGAGCTAGTGGCTTGAAAGGGACGACCAAGGTGGTTAATGGTTAAGACTCGAGATTTAGTCTTTCGAATCTCCTCGGCGGTGATGGGGACAACTTCCCCTTTTGCGAGGTAGACGTCTTCCTCGTCATCGAACCAGATCCCGTTCACTTGCGGGATAAATGGAGAGATAAGGTGAGAACAGTCAATCACCTCCCCGGTAAAGATGGCGTGGGAGCTGAAAGGATTCTCCTTGTTGCTGGGCTTATCTCCGGGTAGCGGGATTTTACCGCTTTCAATCAGGTCCTGAATCAAGTGCTTCAGCTTCCAGCACTTCTCGGTGTCATGCCCATTGCCTCGGTGGTATTGGCAATAGGCTTGGGCATTGTAGTTCTTGGAGCGTCGCTCAACCGGAACTTCAGGATTTGGGCCTATCGGTTGGATTAGGCCTTTTGAGGACAGCCTTTGTAAGGCATAAGTATAGGTCGTACCTATATCGGTGAAAACCCGAGGTGGGGTGTTCCTCTTGGACGGGGCATCTAGTAGATTAACCGCGTCGAAAATGCTGCGGGTTGCAGCTTGAGGCTTGGTTGTGGAGGAAGAAGCCCCTTGGTAACCCTTAGCGGCGGCCTTAGTGAGGCCTTCCAGTCTTAGATCATCTTCAATCCTCATACCCATTTCAGTAAGGGTGGTGAAATTGGGTATGACGGCATATCGGAGGTGGACCCGGTAGGATGGGAGGAGGTTCTTAACAAAGGCCTCCACTAAAGTCTTCTCACTGGGCTTATCGACCAGTTTTACGCTCTCGGCCCTCCATCGTTGAAGGTATTTGGTAAAACCTTCTTTCGGCTTCTGGGCCATAACTTCCAGAGATCTCATTGTGGTTTGGATCTCGGTGTTGTCAGCATAGTTCCGAGCGAACTCGGTGGCCACATCATCCCATGTAGGGTATTTCTTTGGGTCTAGCCTGTAGTACCAGGCCCGAGGGTGCTTTTCAAGAGACGCAGCAAAAAGGTTCTTGAACATGGTGGAGTCTACCCCTTTGATGGCCATGAACTCCTTGAAGGCCCGTACATATAGTAACGGGTCTTCAGTCCCTTCGAACATAGGCAAACCGGTGAGGTTCAGGTTTGCAGGCAGCTTGTCACTTAGTGGGTTATACTCCCGACTGTTTTCCCGGTGAATGTTGTTATTCCCAGTTAAATGCACTTGTTCTTCCAGTCGGCGGACCGAGCTAACCAGTTCAGCTAAAGGCCCGGTAGTTCCGGTAGTAGGAGTCCTGTGCTCCACCGAGGCCAATCGAGTGACGATAGCAACTTGCCCAGCCCTCATTTCATTCAGTTGGGCATCGATGTCGGCCTGCTTCTCGATCATGGAATCAACGGAGGCTTTCAGTTCAGCTAAGGCAGTTTCCATCCTGCGAGTGTGTCTGGTTGATGGTGGCCTGTCTGTAAGAACACCACGTAATCAGAAACCGAACCCAGTCTTGGAATCAAAGGAAAAGAAAACGTCCCGAGCGACCCAAAAGGAAAGGAATGGGTGGAAAAGACTCGAGAAAGACATCTAGACGGATGACTCGTGGGTGGTATGACTTCCTTAGGGTTTCGGCTTTGTGGGCCTAGTCCCGTTCGAAGGAAGGTCCACGTGAGGTTACTCCCCAGACTTTTGACTCGAGTGTATGGACGGACTTTCCTTTGTAGGGGTATGCCCTACGCGGGTTGGTCGTGCCTTGACAGATAAGGCGGACTTGGGAAAGGGGGGGAAACTCGTGATATAAGATCGACGGAGTTTCGACGCTATAAACCCTCTACGTACTATGCAAAGACCCGACACACGGATAGACGGTAGGTCCTATAATAAGGAAGGTTTATTTTAAGAAAGTTGAAAGTTGAGGTTTGAATGCAAAAAAATGAACGAATTTCCGAGAGTTTTGAAAACTGAATACGGAATTTCGAAAACCGAGATTAGAATTTTGAAAAGGAAAATTCCGAAAATCAAGGTGGTGGGGGTGGAAGTTCGAGAATTAAAATGGACAACATGCCGACTACAGAAAAGGATATTTTGAGTCAAATCGTTGATCCTAAATTTCGGCGGCATTCCGAGTTTTGAAAATTGGGTATTTTGAAAAGGTGAGTCCCGAAATGGGCAGCATTTCGGGTTTTTCAAAATTGGGTGTCTTAGAATGACGGGTCCCGAAAAGGACAGTATTTCGGGTTTTTCGAAAGGTGGGTATTTTTGGAAAGATGCAATTTTGAAATGACGGTTTTTGAAAATTGACACGGAAACCAAGTAGCACGTAGTCAAACAAGCATTATAACGACGCTTATGTATGCTTTACACTAAGTCTCGGTCGGTCAAAATAGGGTCTATACCAACAACGATGGCTTTCTCATGTGATGGACGGACTCCCTAAGCCGAGTTGGTCTTAGGACATGCCGCAAAACCGAGACGAGTTCCACCATCGATGTTTTTAGCGCACCCATGTAGGAATGCACCGCGGTATAGTGGGACGTCGGTCACAAGTAACCGGCCCGGGCAAACATGGGTTATGCATGAATCATTAAACTAACGCGCGCACACTAATCTACGAACGTTTTCTCTTCGAGTCTCACCCTGGGAACCCCGATGACATGTGGTACATCAGGTATCCCCAGCGGAGTCGCCAAATTGTGGACATGACGTAGGTCCACCCCGACGCGGCGAAGCGCGGGTTTGGGTAGGCGAATGAATCTCGTGGTAAGATTGTTCTCGGGTTCGAAATTTAAGTCAAAATGGAGTCGCCACCGAATTTTGTGGTTATTCGGAACCATACGAGCCCACTCTATGTCGTCATGGGCTTTACACAAAGTAAGCCCACTCCGATTTCAGAGTTCATGGGGCTCGTCCCTTTGCATTGCGATACCGATACCATCTATACCGGTAATCGTGTAAAGAATGACTCTCGTTCGCCAAGGGTTTCGGACATCCGGAAACCAAAGGTTCTGAGTAAGGGGTGAGGGTACGTGTTGGGAAGCCCACTAAGGACACCCAACCCCGCCCGCACATGGCGGCCTGTACTAAGACATCGTTCGTGTTCATGCTACGCGCGCTAGTAAAATAATTAAATGATATGCAAACAGCGTTTTGTCTAAGCATGCGAATTTTGCGTTAACTACGTCATTTAATGCATCTTATTATTGGTCGAGTTGAGTTAGCATGCGAGATTCATTTATAAAGCGTAAAAGCAAATAATAAATAAAGCTCGAAAAAGAAGTAAAAAGCGTACAAGCTACACGGGCGGAAATACAACCCGGAATTCACAATACGATATAAACAAAGTAACGTAAAGCAAAAATAAAAACGGACCCATATGTAAACTAGACCGCGAAATTATGTAGATGGACTACCCCGCTTAAATACGTATTATGTTACGTATTAAGCGGAGGACGGAAATAGGAGATTGTGGCGTATTGCTAGCCTAGTCTCACATTCCGTGTCTTGTCCCGACTTATCACGTAAAAGTGGTCAAAGTCGTTCTACGTGTCGTGACATGTGTAGCGTTTTGAAAAATGATGAAGGGTCGGTCGATGGTCTTAAGTCGATAAGAACGGGGCTCGGAACATATGTCCAAGCCCTCGGGTTTCCGAGTTGCCAGACCCACTCGACCGAATCATTGATTGACTCGACCGAGTGCGCTATTAACATGGCTACTGCCCATATTTTGGGGGGTTACTCGATCGAGTGGCCTATTTCACTCGGTCGACTGCCCCCTGTACGAGTAGTGATTTGCTCGATTTTATGACTTGAAATCAATGATCGGCCAAGTCAAATACAAATATTGCATGATTTGTATTCGACTCGGCCTCCGGTACTATAATCGTGTATGAACGATTGTAATACCGTCACCGGAGTTTTTTTATGAAAACGTTTGTGTTAGATTATGAAACTTTGAATTGGTAACGAGATGCATCCCTCTACGTCACGACATCGAAACTAACCCTTTCGGGTTATGTGATGTCGATATTCGTGTCAACGGGTCTCGAACCAATTATGGAAATGGAGTTAAATATGTTCAACTACGACGAATCACGATCACGTCACGCCCTTGAGTACATTGGGGCGGGGCTCCTCGAAAGGGCTCCACCTCCGTCGTTGCTCGTAAAGGGATTAGACGGACCGAATGTGATTATCGTAGTTCAACATTTCAAAACCGACTTTTGATATTAGTATTATATACGCGGTATTATTAGAGTTAGTAACGATATAAAAATGATGCAAAATTAGAAATACGAAAAGATGAAAAAGTTAGTGTATGTGTACGTGTTACTACGATACAACAATATGAAAATGTGCATAAAAACGATATTGAAGAGAGATTAAAAAGGAGTTTGGAACACCCTCAACGTACATGCTAGTATGGACCTCGGAAACGGACTCGTGAACAGCGACAAAGCTTGGGAGTATCGAGGATGCACGCGAGTTACGGTGTGTGCGGATATGTATGTATATATGTCGGTTTATCGAGGGACTAGAACTCGGTTTTTTGGTGTGTTTGACTTAGGGTTTGTAGTGTAGGTATGTAGGCTTGTAGTAGAGTAAAGGTGGCTTGAATTGTAGGGTAAAAATGTATGAAAAAAAGTTGGCAAATGCATGGGAATGAGTCGGTATTTATAGACGTTTCCCACGACCTAGGGGCACTCGATCGAGTGGCCCTAGTGCACTCGATCGAGTGCCTTAACAAATGGGCCAAGCCCGGTTCGAAGCGCCCCACTCGACCGAGTGGGTCAATCCACTCGATCGAGTGGATCAACGGAGATGAGATAAAGGGGGAAAGAATATTTTGTTTGTTTTGACTTGTTTTTTTGAATTTGAATTTGGGCGCTTAAATGATTTCAGCTGATTTCTGAGACGGTTTTGCCTTTGACCGGGTTTTGACCCGGTCGCCAAAAGACGGGAATTATTTTTGGTGTCGGTTTTGGCCCAAATTAGTCTCATTTGACTCGGAACGACCCACTGGGCCTGAATTTGAGGTCTGTTTTGTGAGATTTTACTCCGCTAAAAAGTCCATGTCGGATATTATGAATTCCGAGCCCAAGTCCGAGTATACCAAGTCATGTTGACGTCCAATCATCATCGGGTGTTTTTCGGAGACTACCATAGACACGTGGCAGTCAAAATGCGGGTGTCTACATATATATATATGTATATATGGAATTGTTTATTTTATTCACTTCTACTACATTGAAGACCTGTCAAGCGGATTGGGTCATATAGGTTGGGACAAATACGGGCAGGTCTTAGTGACCGAAACTGACGTGCTTTTTTTTTAGCGAATAGATCATTTCATTAATAAAAAGTCATACGACATCTACAACTTATATCGAAATTGAACGGATACAATACTATAAAATTTGAGTAAAATAAATTCTCGTTAAAACAAAGATCTCTCACTAAGATTTTGATCTCCGCTTCTGCACATCCTCTTTCAACATATCGTTGTTTAATGATACAACTTTTCACAAGAGGGTCTTCGTATCTTACAAGGTTTTGACCTGCTTTGATTTGAGTCAATTCGATACCTGATTATATCCGATATCCAGTATATACTGAATTTTGTTCACAGTTTTAAAAACCGGGTAACGGTTTTGAACCGGTTTACAATTTAAAAAAAAAAATATATCGATATGGAAATATCTCCCACTTTTTTGAGTTTTTCTGCAATATTAGTTAAAAACGAGATCAAAAATGGTTCGGAAACCGGTTCAAAAAATTGGTTTATAACAAAGATAACCATATTTTTAAGAGCAAATTAGAAATTACTCCCTTCAAAGTTGCGTTTATTAAAATTTACTCCCTTTTAAGATTTTTTTATTATTTAACAGCCAAAAAGATACAAAAGTTCAAAAATTGCTTGCATTGGTAAAATCCGGCCAATTCAGTAATAAGTTGACCGAATTGCCCCTCAGCGTACCACCACCTCACTCAACCTCGTTTTCCCCTTCACTATCTTCATTCCAATTCCCAAACCCATAAAAAACCCCAAATACCCTAAATCGTAAACTTTAGAAATTCGACAATCAATTTTTGTCCAAAAAAAACGACAATCAAACAATACGACCTTAGAAAAAAACTATGGGATTTCATTAGGATATAAGGAAGAGGGGTAGTTTGGGCATTAAAAGGCAAAAAAAGGATAGAAAATCCAGTTTTGCCGGAGTACCATGCCGGAGTTTACAATTGCAAGCAAATTTTGAACTTTTATATCTTTTTGGCTGTTAAATAATAAAAAAATCTTAAAAGGGAGTAAATTTTAATAAACGTAACTTTGAAGGGAGTAATTTTTAATTTGCTCTATTTTTAAAAAAATCGGGTCATAAGAACGGCTCGAGTTTAAACCGATTCTGTTTTCGTTTGCAATATGAAACAAAACCGTGTCGATTTCGTTTTCAATCGTTTGTTTATCTTTTTTTATACTCCGTATTTCTTGTGAGAATTATTCTATGCCGGTTAGAATGCTCAATCAAGTAAAATCATCCTAGATTCCTATTTACCCTAGCTATCGTCACAACAACTCCATCGCCCTTACCGCTACCAATCACCACGCAACGCCATCATCATGCAACCTTCACCATCATCATCACCACACAAAGCCCATCATCTCGACGCAAACCGATTCATCGCCTCATCCTACGGTTCACAAAATACGACGATTCAGTGTGACCGGTCCTGAAATTCGTTCGCGAAATATTGAGGTATTCTTCTCGGTTCTGGGTTTAGATAATATTCTGGGCTTTTCTAGGTTTCCGAAATTATGTTTAGCCATTTAGGTTGCCTGTTGTTCCTTTTTGTGATGATGATGGTGATGATGGTGAGGGTTTAACACATGCCGGCCTCCTCGGTTTAAGCTCGCACGAAATTCTGGGTTTAACACATGAGAAATTGCTGAGTTTTAACACTTGCTTAGATTTGTTTCTGAATGCTGCTGTTTGTTGCTTGAATCCTGATTGATTAATAGCTGGCTCGGATTTGTTCCTTTATTTTAGTTGAGAGTTTATTCAATGAGCACATAGTCTCCTGACATAGGGCCTTTTGGACTATCCTACTTCTTTGATGTCAGCATCCCTATTTTTCGAACTAACACTACTACAAATTGAGGCTAAGAGGACGCCCCATATAGAATGCTTGAAGACGAAATCGTCTTCTATTGTTAATTTAATTTTAGTGCCCTTGGTGGTTTAAGATAGAGCACAGTTACAAGTAAAAACTGTCCTCTTTAGCCAAACAATTAGCACGGTTAGTTAAAATAACCCTTTTCTTTGATGAAAGAGCACAGCTGCTAAGCGGAACTGTCTCTTTTTAAAATATAGTGAGCATGATTGTTATATGAACCGTCTTCTGTGTTGACCGACACAAAAACACAAACCCTCGCTACCTCCCCCATTCACTCGCTATCTTCAACTCCCCAATTCCCTCGCTACCTCTTTCATTATTCTTCTGCTCATCTCCCTTCGTCAATTCATAAATAAGAACTAACCAAAAAATGACAAGCTTAATACTTCCGGGGAATCTGCGTCCTTCAAGGCAGAGCGGGTTTTTCTTAAGCATGGTGATACTATAAGACAACACTTTCAGCGATTCCCCGACATTCTGGTCAAGATTTAGATCCGTAACACAGTGATCTATCGTGGTATGGTTACAAAATGCAAAATGCTCAGCAACTCACCTCAGATTATCCCCTCGTGATTTTCTCAAGGTTTCTTCCTTACAATTTCGTGTTTTTTGAGCTTGCAAACTAGGTGTTTATTTTATTTTATTTTTATTTTATGTTTGTTGGATTCTTCTTGTAGGAGGGGAATTAACATATACAGCACCTCGTCATCACCAAACTCCACTTGCTCTAACGTCATCACTACTGCGGTTAGTCGGTCACATACATATATATCACGCCTCTCGAGTCTGGCCATCGTTTCATACCTCTATTTTGCATCGTCACATATTTTGTCTGAACTCTGAACGCCTCATGTCTCCAGTTGGTATGTCTTTGCACTTTTTTTATTCAGTGTATTTCTAGGTTCATATTTTGTAGAGTAATTTTGTCGATGTTATACTAGTAACTTCCTTTTCATAGATTAGTGTACTAATGTTTGTTCATTCACTAGAAGATTCAAGTTTGGGTATGAATTCAAGGTCATTTGATGAGTTTGATTATAACTTTGAAAAAAAATATAAAGAGATTTAGTAGCTCATTTTTATTTGTGGGAGGTACTAGTCTTGAGTGGACTTAACATGCATATGCACTGTACTTTTTATATGAATTCGTGTGCCCTGAAACATTGTCCCAATTCGCTAGTGTTGAAAATGAAAATGTTCGATCAGACTATCTAAGGCTATGTCATGTACATGTGAGGAGTTGAGCATCAAGTGAGCAGCTTAAATCATCAAGTGAGGAGTTGAAAGCATCTGTCACCAAAATAAGCTCAGACGCAATTGAACGTGAAAAGCTATTAAGAGCTGATATGCAAAAAATGCTTGCTAAAATGAGGTACCCCAGCCCTTTCAGTTTTTTTTTGTTTTAAAAATTTATATTCATAAAGGTATTAGTAGTAGTTTTAGTATTATTGGATAATACTAGTAAGTGTGAAGCTGGAAGAATGGGTGATTGAACAATAAGCTTGGTGCTCATATTTCTTGTATTGGATAAAAATGTTCTTTCTATTAAATTAGGACTCATAGTGGTTTCATCCTCACCTTGCACATTTGTCAGTCTCCACATCCTTTCTAAGTCTTGTCTTCTTACACATTTCTATCTTGGAGCTGTATTTTTGAGGGCCTGTTGGAAACTGATGTTTTTACTTTGCCTTTTAATTTTTTTGTATATTTGATGTTTCAATTAGTATTATAACTATTGTATGGAGTAGTTGTCTACACATTCCCCTCCATCCGAATTATAATCTATAATTTGTCTCATCTATACAGGATGTGGCGCTAACATGAAACACCGGTGTTACATAAACGGTAAATCAGTAGTCTATATATAACCTTTTTTTTATATTCAAAAATATATTAAATATTCATGTTCAAAAATTCCAGTAATATTTGAAATTTAATTTTCCAGATTAGAGATAATGAAGGGAAAATACCTATGGCTTTCGATTTATTCATTCGTGCCCATTCCCACAATGGGAAGATTACGGATAAGAAGGAAGAACAAATAAAGGTGGGAACGAAATATAAGCATCAACATGTGATTGTTTAGTTTTAAATTTTTTTTACAATTCTTTATGTTATGTTTTTTTCAGAAAATATTTGAGTCTCGAAAAGCACACGCGATTGTGGAAAGGGTTGAATTTGATGAGGATGAACTTTTCATCGAAGTTGTTGGTGGATTTCAGAAGGGACAATTGTATGGCATAAGCAGTGCTCTTGATTATTATTTCAAGAAGGTGTCATCATATACTAAAATCTTCGGCTACAGAATTATTATGTTGGTGTTGGGTTGCCAAGTAGGGTTCTAGTAGATAATGTAAGGTGCTAGAGAATAATGTTAAGGTGCGAGAGGAGAATGCTAAGGTGTTACAGAGAATAAAAGAATGAATAAAACAATCCTGAAGATACAAGAACAACTGAATACTCTAATGAAAGTTTTCGATGGCTAGAAGTTTTTGGGATGTGATACTTTTTGTTTTATTGTAATGTGATATCTGAGATTATTTCTTTTATGATAAATTGAATTGCGTTTTCGTATCACACATTTGTTTTGTGGAATTGTGGCCTCCCGCTTGAAAGTTTTACAGTTTCCTACGAAAATTTGTAGCTCGAAATATTTAATAATATTTTTTTCTCAATCAATGCCTCCTACGGAAATATATTTTCCTACGGAATTTCCGTAGGAAATTTGAACCCTTCTGACGATGTTCCGTAGTAACGAATTTTGTCAACAAATATTCGTCACCAGCTATTCCGACGGAACATTCTGTAGGAAAGTTATTTCCTACGAAAAATGTCGTAGGAAGTTATTTATTTCCGACGAAGTATACCGACGGAATGGTTCCTACAGATTTTCCGTAGGAACGTGTTTATTCCGACGGAAATAGGCATGTTTCCTACGAATCGGGTCCGTAGGAATGAACGTTCTTTCTTGTAGTGGGTGTGGCATCTTTCGTGGCAAGAGTGATTATTGGCCACGACTTTAATAAAAGTCGTGCCGCAAGTGAATTTTCGTCACGGGGAAAAATGTTCACGTGGTATATTTTTTTCCCAAGTAGTGAATCAAATTTTTCCTGTGGCTAGGTAAAATTTAGCCACAAATAACAAATTCCCGTGGCATAATTTGTGGCGCAAGTGTCAATTTGTTGTAGTGTTAAAAATTATAAGTAACAAATTCATTGGAAGTCTACCCCACTCATGTCACAAGTCCTCAGATACTTAGGGTTCTCTTTTCAATCATTGGCTATTGACCTCGATTTATCAATTCTAAAGCTATTCATGACTTAGCTAAGAGTTCCATAAATCCGTTCAATCGGAACTTTGTATCTTATCATTAGAATACATGTTTCATTCTTCAAAATTTTCATACAATTTTCTTAGTCCTCAAAATAACTACTATAGGCATTGTTACATTCTATCCCTTAGTACTCTTTACTGCTTCTTTTCCCCGATATCTTTTCATAAAGGTCAAAACTCTCCTGTTATTAGTAATATTTACTCATTCACAAAACTCGTCTGTTGGCTAACATAATTCGCAAAAACATTGGAAATACAAGGGTTCTAAATTCCACTCTGTATGACTTAATTTCGATCAAATAGTCACTATGTATGTGAATTAGATTTCCATCAATGTCATTCTTTCTTATCTTTCCTAAGCTTAACTTCAAATCTTCCAATCTTCTGTTATTCTTTACTATCCTCAAAATTGTTCAATCCAAATTCAACACTCAACAACATTTGTTGGCTCTTATCTCTTGCAACCTCTCGTCATTCCAAAAATTAATAAGTTCCTAAGTCCAATAATTACAGGCTGATTAAAAGGTAGAGATTGGGTGATCCAATTGTGGTTGGTTTGAATGGATATTGTATACTTTAAGTACATTACACTACTGAGAATCATGGGCATAACTATGTCTTGTTGAGTGGCTACGGGTTCATTGTGCTTCTACTGCGCACTCTGATAAGTAGTAACCATGGTTCATTCAAGACGTAGAAATGTATTTAAGAAATTAATTGAAAGAATAAATATTCAAGAGTGTAAAACTAGTAGGTTGATAAGATTAATAAATAAGAGTATTGAAGTTTATCTCCATAGTCAAAGGTTATGACAAGCTTGAAAAGAGGGAATGGTACAAAAGTAGGGATAAAAGACGATGGGTATGTATGAGGTTAGGATAAATGAAGTTTGATGATGATTTCAAAGAAGAGAAAGCAAGATGAAGAAATAAAAAGGAAATAAGTTAAAACGGTAAATATCAAAGGTTCCATCAAATAGGAAGACATCAAACTAAGGTTAGCTGAGCCAGAGTATACGAAGGTGAAATAAACAAAAGGCTTCTTGTCTGACTCAGGATGAGTAGTCAGGCCTAAGAACTAGTTCAAGAAGGATCGAAATGAGTTTAGAAACAAAAGAGAAGGAATTAGTTGAGGTGAAAACTTCTTTAGAAAGGATTAGAAGTTTGTTCATGGATGGTTCAAGGGTTAGGCTTTAAATGACTTTTGTCTAAGCATCCCGATATAGGTTCAAATATAGGATCTGATTGATGAACAATTTAACCCAAAAAAAATTAATGATGAAAGAGTAAAAGGTGTTCATCGATTTACGAAAGTATGGAAGTTAGACATGAAGGAAAGCTTTGTATGTGATGTTTAAGAATTTCGATGGAAGGATTGAAGATAGTTCAGAATTGAATTCAAATCCTTGCTTGGTTAGATGAAGAAAGTGGGGCAAAGGTAGAAAATAGAGAAAGACTTATAAAAAGAAATCATATGTGATTGATGGCGTTACCGAGAAATGAATATAAAAAAGAATGCTTCATTTCTCTGAATACAAGTTATGCTATCAATTGATCTCCGATGTAGGATTTATTTAGGTAACTAGAGTCTCGGTCAGGTCTAAGTCGACACCTAAATAGGACTCGAGGACTACTATCTTACATACGTCTGCACTTGATCTTCTCCTATGTTACATCTCGTCTGCAGAACTTCACTCAATACATCAACATGATCCAACTTTATTTTGCTACTATAGTTTATTTGGAAGATGCATCTATTTGTGCTTACAATGGTGTTCTACCAGTCTTGAGCTGTCGATGGTTGCAAGTGCTTTGTCTTGGTCATCGCGTTGATCACAAGTAAATTAAAACTAGCCAATTGGCTAAGGTTAGACTATTACATACAGTGATTCAGATAGCATATGAAAACAAGAGAAGGGCCAAAACCTAAATCAGACGGTACGGGTAATCCTTAGTAGTTCTACCCATCTAATCATTCTACCAAAGTATATTATTTGATCTAGGGTTATACTACTAAATCTCTCATTTAACAATCTTAAAAGTTCTACATGTTTTAGACACTCTAGACACGCGTCATGAGCTCCAGGTGCGTTCTCTCAATAGGTGATGTAAATATATGTCGCACATAGTTACACACGGTCTGAAGGTCGCTCTGATACCAATTGTAACAACCCGGTTTTTCCAATGACATTAATTAACAAGGCGGAAAATAATTAAGTCGTAAAAGGGTAACAATTAAAATCGTTGAGTCATAGGGAGTCTTTTACCGACAAATGAACCGTTTGTTAAAATACAACAACTGAAAACCGAATTAAAAATTTCTAAGTACAATAGCTTGACAAATTTTTTGTTACAAGTTTTATAGTTGGACACTCTCATCTGCTAAGTTGTATCTCTTGCACTCATGCATGCCCCCATGTCCAGTCTTAAAAAATGAACCCCAAGAAATGAGCTCTTTTCTGCGATCTATGTTTTTTCGAACTTCCATTACTTTTGTTCCCTTCATTACTTTCTTAACTGCAGCCTCTGATGGTAGGGATTTTCGTGGATTCCGACACCAAATAAAACCAACTAATCCTAAAAAGTAGCTAGGGTAAGTCGGGTCGATCCACGGAGACGGAAAAGGGGTTTAGACTATAGTTCACCTAAGGACTAGACTATGTCAACAAAGCTAAACAACTAAAACAATGAAGGGGGATAAAACTATGACTAAGAATAAGCTAAGTATAACAACTAAAGCTAAAAGATTCAACTAACTAGAGGAATAATAGCTAGGATGAAGAGGAAATCAATAAGGAAAGAACTAGGATTATGTTGGGTTCAAGGGTGATGAGATGATCAAGTGAGAGCAAAGGTGAAGGGGTAGTCAAGCTATCTAGGCATAATCCGGGCTCTCGCTCCAAAACCGACCTAGAGGTTCCTCACTCTCGCGCAAGAACCCATCCTAGCAACATACAAGGTCGCAAGAAGAAGGCAAGAAAACATGCATTTGCAACTACAAGTCATTCAAGCATTTCATCAAACATGATCTATGCATACAACTAAGAAGCAACCAAAACTTCCACCAGCAACCTAAACAAACTCTTAATCACCCATGATAGCACCCAATCCCCCTACTAACCCTAGCAAGAGGATTACTCACACATATATAAACTAAAACTAACATTAACTATAGAAACCAACACAAGGGCAACCCCATTCATTATGAAAAACAAATAAGGATGAACAAAAATTGAGAGCAAAAGACAAAGTTACCGATACATATTTGCACTTTTTTAGACAGATAGGAATATGAATAAACATGGTGGGTTCCCGATGATAATTTGAGTAATAACCACCATGATCATAAGGTTGATAAGCACTCACTTGATGGAGGTCGTTTACATATCCCTGAAACTCATACCCACGGGTTTCTTGATTACCCCATGAAGCTTGATAGAAGTTAGGAGACATCATGACATCACCTTGATTCATAAAGGGAGCAAAGAAATCACTTGTAGGCACTTGAGAAAACATGAGAGTCCTAGTGCTTTTGAGGCACTAGGAAAAAAGAGAAAAGCACAAAGAGGAACAAGAAGGATAAAACACGAAAAACAAGAACCAAGTCTAAAACTAAGCACACAAAAGTCTAAACTACGCCGTCCCCGGCAACGGTGCCAAACTGATGGTAGGGATTTGTCGTGGATCCCGACACCAAATAAAACAAACTAATCCTAACAAGTAGCTAGGGTAAGTCGGGTCGATCCACGGAGACGGAAAAGGGGTTTAGACTATAGTTCACCTAAGGACTAGACTATGTCAACAAAGCTAAACAACTAAAACAATGAAGGGGGATAAAACTATGACTAAGAATAAGCTAAGTATAACAACTAAAGCTAAAAGATTCAACTAACTAGAGGAATAATAGCTAGGATGAAGAGGAAATCAATAAGGAAAGAACTAGGATTATGTTGGGTTCAAGGGTGATGAGATGATCAAGTGAGAGCAAAGGTGAAGGGGTAGTCAAGCTATCTAGGCATAATCCGGGCTCTCGCTCCAAAACCGACCTAGAGGTTCCTCACTCTCGCGCAAGAACCCATCCTAGCAACATACAAGGTCGCAAGAAGAAGGCAAGAAAACATGCATTTGCAACTACAAGTCATTCAAGCATTTCATCAAACATGATCTATGCATACAACTAAGAAGCAACCAAAACTTCCACCAACAACCTAAACAAACCCTTAATCACCCATGAAAGCACCCAATCCCCCTACTAACCCTAGCAAGAGGATTACTCACACATATCTAAACTAAAACTAACATTAACTAGAGAAACCAACACAAGGGCAACCTCATTCATTATGAAAAACAAATAAGGATGAACAACAAACAATAGATAAAGATGTAAACTTTACTAACTATAAAAGATTAAGAGAAAAGAGAGAAGAAAAATTATACCAACTAAACAAGGAAGAATGAAAGGAGAGAACTTGCATAAAAGAAAACCCAAAACATCCAACAATGTTGTCAAGATTGGTAGATTCTTGAAGAATTCCAATAATACAAGAGTTAACAACTAGATTAAGGTTTAATGGAAGAGTAATTAAGGAAAGATTAAGCTAATCTACACTAATCTAAGCTAATCTAACCTAAAGTAGTCTAGGGTTTCATCCTCTCCTTAATTAAAACAATACAAAAGGGGGGTATATATAGGGTTACGTAAGTAAGGGAGGCGAAAGAAATGAAGACGGGTGCATCTGGATCCTTCATGGCCGGGAAGGTGGTGATCCCGGTCGGGAAGGGGTGGTCCCGGTCGGGATGATGGTGGTTCCGGCCGGGATGGCCCCACAGAAGCTGCTGTTTTCTCGTCTCTTCATCCCGGTCGTGATGGGTCCTTATTTGCTCTCCCTAGACTTCTTATCGATGTTCGGTGCTCGTGATATCATCAAGTGGGCTCCATGGGACTCGGGATCGAGTCTAAGTCACCGAATCATCGCCGCTTCTATTCATTGGCTCCATATGCATCGGAAACGAGTCGGAATCGTTCCATTTCTCCAAGATAGGCCTTAGGAACCTAAAACAAGCTAGAAGAAGCGTAAGTAGCCTCGAAACCGCTCTAAAGAGCGATTTCACAAGAGAAAGCGGGACCAAACACGAATAATAAATAGTATAAAACGTACTTACCAGCCCCTTCCCAATGCTCTTAGCCGTACTTGCGGATTCTCTCCATCTAGGAAAGAAAGCCAACGCTTAATTAAGGCACTTTTTTTCGCCGATGATTAGATTCTTCTTAGCTTGGCCATTCGATGTTGGTTCTTTGGATCGAGAAAGAGAACTCTTATTCATAAAGAAGAGTGGGTATGTGGGCTTCTTTCGCTTTACTTTTTTTTAGGTTGCGAAGATAACATCAACCAACAGGGACTAAATCAAGCCTTGAATTTATACATTGATGATAAAAAATAGAATAAATAAGCTGAAAAAATGCCTCAAGGAAGCTCTCTATCACCCTACTCATGAATGTCTTCTTACTTTGATATGAAAATGTTGAGTTACTTGAGTAAAAACATTTATAAAAAAGTCCTTTGTCTAGAACTGCAATTCTATTAGCAAATTCATTGCTTAAGCTATTTTTTTGTTCATTGGTATAAATCCAATAATTGTATAGTTCATCGTAAAAAGAAGATTAATACGTCAACAAAGTCCTTTCGTTCTGAAGTTGTGAAGTTCTCGAATAGACCCTTCCAAAGGAGATTTCCGCCCGATTCTACCTGAGTATTCGGATTTTCTGAACTCAAGATCTAAGAGTGACGATACCTATAATGATCATTACACGTATGATACTAAATAGAATTGGAATAATCACATTAAGAATTCCATTGATATCGACAAGTTAGAACCCGAAAAAGAAAAGATACTATAAAGAGACAAGATAACAGAACCTGAAAACCCAAAGAGTGAAACCGCAGCTAGCTAGCCAAAGCAAAATCTTAGTGTTTTTTGTTTCAAACTAAGGACTTTGACTGCTAAAACACGGCATTTTAGGTGGGAAAAAATGCATGACCAGAAGAATTGTGTGAAATAAGTCAATTTATCCAGACTTGGTGTAATCCCCTAGAAATTCTAACACGATACAGTGGCGGAAACACTGTAGAGTCGGGATTAAAACACACTGTAACTATGTCTTAGTAAATTAAAATGGTAGAGTCAAACAATAGGCCATGAATAAAAATGGCCAAAATTTAAAATAATCCACAAAAGGGGTTTGAACAATCCGTAAGACATAATTATTCAAAATAAATAAGCAGGATCTACACTGCTCGCTAGCCCACACCCGGAAACATGTATACCTGCCAAGTTAAAACATAACAGCCATAATCAGTGGGGAGCAACGTCAACGTTCTCCCAGCCGTATAACGAGATTTTAAAACTGTAATTACTACTATAGAAAAATAGTAAAAATGAAAATCAGTAAAATATTATAAGGAAAATAAGCTTTCCGTGAAAAACTTCACGTAACGAAACAATATAATAAAAATGAGTTTTCCGAAGAAAACATAAAACATTTGCCAACCTGCAAACCAAATATATCGATAATAATAAAAATATTCAAAATGGCGTTATGAAAATTCGATCAGTGTGCACAAGGCTAGACTTTCACTAGGATAATACTGGAAACTAGTTTCAAGAACTGTAGACTTAACTCATAACAAAATCCAATCTCTAACCAGGCAACTCAACTATAACGTGCAGCGAGGTCCTGGATTAAGTAGTATACACCCCTCCTGGATACAAACCATATCCAGTTCAAGCCGACGCGACTTACACGATGCGATATCTAAGTTTAAGGGCACAATGCACACTCTCCTGAACACAAACCATGCTCAGTTCAACAACCAATGTGCCCCATAAACACACACCAACCTTACAGTTGATGGCAAAAACGTACATCCCATACTATATTACTCTAACCCCACACTTGTCCTTATTACATAACTCCAAAACAAAACCATTATCGATATTCAAAAGATATAATCATTATAATAATAAGAGAACAAAAGGAAAATGATCACTTCCCAAAAGAGGAAACTTTCTATTTTAGGAAACTTCTATATTTAGAAACTTTACAAAAATAGCATCATATCAAAATAGCAAAAATATTAGTTCATACTAATAAAATATCTTTAGTAAAAGATATAGATTTATAAAACTAATACTTTCGGCCTTAACGGTATTAATTGTTAAAATGAGAACTTTTGGGTTTATGAAATCATTGAAATATCATACGAGTGTTTATAAGATAGTTAAAAATGTCTTAAACACTCTAGTACTACTAACTAGGGTGTTTCCAAAATTTATAAAACTAAAATTCCCTAATTATTATTAGTTTCGACAATATGATTAATGAAAATAGTAATTACCAAATGATTTACGCAATAATATCCAAAAATTATTATTGAACTTAAAAATCATAATTTTCCAGAGACTACTATTTTTTTCAGATTTAAAACAAAGACCATAAAATCGGAAATTAAAGCGACAAACACGGTTTTAACGATAAACGATGATTTAAAGTGATTAATTAATTCACCCACTTCACAATTCATAAAAATTATGAAAAAAATCAGAAAATTGTTTTTCATCAGAATGATTTCCCATGTCAAATTTCTGATTAAAATAAAATGTTTAAGTACTAGAATAAAAATCGGCTTTTAATCGTTTTTGTCCATAAACGGTAATAATTCAATAATCGGTAACTAAAATATCAGAAAAAAAATACCAAATTATTAAAAATCATCAAAAACCTCATTTTTATAGAATATAATCATATATTACAAGTTTAGGCCGAATATTACGATTTTACAAAATAATATAACAATTTAATCGTTAATATCGTAAAAGCGATAAAAATACCGAATCATGCAAATTTTCAACTTTTAAAATTTTTCCAGATTATATGACATACATATATTGTCAAAAATGAAATATAAAAATATACATGCAATCACACAATTAAAATCAAGCAATACCGAGTAACATCGACGTTACCTCTAGTCCAAATCGGAATCGATAATATACTCGTCGACCTCGGGATCGTCCACAAAACCTTAACCACACGAAAATCATGGCAGAAAAATACCATGAGAAAAACTAATAAAATCATGGTGAATAATGCTCGAAAACAACATCGATTATTACCTTAACGATAGGATCAGAATAAGGATTAATTTGACGATAATGATGATACGATTATGACTCGAAAATGAAGCAAAATTATGCCTTGAAAAATCAGAAATGCCACGGACAAAGAAAGGAAGAAGAAAATAGGGTGTTGAATGATTTTTATGAGAAATGAATGTAAAAGAGTTGGGAGGTTTCTAAAGGTTAAATGAGAATAAATAAGTTGAGGAATCCAATGTGGTATCATTCAAGGTGGCCGGCCAAATGAGGTTAAGAGGGATGAATATGAAAAGTTTGCTCATAAATGCCTTGTATAAATGATAAGATAAGAATGAATTAATTACGTTTTAGTGAAATAAAATGGAACGTATTATAAAACGTAGTAAGAGTATGACAAAAAGATGTGTCGGTCCAAAACATGGGGAAAAAGATTCCAACTAATTTGTAAGTTGATAAAAAGAAGAATCGTAAAACAGTTAAAGACATTTCAAAGTAATTCGAGTAAACCTCGAGTAAGAAAATAATTATTTACGAAACTTCGTAATAAAATCATTAATGGCTAAATTTTCGTAAATAAATATATTTACTAGTTGAAAATATTATAAAAATATGTTTAGACATTTATAGAAAAAGGAATAACTTAAATCCGAGTTTAAATACGTTAATTCGTAGAGAAATAAAATTCCTCACGGAAAAATAAATAGTTTACAAAGCAAATCAAATAAATAGATTTAAAAGAATTAAAATCTTTTAAAATATAAATAATTATCATTAAACTCAAAAATGAAAATAAAGCTTGGAAAAAATGAAGAAACATAAGGCCGAAATATGATAGAGTTATGACGAAGTCATAACGGAAAGGATAAAAACGCTAGGAAAATAGAGGGTGTTACACTTGGGGGCAACAACCAGAATGAAATATTATTTAATCGTGGAAATGCCATGTCAGGTGCACCTATCAGAATCGGAACAAACCAATTACCAAATCCACCTATCATCGCAGGCATAACCATAAAAAAGATCATTAAAAAAGCGTGAGCCGTTATTAAAACATTATAATGTTGATGATTTCCACCAAGAATTTGATCGTCGGGGCGTGCTAATTCCATACAAATCAGTACTGAAAAGCATGTGCCCATCACTCCAATATACATGTCCCACTTAGTGGGAGTAACCTAACCGTCCTTCTAACATGACCTTGAATAATCAGTAGTATAATGTTTAGGTTATCTAATTAACAGATAAGCAGGCATGTCACATTACAAATCGACATGTATACAATGTAAGATACACATAAAGTGATTTCAGTTAACATGCGAATCAATTTAAATATATAAGACATGTAGGTTATATAGAATAAAGTAATACATACATCATATGAGTATCATGTGAATAGAATACAGTAAAGCATGGATCATGGATTCATAGAAGTGTCATGTGAAAATAGAGTAAGACATACATAATACAAATCATATGAAACATAATATCAATCATAATCAATATTCAGGCAAGACACATAACAAAACATCACTTCCCATTATCAAGCATTTCAAAAATATCGTTAGTCATAAGAGTATAGAACAGTAACGAAGCATACTAACACATGTGATTTAGAAAAATGTAGTCATTTACTTTTAAAAACAATGGTTTCCTTTCACATAATGCACGGGACGTGACTACTAATGTCTCAAGCACACTTAAGGCTTGAATCTCACCATACCACTTTGAAATAAACCGAGATGCATTAAATGACGTAGTAACACGTATTATATGTATCGTAGAATAATTTTTTCGTATCATTTTACCAAATTACTAGCGCGCGTATTAAAAAAACCAATCGATATCTTAGTAGAGGCCGCTATGTGCGGGCGGGGTTAGGTGTCCTTCGTGGGCTTCCCAACACGTACCCTCACCCCTTACTCATAACCTCGGTTTTCGGATGCCCGAAACCGTTGGTGCACGAGAGTCATTCGATACACGGTACCCGATAACTCGACATCGGCATCGTAATGCAAAGGGACGAACTCAACAAGTTCTAGTACTAAAGCGGGCTGTGCTTTGTGCACGATACGCTTAAGTATATATAGAGTGGGTTCGAATGGGCCCGAACTCCTACAAAGTTCGGTGGCGACTCCCATTTTGATTTAAATTTCAACCCGAGAATAATCTCACCACCAGATTCATTCGCCTATCCAAACGCGTGGCCGCGTCGGGGTGGACCTATGTCATGTCCACAGCGGTACGAGGGGGCCTGTCGTCCACCTCCCCAAAAACCATATCTTGGGCACATAGCCCACATACACTACTATCAAAAAAAAGTAATAAACATTTATTCCTTTATAATGCGCCTCGACAATCGCTTGATTTAAAATAAAGAACTTTCTCGCTTGAGACTTAATGTTATGCCATTTATTGATAGCAATCAATCAAAACATAAGGGCCCCAACTAACAGCCCACATAATTTCACCCTAAAAGAGATCAGAAGCAACTATCCTAAACCCCACCCGTAAAGAATTTCCTAACCAAGGAAACTCACATAACTAATACTCCACAAGGCGACCACACACCCATATCAGTCAAACTAGACTTCCCAGTAACCAATAACGCAGCCGAATACGAAGCTTGCCTAATAGGGCTAAAAGTCGCAACAACACTAGGGATTAAGAACCGTAGAGTCCACGGAGATTCATCCTTAGTAGTCAACTAAGCCACAGACACTTGGAGGGTTTATAGCAAAAGCCTAGCTCTATACCAAACCGAAATCGAAAAAAATATCCCAAGCATTCACCGAAATCGACTTCATACACATACTCCGCGAGGAAAACCAATTCGCGGATGCCCTATCCAAGTTAGCCTCACTAATAAACATGCCCGACAACCTTTTTTCTATGCCCGTCTGTGCAGAGAGAAGTGAGCAACCCGCCTATATCCACAGCATCGAAACCGATGACACCCCCGAGGAACTCTAGTACAAAACAATCTTAAACTTCAAAACCGACGGATCATAACCGCCTAATACAAACACCAAAAAAAAAACGTGCCCTAAGAATACAAGCCACCCACTACATCCTAAACCAAGGGTTACTATACAAACGAACCCCTCAAGGAGTACTCCTTAGATGCATAAACAAAACCCAATCCAAGAAAGTCATGG
This sequence comes from Agrostemma githago, assembly GCA_958450325.1. Classification (NCBI taxonomy): domain Eukaryota; kingdom Viridiplantae; phylum Streptophyta; class Magnoliopsida; order Caryophyllales; family Caryophyllaceae; genus Agrostemma; species Agrostemma githago. Next base: position 28,968,240 of record OY288250.1, on the reverse strand, counting down.
AAGAAGTACATGACGGGGAATACGAACCCAACATGAGCGCTCACCTGCTAGCCCGTAAGATAAAGAGATTGGGTTATTGCTGGATCACTCTAGAGGCAGATTGCCGGCATCACGTTCGTCACTGTCACAACTACCAAATATTCACAAATATCCAACACCTACCACCAAACCCGCTCCACACCACAACAACACCCTAGCCCTTCTCTACCTAGGAAATAGACATTATAGGAAACGTACACCCATTTGGGACCGGCGGATACTGTTTTATACTAATAGTCGTTGATTACTTTACCAAATGGGTAGAAGCAGCCTTATACACCATACAAACTTCCAAACAAGTAGTCAAATTCCTACAAAACAACATCATTTTCCGCTACGACATACCACACGAAATCATCAGGGATCAGGGGGCTCACATTAGGGCCGATACCCAGAAACTCCTAGAAAAATACAAAATCCAACGACATTAATCCTCACCCTAGAGACCTCAAACAAATGGGGCTGTGGAAGTAGCAAACAAAACCATCGTCACAATCCTTAAGATGATGATAGACAACTACCGGGATTGGCCCAACAAAATACCCTTTGCATTATGGGGATACCGGACCTCCTACCTAATTCCCACCGGAGCCACACCTTACTACCTAACCTATGACTCCAAAGCCGTACGACCAATAGAATTGGAAATACCCTCGCTAAGGATACTAGCCGAGAGTGGCCTTCCCGAAGAAGAGTGGATCCAAAAACTTTATGACGAATTAGTACTCCTAGATGAGCGTAGAATACATGCACTATCCAACGTGCAAGCCTCCTAACAAAGAATACAACGAGCCTTTAACAAATGAGTTAAGTCTCGATACATACACGAGGGAGATCTAGTAGTCAAGTCCATTAGAGCACCCCTTCTCATAGACCCCAAAGGAAAATTCAAATCGAATTGGGCAGGCCGCTACCTGGTCAAGAAGACACTCACAGGGGGCGCCATAATCATTACCGACCTAGACGGTCAAGATGGATCAGCTTAAACACTACTATCCTTAATCTCCTAAACGAACCTCATCCTGATCTCTAAGCTAGGGTGAAAACCCATACAAAACACTTCAAAACAATTCGCATCGATAATTGGCATAACGACTCTAAAGCAAAATCACTCACATTTTTATGAACTACGAACATGGCTTGATTCCGTCTAAACATGGATATGTAGGCAACCCTTCCAAGGGTAAAACCAACAAAAAATATAAAAATCGATTATTCGGTTCACATGCAAATCGGAACCATCCCACGATCCGATTAACGAGTGATTTCAATGATAAAGCACAAACGACAAGCTGAGGACGTGGTGAAAACCCAAATGGGCGCCCCGGGCAAAATGAAGAAACGAGTTGCGAGTTGTCGTAAAAAAAAGTAATAAAAAAAAATGACGAGCCGAGGACGGAGTGAAAACCTAAAAGGGCGCTACGGGCAAAATAAAGAATTGAGTTGCGAGCCGTGAAAAAAAAAATGCAAAAAAAAGAGGGCAAAAATAAAAGGTGAACCAAGGACGGGGTGAAAACCCGAAAGGTTGCCCCGGACAAAATGAAGAATCGAGTTGAACCACAAAAAATGAAAAAATGAAAAAATAAAAGTGTTTCTAATTAACGCAAAATTAATTAAATCAAGCCTTTGTCGACGCCCTTTACATTGAGCAGCTTTTACCCGGCTACTCCGGAAATAAGACAACATGACAAGCAAAACCTCGCAAAAACTAGTACTAATACGCCACATAATATTAAATAATACAACATAGTATTAAACGACTGAGCTCTACCGGACCAACTTTCCCTTTCCCTTACCATTCGGGAGTGCTTCTACAGGTCTCTTACTACAGACCCTCCGCTCACAAGCCTCCACCATCTTAGCCCGAGGCGAGCCCAACCAGTCCTATTTCCTTTCTTCACTCACATTTTCAATATGGGTCTTTTTCAGTCTTGGCCCGTTTAGATGAATTGACGGCACTAGTCTCGGCAACACTGCCTTTGGTCGAGTGCTTAGTGACGTTAACTCGTACCGCCTCCTTATCCCGTAGCATCACGGTCTTCCTGACATTTAAATTGTCCCGCACTGTCGAATATCCGCGTAAGCTTCCCGCCGGGCATAAGTCGGGGTTGTCGATTGAACGTTTTCTAACGAAATGTATTGCATAGTCCGTTGTCTCCATGACATTTCGAACCTCCTAATAGAATCCTTCTTCCATGGGTAAGAGTCGGTAAAACTAGCGGTAACCTCTGATGTGGCTTGCCTCGCGCCCATTTAGCGGATTAGCCTATCCAGATAAATATGAACGCAGTCGCTTAAAGATAGTATCTGCATAGTACGGGCAAGTAATGAGAGCGGGAGCCCGATATATCCGCTGATATGCCACCAAGGTGTTGTCCACCTAATGGTGACCCTCCCGCTAGCCCGCATGTGGGAAAGCCATTTCTCTTCAGTATAGCCACATTTCGGCCAGCAAAGCCTTTATAGATATAACCCATAGTAAGCCGAGGGGGCTCGATCAAACCTAACCTCTCTTGTAGCCAAACCTGCACAAATCACAACATAATGTCAAACTTTCGAACTAAGGCAAGTTTCGAAAAGGAAAGTAGTACCCCGACGTACTTGCAAAATAATCCTAGAACCCCGAAAGGGAGCGCGATATATCCGTGCACGGGTGTCGAGACCCATGATAAGCTCACCCAGAATAAGCCAAGAGGACGATCGCCCATGCTTAATCCCCATCACAACATCTAAAACCCAAGGACTACCCCAGCCTTCATGCTCCGTCGCATCCTCAAAAAGATAATAACATGCGGCCGAAATACTAAGAGCCCGTTTGTAGGCTAAAGGCGAAATATCACGAGAGGCTTTCTGTGAGAATGCCTTAACAAGTAACTTTAAGTCAATGTCACCTTCTCCAAAGAAATGATTAGCCATCTCCAACAAGGGGATGTCCAAAAAAAGACGAAGTTGTTCCATGGGAATATCACCCCCAATAGGTATAGAAGGGCGAACACATGAACAGAAACATTAGTCGGGCAAACAACAACAATGAACAAGAAAACTCGACAATCACACCGAACAACAACACTAAGAACGCACAATAGCAGCAGCGAGCACTAACTCGTACGACGAAGTGAAGATGAACAAACATAGACCAACAGAACAACAACACAGACAACAGCAATGACAACAAACAACAGCCACCGAAATTAGGCGGAGAAGAAAAGGAGAACGAAACAACAAAAATAAGAAAAGATGAAGAAACAAAGAACAACCAGACATACGCAACAACATCAACAATGGCGGTCAATCACGAATTGACGCACAGAAACCAGAAGCCATAGAACGAAGAAGAAGAGGAAGGAAATAGAGAAGAACAAAATAAGACGATGCCAATAAGACGACAACGCACTGGTAGAAAGAACGCAATAGGAAAGAGAAAAAAAGAAGAAAAGGAACATATTCGTCACCTTCCAAGCAAGCACGACGATAGCAGCGCTGACGAGACAATAGCGACGTACGACAACACTACTACAAATACGATTAAATAGGACGAATCTTAACCATCCTATAATAGAAAAGGAACCGTCCTTTAGGTCGTCGTCCCATTAAATAAAATAGGACGGTTCAAAAAAGGTCAAACTACGCTCTTTAATTGATTACAAATAGGACAGTTGAAGGCGAAACCGTCCTATTTAACTCTTTACAAACAGCGCGGTTCCGCTTATGTGCGCGCTATTTAATAAAATTACAAACAGGACGGTTATTGTTTTGAACCGTGCTATTTGATAAAATTACAAAATTTTCAAATTCTATACACTTAGTTAAAGGTCTCATATAAGAATTTGGGAACTAAAAGACAAAATTAAGTAAACTTTTCTAAACAACAAAGGTTATTATTTATCCGCATCGATGAAGACCATGGGGGTTGCCTCTTGATATCCAGGTAGAGGGCCGTTGGCTTTTCTCCCGAAGTGAGTGATCGTATGGAGGCCGCTAGGTATCCGACCTTATAAGTATTGTAGAAGCATAAGCGATATGATATTAAACAATCGTCATTTAAAAAAAAAACAAAACAAAAGAAAACAAATTACCCTTCAATATGATGCATCTTCTCTAACATACGACCACAAACTTTTTCAAAACACCCCCGCCGTAAACTCCTAATCATTACTCCCTCCCCTTCCTATAATAATCAAATATATGTACACTTGGTCTCCCTCGTGAGAGGTATATCCGTCTCAAAGTATAACACATCAAATATCACCCACATGATACGACAAAATCAGAACACAAGCAATACTTTGTGAGGTTAGTACTGCCTCCATCTCCGTCTCAATCTCAGTCATTTGAATCAAAGACTTCTCACAAATAAATAAATAATACTACCAAGTCTACCTCCATCCATTTTTATTCTTGCTACTTTTCTTAATAGATTGTCCATCTTTAAATTTCTTCCCTTCAACTTTTTATTATGATTTTTGTGGTTAATATCATTTCTGATCTCACACCGCAAACTCCCCATGAAGTTTAAATATGGATGAAAGGTGTACTCAGTATATAAAAGTTAAACAAATGATCGAGATTCGAAACTTAGGTCCCTCAAAAGAGTTAATTGGATATCATAAACTCCACAATAACAACTTTATTCCAAAAATGGAAGGAAGGTAGGAATAATTTTATAACTAAACTAATTAAGCTAGCTAGCTAATAACATAGAAATGGAATTTTCACATGAATGAATGCTAAATTAAATTGGAAGTAATGAAGCTAGCTTACCAGCTACAAAGCGAGTTTACTGACATACTCTTCAGGAGGCCAAGAATTCTTCTTACAATGAATCATCTTTCCGCACACCATTATTACCCTAAAATTAACCACATAAGTACGCCATTAGGAACCAAAACACTGACTTCGGTGCAAAACAGGCCTGGCTCTATGCTGCTGTGAAGGCCTAATATACAATAACTCAAAGATCACGTGTCGGAAAAAAAGAATGCAGAGCCCTAGATTCAGATTTTTTTTTCTAAAAGAATGCAAATCATACCAGCGAATCATCAGAAATTCCATTTCCGGCAGCACCAAAACTATCGACATTCACAAGAATCTTCCCTCCCTTCCCGCTATTCCATGATGGGAGTTCAAAATCTTCTACTTCAACACCTTCATAACCTTTGAAGCTACCAAGTTCCCCGAGTACAACAAGTTTATCATTCACCCCCACCCTCAAAACGAAACCTGCAGAAAGATGTACAAGCATTGTATGTAGGCATCAGAGTATTAGAGAGTCATAGAGTTACCAGCTAACTCGTTAGTATAACCTCAATTGATCAACATATTCAAACAGGATTCAATCTCTTCACAAACAAGTTCGAATTTATCAAGCACAGATGCGGAATCGTAAGTTCGTAACCTCAATTAATCAACAAACTCAAACAAGAATACAGTATATTCGAGGAAGAAAATTCAACCACTTCACAACCCTAGGCAAATTATCAAGGGCAAGCATAACCTCAAACCCTATACAAACTCATTCGAATTTATCAACCGCAAATGCACAATCGTAACCTCGATTAATCAACAAACTCAAACAAAAATACAATAAATTCAAGGAAGAAAATTCAATCACTTCGCCAACAACATCGCAATCATCAAGCGCAACCGTAAACCTGAACTAATCAACATGTTCAAACAAAAATACAGTAAAATTCGAGGAAGAAAATCCAATCACTTCGCCAACAACATCGCAATTATCAAGCACAAGGCACAATGGTAAACCTAAATTAATCAACAAATTCAAACAAGAACACGGTAAATTCGAGAAAGCAAACTCAATCACTTCACCAATAACATCGCAATTATCAACCATAACCAGAATTAATCAACAATGTCAATGCAAACACAAATGCATTAAATTCGAGGAAGATAACTCAATCACTTAGCCAACAACATCGCAATCATCAAGCGAAACCGTAAACCTAAATTAATGAACAAATTCAAAAAAAAATACAGAAAATGCAATCAGTTCGCCAATAACATCGCAATTGTCAAGCGCAACCGTAAACCTAAATTAATCAACAAATTCAAACAAAAATACAGAAAATGCAATCAGTTCGCTAATAACATCGCAATTGTCAAGCGCAACCGTAAACCTAAATTAATCAACAATTCAAACAAAAACACAGTAAATTCGACGAAGATAACTCAATCACTTCGACAACAACATCACAATTATCAAACACAAGTGCACAACGGTAAACCTAAATTAATCATAAATTGACGTACAACTGAGAATGCTTGAGTAGAACAAAAAAATTATTTCAAGACTTACAATTGGGAGGGATGGACGACGACGATCCGGTGGTCGGAGTAGAAGTAGATGTCGAAGACGAGGGAAGACGATACACCAGATGCTAATACATATCTTCAGAAATCCGTTGATTTTGTGATGGCGTTTTTCTTCGGATTTGACGTTGAAGACGCAGAACGACTGTTGTCGAATGAAGTCGAATCAAAGATTGCAAGAAACTAGACCGAAAGGCGATTGAAAAGGCAAAAAATACACGAATCGTGATTGATCAATGCTCTAAGAGTCTAAGATTCACATTATGAAGTCGATGTGAGATTTGATAATTAGGAAAGGAAATGGAGTAAGAAGAATTAGGAAAGGAAGAATTAGGAAAGGAAATTGAGTAAGATAACATATAGTACGGAGAATTAGTCAAAGGATTGAATAGGATGGTTCCTATGTTTTAATAGGATGGGTTTATTATATAACCGCGCTTTCAAATTTGTTTTAATGGGACGGGTTTAAGTTATAACCGTGCTTTTATATTAACGAGGACAGTTCTATTGACCAACCGCGCTAATAATACAAATAAAAGGATGGTTCTTTTACTGAACCGTGCTATTTAACCAAGGTCATGGGGCGCCCAAATTTATCATAATATAGAGGACGGTTTCTTATATAAGCGTCTTATTTGGGGCGTCTTGTATAATCAAAATTGTAGTAGTGCAGACTGCGAACAAGGGAACCTAGGGTAATACCGTTGAAGAAGACGAAGCAGAAAGGGGAAGCGCAGGTCGATTGACTTAAGGGAAAAAAGGGAATACGCAGGGAGAGGAGGAGAAGTAGGTGAAGGGTATGACGACTGAGGGTTGAAGAAGGATGAACGAAGGAGAAGAAGGAGTAGCAGTTAGGTTAAAACAAAACAAATTAAAGTCGGATTGAAATAAAAAAACGGGTTTGAGCGAAAAGGTTGGATACAAAATGGTTTAGACACCCACATTTGGCAGTTAGGTGTCTATAGCATTTTCCAAAGAACACCCGATGATGATCGGACGCAACCATGTTTAACATGCTCGAATATGGGCTCAAAATCATTAGCATTTCGCTTGGGATCTTTACATAGTACAAATATCACCAAACTAACCTCAAATTCAGGCCCAGTGGGTCATTTCCAATCAAATAAGACTAATTTGGGTCAAAATCGACACCATGGGCAAAACCGTCTTTTGGCGACCGAGTCAAACCCCAGTCAAAGACGTTTCCGAGGCATAAATATATGCCGCTTCACTTCACAAATCCGACTTGAAGTCAAAAATTACAAAAATCAGCTACAAAAAAGATTAAACAATTCCGTTAGAGATAGAATTCGATCTCTAAAAAGAGCCTTCTACCCGAGCTAGACCCACTCGATTGAGTGGATCGGCCCACTCGATTGAGTGGATCGGCCCACTCGATCGAGTAGGCTCACAAAGCCGCACAAAACCGGCGTCAGACCGGGCATTCGATCGAGTGCTATGCACCACTCGATCGAGTGACTCCTTTTCCAGCCGAAAAAGAACTTCTCTTCCACCCAACGACGGAATCCTTTTTCCTCTAGGATTGTGTGCTTCTCCTATCCAAAGCGGTGTTTCTTCTCACCCAAGCAAAGCTACATTTCCTAGCCAAGGTCGAGAACCTCTCCTATAAATAGACCTCCTCGCATACACACAAATCATCAACAATACACATCAAGAATTTGCAATACAATCCCACACAACACACATACAATCCGTTACACCTGAGAATACGCCGTCCATACCTCGAAATTTCGGCCACCTCTTACAACTCCGACAACCTTACACATCCACGCCTAAACCACCATAACTCACCCGCATTATCTCAACGCTCTCATGCCTAAGCCTTAGCTAGACGAGCCCCGTTCCGAGAGTACAAAGCATGTAGGTTGAGGGTGCAAATTCAACTCCGTCTTCTCCTTTTTCTCCTCTCTCTCTCTCTCATTTTTTTTGTGTCGTCGGTCCGTCCTTATCGAGTCATCATCACGTTCTTTTATATATTTTCGTTTTTCATCGTTTCTAATACCGATATTATCACTACAAACTAATTTTTACATAAAATGATCATTCTTAAAATACGATAACTACTCTATAGTCGAATATCGTATCTGCAAGAATTAAATCGATCTCGTTGATGCTAAGATAATCGTCACATAGTCCTAAAAAACGAAATTCGACGATTTCGACGCGGAGAGAATCTATTCTTAGTTCGATTTTTCAAACAATTGTAAACACCTTTTCTAAAAAAAACTCCGAATATTCGATATTGATTTCATAATCAAGTGTCGAATATAACGAGTATTGAAAAATTATGTTGAGTATAAATCATACTATATTTTTACACGACTTAGCAAAATTATCGATTTTTCAAAAAGAGCAATTTCGAAAACAAAAACAAAACGAACCATAGTTCGTACAGGGGGCACTCGATCGAGTGGCACCCCAAAAAACCGGGCCGAAACTTTTTTGAGGAGCACTCGGTCAAGTCCTCCCGATGACTCGATCGAGTGGCTTTTGGTTCATCCAAACCGTGAGATTTTTAGCAGCTTTCGAGTCCCGATAAAATATTTTTAATGACTTTGGTCAACACGTGTCAAGTCTATCACGTTATTCGTCTTTTCAGAACCATGCATCATATCATATTTACATCGTTTATTCTATTTACAAACCGTTACTAACTCGTTTGTTTTTGTCTTTGTATCTTATTTTTGCTGTTTATTTTATTATACTAAAACGAACCTCGCATGCTAAATACAACTTAGACATAATTCAGAGATGCATTAAACGAAATAGATCAAACATAATTCATATGTTTAGTCGAAAATACTGTTTGCATATCATTCAACCGGATTACTAACGCGCGTATTTTAAAATCAAACGAGATCTTAGTAGAGGCCGCTAAGTGCGGGCGGGGTTGGGTGTTCTTTGTGAACTTCCCAACACATACCCTCACCCCTTACTTAGAACCGTGGTTTCCGGATGTCCGAACCCATTGGCACACGAGAGTCATTCAATACACGGTATCCGATAATGTCGGTATCGGTATCAAAATGCAAAGGGACGAACCCAATAAACTCTGAGATCCGAATGGGACGTACTTTGTGCACGACCCACTAAGATATAGAGTGGGTTCGAACGGGCCAGAACTCCACAAAGTTCGGTGGCGACTCCAACTTCGATTTAAATTTCAATTCGATCCATGTCACATGAGATTCATTCCCCTCCCCAAACCCGCGCGTGGCCGCGTCGAGGTGGACCTATGTCATGTCCACAAATGGGTACCGAGTTGACTTGACTAAAAAGGAAAACTAGTTGAATCTATCATGTTACGGTACAAATTAAATAGACATCAAGTCAAAAGTTGGTCAGAGTAGTAAGAAATCGAATTAAGATCGAGTTAGAAAAATTAGTAATTGGGTCGAATACAATGTGTAAATGAAATTATTTATCGAGGCCGAAATAATTATTTGAGATAAAAATGAAACTATGAATATCCTTAATTAGTTCGAGACGATATATAAAATGTACCTCAAAAGTAAAACAAAGTTTACGATTAAAATAACATTTCTTGGGAAAAATAACGAATGTACGATAAAAATGGATTAAATTGATTTCTCGAGCAAAATAGTAAATGTTTTGACAAAGCTTCTTAAAACTAGTTTGAGTTGAAAAATAGAAGACCGAGCTTAATTAAAAGAATTTAGAAATCTAATCATATCGAAATAGAAGATCGTTAATGCTGAAATGAATAGATAGATTGAAACAAAATAAAAAATGATATTTTAAATATATAAAAAAAAATACTTTCCGAGACAGTTAGAATTTTAGAAATTTATATCGATTGAAGCTAGGATACAGACTAGATTGAAGAACTAAGTAACTGATATGATTATCAATGCTCTAATGCGTTCTACTAAAACTAACATAAAGATCAACAAAATTGATGACAAATTTGCTAAAAGAGCCTTGGAGAAGCTTCAACGGAGACTGAATAACAATCCTCATGATGTACAACTGTTATTTAGAATTTTTTTAGAATTCTAAATCGATTGGCCTGGCGAGAGCGAAGAAAGAAATTGTAGACATGACATAGTTCCACCCCGACGCGGCAACGCGCGAGTTTGGGCGGCGATATGTTTCCTGTGTGAGATAATTCTCGGGTTGAAATTTAAATCGAAATAGGAGTCGCCACCAAACTTTGTGGGAGTTCGGGCCCGTTCGAACCCACTCTATACTTGGGCTGACTATGCACAAAGCACGGTCCACTTTGGTACTTAGAGCTTGTTGGGTTCGTCCCTTTGCATTATAATACCGATGTCGAGTTATTGGGTACCGTGTATCAAATGACTCTCGTGCGCCAACGGTTTCGAACATCCGGAAACCGAGGTTCTGAGTAAGGGGTGAGGGTACGTGTTGCGAAGCCCACAAAGGACACCCAACCCCCGCCCGCACATAGCGGCCTCTACTATGATATCAATCGGTTTTTTTTAATACGCGCGCTAGTATTTCGGTGAAATGATATGCAAACATTGTTTTACAATACATATATATAATACGTGTTGCTACGTCATTTAATGCATTTCGGTTTATCTCGTAGTGGTTTAGCATGCGATGTTCATTTAAATGCTATAAATGAGAAACATCAAAAATAAAGCTTGTAAATAAATTACAAATTACACGGGCGGAATACAACCCAGAATCACAATACAACAAGCAATAATAAAAATAGAGGATTAGAAACGGTAAACACTGACTATAAACGGACCCTTAAATTGAAAATGTAAGCTAGACCGTAAATTGAATAAACGGACGAACTTCGATCATGTACACATTACATTGTGTGTTGATCGGAGGACGAAAACTTTAATACATGTTTAGCGTACGAGACCGAAGCGTAGTGCTGGCTTGATCCCGGGTCTCGTAGTTTTGTCCGGACTCATTATAGCGGAATAAAGATGCCTCAACTAATCATATATCGGACACGACTAACGAGTCGTCAATATTAGACTAGTTACACGAGACGCCACTTGAAGTCGTATAGGTAAGGAAATAGAATAGGATATGATGTATGAGTTTTGAATAGAGAAACACGTGATTGAACTAGCACGTGTCGACTACGAGTCGTAAATATGACTTATCGGGACTTTGTATCACGTTTAGACTCACGTTGGTGGCCTACAGGGGTCACTCGATCGAGTAAATAAGGGGACTCGATCGATTGCCCTTCGTGAGGAATTTTCTGCCCATTTTTTAGGGGGTCACTCGATCGAGTGGCCCGTAGGCACTCGATCGAGTGCCCTTTGCACGGGTTTCTGTAGACACCCAGATTTGGACCTGGTGGCTGCAGAAGTGCCCAACAAACACCCGATGATGATAGGACTGCAACGCGACACGGGTTCGCGGTGTTCTAGGTAGTTTTTCTATAGAAACCTCTGTTGTCCTTAGCCTGCTCTTGTCGCAGTAGGTCAAAAGCCTCATCGACTTTTAAAGCAGCTCGGGCTTTGGCAGAATCCGCTTTCGTCCATTTCACGTAAGAATCTGATACCTAAAACTAATGAAGAGACTTGGGAACAGACCAAGTAGTCCGGGTGTAACATCGTTGCATCCAGGTATCGCACATCACATCCGTCAGCTGGGTAGATTCACTTTTAACCGCCTCGATTTCCGGGATTCTCTGGAATCGACCATACTGCCTAAGTATGCGGTCGGGATAAAGATGAACTGTCTGCCTAAAGGATAGAATCACCTGTTACCGCGCTCTATCCCTCGATTCCAAGCCGGTTCGAACATAAATAGGCCACCATGGCACCGTCCACCGGATCAACGAGCCACTATGGAAAGACAGCACTTCGTCCCAATATTTCTGGGTATTATGGCGAGAAAAATCAATGGTCCATCTCCTCGTCATCACCTGGTTAGGTCGATTTCGACTCGGGTCAAGAGGAGGTTCTACGATCGATAGCCTCTCAAATAACCAAAGCTGAAAAAAGAAACAAAAATATGAGTTATCAAGGCAAAATTGATGTCCGCCTAGGGGCACTCGATCGAGTGCTTAAGGGTCACTCGATCGAGTGACACCCCTGAAATTGGGCAGGAGGTTTTTTATGAAGGCACTCGATCGAGTGCCGGGGTGACTCGATCTAGTGCCCGCTGTAGCAAAATATCGCAAAAACAAAAATTCAAATCGAAAAAAAAAATCCAAAAAATCCAAAGCAATCTACCTGCAGAAGACGAGTACTCCCGGTCAGACGAACCGACGAATCTCTTTTGCGATTGTCCAAACCTTGGATAATTTCCCCGGTAATTAGCCATGCCGGACCGTGCTCCGTCTCCATCAGGTCAACCACAGTAAAAAGTCGGACATGGCCCATGCATGACAGCAAATCCATATGACCTTCGAAAGCATAAACATGGAGCATACAAAAAGCAAAAGCCCTACGGCAATGGACCGGCCTGACCCGGACATCGTGTGGGTTCATAAACTTTTCAGCCAGGTCAATCAAAGAAACAGTATCCCCCTCCGCTATGCGGGATACCTCCATATGAGAAAGTCCTAAAAATTCCCGTAGCTTCCTCCTAGGATCGTGAACTGAAAACGGGATAGCAGGACGAAGTATAGGGTTCCATCCTCCTACAACAGCGATTTCCTCGGGTATAGGACAAATCTCGCTCCGAGGAAAAGCGAAAACGTGATAAGTATCGTCCCAATAGGACAAACAAGCATCAAGGAAGTGACGATCCACTTGCATCTGGCGGGTCGTGGATAACTGAGTAATACCAGTCTGATTCAGAGCTACTTTATCCGTGTCTTTAAAGCATCGGGACCAATCCTGCTGCATTTCGATCAAACGTTCGATTCCCATGGCTAGGTTTCTTAAGAAGAATAAGGCTTCTCGGGGTTTGTTCTCTTTAGAAAGAAAGGAATTATGGGAGTTGTGAGAAAACTAAAAGCAGGAGATGGGTATTTATAACACCAAACCCGAACTATCCTCCTCCCTTTAGGATTCCTAATCCCAGGGGGTTTAGCATACAGGCCCCATCTCAGATTCTTCAGCTAGTCATCCCGAGCATTCCTATTCCTTTTCAGAGTCAAAAATTTCAGATTTTCAAAATTCAAAAAATTCAAAAAAAGTTCAAAATTTTTATTCCCCAGCGTGAGTCATTTTTCCGAAATGTTACATGCAAAACTTTGCGTAACTAGACACAGGTACAACTCAAGCAGGACCGTGCAACCCACTAAAACTCCCCATCAGAAAACCCAAGGCGGCATTTCTCCTAAAACCCAACGTGGGATGAGCTTACATGCAGGCACACCCGAGACTTATGCAACAAGTCAAATTCCCCACAGTACTATCAAGACCAACTCAGGTATGATTTTTTGTCTTATGGCTGGCGAGCCCTTTTACGCGAGTCTAATGGACTATAAACGACCCGATCGGAAGTATACCAGGCCTTAATTGATCTGGTAGCTACTCTGACTTTCGCCCTGTCCAAGCCTCAGTCAGAGTGGGGGCTCTGTAGACACCCACATTTGGCTGTTAGGTGTCTATAGCAGTTTCCAAAGAACACCTGATGATGATCGGACCCAAACATGCTTTAACATACTCGAATATTGGCTCAAGATCATTAGCATTTGGCTTGGGCTTGTTACAGAGTACAAATCTCACAAAACTAACCTCAAATTCAGACCCAGTGGGTCATTTCCAATCAAATAAGACTAATTTGGGTCAAAACCGACACCAAGGGCAAAACCGTCTTTTGGCGACCGAGTCAAACCCCGGTCAAAGACGTTTCCGAGGCATAAATATCTGCCGCGTCACTTCACAAATCTGACTTGAAGTCAAAAACTTCAAAAATCAGCTATAAAAAAGATTAAACAATTCCGTTAGAGATAGAATTTGATCTTTAAAAAGAGCCTTCTACCCGAGCTAAAACCACTCGATCGAGTGGACCGGCCCACTCAATCGAGTTGGCTCATAAAGCCGCACAAAACCAGCGTCAGACCCGGCATTCGATCAAGTGCTATGCACCACTCGATCGAGTGACTCCTTTTCCAGCCGAAAAAGGACTTCTCTTCCACCTAACGACGGAATCCTTTTTCCTCTAGGATTGTGTGCTTTTCCTATCCAAAGCGGTGTTTCTTCTCACCCAAGAAAAGCTAACTTTCCTAGCCAAGGTCGGGAACCTCTTCTATAAATAGTCCTCCTCGCACACACACAAATTATCAACAATACACATCAAGAATTAGCAATACAATCCCACACAACACACATACAATCCGTTACACCCTAGAATACCCGTCCATACCTCGAGATTCCGGCCACCTCTTACAACTCCGACAACCTTACACCTCCAAGCCTAAACCACCATAACTCACCCGCATTATCTCGATGCTCCCGTGCCTAAGGCACAGCTAGACGAGCCTCGTTCCGAGAGTACAAAGCATGTAGGTTGAGGGTGCAAATTCAACTTCGTCTTCTCCTTTTTTCTCCTCTCACTCTCTCGTTTTCTTTTGTGTCGTCGGTCCGTCCATATCGAGTCATCTTCACGTTCTTTTATATATTTTCGTTTTTCATCGTTTCAAATACCGATATTATCACTACAATCTAATTTTTACATAAAACGATCATTCTTAAAATACGATACGGACTCTATAGTCGAATATCGTATCTGCAAGAATTAAATCGATCTCGTTGACGCTAAGATAATCGTCACATAGTCTTAAAAAACGAAATACGACGATTTCGACGCGGAGAGAATCTACTCTTTGTTCGATTTTTCAAACAATTGTAAACACCTTTTCTAAAAAACACTCCGAATATTCGATATTGATTTCATAATCAAGTGTCGAATATAACGAGTATCGAAAATTTATGTTGAGTATAAATTATACTATATTTTTACACGACTTAGCAAAATTATCGATTTTTCAAAAAGAGCAATTTCGAAATCTAAAACAAAACGAACCATAGTTCGTACAGGGGGCACTCGATCGAGTGCCTAGCCCTCTCGATCGAGTGGCACCCCAAAAAACTGGGCCGAAACTTTTTTGAGGACCACTCGGTCAAGTCCTCCCCATGACTCGATCGAGTGGCTCCTGGTTCATCCAAACCGTGAGATTTTTAGCATCTTTCGAGTCCCTATAAAATATTTTTAATGACTTTGGTCAACACGTGTCAAGTCTATCACGTGATTCGTCTTTTCAGAACCATGCATCATATCATATTTACATCGTTTATTCTATTTACAAACCGTTACTAACTCGTTTGTTTTTGTCTTTGTATCTTATTTTCGTTGTTTGTTTTATTATACTAAAACGAACCTCGCATGCTAAATACAACTTAGACATAATTCAAAGATGCATTAAACGACATAGATCAAACATAATTCATATGTTTAATCGAAAATACTGTTTGCATATCATTCAACCAGATTACTAACGCGCATATTTTAAAATCAAACGATATCTTAGTAGAGGCCGCTAAGTGCGGGCGGGGTTGGGTGTTCTTTGTGAACTTCCCAACATGTACCCTCACCCCTTACTTAGAACCGTGGTTTCCGGATGTCCGAACCCATTGGCACACGAGAGTCATTCAATACACGGTATCCGATAATGTCGGTATCGGTATCAAAATGCAAAGGGACGAACCCAATAAACTCTGAGATCTGAATGGGCCGTACTTTGTGCGCAGCCCACTAAGATATAGAGTGGGTTCGAACGGGCCTGAACTCCCACAAAGTTCGGTGGCGACTCCAACTTCGATTTAAATTTCAATTCGATCCATCTCACATGAGATTCATTCGCCTCCCAAACCCGCGCGTGGCCGCGTCGGGGTGGACCTATGTCATGTCCACAAATGGGTACTGAGTTGACTTGACTAAAAAGGAAAACTAGTTGAATCTATCATGTTACGGTACAAATTAAATAGACATCAAGTCAAAAGTTGGTCAGAGTAGTAAGAAATCGAATTAAGATCGAGTTAGAAAAATTAGTAATTGGGTCGAATACAATGTGTAAATGAAATTATTTATCGAGGCCGAAATAATTATTTGAGATAAAAATGAAACTACGAATATCATTAATTAGTTCGAGACGATATATAAAATGTACCTCAAAAGTAAAACAAAGTTTACGATTAAAATAACATTTCTTGGGAAAAATAACGAATGTACGATAAAAATGAATTAAATTGATTTCTCGAGTAAAATAGTAAATGTTTTGACAAAGCTTCTTAAAACTAGTTCGAGTTGAAAAATAGAAGACCGAGCTTAATTAAAAGAATTTAGAAATCTAATCATATCGAAATAGAAGTTCGTTAATGCTGAAATGAATAGATAGATTGAAACAAAATTAAAAATGATATTTTAAATATATAAAAAAATACTTTTCGAGACAGTTAGAATTTTAGAAGTTTAAATCGATTGAAGCTATGATACAGACTAGATTAAAGAACTAAGTAACTGATATGATTATCAATGCTCCAATGCGTTCTACTAAAACTAACATAAAGATCAACAAAATTGATGACAAATTTGCTAAAAGAGCCTTGAAGAAGCTTCAACGGAGACTGAATAACAATCCTCATGATGTACAACTGTTATTTAGAATTTTTTTAGAATTCTAAATCGATTGGCCTGGCGAGAGCGAAGAAAGAAATTGTAGACATGACATAGTTCCACCCCGACGCGGCAACGCGCGAGTTTGGGCGGCGATATGTTTCCTGTGTGAGATAATTCTCGGGTTGAAATTTAAATCGAAATAGGAGTCGCCTTCAAACTTTGTGGGATTCCGGGCCCGTTCGAACCCGCTCTATACTTGGGCGGACTATGCACAAAGCACGGCCCACTTTGGTACTTAGAGCTTGTTGGGTTCGTCCCTTTGCATTACGATATCGATGTCGAGTTATCGGGTACCGTGTATCAAATGACTCTCGTGCGCCAACGGTTTCGGGCATCCGGAAACCGAGGTTCTGAGTAAGGGGTGAGGGTACGTGTTGCGAAGCTCACAAAGGACACCCAACCCCACCCGCACATAGCGCCCTCTACTATGATATCAATCGGTTTTTTTCAATACGCGCGCTAGTAATTCGGTGAAATGATATGCAAACATTGTTTTACAATACATATATATAATACGTGTTGCTACGTCATTTAATGCATCTCGGTTTATCTCGTAGTGGTTTAGCATGCGATGTTCATTTAAATGCTATAAATGACAAACATCAAAAATAAAGCTTGTAAATAAATTACAAATTACACGGGCGGAATACAACCCAGAATCATAATACAACAAGCAATAATAAAAATAGAGGATTAGAAACGGTAAACATTGACTATAAACGGAGCCGTAAATTGTAAATGTAAGCTAGACCGTAAATTGAATAAACGGACGAACTTCGATCAAGTACACATTACATTGTGTGTTGAACGGAGGACGGAGACTTTAATACATGTTTAGCGTACGGGACCGAAGCGTAATGCTAGCTTGATCCCGGGTCTCGTAGTTTTGTCCCGACTCATTATAGCGGAATAAAGATGCCTCAACTAATCATATATCGGACACGACTAACGAGTTGTCAATATTAGACTAGTTACACGAGACGCCACTTGAAGTCGTAAAGGTAAGGAAATAGAATAGGATATGATGTATGAGTTTTGAATAGAGAAACACGTGATTGAACTACCACGTGTCGACTTCGAGTCGTAAATATGACTTATCGGGACTTTCTATCACGTTTAGACTCACGTTAATGGCATACAGAGGTCACTCGATCGAGTAAATAAGGGGACTCGATCGATTGCCCTTCGTGAGGAATTTCCTGCCCATTTTTTAGGGGGTCACTCGATTGAGTGGCCCGTAGGCACTCAATCGTGTGCCCTTTGCACAGGTTTCTGTAGACACCCAGATTTGGACCTGGTGGCTGCAGAAGTGCCCAACAAACACCCGATGACGATAGGACTGCAACGCGACACGGGTTCGCGGTGTTCTAGGTAGTTTTTCTATAGAACGGATCGAATAAATTATTCGGGCAAATTAAACTAACATGATGGCAGCCTTAGTAGGGAGTCGGGTCGTTACGATCGCGTAGACACTAATTAGAGTCAATTCTGACACCGGGACCCCGAGACGGTCCCGAAACTCGAACCGAGTTAGCACCGCGCTAAGCGAACCTCGGGACGAACACCCGAGGCCCTATAAATACCCCCCTTCACGCCCTCATTTCGACACACAATTCACAACTTCTCTTCCCCCTCTAAACTCTCGCTAAGGGCTCGCACTCCGACACCCGAGGCAAACGATCCACTCGATCGTAGTTCCGATAATAAAGAGACATCGACGCTGCTCCTCACCTTCGAGCACTCCACTCAATACCGAGGTGCCTGTGATCGACTAGTTCAAAACTAGTACCCAGGTTCTGCCGGAGTAGCCGCGGGAAGGTCAAACGGTAACGGAACTCTGCCGGGATAACTGGTCAAGCTAGGAGGATCCGCCTGTCGAAGTCGTATCGTCACTAGGTTGACATCTAAACAAAACTTTCCATATTCGCACTTTCTATTATTATGCACTACGACTACACTAGATGTGGGCACTAGGCCCAAAAAAATCTACTAAAATACGTAACGTCCCAACTTCAACCGCAAACACTAAAATACACTAAATAGACCCGAGTAATTCCGAGATCCGTTCTCAAAACTATCTATGCATCGAGTCCCGTTTAGTGTATACTCTGAGGGTGCAACTTCTCACTACGTGATCGATTTACTTACGTTCGCATTTGCATTTTTTCGTATGATTTATTGCTTTTATGACCTTACAATCGCATGCTAAATCACCTAACACGGAATTCAAAACGTAAAACAACTAAAACTGAACAAAGTGATGGTCGGTTTCCGTATTAGTCCCGGTGCTCGCCTTATTAGGTTCGACGCATCTCTATTAATGCCGAGCCAACGCATCTTAAGCAGAATACCAGGTAAGGTATACCACAAGAATAACTAATATCCGTATTATCGCGTTAAAACTGATTTGCTAATACGTATAATACTAGTACTCTCTACTCTCCTACGTGCATCTTTTCATGCCTTGCTTGTCACGTGAAATCACATGCAAAGAATGTAAACACAACTACCTTGACGACAAAACTTACTTGTCTTTAAACAACCGACATAGCCAAAGGTTTAGGGTTAAAACAACGGATGTTACAGTACTTCCACCACAACAAAAGAACTAGGATATCAGCCCACCGATTGATTAGTAGAGGCCGCTATAGTGCGGGTGGGATTGGGTGTTGACATCTATCGGATGTTGGCTTCCCAATACGTACCCTCACCCCTTACTCAGAATCGACGGTTTCCGGATGTCCGAAGCCATTGGCAATGAGATTCATTCCAGGCATGGAGTGCTTAAGGGTACAAGTCTTTATCTTTAGGTCCCGTGCCGCTCAACTTTTAGCCGGCAAGGGATCAAAGTTGACTTGAACGGTTTCCGAGTCCCCATAATTGACTCGGTGGCGACTCCACAAATCGGCAACAACTTCAGTTCACTAAAAAGGTCGCCTTACCAAACAAAACGGCCTTTAAACATTTGCAACCACGACTCGATCGATTCCCAAACGGAAACACTGGTGCCCGCACCCGTCTAGTACAAGTCCGGATCGTCATCCAAATCGAGGTCGACACTTCGCTCCGTACGCAAGATCGGACCGGCCCCTGGCAGGGAGGAGGCCGCGTGGGTAGCCGCCGCCACACGTTGAAAAACCGGGTCGGTCCTGCGCGGGCGCGCGCGGGGCGCTAAGCGGTACGGACGGACGTCCACAGTTTGGCGACTCCACTGGGGATTTGGAAACAAGTTTCCAGCGATGGTGTAACTTGAACGAGGTCGGTGAAGCTCATTTCTTAGTTCCTAGTTGTGGTCACTACAGGTTTTGGCCCTAAAAAGCCCACCCTAACCGACATCAGGACCAATCAACCTCTTCCAGGTAAGATCTCTAGGGACACGCGGAGAGATCCTCGATTGACGCTTCGGCCGCCTAATGCGTACCCCACGGGATAATAAGCGGATAGTTCCGAACGGACGGTATGACACTCATTTCCTCCGATCATTGTCAATGCCTAAGTACAGACTATTCGTGGGAGGTAGCCTACCCTAAACCTACCCGAGTATGCATCTTGCATGAGTGTATGCATTCCTAGTTATGTGTAGCGTGTTTGAACAATCCAACCTAAATAAAACACTAAATCCGGATTCAACCACGCCAACATATTCAACCACACCCAATTTCGTTTTCGAAAAATATCTCATCTTTCCAAAACGATTTCTGGAACACCGATACTCCGGTGAAGTCATGTTTTCTAAAAAAAGGAAAAAAACAATTGAGACGCCGTTGTCATGGCCAATTTTACACTCGATATTTTCAAACAAAATATATTTGCAAACGTCGTCACATGACTAAAATAAAACCCGTCAAAACAACAAACACCGTTAATATTACCGAGACTCCCAGTTAATGGGATCAAGGTACACCAAATGGATACATTGTATTTAAAAAAAAAAAAGTTTTTTTTACACACATACCGAAGCTTCAATTAATGAAGTCAAGGAACCCAAAACGGTTACATTCTCGAAACACTTTTCACAACACGCCACCATCCACTATCAAATGTTGTTTACAGCAACCAACAAACGTGGATCACCCGTTTCAAAGAAAAAACTATTTTTCTAAAAATACTATTCACTACCTAAACCCTTGACGAGAATTTAGTCACACCTTTAAAGCACCACACACATCCACTATTGAACTATCTGATTAATAATAGTCTCGATAAAGAAAAAAAACACTTCCTCACATTTTAAACCGGTCCACCAAGGGACCGTGTTTCTTCCAAAAAAAAACGTTTACATTTTTGCTATCGTCGGATTCCTGACACACACTTAGTAACGCACGTTTCACATCACTAACGGTGTTACCGCACCATCGACACCATGATTTTGCAAAATCACTTTCTTTCAAAAAAAAAAGAGAAAAACTTTTCCCCTACGAGTATCGGTTGTTTTTAAAAAATGTCAAAACTCTTTGATCCTGAGCCGGGATCGCGATCAATTCTTCACGTCGTACAACCGTGTGATTAACTGTCTGTGTTAGTTGCTAGGATCGCCTCAACTCGAGGTCTTACATTTTGGGTCGTCTCATTTCGAGAAGTCCTCTTTAAACCTCACCTGTGAGGTTTGTGTCAGATCATCTCATTACAGAGATTTAAAATTCGCTAGGCGTCTCACCGGGTACACCCAGAGTCTAAAGGACCCGAGTCCCTAAATCAATAACCTCGCGCACTCGTGAGTCAAGGGCCTATTTTCTACGTCACTTAGTTAAAAGCGTTCCCTTGAGCTTTTAAAATACCCAACAAACTCGTTCTCACCAAAAACACCTTTCCACAGTCATGATGGGGGATTCAAGCGTGGACGCAAGCAATCATAGTGGGACAATGCCGGGCAATCCGGAAACAACACCATAGGAGCATTAGCTGCCCTGATCCGGGATTTACAAGCCACTGTCATCACAGTAAACGCATCTGTGAAAAGCATAGATTCTCGCTTAGGCCATCTGGAGGACAAGGCCTCAGATGAACACCATACCCGGGTCCTCAACGAGGCCCTTCTAAATTCCACCCCGCTAGGTGGGGCACCAATCGGCCTCATCCCAAGCGATCCCATTATCCCATCTCAAGATGACACCCTCCAATCCGCCATGAACCGTATAGATTTCCTCGAAAATCAAATGCGCCTGAACCAGAGAAACAACGTCCACCTCGAAAACCATAGGAAATTCGAAATGGTGAATGATCAATTACCCAAGAACTTCTCCTTAGCCGACATACCTAAGTTCAAGGGAACTGAGGACCCCCTTAACCACATCCGAGCCTTTAAGGATTACATGGCCATTAAAGGAGTCAAACCTAGCCTCTTCACTAGGATATTCCCCTCATCCCTAGGAGACACCCCACGATCATGGTTCTATTCACTTGACCCTAAGAAGGTATCTATACCTGGGACGACATATCCATAGAATTCGCAAAACATTACGCGGATAATGCCGAAACACAAGTCACCATTAGGAGCCTCGAGGTCCTCTCCCAAAATGAGAAGGAAGGCTTCTCAGAGTTTCTGACTAGATGGAGGAAGGTCAGTACCCAACTAATAAACCGCTCGGACAAAGCCACTTTAGTGGAGAAATTCGTCAATAACCTTAGGCCAGCCTACGCCTCCCACCTTATGTACCAAAACATCCACACCTTTAAGGAGCTATCCACCTTAGGAATACGCCTAGAGGACGATATGAAAAGAGGGACATTCTCTAAAATAATGGGGAAAGGCTATCAAGGGCCGACCACTTCTACGGGGGCCCGATCTTATGGGGGTAATAAAGCCGAGGAAGTACACCTAGTTGAGCCAACTACCCAGGGAAGGACAAATTTCACTCCTATAACATTTTCTAAGCTAGGTATCACATACACCGAAGCCTTAAAAAGATTGACCGAGCAAGGGAAGCTCGAACTAATAGGTCCTACCCCGGACCCGCCCACAAAAAAGAGGGCAAAGTCGTGGGACGCTAATAAGTACTGCCAATACCACCGTGGCAAGGGCCACGACACAGAGTCTTGTTATCGGATCAAGCATACCATACAAGACATGATAGAAAACGGGACAATCCCTCTTCCCCCACCTGAGAAACCCAATAATACTACGAATCCCTTTAGCGTCCACGCCATCTTCGATGACACTATTGACTGCTCCCACCTTGTCCCCCTAGGAGAAGAGGTCCTGAACATTGAGGATGAACTAAGCACTCAGCCAGAGCCCGTATCCCTCGACCTCGCAGCAACTATCGAGAGCTTAACCCTCCTAGTGTCACAAATACACCCAATACTCTCAAGGATTGAGACTAGGATAGCCCATATCAAGGAGAGACTCGAAGAACCTCCCAAACACCCTACTTCCCCATGCAACGGGACGATCAAAGGAGAGAACCTAGGCTCACCCGAAACAATCGAACCCAAGAAAAAGTTCGCCCAAATGGGGATCAGCTACGCAGCTGCACTCCGAAGATTAGCCTCCCTTCGCCTTTTACGACCCATAGAGCCAATGGCCGATCCCCCGCTTAAGCATAGATCCCGCCACTGGTCCAAAGGGAAATACTGCCACTACCATAGGGGCAACGACCATGATACAGAATCCTGTACGTTACTAAAAGATAAAATCGAGGGGTTTATAAAAATAGGGGTAGTAAAAACCGCACTACTGACAAAAAGGCCCACCCACCTCTTAACGGACAATTCCGAGGAAAGGGGTCTCCGGTTACTAGAACACCTCGGGTTATCCCATGATCAGGCCTTAACTATGCTAATATCTGACAGGCTACTCTATCCCTTGAATCCAACACCTGACCCACCTGCCGACAAGAGGTCGTCGCATTGAAATGGTGACAAATGGTGCTTATACCACCAAGGCCGGGGACATGACATTAGCGAATGTCACGAATTTAGGCAGCAGGTTCGACATCTCATTCTGGAAGAAAAGTTCGGGGCATACCCTGAGTACGAAGGCACTAAGACGCCTACCGAGGCCCGCAAGTCCGCACCTGAGTCAGAGTCTAGTTCATCTTAGAGCCTAGGCTTAATAATAATAATAAGTACTTTGTTTATCGAGTCTAGGGAAGCGCGAGGGACATGTCCTCCGCCTCCCCCAAAAACAAAACTGCGGGCATCTAGCCCGTCTACTATTATCAATAAAATAATCTTCTTTTTTTACAAACATGCCTCGACAATCGCTTAATTTTTTTTATTTAAAACGCTTAAGAACTCAACTTTGTGCCAATTATCGATAACAACTTACTAAAATGCAAGGGCTACAACGAGCAGCCCACTTACCCTCCCCTGAAAATCAGAAATGACGACCTGAACTTAACCCATCATCAACACCATCACCCAAACACCAACAACCGGACCTCCATCCAACTAAACTTCTCCAATACGACCAAACACGAGGCCCACCTAATAGGTCTCAAAGCAGCCTTATCACTAGGAGTCAAAAACCTTGAAATACACGGAGATTCATCCTTAGTAGTCAACCAAGCCACGGGAAACTGGAAGGTCTATAGCGAAAGCCTAACCCCATACGAAACCAAGGTAGAAACAATAATGTCCCGAAAGTTCACTGAAATCGACTTCATACACATACCCCGCAAGGAAAACCAATTCGCTGACGCATTATCCAAGCTAGCCTCACTAGTAAACATGTCCGATCACCTCTTCTTTATGCCCATTTTCGTAGAAAGAAGCAAACAAACGGCCTACATTCATAGCATCGAAACCGATGACATCCCCGAAGAACCTTGGTATAAAGCAATCCTAGAATTTAAAACCCATGGGTCATATCCACCCAACACTAACACCAAAAACAAAAGTGCCATACATTGCAAGCCACCCATTACGTCCTGGATCAAGGACTACTATACAAACAAATCCCACAAGGAGTCCTCCTTAGGCGCATAAACAAAAACCAGTCCGAGAAAGTCATGGAAGAGGTACATGACGGAGAGTGCGGACCCCACATGAGTGCAAACCTACTAGCTAGAAAAATAATGAGACTGGGCTATTACTGGGTTACCTTAGAGGCAGACTGTCGACGTCATGTCCGGCGCTGCCACAATTGCCAAATATTCGCTAACATCCAACACCTACCTCTATATCCTCTACACACCATAGCCACACCCTGGCCTTTCTCTACTTGGGGAATAGACATCATAGGAAAGGTCCACCCATCCGAGATCGGCAGACACTGCTTTATACTAGTAGCCGTCGATTATTTCACCAAATGAGTAGAAGCCGCCTCTTACGCCGTGCTAACCTCAAAACAAGTAGTCAAATTCTTACAAAACAACATCATCTGCCGCTATGGCATACCTCACGAGATCATCAACGACCAGGGGGCTCACTTCAGGGCCGACACCCAAAAACTCCTCGACAAATCCAAAATCCAAAGACATAAGTCATCACCCTATAGACCACAAACAAACGGGGCCGTAGAGGCAGCCAACCAAACCATAACCACAAACCTTAAGAAAATGATAGACAATTACCGGGATTGGCCAAACAAGATCCCCTTCGCCTTATGGGGATATCGAACATCTTATAGAACACCCACTGGAGCCACACCATATTACCTAACCTACGGTTCCGAAGCCGTACAACCCGTAGAGTTAGAAATACCATCACTAAGGATATTAGCCGAGAGCGGTATTCCCAAACAGGAGTGGAACCAAAAACGGTATGACGAGCTGGTACTCCTAGACGAGCGTAGGATACATGCCTTATCCAACGTACAAGCCTACCAACAACGCATCCAACGAGCCTTTAATAAACGAGTGAAATCCCGAAACATACACGAGGGAGATTTAGTAATCAAGTCCATTCGAGCGCCCCTTCCCATCGACCCTAGAGGGAAATTCAAACCAAACTGGGCGGGTCCTTACCTTGCCAAGAAAAAACTCTCCAGTGGTGCAGTGATCCTCACCGACCTAGACGGGCAAAAATTCTCAACCCCAACCAACATGGATCAACTCAAGCAGTATTACCCATAGACACCCTGCCAGCCACATCCCAACCTCCGACTTAGGGGGGGAAGCAAAAAAAAGAAAAGCAAAAAATAATAATCAATCAAGTTCGCATCGATAATTGGCATAGACGAGTCTAAAGCAAACTCACTTGAAATTTCTAAAAGAACTACGAACATGGTTTGATTCCGCCCAGAAGCGGATACGTAGGCAACCCTTCTCCGGGTACAACCAAACAACTAAGCAAAACAACCGAATAATCGATTCATGCATAAACCGGGATTCCGCCCACAACCCGGTCAGTGAGTGAGTTAAAATGACGAAGCACAAACGACGAGCCGAGGACGGGGTGAAAACCCGAAAGGGCGCCCCTGGCAAAATGGAGAAACTAGTTGCGAGCCGTCGTTTAAAAAAAAATATATGACGAGCCGAGGACGGGGTGAAAACCCGAAAGGGCGCCCCGGGCAAAATGAAGAAACGAGTTGCGAGCCATAAAAAAAAAAGCAAAAAAAAAACAAAACAAAAAGGTGAGCCGAGGACGGAGTGAAATCCCGAAAGGGCGCTCCGGGTAAAATAAAGAATCGAGTTGCGAGCCACCACAAACAAAAAAAAAAGGAAAAAAAAATGTGCTTCTCATTAAAAACAAAACTGGTTAAATCGAGCCTTTGTCGAGGCATCAACATCAAGCATTCAAAATCTGGACGTCCCGGAAAATCAACAACGTGTCTAAACTCACTACAAAAACTAGTACTAATACGCCACATAATATCAATTAATACAACATAGTACTAAACGGCTAGGCTTTACCGGTCCAACCTTTTCTTACCCTCACTACTCAGGTGTGGCTGCTTGCGTTCTTTTTCTTCGATTTTCCGAAAGCAAGCTTCTAACGCCCTATCCAAACGTGAGTCTAGCAAATCCCACTTTCTTTGCTCCTTCATAGCTTTAATACGGGTCTTGTCAGTCTTGGCCCGTTCAGATAAACATACTAAACTAGGATCAGCCCCACTGCCTTTGGTTAGGCACTTAGTCTCTCGAGTCTCCTCTTCGCCTCTTAGCGGCGCTGTCTTCATAACTTTTGAGTCGGTTTGTCCGGACGGGTGTCCACAAGCTCTCTTCCAGACTGAAGTACTATCGATCGGTCGAGCCACGGGGTGCAAAAAATTTCGCTCCCAGGACACCCTGAACCATCTAAGTAAATCCTTGGTCCATGGATCAGAACTAGAAACGACCATAGCATCATCTGGAATCGAAGGTCGGACACCCATTTGATTTGACAACATGCTCGAGTAAATATAAACCTAATCCCTCATGGATAGTAGTAACAAAGCCCAGGTCGAAGACGAAAATGGAAACCCGACACGCCCACTAATATTCCACCACGGGATGGACCACCTGATGACAACATTTCCACTAGCCAAATAGGAAAGTCAGTCCTCCCCTTCGGATTTTTGCTCCACACCAGCACCATCTTCCGGCCCGTGAAATCCCTGTAGCTGTAGTCTTTGAAACATCAGGGAGGGTCGATTAAACCGAGCCGCTCTTGCAACCAGACCTGTACAAAACACGACAAAGCATCGCGCCTCAAAAGTCAAAGCAACCACAAACACAAGTAAAACCAAGCTACAAAAACATAGGGAAAAAAAGGAACAAAGCAACACACCTGTAGGATAACCCTAGAACCCCGAGAAGGAATCCCTTGTACCGGAACACTAGCGTCAAGACCCAGAACGAGTTCACCTAAAATGAGCAAAGAAGGTGATCGTCCATGTTCCATAGCCGCTACCACATCCAACACTCGAGGATTACCCCAACCCTCACGTGACCGCGCATCCTCAAAAAGATAATAGCAAGCAATAGCAATAAATTTTTTTTTTTGGTCAAGAGAAGAGCGCACTATGTCGCAGATGAGAATCGAACCCCCAACCTCTCGGTCGGAGTAAGAGAGCTCTTACCACCTGAGCTTACCCCTTCTTCTCAAGCAAGCAATAACAATATTAAAAGCACGCTTACATGCTAGGGTCGAAACATGACGAGAGCCAACCTGCGAGAATGTCCTCGAGAGCAACTCTAAGTTAAGACCACCAATGCCAAAATAGCCTTTTGCCTCCTCTAATGAAGATAGGTCCAAAAAGTGGTAAAGTCGCTCCACATAAGCATTATCCCCACAAGGCACACAAAATCGAACCGAGCTCCACCCGCCTATAGCATCTATCTCTTCGGGAAGAGGGAAAACTTTACCCCCGGGGAAAGCAAAAATATGATATTTCGGGTCCCAGAATCTAGAGCATGCCCGCAGAAAATCGTCATGTACCTTGACTCGACTCAGTGCAACAACCGTCGACAAACCATCGTTTGAACTAACCTCGGAATGACATTTCTTAAACAAAACCGCCCACTCGGTCAGAACATTCCCAAAATCCGACATGACCCTAGATATGGTTCTATACCTTAAGGATATCCTAGTATGTCTAGGACATGCACCAACAACTCGTATATATAGCCCTAATCCCACAAGAATTAGGAAACAACGAAAATTTCCATAACCCGGGGTTCGAACCGCACTGGCCCACTCGCTCGGGTCTCTAGCCGCCCAAGCCCAAGTGGCCCAGGACCCCACGGCACCAATCCGAGCGCCTGAAGCCAGGCATGAGTCAACCCGAGCAACCCAAGGATAGAAAGTTGAACCCCCGTAACTATCATCCTACACCTTTGACAGCGGGAACGACCTCCCGGAGTCACTAAAGCCCGCCTTAAAATCAAGATACCCATGCAAGAGCTACAGAAACGCGAGTTCACTCGTCGGATTTTTTATTTTTTTTAGGGGGATAAGCTACCCCACCTAGGCGTGTCGTAGCCTTTTAGCGGTCATCGTCAAGTCGTGTCCGTAGCCCGACAAGGGGATTTTACGAATGAATAAAAAGTGGCTCAACTTTTTTTTTACAAAAATTGCTCGAATTTTAAACTTCGGTTCCATTCTGAATGCCAAAACAATCGCGCTCATCTCTTAACGCATCCGGTCAAAGCACGTTAATGTTTTACATCTCGAGTCAAAATGTTTTAATCGACGTACTACCTGATCTGATTCCCGGCTCATACTAACGCATTTCAAAAACATCCGAAACAAACGGCTTTCATACTTTCATGCAACACTAACGTACCCTAAACTAGGTCGAATCGCAAATAAATGAACGCAAAAGTAATTACTCGTCAATCTGACTGCACGATTAGCCAAACAAAAAAGCACGAAACTAATACAACTAATTCAAATACTAAGAATTTAAAGCAAATATACGAAATATACAAATTTATACACAAATCGAGACTAGGGAGGACCCCTAGAAGCCACACCGATGGCTATCACAAGCTCACCTAAGTTGTCATCCAAACCTAGGTCTTCTAAGTCGAAGGTAAGAGACTCACTACCGTCCATCCCCGACAGCATATCTAGGGTAGCCGTCTCGGGGATTCCTCCAACCTCCTCCGTAGCGCCCGTGTCCTCAGCCTCAGCCTCAGTCTCCCTCTCGATACGATGCCTAGCCTCACCCTGTGTGGAGGTCTCACCTCGAGATCGACCGAGCCAGCTGCTCCTTTAGGAAGGCGATCTCG
Organism: Agrostemma githago; assembly: GCA_958450325.1. NCBI lineage: Eukaryota > Viridiplantae > Streptophyta > Magnoliopsida > Caryophyllales > Caryophyllaceae > Agrostemma > Agrostemma githago. The sequence goes on along the minus strand of OY288250.1, from coordinate 28,938,658 downwards.
TCAGCCCGAGATTGCAGGAGCCTCTGCGACTCGACATCTTTCGCCTCGAGCTCGGTCACCCGAGTCTCCAACTGTCCCACCATATCCGAGACATCCTGCGAGTACACTCAAACATTAGGAAAACACACAAGCAGCCTAGAAAACCACCTTAGTCACACAAACTCACCGATCGAGGACCCGAAGTGTCACGGGAGACCCTCGAGGCATAGGCCCGGAAGCAGTTGGCAGTCTGCCACAACCGCTGATGGCAAGCCGACAAAACCTGAGAGTAAAACCACAAAGTTAGGCAAACTGACCAAAATTCTTAAAACCCGAATCAAAAACAAAGAGTCAAAACTTAACCGGTATACCCGGTCACGCCACTCTATCCCGGCATCCATCTCCTCAGCATATCACATAGTGCTCTTTCAATCTTGAAGTTGCCTATGGTGCACGGGATCGAGAAACTACCCGGATCCTTCAACTTGGGAAGCGTAGAACCTTGAATAAGCTCGGTCACCACTCTTGTGAACGCTATAGTCTCTTCCTTGTCGACGGATCTCTTCCTAGCCAATATTTCTTTCATGAATCTTCCATATGTCGGGATTTGGGTAAGTAGCTCGGTAAACGGGACACTCACATCCAATTTCTTCACAATGTCTAGGAACTTGTCGTATTGAACATCCACCTTGGTCCTCATTTGCCTTGTTGGGAAAGGCAACTTGATATGCACCTTGTCTTGCTCATTAAGGTTGGACTTTTCAAATGACACTTTCCATTTACCCTTGTCTTTTCCTTGAAGTGGGGGAAGCTTGTTTTCATGGGGTTTCTCAATCTCCCACAAAACTTGCTCCTCCATTGGATTTCCCAAGCTTGAATATTCTTGAGTTGGAGATGCAACTTCTTTCATTGCTTGTTGCTCAATCGGGTTTAAGAGGGAATAATAAGATGCACCACTCCTCGTGGTAATAGCATTCACATGCTCAAATTTCGCCGTTTCACCTTGAGAAGGTAGTTGCCCCTTTAGCCTTGAAGAGCTACCCGAAGCAACTTGAGATATTTGGGTTTCGAGCATCTTCATATGAGCATCTCTTGCTATGTTCTCCCTTTGAAGATGAGTAAAGAACTCTTGTTGGTTTCTTAGCATCTCCATTTGGCTTCTTTGCATTTCTTGGTTATTATTTTGCACATCCAACATAGATTTTTGCATGTCAAAATCTCGAGGTGGAGATTGTGGATTGTGCGGAGTATCGGTGAGTGCTAAGGGAGTACCATAATCATGAATAGGAGACCGGCTCCTTGGCTTGTTCTCTTGTCGAGTACCTTGAGTTGCTTGTTGTTGTTGATGGTTCCCTTGGAACCCATGAGAGTTGCCTTGATTAAGGCCTTGATTGTTGCCATGGTTGTAGTTTTGATGTCCTTGGTTGTGTTGGTTTCCTTGGAAACCACCTTGATTGAAGTTCCCTTGTGGAACCCTTGATTTTTGTTGAAGGTACCTTGGTTATGTTGCTTGAAATTGTTGAATGGCCTTGGGTTGCCCATATAACCTTGGTAACCTTGGTTGTTGTCCCTTAAGGGAGGTGGCACATATGGACGGTGTTGTAGAGATTGTTGTTGGGAAGCTTGATGCGAAGCTTGGAACATGTGAGGATAGGGGGCACCTTGCTTGAACGCTTGAAAGGCGTTCACTTGCTCAATACTACCTCGACAATGTAGAGGCTCATGTCCAACTATCCCGCAAATATCGCACATCCCATAATAAGGAGTAGGAGATAAAACTCCCAAAGCATTGACTTGATGAGTAGAATGTTGCTGGGAGGCACTTGCACTTTGACCTTGATCAAAACGGCTTTGGAGCTTCTTGTCAATGGATTCCATGTGGGTTTTTCATTGAGCTCCGAGATCAATGCTTAATTATGTAATGGCATCGATCTCGTGCCTTCCTCCTCGATTCGCCTTTCTAGGCCTTGAGTATCGGGAGTTGTGCACCGCCATCTCCTCGATTCTTGACCAAGTTTGATCGTCATTGACCTCGGTAAACCTACCATTGGAGCCCATATTGAGTATAGCTGTTGAGTCCTCATATAGACCGTTCCAAAATTGTTGGACTAAGAACCATTGTGAAAGTCCATGGTGGGGGCACGATCTAACCAAAGATTTGAACCGTTCCCAAGCTTCATAAAGGCTCTTCTCATCCCGTTGTTGGAAACCGGTGATGGAGGCCCTTAACAAATTTGTCTTCTCCGGAGGGTAAAACTTTTGGTAGAACGTCAATGCAAGTTTCTTCCAAGTATCAATACCCATGGTTGCCCTATCGAGACTCTTGATCCATTGCTTCGGTTTTCCGATGAGAGAGAACGGGAAAAGTACCCAACGGATTTGATCTTGAGTAATCCCGGTTTGGGAGATAGCATCGCAATAATCGGAGAAGATCTCCATGTGTTGGTGCGGGTCTTCGGTGGGCAAACCACTAAATTGATTTCTCTCCACAAGTTGGATGAATTGTGTCTTTGCCACAAAATTTCTGGTATATGTATCCGGTAAAGTACTCGGCCCCGACAAGACATCCTCGGTAAAAGTGGAGTGAGATGAGAACTTCGACATAATTGGATGTAAGGGAGATGATGGTGTAGATGGTGTTGAAGTAGATGTAGAAGGAGAACTAGGTGAAGAGGAGTGGATAGATGTACCAAAGGGATTGATGAAGGTCCCTTCGGCCGTCTATCGAGGTGACTCGTTCAAGTCGGATCCTTGAGCTTGCTCTTAAATGGTATTGCTAGCACTTGTTTGAGAGATTCTAACCCGGTCAATCGTCCGTTGGTGAAAGGCTCTAAAGAGTCTTTCCGGCTCTGGATTGAAGAGAAAGAAGTCGCCTCTCCTCCTAGGCATACACTACACACTTGAACAAACATAAGACCACCTCGTGCTTTATGGGCACTAGGCAAAGACAATAAACAAGCGCAACGGGAGACAAAGAAGAAAGAAAATGATAAAAACAAGGAAGAAGACTACTAAATATGCACAAGAGATAGAAGAAGAGCACCAAGAAGGGTAACTAAGTCTAGCTAATAAGCAAACTAAGTCTAAACAATGCACCGTCCCCGGCAACGGCGCCAAATTGATGGTAAGTTCTTGCCGCGTTCCCCCACCGATCAATATTAACCAACTATACCTAGTAGGTAACTAGGGTAAGTTGGGTCGATATCCACGGAGACGGCTATATGTGTCTAGACTAGGTCCACTTAAAACTAGGCTAAGTCACAAACAAACACAAAGAGGCTAGAATTGATTAACTATGATGGTTGAGGAGGTATGAACTAGGCTAACAATGAACCAACTATAACAAGAAATAATAAAACAACTAAAGACTAAGGAGAAGGAGAACTCAAATATGAAAGGGAGTAGGGTTAGGTCGGGTTCATAAGTGTGATAGGGTAATTGGGAAGTCAAGGGTATAGGTTTCTCCATGCCACTAAGGTCGGTTTGCGCTCTCGCGCCAAAGCCTAAGTCTGCACTCTCGTGTCTAAGACTAGACCCGAAAACCTATGCAAAGTATAACCTAAAGCACAAGTATTCAATCACAAACCAAACACACAATGAGTAGAGGAAGACTAGCATGAGATGCATTGGCCACTACAACTCAAACAAGCAATTCTACAAACACATAGAGTGCTAAACATGTGAATTGTGACAAAGATTCAACCTTTTCCCCTAATCAAACCCTAATTACCCATAATCCACAATTAATCCCCTTACTAACCCCACAAGGAATCTACTCACTCATTATCAAACTAAGACTAACATAAACAAGAGAAATTAACATAAACATCCAAACATTCATAATGAACAAACAAGAACAATAAACAATATGTAAAGATTCAAACTTGATAAACAAATAAAGAACAAGAGAAAAGAGATTATACCAACTACAAGAGGATGAAAAAGATGAGAACTTTCATTAATAAGAAACCCGAATAATCTCCAAAGTTGTCAATCTTGGATGAGTCTTCAAGAATATCCTTAATACAAGAGTAAACAACTAGACTAATCTAAGATTAACTAAAGATTAATATGAAACTAAACTAGAGATGAAGAGAAGCTAATTAGGGTTTTGAATGTTCAAGAGAGGCCTAAGAGAGTCTAAGGTAATGTGTCTTCTTTAAACAATACAAGGGAGGAGTATCTATAAGGTTACAAGAGTGAAGGAGAGGAAAGAAAGAAGTTTCGTGCAGCAGCTCAGCCGTCCCGCCCGGGACAAGACGGTCCCGCCCGGGACGGAATGCTTCTTGGCCGAGACGGCCCAAAACAGGGGCTGCTTGATTCGCGCACCCCTTCCCGATCGGGAAGGCCACTATCCCGCCCGGGAAGGGCCTTGTAGGCCTCCAATATGATATTTTTGGTCCCTCCTTGCTTCTCATGGGCTTCTCGTCGATTCTCGGGGCTCGGGAATGGGTCCCAAGGTCTCGGGATCGAATCCAAGGCACCGAGTGATCGTTCCTTCTCTTCGTTGGCTCCAAAAGTGTATGAAACGAGTCAGAATTGTTCCAATTCTTCATGAATGGTCTCGGGAACCTAAAACAAACTAGATGAAGCATAAGTAGCCCATAAACCGCTCCCAAGGAGCGATTTCACATGGGAAAACGGGACCAAACATAACAAATTAGGCACTACAAACTACACTTATCAGAGAGAGAGAGAGAGAGAGAGTAGTGTATGTAGGAAAAATATGTGGGAGTCAGTTAGGAGGCCCACATTTCCCGAGTTCCGTTTTGTTTCTCTTACAAACGTCTTTCTTTCTTTCTTAAAAAGTTGAAATATAAGATTACGGAATTATAATAATGGAAACGGTAAAATTTATTTTTGAAAAGAAATTTGTGAGACGGTATGTAAAATAGACGGTAAATTGTTTTATGGGACAAAAGTTATAAGTAATAATTATTTTATGAATTCGACAAATTATTTCTAAATTTTTACGAGATGAGAAAATGTTAAAACGAAAGGTCAATATTGAAAATATTTTTCGAGTTGTTAACTTTATTTAACGAAAGATAATTTTTTTAATAATTTGATAAATAAATTTTCATCTTTACGGAATAATTTTTAATTTAAAGAAAATAAAACATTTTATTCACAAAAATAATTTCTCAAGCGTTAAACTTGGTTTAAATAAATGTTTAAAATTTTAACACTATTTGAAAAATATGGGTGTTACAATCTACCCCCCTTAAAACAATTTCGACCTCGAAATATTCGGCATAACTTAGGCAATTAACGAAGTTTAAGACATTACATGAATGAAATGAAATGTTAGAGTTTCTCTCGCGTAAATGTCTCAGTTCGCAAGTGACTTGCTCGTATATTTGACCTCTCCGCCAAAGTTTTACAAAGGTGGTACATCCTAAACTAGTATGGTAGGTATTATTGATCAATGGTAGATTCTAAATTCCCATATAGTGGCACTATTCAATCTCGGGTCATTCTCGAGATTTGGTTTATGATTTGTCTTATCTCCAAAACATCGTGATGTTTATATTCCTTAAATTTGAAAGGTGTTGTTTTATGGGTAATACAAGTTTCTCGTAGCATAAAAGCTCATTAAAGAAGGTTATCATAATTCCCATATAATCTGTAGAGCGTTCATAAATTACGATACTACTGGGTTTAGTAGGAGACTTCTCTCATAGGATCAAATATACAAAAGTCCGAAGTTTTTATGATGATATTAGCATTTCTCGTCAATCAGGTTGTTCTTTTAAGGTTGATCCTCAAGTGTTTTTGTCGGTTATGACAAGGTTAATCCTGAATTCTCATGTTGGTTTTCTAAATTTCTCAAAATTTCAAAATTGTTTCTCTGTTGCTCTTCAAACAACAGGTTAATCTTAACTTCAGATCAAAATTCTTTGTTTCACAAGTGTCCTTTACAATTATTTCACTTAGGGTTTGCAATACTATTAACCATTATTCAATAAAATTATCTCCCAAAAGTATATACGGTATTTTCTAGAGATTTCTTAAAATATTGTTTACAAATCATTCAATCAATCAATTGGATTCTACAGACCCGACAAGTTATGTTCAACATATATTTCTCAAAATAACATTCGATGTATATAATGGTAAACCTCAAAATAATTTGATCTATGATCGTTCTCTTAACATTTTCAAATACTTAGCTCCTCAAAAAGATATTGATCATCATAAATATCACTCGACTTCAAGAGTATACTCTCTCTTCTCACAATATGGTGGTTAAGACCTAGGTTAGAATACCATGGTCTAACTCTCGCGATAGATTACTGTTCTGTAAGGTTAACACGTTCTAAGACATGAATGTCAAAATTTGATGTAACCAAACTTTTCTTCTAATAACATTTTATATATATAAGTATATTGTGTTATTAGCTTAATAAATTGCTTATTTGAATATTTAGGCTTATTTGTATGACTAAATTACTTTTATATATATATATATATATATATATATGTATAAATGTTACGTGATATTTTATTTATGTTATGTATTTTGTTTATGACTAAATTTAACATAACTAAATTATCACTTGTTTAATTTATTTATTTATCAGCCTTACATTTTTGTTATATGAGAAATTGAGAAAATGAATAAAAGAACATAAAATAATAAAACTTACTTATATCATTTTCATTGTATTTTATTTATTTAATTCTATTTGCTATGTATATTTATTCTATGTACTTTATATTTTGTATGTATTTTATGTAATTGTAATTTTGGTCGTATTTAATTTTCTTTAGTACTTTTACATTGGTTTATATATTATAATAATAGAGTAAATTAGTAACGTACAAAATATTTTATTTTAATAATACTTTACTTATTATTTTTATATAAGTAGAAATTTATAAATTTTATTTTTAAAATAAATGAAATTATTGTATTCCGAAACTTTTACACGATATTCATAAATATTTAAAAAATGCAACCCGGATTTTTGATGACTTAAATTAATAGATAATGCAGAAAATTATCTAAGTCCTTTAATTTAAATTATATCAGAATGTAAATAAATCCGGATCGCTACGGATTCTTACAACAAACGACTATTAATTACATAGTCTTGATTCACTTATTACAGAAAATAGATTGTATTTTATACAAACATATTATTAAATATCTCTCGCTCGATTTCCCAACGTCTTAGACCTGCAAAAGAAATAAAACGGTGGACGCTGAGCGGGACAGCAACCAAGCCGTTCATCTAATATCACCTCATACACATAAGACACTCATATGAATAACAAATAATATGCTTACAAAAATATTAAAGGATATCACGTAACAAATAGTTTCCTTTAATTCAATTAATCAACATGTGAGGTGATGAAAGCGATAAAGTTCAAAAGATGAGACATTGGCAGCCATTTGATTTTAAAATCATTTTTCACGTAAACAGAGAATAAACACATGAGTCGTGGCTCCTAGTATCACCGCTACACCCTATTGGCTTGCATCTCACCAATAGTATTAACTGTGTTACGGACTCGTAGACCGAATCGATCTTACGAGGATTGCACCTCACCCATAAGGCTCAATTGGGCCCGAACTTCTATTATATTATACGTTTATTCAGACGGGGCTCAGGGCGAAATGAAAGCCAATGATTATATTCTCTACATCACCAAGAGGGAACCCGTAGTTTTACGGATCCTGTTCTGCCCCCGCTACTTAGGTGGTAATACTGATCAAGTACTTGTCCATACATACACACATACCCTACGCAGACTCTTGAACCGCAACTCTCACTGCTGTAGGACGACTACCTTAAACATTAGGTCGACTCTCCGACCGCAGCCTCCGAGTCTTCTTTTCATTACAAGTGCAGTCGAAACACCACATATGGTAGAATCCAACACAAGCTATTCGTCCCAGAATCGCAATTGTAAACTTTATATAAAAGTCGCCCGTGAACAAGTAGTATTTTATTTGGGGACATTCAATAATTGGTCGGACTCATTTGAAACAGTCAAATCCTTCAATACTTTCAGTGTGATAATATTATACTTTAATCCTCAACTGTCACCCGAACATTATATCCCAAATATCGTATAACTTATTTTAAAATAGTAAATTCTTTTAAATGAAGTTTTATATAAAAATAAAATTTAAGGTATAATAAAATATTATTTTAAAATTTATAGTTTCTGAAAAATATTAAAGTTTCTGAAAAATATAAATTAAGTCGTACTTAATCGATTTACAAAATTTGACGTAAAAATCATTTTTTTTAAATATTTATGAATGTCATGTAAACTTTTTGGAATAAAATGAATCCATTTATTTTTAGAAAATGTAATTTATAAATTTGTACCGGTATAAAATAATAAGTGAAATATTATTAAAATAAGATATTTTGTAGGTTACTAATTTACTCTATTATTATAATATATAAGCAAATGTAAAAGTACTAAAGAAAATTTAAATATGACCCAAATTACAATTATACAAAATAAATACCAAATATAAAGTACATAAAATAAATATAGATAGCAAATAGAAATAAATCAATAAACTGATATAAGTAAATTTTATTCTTTTAAGATGTTTTATTCATTTTCTCATTTTTCATATAAATAGAAATGTAAAGGTGATAAATAAATAAATTAAACAAATGATAATTTAGTCAGAATTTAGTCATAAATAAATATATAACATAAATAAAATATCACGTAACATTTTTTTTATATACATAAGTAATTTAGTTGGACAAATAAGCCTAAATATTTAAATAAGCTATTTAAGTATATAGTACAAAGTATATATATAGTAGAATATAGCAAGTAGAAATAGTACGTATGTAGCATAGTACTCAGTAGTATGCAGTAATAATGTATTACTCTATATATGATATATATGTAGTAGGATGTATGTATAGTAAGTAGGATTAGTGTTAGGAAGTAGGATGTAGTGAGTATGTACTCCCTCCCATCCAAACAATCCTTTACACTTACTATAAATGGACAATTCAATTAATTCTTTACATTCCTCTTTTGGCAAAATATTTTACCTTTTAATCCACATATCTTTCTTCTATTTACCCTAAATGCCATTACTTTTTCCTTACTTTAGTTTTGGTGGACCCATAATACCATTTGATTTACCAATAATACCCTTACTTTTACCACTTTTTCTTAAAATTGATGAAAATCCCTATATCAAGGATTGTTTGGATGGGAGGGAGTACTACTTACGGCAGTATATATAGTGTAGGTATTAGTAGTAGTAAAAAGGTAATAAGTATAGGTCTATAGGATAGGTATGATAGGTGTATTAGTATGGTAGAAATAGGGTAGGTATAGATAAGTTTAGTGGAAAATAGTGTAGGACGTGGGAGTCAAATATAGGGTACCAATCTTTCCGAGTTTCGGTCCATTTTTCGTACAAACGTCTCTCTTTCTTTTTCTTAAAAAGTTGAAATATAAGATTACGGGAAAACGTAAACAATGTTTTTAAAAAAAAATTGTGAGACGGTAAATAAAATAGACGATTAATAGTATTATGGGACAATAGTTATAAGAAATTATTATTTTAGGAATTCGATAAATTATTAAATTTTTACGAGACGAGAAAATGTCAAAACGACAGGTCATTTATTTAGAAATATTTTCGATTTTTAAACATTATTTAACAAAAGATAAATTTTTTAATAACTCGATAAATAAATTCCCATGTTTTTAATATGGAATAATTTTTAATTAACGAGAATAAAATGTTTTATTCACGAAAATAATTTTTTAAGCGTTAAATTTTCTTTAAACAATTTTTTAAAATTTTAACTTTATTTGGAAAATACGGGGTGTTACAATTTACCCCCCTTAAAACAATTTCGTCCTCGAAATTTACGGCATAACTTTGGCAATTAACGAGGTTTAAGACACTACATGAATAAAATGAAATGTTAGAGTTTCTCTCGCGTAAATGTCTCAGCTCGCAAGTGACTTGCTCGTATATTTGACCTCTCCGCCAAAGTTTTACAAAGGTGGTACATCCCAAACTAGTATGGTAGGTATTATTGATCAATGGTAGATTCTAAATTCCCATATGGTGGCACTATTCAATCTCGGGTCATTCTCGAGATTTGGTTTATGGTTTTTCCTATCTCTATAACATCGTGATGTTTATATTCCTTAAAATTGAAAGGTGTTGTTTTATGGGTAATACTAGTTTCTCGTACCATAAAAGTTCATTAAAGAAGGTTATTCTAATTCCCATATAATCTTGAGAGCGTTCATAAACTATGATATTATTGGGTTTAGTAGGTCACTTCTCTCATATATTCAAATACATAGATTACGGATTTTCGATGACTTATATATATAACTCCGTATTCACATGTTGGTTAATTGAAATATAAGATTACGGAATTAAAATAATGGAGACCGCAAAATTTTTTTTTAAAAATAAATTTGTGAGACGGTAAGTAAAATAGACGGTAAATAGTTTTATGGGACAAAAATTATAAGTAATTATTATTTTAAGAATTCGAAAAATTATTTCTAAATTTTTTAGGAGATGAGAAATTGTTAAAATGACAGGTTAATATTAAAAATATTTTCGAGTTTTAAACTTTATTTAACGAAAGATAAATTTTAACAGTGTTAAAATTTTAAATATTTATTTAAGCCAAGTTTAACGCTTGAGAAATTATTTTCGTGAATAAAATATTTTATTTTCGTTAAATTTAAATTTATTCCGTATTTAAAAAGATGAAAATTTATTTATCGAATTATTAAAAAAATTTATCTTTCGTTAAATAAAATTTAAAACTCGGAAATATTTTTAATATTTACCTGTCGTTTTAACATTTTCTCATGTTGTAAAAATTTAGAAATAATTTATCGAATTCTTACAATGATAATAACCTATAACTTTTGTCCCATAAAACTATTTAACGTCTATTTTACTTACCTTCTCACAAATTCCTTTTTAAAAATAAATTTTACGGTTTTCATTATTTTTGTAACAACCCGGATTAAAAAAAAACTTTCAATAATATAAAAGTATTAATAATAGGGTCAAAGGTGGCGAAAACACCCGACCAAATCCGAATCGTCACTATCTCGACACTTAACTAATACATTATTCGAAGTGTTCAAACTGAGAGTGTAATGACTTAAATAAAAGGGTCTTTCTCTCCACAGGTCTTCCCCAACGCAACATCACAATTAATAGCATCTCGGAAGACCTGAAAGGGGGGTCCTGTAACACCCCTATTTTATAAAATAAATTAATTTTAAAGTTATGTTCGTATTTTATTTTGTTTCCAATTTAACTCGTAATCCTTAAAATTATTATAAAACGAACTCATCGTTTAAATCGTTTCAAACTCCTAAAATTCTATTTGTCTCGGAAACTCTTCTTATATTTAAAACATATTTTTATTTCTGCTTCGATTTATTTTATACATTCAATTTAATTCTTATCGAAAGTCTATTTCGACGATTTAAATTCTAAATTCTTTTTATTTATTTTTATTTACGCTCGAATTTCTATTTTCGGCTCGAAGCTCATTTATTTTATGTTTCGTCAAAACATTTATTACTTTTTTCCTCGAGAAATCGATTTAATTCACTTTATCGAAAATTTATTATTTATCGGAAATACTATTTCATCATCTAATTATTTATTTATTCCTATCAACTTCGTTTTCGTCTCGAGCACTTTAATTACTCATTTTATTAGTCGGTCCAGTTATTTATTAATTATATTAGCTCGTTTTTAATTCGATTCGGGACAGTCAACTTATCGTTACGGAATCCGTTTAATCTGTATTACTTACACACTTTAATTAAGATGATTCACCCCCTCTTTTGTTGTCCACCGCTTCTTCTTACATCCCCCCTAATCATCATGTTTCCCATTGTTTTTAACGTACACCTCCCCCTCTTTTCCTCTAACCTTGATTCAACGCACCCCCTCTATCTCCCTTCATTCTTTTGAAAAACCCATCTTGTTTTGTTGTTTGAGGCCTTTTGTTCACTCGATCAGTTGCTCTCCCGTTTTCCTTCTTCATTCCTTTGTCCTTCTTTTATCAACGCAACCTCCATCACAATCAATTTGCCTTCTTCTTTCTCCTGTTCTGCTGCGCACCTTCTCCGTCAACCCCGTTCCCTTTTATCATTCTATTTTGCTGCTGCGCTTCTACGTTTGTGCTGCTGCTGCATTTTTTTCTCCATTTGTTGCACCTGTTTTCTTCCCCTCTTGCCTGCGTGAGTTGCTGCTGCAGTTCGCTGTTAGTTGCCACTTTTCGTCAAGGTAATCTCCTCCTCGATCCTTCTTCTTCTTCGCCTGTTTTCGCTGCTGCGTTTGTTGATGTCGCTGCTGTTGTGTTTATGTCAATTGCTGCCCTCGTTCTTATTCTTCTTCCTCCTCTTTTCGTTGCTGTTAAGGTTGGTGCTGCTGTTTCGTTCTGTTTCTGCTGTCATCTGTTGTTGCGTGGCTGCTGTTTCGTGTCTTACCCATTCTTTTTATACTCGTTTGTTCTTCGATTGCTGTTCATCTTTCTGTCTTGTTTCGGTTTCGTCATCTGTACGTTACTGCTATCATTCTTCTCCTTCTCCTTATTTTTTTTCTTCTGACATTGTTTTATTCTCTCGATTTCTGTTGCTAATACTCTCCCAACTGCTGTCTACTATTATTGTATGCGGTTTATTCGTCAATTTTGTCTCTCTGTCGGTCTTCTTCTTTTTTCTTCTTATTGGCCTGCTGCAACCTGTCGCTGTTATGCTCGGTTTTGGTATCGATTGATTAATTGTTTCTCGTCCCTCTTTCTTCTATGCTTTTATCCTTCCTCGGTCTTCTGTCCTGTATCGCATACCTGTTGCCGTTCTTTTTATTTTCTTTTCATTACCTGTTGCGATTCAATTGATGCTCTATTTCTATCTTGTTCATCTCCCTCGTTCTTCTTATTCTCGTCCCCTCTTCGAGGCTTTTGTCCGTGTCGTCGTCGTTTGTGTTGCTGCGTTTTGTTCGTCTGATCATAAACTCTGTTTTTGTGATTCCCCGCTTCTCCATCTTCTATTCCAACATTCCTTATTCCGAAATCTTTGTTTCTGTTTCTTTTGTCTCGAATCTGAAGTGGAGCATACTTGGAAGGCTAGAGATTCACGTCGTGAATGATATTGCGTACTATTGAAGGTTTGGAAATCAGACTATGCAAGTAGACAAGTACGGGATTGATTCGAATTTTGACTCAAGGTAACTTTAGGACGTTACTCGATTTTATATCGTATGTTTGAGTAGTTGTATGTAGTAAATATTTTAACTTCGGTTTTCTAATTTTAGCTATTTATGATTGCTAATAATATTAAATTTTAAATCGTATGCCTTATCAATATTTTTACGACTTTCAATATCGTTTTATAAATCGTTAGTAATTTAATTATTAATGATCGTTATAATATTTTGTTGATTATCGTGATACTAGTAACTAAATAATATCGTTTTCATATTTTCGTCATATTTCGTTAATTTCTAATTTTTAACTCAAAATCGTATTTTTATATTATAATCGAGATTTGTATACTCGTTGAGTAAATTAATTTTCGTTTTACGATTTATACGAATAAATGAGAAAATAGTCGTTTTAGTTATAAATATATTTTTAGTCGAGACTATTTTCACTAATAATTTCCGATTGACTATTTTTATTAAAATTCGTATTATTTATAAAGCTATTTATTAAAAATAATATGAAATCTTTGTAAATTTCATTTCATTTATAAAACTCATTGACTCAATTAATTTTGATATTTTTTTTCTTAAAACATCTATTTTCTAAAATTTATAATTTTAACTCGATTTCCTAATTATTTATAAAATGCGTTATGTTGACCTATTATATTTTATTTATATTTTGAGTAACGAATTTAGAAATATAATAAAGTTACGATAACGACGATAATAATAAAATGTTAATTTCGTTGGAAATGATAGTTTTATACATTTCACTAATTTTAATAGCTTACGAATTTTCTATAATAATATTTCTATTTTAAGTAAGATTCTAAAATTTGTAAGTTTCTATTTATAGAATGTTTCCCTTTTTATATAAAATGTTTATTTCTTTTTCCTCATATTATTTATAATGATTATTATTTTTTGTATATATTGATAATGGTTGTATTGGAGTTATGGAATAAAGTCAAGTGTGGGGTTAGAGTAATATAATCTGGTATTTACGGTTTTGCCATCAACTATAAGATTAGTGTATCAGGAATCGGTACATTGGTTGTTGAACCGGGTGACAGGTATCCTGGGAGTTGTGTACATTTTGACCTTAAGCTTAGGCCTCGCAGTAAGTCGCCGTCATAAGTTGAACTGGGTGACAGGTAATCTCAGGAGGGGTGCGCATTGTCTTAAACTTGGGCCACACATTTATAAGTCACCGTCCTATTATGGTTGAGTAGCCTAGTTATAGACCGAAGTTTGATTTGTTTGAACTAGGTTCTCGAAGCTAGATTTTTAGTATTCTCCTGGTGAAAGTCTGACCTTCTACACTAATCTTATCCATAACACCATTTTGAATATTTTTATTATTATCGATACATTTTGATTTGCAGGTTTGCAAATATTTGAAGTTTTCATCTGAAAACTTCTTCTGATTTTATTATTCCAATATTTTAAGTTTTCTCTGAAAGCTTATTTTTATTATATCGTTTTAATGTTTTCCATTTTAATTATTTTGATATAATAATACTATTATTTTTCCATATGATATAATATGGCTGAGAGAACGTCCGAGTTACTCCCCACTGACGTGGCTGTTATGTTTATAACATGACAGGTATTTGCTGTTGGGTTTTGGGTGTGAGCTAGCGAGTTGCGTGGATCCTACTCTTTCTTTATTCATGTAATTTATGGATTTGTATAACCCGTTTGGAGAATATTCTATTTAGCCCTTTTGTAAAAAGTGGCCTTTGTATTGACTTGGCATTTCTTTTAATAAGATGTAGTTTGTCAGTGTGTTTTAATCTCAACTCTACAGTGTTTTCGCCACTGTATTGCATTAGATTTTTTTAGGGGATTACAGTTGGTATCAGAACATTGTTGCTCCCGACGCTTACACCTGATTCTAGGAAAAATACCCGTAAATGATTTGAACATTAAAGAAATATTAGTGAGAGATGGGTAGAAACCAAAATAAGGACTTAACTGCTAGGCTTACATGTTTTTGTAACTTAATGACTAGCATTGTGTGGACATGACATAGGTCCACCCCGACGCGGCCACGCGCGGGTTTGGAGAGGCGAATGAATCTCCATATGAGAATGGATCGAATTGAAATTTAAATCGAAGTGGAGTCGCCACCGAACTTTGTGGGAGTTGGGCCCGTTCGAACCCACTCTATGTCGTAGTGGGCCATGCACAAAGTATGGCCCATTTCCGATGTCAGAGTTTATTGGGCTCGTCCCTTTGCATTTGATACCGATACCGACATTATCGGCTATCGTGTATTGAATGACTCTCGTGCGTCAACGGTTTCGGGCATCCGGAAACCGAGGTTCTGAGTAAGGGGTGAGGGTACGTGTTGGAAAGCCCACTAAGGACACCCAACCCCGCCCGCACATTATCTGCCTCTACTAAGATATCGAAAGACTTTCTAATACGCGCATTTGTTGAACGATGAAAATGCTTATGCAAACATTATCTTCCCTAGACATGCGGGAAATTGAAAGGGTTTCTATGTCGATTTAATGCAACTAATTCTAACGTCGAAGTTAAATTTAGCATGTGGGTTTATTTTAGTACAATAAAATAAACAATAAAAATCAACAAGAAAAATAACAAACTTGTTAGTAACGGTATAACGATAATAACGGTTTGCAAAGATGTAGAATGTTATGGAATGATATAAATAAGATGATGCAAAGTTTTGGAAAGTAATATTTTACGTGATAAATTAGGCACGTGTCGACCTAAGTCGTGAGAAAGCGTTGACGAGACTCGAATGACATTGTAGGACTCCCGGTTTGACGTGATAAGGGGCCACTCGACTCGACCGAGTGGACCTCTGAAAGGGCTTCTATTTCGTATTTTTAGACCCTACTCGATCGAGTTATTGGCGAACTCGACCTAGTACACTGCCACTCGATCGAGTCAATGTGTGACTCGGCCGAGTGAAGGTCGAAAAGCATTCTGTCTCGGTTTTTTGGGGTGCCACTCGACTGAGTGGGCTAGGCACTCGATCGAGTGCCCCCTGTACGAACTAGGGTTCGTTTGCGATTTTGTTAATTTGATAGTTCTGCCGAATCGAGTATAAATATCATATAATTTATGCTCGATTCGGATTTTGATAAATCGTTGATTTTGTTGAATCGGGTATAAATATTATGGGATTTATACTCGATTCTAATTTTGAATACTCGCCGTATCCCATATTCGATTATTGAATCGATATGAAATATTAGAGCGAGATATAAAAAGAAAGAATTGTTGTAAGTCGCTTTAAGTTAACCAAAACGATATAAAGTCCCTCCGCGTTTATAGTGTCGTATTAACTCTTGCGAATTGTTTGACATCTATTTTAGAATCAATGAGAAATCGCGTTAATTAACTTTTTGACTAAATCATTAGATTCGACATTCAATTATTGAATTGGTATCGAATCTAAAAGATTGACACTTCTTGACTATGACGGACTCGACTTGATTCCCTCAGCTTCCCGACATCGTAATAAATCCCTAGGGATTATGTGATGTCGGATCCACATCAATGGGTTTCGACCCTTAAAAAAAAAAAATTGTTTTGAAAAAATTTCAGAATTGACAAAGTATGCGATTAATGATGATGCAAAAAATAGGAAAATTACGGTTGATGTTAACTCGTCTCAACAATCAAGCGATCGGGATGTCAGGATAAGCGACCGGCAACGCTGGGTGCAATACCCTTGTATATTCGGTTTTTCTTATCCCGTCATCACTCACGCTCGGCACGAATTGACGAGTATTTTAGTATTTTATATTGGTAATTATTAGCGATATTATAGACGCGATAACAACGATAAAAAGTAAAAAAAAGAATGATGACGATATAGACGACGCACGAAGAAGAAAAAAAGAGAAAAGAGAAGAACGGGATTTGGCACCCTCAACCTACATGTTTTTGTTCTCAGACGGGACTCGTAGTTGTGGCTAGCACGGGAGTATCGAGATATAGGCTAAGTTATGGTGATTAGGGTTCGGATTCCTAGATGCTAGGGTTAGGGATTTGGTGTAGACTAAGGATCGATTAGGGTTTTTTTTAGGGTTTGAAAAAGATGTCTTGAAGTGTGTGCATGGGGGTGTTTATATAGGCTAGGCTACATACCCCCGGCTAGGGTTACTCGACCGAGTAACTGGACAACTCGGTCGAGTGGCTCAGAGCGACTGCAGTCGGGCTTGCGTAAGGGCCCACTCGATCGAATGGGCTGCGCACTTGATCGAGTGGGTCAGCTGAATCACACGGGTCCAATGTTTTGGACCTCGAGATGAGTTTTGTATTTGGGCTGAGTTTTTGATGTTTGTGTGTGTGTGGCTATGACATAGGTCCACCCCGACGCGGCCACGCACAAAGTACGGCCCATTTCCGATGTCAGAGCTTATTGGATTCATCCCTTTGCATTACGATACCGATACCGACATTATCGGATATCGTGTATTGAATGACTCTCGTTGCCAATGGATTCGGACATCCGGAAACCATGGTTCTGAGTAAGAGATGAGGGTACGTGTTGGGAAGTTCATAGAGAACACCCAACCCCGCCCGCACTTAGCGGCCTTTACCAAGATATCGTTCGTTTTTGGTGTACACGCGTTAGTTCGACGGTTGAATGATATGCAAACATTATTTTCCCTAAGCATGTGAGAAAAATTGAATGGGTTGCTAAGTCGTTTAATACATCTTAAACTAATAACGTCAAAGTTGTATTTAGCATGTGAAATTCGTTTTAGTCTAATAAAACAAAAGATAAAAATAAATCGCTACAAACATGAGCAAACGAGTTAGTAACGGTTTATAAATTAAATAAGAATGTAAATATGATGATATGCATAATTTCGAAAAGTTGTGACACATGATGGATTAAACACGTGTTGACCGAGGTCAAGGAAAAAATATCGAGATCTGAAACATCCCCAAAAGGACGCTGTTTTGTCGAAAAAACCGATACTCGAAGAATAAAAAAATAAAAAAATTGTGTCGCGTTTTCAGGCAGTCACACGACTCGCCCGGGACAGGCGCGACTCGCCCGGGACGCGTACGGCTCGCGTCTCGAGCTGCTCTCGGGTTGATTTTTTGAAAATCGTTGGTTTTTAATAAATCGCGTACAAATATGGATTAATTTATACTCGATTTATATTTTCGTTATTCGTCGTATTCGATATTCGATTATGAAATCGATATCGAATAGTCAGAATGATTTTTAGAAAAAGTAAAAAAAAAAAGGTTTGAAAATCGCTTTGTAAAGTTTAAACTAAAAAAAAACGATGTTTTACTCCCTCCGCGTTACAAATCGTTGTATTATGCTTTTAAGACCGTATAACGATTTTCTAGCATCAACAGGTTTAATATTATTCTTTTGATACGATATTCGACTAGAGAATCGATATCGTATTTTTAAGAATGTTTTGTTTTATGAAAATAGTTTTGTAATATCGTTATTAAAAATAAAAAAAATGCGACAATGACCCATATTAAAAAAACGGACCGACTGACGAAAAAGAAGAAAAGGACGAGAGAAAGGAAGAGAGAAGGGAAGAATCGGGTTTGATTTTACACCCTCAGCCTACATGCTTTGTTTTCTCGGAATAAGGCTCGTCGGAAAGTGGCTTAGGCACGCGAGCGTCGAGATGATGTGGGTGAGTTAGGGTGGTGAGTTTGGTGCGTGTGAGGAGTCGGGTTGTGGCCGGTTTTTGGGGTGTCGGAGTTGCCGGGTTGTAATAACGATTATTCGGTGTTATGAATGTCGGTATTTTTTTTTGTACTTATGATCGATGTTAAAAGTGTATGAATGATAGATGTATTTGATAGATGAATATTGTGTGTGCAAGGGGCTTATTTATAGGAAAATTCCCGACCTTGGCTAGGAGAGGTGGTTGGATGAGAAATACCGCTTTGGATAAGAAAAGTGAGAAGCCGAGAGGAACGAGAACTCCCTTTCTTGGTGGGGAAGTCATGGCATCTCGCTGGAACGAGGCTGCTCGGCCGAGTATTTGATGCTCGGTCGAGTGTTGGATTCGGTATCTGGATAGAATTCCTACTTGAGATCGAATTCTATCCTTAAATGGATTTGTTTAATATTTTTTGAGGCTTATTTAGTGAGATTTGTACTCCATAAAAAGCCTAAACCAAATGTCCATGATTTCGAGTCCATATCCGAGTCCATTAAAGCACGTTTGCGTCCGATCATCATTGGGTGTTTGTCGGAAACTACTATAGACGCATGGCGGTCAAAATGTGGGTGTCTACAGAGCCCCCACTCTGACTGAGGCTTGGACAAGGCGAAAGTCAGAGTAGCTACCAGGCCAATCGAGGATTAAAACCTGGCAGACTTCCGATGGGGTCGTTTATAGTCCATTAGACTCGCGTAGAAGGGCTCGCCAACCATAAGATAGAAAAAAATACCTGAGTGGATGCTAATATCTCAGTGGGGACTTGCATAAGAAGCCGCGGGTGTGCCCGTTCGCAGACACATCCCATCTTGGAGCTGCGCAGGATCTTGCCATGGAACCTATGGGTGTGTTTGCAGACACGTCTTGATTCAGAATTACGCGGGAGCTTGCATAGGAGGCTATGGGTGCATCTGTTTACAGATACATCCCGATTCAGAATTACGCGGGAGCTTGCATAGGAGGCTATGGGTGCATCTGTTTACAGATACATCCCGATTCAGAATTACGCGGGAGCTTGCATAGGGAGCTGTGGGTGTATCTGTTTACAGATACATCCCGATACAGAATTACGCGGGAGCTTGCATAGGGAGCTGTGGGTGTATCTGTTTACAGATACATCCCGATTCAAAATTACGCGGGAGCTTGCATAGGGAGCCATGGGTGTATCTGTTTACAGATACATCCTGATTATTTAGTAAAAATGTCGCCTGAACTTTCCACTGGGGAATTTTTGCGAGGAGACTTCCTTCTCGAGTCTGGGCATACCTGTCTGATGCCGACACATAGCAATTCGTATGTAACATTTAGGCGAAACACTAACTCACGCTGGGGAAGTAAAAACTTGATGTTCCTTTAGGAAGCATAAGCTGGTACCTGAAATGTTAGATATATAGGTAGAAATAACAAATATAGCAGATAGCAAGATAGCATACAGGAAATGCAGTTAGCATCTATAGACTGACTTGCGCTGGGGAAAATGATTTTTGTTTCAATTTGAAATCGAAGTCCTGAAAGCAACTCACGTGCTTGGAGATAGGTTTTTAAAATCGAAAGAGATGGAAAAGAAATTTGCAGTTTAAATAGACTGAAATTTGAC
Organism: Agrostemma githago; assembly: GCA_958450325.1. Taxonomy (NCBI): domain Eukaryota; kingdom Viridiplantae; phylum Streptophyta; class Magnoliopsida; order Caryophyllales; family Caryophyllaceae; genus Agrostemma; species Agrostemma githago. The sequence continues at coordinate 28,918,176 of OY288250.1, read as the reverse complement.
CTTGTCAAAAAAAAAGGATTTTCTCAAATAGCTAAGTTTTGCAAATTTTAAAATGAGAATTTGGAGAGAGAGGCCTACCGACAGACTCGACTCTGGACGTGATAAGACGAGTTGACAGACACGAACTGGACCTTCTAAGGGATGGACCGTGACTTGGTAGGGGGTGGGCCACCTAAGATGACAAGACTCTTAAGTTGCGCTATTCCGTAGCCTAGGTGAGTGACAACACGGTCGAAGTTGAAATGGGAATGATATGCTATACTGATTGTGATAGTCTGTAATGAGACTGCTTTTTGCATGACAGGACTTAGCAGTGGTAATGTTGTGGTCTAGTGCTCCTTGGAAATTTTTTGATTTTTAGGGTAATTCCCAAAGTGGGTATTGCTTCGAGTCGTGACAGATTCTTGTCTTCAACTGAGCCGAGTACTAGGACACACTGTAGAAAGGTGGCTAGATTTTTGAAATTATTTGGATTATGTGAATGGATGGAGAACTTCTGCCTAGGAGAAGCTCCCAGAATGACAAAGCTAACTGTTGAGAATATGACGGTGTCGTGACCGGAATGATGGTGCTTTTTGAATGTGTGTCAATGTGGGTGGTTCTGCCTCTGCTGAAAGGCTGCCTACGTATTCACGTGTAGTGAAATCAAACCAAGCCGTAGTTCAGTGATGTGAAGATATGTTATGGTGCCTAGTTTATTAGGTCTTTGTGTGTAACTAGCCATAACAATGGTGCAGGCTAGGTGCATTCCCAATGATGTCTTGATCAAAGGGCTAGAATAGTTAGGATGTTGATCCTGTGACCGTGAGCATTCTCCGGGGTAGCCCCCAGAGGTGGTGTGAACTATTTGGGCATGTTCCATGCTGACCGCAGGTTGAGTTCCCGTGTTTGCGGCTGATAACTGGTTTTGGATGTTTTTGGAAATGTGGAGCTAGGTTGTAAGTGGCTTTGATGTTTTGAAATCTGGAGCTCGATTTTGTGGAGCTAAGTTGATAAGTGTAGTTTGTAGTGCCTATCTTGGTGTATTTGGTTCTGTATTTCCTTGTGAAATCGCTCTTTGGAGCGATTTCGGGGCTACTTATACTTCTTTTAGCTCGTTTTAGGTTCCCGAGACCATTCATGGAGAATTGAAACGATTCCGACTCGTTTCATACATTTTTGGAGCCAACGAAGAGAAGGAACGATCACTCGGTGCCTTGGATTCGATCCCGAGACCTTGGGACCCATGCCCGAGCCACTTAGACTCAATCTCGAGCCCCGAGAATCGATGAGAAGCCCATGAGAAGCAATGAGGGACCATAAGGATCATATTGGAGGCCTACAAGACCCTTCCCGGGCGGGATAGTAGCCTTCCCGACCGGGAAGGAGTGTGCAAAAGAGACAGCTCCTGTTTTAAGCCGTCTCGACCGAGAAGGCTTTCGTCCCGGGCGGGACCGTTTCGTCCCGGGCGGGATGAGTGAGCTGCAGCACGGCTTCACTTGTTTTCTCCTCCTTCATTCTTGTAACCTTATAAATACTTCTCCCTTGTATTGTTTGAGCATCTTTACATTACCATACATTAATATAAACCCTAGATAGAGTGCCTCCTCTCATTAGCTTAATATTTTCTTTAATCTCTTGTTAACCTTAGTTTAATCCTAGTTAATTAGTCTTATATTAAGTAGCTTCTTGAAGATTCATCCAAGCTTGACAACCTTGGAGATTATTTGGGTTTCTTATTAATGCAAGTTCTCATCTTTTTATCTCCTTGTTAGTTGGTATAATCTCTTTTCTCTTGTTCTTTGTTTATTTCTTTCAAGTTTGAATCTTTACATATTGTTTATTGTTCTTGTTTGTTCATTAAGAATGTTTGGATGTTTATGTTGATTTCTGTTGTTTATGTTAGTCTTAGTTTGATAATGAGTGAGTAGATTCTTTGTGGGGTTAGTAGGGGGATTAATTGTGGATTATGGGTAATTAGGGTTTGATTAGGGGAAAAGGTTGAATCTTCACTAGTCACAGGTTGAGCACTCTATGTGTTTGTTGAATTGCTTGTTTGAGTTGTAGTGGCAAATGCTTCTCATGCTTGTTTTCATGTTCTCATCTTGTAATCAATTTGTGATTGAATACTTGTGCTTTAGGTAATAATTTGCATAGGTTTTCGGGTCTAGTCTTAGACACGAGAGTGCGGACTTAGGCTTTGGCGCGAGAACGCAAACCGACCTTAGTGGCATGGAGAAACCTATACCCTTGACTTTCCAATTACCCTATCACACTTATGAACCCGACCTAACCCTACTCCCTTTCATATTTGAGTTCTCCTTCTCCTTAGTCTTTAGTTGTTTTATTATTTCTTGTTATAGTTGGTTCATTGTTAGCCTAGTTCATACCTCCTCAACCATCATAGTTAATCAATTCTAGCCTCTTTGTGTTTGTTTGTGACTTAGCCTAGTTTTAAGTGGACCTAGTCTAGACACATATAGCCGTCTCCGTGGATATCGACCCGACTTACCCTAGCTACCCACTAGGTATAGTTGGTTAATATTGATCGGTGGGGGAACGCGGCAAGAACCTACCATCAATTTGGCGCCGTTGCCGGGGACGGTGCATGTTTAGACTTAGTTTGCTTATTAGCTAGACTTAGTTAACCTTCTTGTGCTCTTTCTCTATCACTTGTGCATACTTTAGGCTTTTTCTTTGTTTTTATCGTTTTGTTTCTTCTTTGTCTCCCGTTCTGCTTGTTTATTGTGTTTGCCTAGTGCCCATAAAGCACTGGGTGTTCTTACGTTTGTTCGAGTGTGTAGTGTATGCCTAGAAGGAGAGGCGATTTCTTTCTCTTCAATCCAGAGCCGGAAAGACTCTTTAGAGCCTTTCGCCAATGGACGATTGACCGGGTTAGAATCTCTCAACCAAGTGCTAGCAATACCAATCAAGAACAAGCTCAAGGTTCCGACTTGAACGAGGTACCTCGAGAGACGGCCGAAGGGAATTTCATCAATCCTTTCGGTACTTCTAGTCCTAGTTCTCCTTCTTCAACTACATCAACACCGTCTACACCATCATCTCCCGCATATCCAATCATGCCTAAGTTCTCTCATTCAACCTTCACGGAAGACGTTTTGCCCGGTCCAACCACTTTACCGGAGGCATATACCGGCAACTTTGTGGCAAAAACGCAATTCATCCAATTGGTCGAAAGAAGTCAATTTAGTGGGTTACTAACCGAAGATCCTCATCAACACATGGAAACATTTTCGGATTATTGTGATGCTATCTCACAAACGGGAATAACCCAAGACCAAATCCGGTGGGTATTATTTCCATTCTCTTTAATCGGTAAGGCTAAGCAATGGTTCAAGGGGTTAGACAAGGCGACTCTTGGTATTGATACTTGGAAGAAGCTAGCCTTAGCTTTCTACCAACAATTTTATCCCCCGGAGAAGACAAATCTATTGAGAGCCTCTATCACGGGATTCCAACAACGTGATGAAGAAAGCCTCTACGAATCGTGGGAAAGATTCAAAGCCTTGATCCTCTCTTGTCCTCACCATGGTCTATCACAATGGTTCCTAGTTCAACAGTTTTGGAACGGGTTATATGAAGACTCAAGGGCCATTCTCAATATGGGATCGAATGGAAGGTTTACCGAGGTGGATGATGACCAAACTTGGTCAAGAATCGAGGAGATGGCGGTACACAACTCCCAATAATCAAGGCCTAGAAAGGCGATTGAATCGAGGAGGAAGGCACGAGATCGATGCCATTACACAACTAAGCATTGATCTTGGAGCTCAACAAAAAACCCACATGGAATCTATTGACAAGAAGCTCCAAAGTCATTTTGATCAAGGTCAAACTGCAAGTGCCTCCCACCAACATTCTATTCAACAAGTCAATGCTTTGGGAGTTGTATCTCCTACACCTTATTATGGGATGTGTGATATTTGCGGGATAGTTGGACATGAGCCTATACATTGTCGAGGTAGTATTGAGCAAGTGAACGCCTTTCAAGCGTTCAAGCAAGGTGCCCCCTATCCTTACATGTTCCGAGCTTCCCATCAAGCTTCCAATCAACAATCTGTACAACACCGTCCATATGTGCCACCTCCCTTAAGGGACAACAACCAAGGTTACCAAGGTTATATGGGCAACCCAAGGCCATTCAACAACTTCAAGCAACATAACCAAGGTAACTTCAACAACAATCAAGGGTTCCAACAAGGGAACTTCAATCAAGGTGGTTTCCAAGGAAACCAACACAATCAAGGACATCAAAACTACAACCATGGCAACAATCAAGGCCTTAATCAAGGCAACTCTCATGGGTTCCAAGGGAACCATCAACAACAACAAGCAAACCAAGGCAATCGACAAGAAAGCAAGCCAAGGAGCCGGTCTCCTATTCATGATTATGGTACTCCCCTAGCCCTCACTGATACTCCGCACAATCCACAATCTCCACCTCGAGATTTCGACATGCAAAAATCTATGATGGATGAGCAAAAGAGTAACCAAGAAATGCAAAGAAGCCAAATGGAGATGCTAAGAAACCAACAAGAGTTCTTTGCTCATCTTCAAAGGGAGAACATAGCAAGAGATGATCATATGAAGATGCTCGAAACTCAAATAGCTCAAGTTGCTTCGGGTAGCTCTTCAAGGCAAAAGGGCAACTACCTCCTCAAGGTGAAACGGCGAAATTTGAGCATGTGAATGCTATTACCACGAGGAGTGATGCATCTTATGATTCCCTCTTAAACCCGATTGAGCAACAAGCAATGAAAGAAGTTGCATCTCCAACTCAAGATAATTCAAGCTTTGGAAATCCAATAGAGGAACAAGTCTTGTGGGAGATTGAGAAACCCCATGAAGACAAGCTTCCCCCACTTCAAGGAAAAGACAAGGGTAAAGGGAAAATGTCAATTGAAAAGTCCAAACTTAGTGAGCAAGACAAGGTGCATATCAAGTTGGCTTTCCCAACAAGGCAAACGAGAACCAAGGTGGATGTTCAATATGACAAGTTCCTAGATATTGTGAAGAAATTGGATGTGAGTGTCCCTTTTACCGAGCTACTTACCCGAATCCCGGCATATGGAAGATTCATGAAAGAAATCTTGGCTAGGAAGAGATCCGTCAACAAGAAAGAGACCATAGCGTTCACAAGAGTGGTGAGCGAGCTTATTCAAGGTTCTACGCTTCCCAAGTTGAAGGATCCGGGTAGTTTCTCAATCCCGTGCACCATAGGCAACTTCAAGATTGAGAGAGCACTATGTGATTTGGGTGCGAGTGTAAGCATCGTTCCCTATTCCATTTGTGAGCGACTTGGGATGAAGGAGCTCAAGTGTACTTCCATTACACTCCAAATGGCCGATAGTTCACTCAACCGACCATTAGGGATGTTAGAGGATGCGCCGATAAGAATCGGGAAGTACTTCATTCCGGTCTACTTCCTCGTGCTTGATATGCCGGAAGATGCTATCACTCCCATTATCCTTGGGCTCCCGTTTCTACATACCGCCGGTGCTATGATTGAAGTGAAGAATGGTAGGATCACATTTGAGTTAGGCGACGAGAAGCTAGTGTTTGATCTCCAAGGCAACACCTCGCCTACTAATGATGAGTCTTGTAAAATGATCCACGCCATGGAAGAGATCGATCTAGGGGATGAGTCGGGAGAAAGCTTGAAGAAAAACTTCTATGGAATTGAAGATGATGATTCCGAGCTTGGGGCGGATGAATGCCCATATCATGATGTTGAGGAAAAGTTGCGAGACAAGAAGAAAGATGAGCCTCCCTTGGGGCCACATGAAGATAGATGAACGTTTGGGTATATACCGAAGGATCGAAAGTACAAGTTCAAGCCATTGAACTTAGTAGATCGGGATGCCCCGGGAACGTCGAGACAAGGTTGTGAAGAACCTTGGAGTGTGGATGGTTATACTACAAGCTTGATCGAAGATTTCTCGAGAGCCTTCGATTTGTTTCTTCGTGCCCTTGATGGAGATGGAGTTGGCCAAGTCTTGTTAAAAAAATGATTGAAGAATGCACCATCCTTGGTTTGACGGAGTTCCAAAAGAACCGTCTCATTGTATATATCTCTTTCTTGTAATTCTTTTGAGTTTTTGTGAAATCCTTGTACTTTGGTATTTTGATGAGCGATGTGAGGGAGGGATTTTGATGAATGTTTTGAGCTTGTTTGTTAGGTGTGAAGTGAATATGAATCCTAGAGAAGAGTGGTTATTGATAGAGCTTGGACTTTGAGTTAGGGAGTCGGTTTTTGAAGCTTTGGACAAGCTTTTGGGGTTATAGAAGGTTAGAAGAACCCTCCCGGCCGAGAAAAGAGCATCCCGACCGGGAAGGATGAGCCATCCCGACCGGGAAGGATGTCGTCCCGATCGGGATGAGGGTGCCAAATATTGAGCTTTCTGTTGTGTCGTCCCGACCGAGACGAGAGCTTCCCGACAGGGAAGGGTGTGTCATCCCGATCGGGATGGTCCCCTGCTCCCCCTTTTTGCCTCTTCTTTGTCATGTGAGCCCACCCTACCACTTTAGACCCCCTCCCATCCTCCCTACCTATCCTTGCACCTATCATATAACCCCTACACTTCGTTTACATACCCTCACCTCATTTTCTCTTCACTTTACACCGAGTTTCACATCAAATCCCGCCTCCTTCTACCATTGCGAGCTTAATACTTCAACCATGCGGGCTTATCAAGATTGAAGAGGAATAGCAATGACGAAGACTAGCTATGTGCCGATATTGAACTATGAGACGATGGAGCGAGTGAGTTGCTAACCTATTGGTAAGGCGACTCTCATTTCTTTTCCGTCTTTTATTGCTTGTCTCCCTTTGAATATTCCCCTTCCCCTTGTCATGGTGACCCTCGGGGCCTTGGTAAATGTTGCTCCCGACTCTCGATGATGTGACTACATCGAGAGTCATTTGAAAAATCCAAATTTACAAGATTTTCACCCTTTTTGTAGGATTTAGTCGGATTTAGGCGGAATCCGGGCTAGGTGACTTGATTACCCCTAGTCCTCCCCTCCCATTTCCTTTTATTTCTTTATTTTTATTTCTTCCCCCATCCATATCTTTTCTCGTTTCGGCCCATGGTGACTTGACTACACCCCACCGGACAAATTCTACCCTTTTTCTCCCCTTTTCGTTTCGTTTCTTTTAGCTTTATTTTCGTAGTTTCTTTTCTTTTTGGTGTCTCCACACACTACGATCGAGCATGAGGACATTGCTCGGTTTAAGTGTGGGGAAGCGATATCCTATCGTACTTTGTTTTATTTTCGTAGTTTTTCGAAAAATCTTAAAAAATCCCTAAAAATTTGAAAAATTCTCACAAAAATCAAAAAGATTTTCTTTTGTGTCATTTCCTTTTGTGTCGTTGTGTCGTATATTTGTTTTGTTGTGCGTGTTTTGCCCCCCTTTTTCCTTATAGGTTGCTTAATCACTGTTAGCTTTGGAGAGCTTTCAAGACATTCGGTAACATCTCTTCACCCCTTTTTCCTCTTTGTTTCTTGTGGAGTTTGGAGGAGATTTGTGATGTTGTGTGCTCGGGTGGATCTTTGTAGAGTTTGTGGTTGATTTGGTGACTTGTTTGGAAGTTCGGGGTGGTGTTTGTACTCTTTATGTGTTTGTTTTGTTTTGTTGCCTTTTTGTCTCTTTTTCTTTCGTTTTTGTCGCGTCTTTGTTTTGTGTGTGTAGTTGTCTTGTGTGTAAAAGGTTTTCGAAAACCCGGTTTTGAGGCTAGTGTGCAAGTGTTTACTTTCCCTTTATAGTAGTATGAATCGAGTCTTGGACCTTAGTCTAGTAGAATGACCGTAAATCAATAGTTCCGTTGGTCCTTTACCTTGAGTCCACCTAGCTTACTAGGGATTTACTACGGGATTTGCATTTTGACCATTATGACCACCCACGGTGTGAAAAGGCCTTGGCTGCCGAGTCCCGTTTCTTAGGTGACCATGTTTGAAATTGTTTGATTATTCCAAGTTTTCCACCTTTTTGTGGGTTTGAAGGGAAGGCGCCGTCCCGACTCACCCATTTCCCTACCTCCTACACATATCCACAAAATAAAGTTGCAAATTGTTGAAATCTCTTTCTTAGTTGCAAAAAGAAATGCCTACAACTCAAATCTAGCCAAAAGGGCAAAGAAAAGAAAAAGAAAGAAAATGAAAGAAAGAAAAGATTGAAGAAAAAGAAAAGGCACAAAAAGCCAAAAAGAAAATACAAAAGATGAAAAAGAAATGGCATAGCAACACACAAAGCAAAAATGCGAAAGAAAGAAAAATGCCAAAAGAAAACCGTCTCACAAAAAGAATCCCCACATCTCAAAAGTAAACTATTTACTGACTATTACCGTGAAGAGCCTACCAAAGGACCGAGTCTCTAGGAAGGATGATAGCGGTAATGGTCGGTCTTCCCTCATTTTGCAATCGCATCCACCTTTTTACTTGGATTAGTTGAGCGATTTTGGACATGGGACGACCCTCTTGGCTCATCGCTAAAGGGGGCGGGTTCTCACTTACCTACAGTGTCGACTAACACCGTGGTTCATCCTTTTTCCATCCCGGCGATCGTCCCGTAGTACGTCTTTAGAAGGTTAGGAGGACCTAGGTAAGTTACCAACGTTTTTATTGCTTTGTTGTCATACTATTAGTGTTTAGTTCATTTCGATTTGTGTTATTAGCTTGGGAACGTTGTCGCTTGCCTTGAGTCCTAAACCGGTGCTTCTTTCACCGCTTTTTAGAGGGAAGCGGTATTTATTTCTTTTTCGGTGCAACCTTTTACTTGTTTGTTTGTATGCTTGTTTGTTTATGTGTTTTTGTGTCTGGTTGCATCCACAGTTTTGTCGCAAGACCTTACTTGCCTTGCGGAGTGCACTTTTCCTCTAAGTGTACTCGCGTGAGTTGAAAGGGCGTAGGATGCGCTAATACCCGCTCGTCTAGTTTAGTAGTTAGTTTGTGCTTACTCGAGGGCGAGTAAAGGTTAAGTGCGGGGGAGTTGATAAGTGTAGTTTGTAGTGCCTATCTTGGTGTATTTGGTTCTGTATTTCCTTCTGAAATCGCTCTTTGGAGCGATTTCGGGGCTACTTATACTTCTTTTAGCTCGTTTTAGGTTCCCGAGACCATTCATGGAGAATTGGAACGATTCTGACTCATTTCATACATTTTTGGAGCCAACGAAGAGAAGGAACGATCACTCGGTTCCTTGGATTCGATCCCGAGACCTTGGGACCCATTCCCGAGCCACTTAGACTCAATCCCGAGCCCCGAGAATCGATGAGAAGCCCATGAGAAGCAATGAGGGACCATAAGGTTCATATTGGAGGCCTACAAGACCGTTCCCGGGCTATATAGTAGCCTTCCCGACCGGGAAGGAGTGTGCAAAAGAGACAGCTCCTGTTTTAAGCCGTCTCGGCCGAGAAGGCTTTCGTCCCGGGCGGGACCGTTTTGTCTCGAGCGGGACCATTTCATCCCGGGCGGGATGAGTGAGCTGCAGCACGGCTTCACTTCTTTTCTCCTCCTTCATTCTTGTAACCTTATAAATACTTCTCCCCTGTATTGTTTGAGCATCTTTACATTACCATACATTAATATAAACCCTAGATAGAGTGCCTCCTCTCATTAGCTTAATCTTTTCTTTAATCTCTTGTTAACCTTAGTTTAATCCTAGTTAATTAGTCTTGTATTAAGGAGCTTCTTGAAGATTCATCCAAGCTTGACAACCTTGGAGATTATATGGGTTTCTTATTAATGCAAGTTCTCATCTTTTTATCTCCTTGTTAGTTGGTATAATCTCTTTTCTCTTGTTCTTTGTTTATTACTTTCAAGTTTGAATCTTTACATATTGTTTATTGTTCTTGTTTGTTCATTATGAATGTTTGGATGTTTATGTGGATTACTCTTGTTTATGTTAGTCTTAGTTTGATAATGAGTGAGTAGATTCTTTGTGGGGTTAGTAGGGGGATTAATTGTGGATTATGGGTAATTAGGGTTTGATTAGGGGAAAAGGTTGAATCTTTGTCACTAGTCACAGGTTGAGCACTCTATGTGTTTGTTGAATTGCTTGTTTGAGTTATAGTGGCCAATGCTTCTCATGCTTGTTTTCATCTTCTCATCTTGTAATCAATTTGTGATTGAATACTTGTGCTTTAGGTAATACTTTGCATAGGTTTTCGGGTCTAGTCTTAGACACGAGAGTGCAGACTTAGGCTTTGGCGGGAGAGCGCAAACCGACCTTAGTGGCATGGAGAAACCTATACCCTTGACTTTCCAATTACCCTATCACACTTATGAACCCGACCTAACCCTACTCCTTTTCATATTTGAGTTCTCCTTCTCCTTAGTCTTTAGTTGTTTTATTATTTCTTGTTATAGTTGGTTCATTGTTAGCCTAGTTCATACCTCCTTAACCATCATAGTTAATCAATTCTAGCCTCTTTGTGTTTGTTTGTGACTTAGCCTAGTTTTAAGTGGACCTAGTCTAGACACATATAGCCGTCTCCGTGGATATCGACCCGACTTACCCTAGCTACCCACTAGGTATAGTTGGTTAATATTGATCGGTGGGGGAACGCGGCAAGAACCTACCATCATAAGGCTTCAAGGGTAAAGTATTGTAATGTGGTAAGAAAAGGGGGAAGTCGAGTAAATATGACTCGAACTTCGATCGGGGTAGGTTTGATAATGGTGCGGGATCTTATTTCCATGTCTGGCCCTAATGGTTTGGGGTATCCTATGGAGCTTGAATCCTCAAAATTCCGGGCTGTCTCTTAGCCTAGGTCTCGAGAAGGTCTTGAGGGTTGTAATGTGGGAAGGCTAAGTTTGGGGCTAGCTGACCAGCTTGATTGTTTCTCTCCTATTGGATGGTATGAGTATTGATAATTCTGAATTGACCGTTTTCACTACGGTCATAGGTTTTTGAATATTTTTTGGTTGACCTCTTAGCCCCGGTCATGGGATTCTTGATTTGAGTTGACCGTGCCCCGGTCATGGGTGGCTCTTTTATTTTTGATGATGGCCTGCTTTTTTGGCCTTTTGCTTTTTTTTTTTCTCTTGGACTTTTGATTTTTTGTCCAGCTTTTTTTTTGTCGATCAGACTAACACCTAAGGTAGGGATTGGTTAGTCTTATTGGATGGGTGTTTATTGTGGGAAATGGGCTTGCCTCCCGTCTTGAACCCAAACTAGGAGATTACCTAGATTCGTCATAGGATTCGATACCGCTCCCTATGGGTAGTTTTGTGGTTTTCTATGTCAGACATGGAACAGGTAAAGGACAACACGAGTCTCAATTTCATATAGTCATTATAGATGTGCCTGTAATAGTCACGTGCGTGTGCTCACAGTGTATGATGGTGTTCATCATGTTCTCGGAAACACATAAGGAAAGTATATATGAGAAATAGAAAAGCTGATTTTATTGAAATGTGAAAAGAGGACAAAATACAGCTGACTCTGACTCTGATTCTGACTTTGAAATTGAAAGAAATAGTAATCCTAGACTCGGACTCGGACTCAAATCAAATCCGGACTCTTGGATATATGGGAAGTAGATTGGATGCTTTGGTCGTTGGGCACTGTCTAGTCCATGAGGGGCCTTGCAAGTGACAACGTTTCCATGACGGGTGTCTTCCCGGCATCGAGGGAATCTTGGATAAGGTGTTTCAGTTTCCAGCACTGCTCTGTATTGTGTCCCCTCCCTCCGTGGAATTCGCAGTAATGTTCGGCGTTCCACGCTTTAGAGCGTCTTTCCAAAGGTACGTCGGTTGTTGGGCCTAGGGGTAATATTAGGCCCTTCGAAACCAACCTTTGGAAAGCGACGGTGTAGGACATATCCAAGTAGGTTAATGTCCTTACCTTTGACTGGTTCTTGATTTTCGGAGAGGTGACTTGTGGATTACCTCTCTCGGTCTTGCCATCCTGGGGGTATCGGATGGTTTCATAAGAGTCCTTACCCTTTAAATGGCCCGGTTGGATGATTGGCTGCCTTACCCGTTCTAGTTGTGTTAGACGGGATTGGGCTCTTGAAAGATCCTCTTCGATGGTGGCTACCCTGGAACCCAGGTTATCTAGGGCGGTATTGATTTTCGAGAAGATATTGTTAATGGAGCAAGATAGCATAAGCATGCTTCCTTGGATATCCCCTTTCTCGATAGCGCGGGCTTTTTCGTGGTTAGGTAGTGTCTCGTTGATTGGGTCCCTGGTAGGAAGAAGCGACAGGTGTTAGAACTCGCCTAAGCTCGGTTTTGCGCAGGTGCAAGAGAAGGAGTCGAACTAAACACGGCCCGGGGGGACGGGAATGACTAAGACTCTTGGATCGGGATACTCGGACGTTGACCTAGACAAAGTAACGACCGCGAATTAGACTTGAGCTGCATAAGGGTGAGTCCGAAAATGGGGGCGACCGTGTTTGACCGTGTCGCGTGCTCGGCCCAACCGTGGTGACCTAACCCTAGGTGACTCGAGTGTTCGTAGCATAGGTTCGACTCGAAGAAGGCATCATAAGGACGCCAATGTAGGATGAACGTGGGGTGCCTTTAGGATTACCGTGGTTGACTGCTCGGTTAGGGGATAGCCCCCGAGTGAGGCTAAAGAATCTGATAGGACTCGGATGGTGCGACATCTATGTGACTCAAAAGTGGGGTAGTGTGAGGCACGTGTAAGACAAGACCCTTAGAGCAACCGTGACTGAAGGGTACCCCCGAGTGGGACTGAAGACTTTGTTAAGACTCGAGTGTCGGACGAGTGACCCTTAGATGTAAGGATCACGAACCTTTTGTTATAAGGCTATGCCTTGTAAAAGGTTGACTCGCAAAAGACACCTAGACGGGTGACTCGTGAAAGGTGGGCCTCCCTTAGGATTCGGCAATGTGGGCCGAGTCCCGCTCGAAGGAAGGTCCACGTGAGATACTCCCTAGACTTTGGACTTGAATGTGTAAACGGGCTTTCCTTTGTAGGAGTATGTCCTACGTAGGTTGGCCTTGCCTTAGTCAAATAAGGCGGACTAGGATAGGGGGGAAACTCGTGATGTAAGATCAACGGAGTTTCGACGCTAGAGATTTTGACAACTTATGACAAGACCCGACACTACTAAATATGGGAAGTCCTAAGAAGAGAAAGGTTTTGAAAAGGGAAATTTGGATTTTAGAAAGATAGTCCGAAAAAATTGGATTGGATGGCCCGATTTTTTTTGAAAACCAAAAAATATTGTCGGGCCGAAATTTTCGGAAGTTTTGATAAAGTTCGGACGGCATACCGGCTAAAAATAGGCTATTTTGAGTCAAAATCATAAGTCCTAAATTCGGTAGCTTTCCGGGTTTTGAAAATGGATGATTTTGAAAAGATGCAAGTTTTGAAAATGACGGTTTTTGAAAAGACGATAAATAGATCAAGTAGCACGTAGTCATGGAAACAGTATAACAACACCATGTATGCTCTTAATCTAAGTCTCGGTCGGTCGAAAGAGGGTCTATACCAACGACGATAGCTTTCTCCCAAATCAGGACGGTCTTCCTAAGCCGAGTTGGTCTTAGAACCTGCCGTGAAACCCATGCGAGTTCCGCCATCGAAGTCTTTAGTGCGCCCATTTAGTAACGCACCGTGGTATAGTGGGACGTCGGTCACAAGTAACCGGCCCGGGAAAGAATTGGGTTATGCATGAACCATTGAACTAAAACGTGTACATTACTATTCGAACGATTTCTTTTCGAGTCTCACCCTGAGGATGCCGATGGTAAGCGACACGTCAGTTAATCCCCAGTGGAGTCGCCAAATTGTGGACATGACATAGGTCCACCCCGACGCGGCCACGCGCGGGTTTGGGGAGGCGAATGAATCTCCATATGAGATGGTCAAATTGAAATTTAAATCGAAGTAGGAGTCGCCACCAAACTTTGTGGGAGTTCGGGCCCATTCGAACCCACTCTATGTCGTACTGGACCGTGCACAAAGTACGGTCCATTTCCGATGTCAGAGCTTATTGGGTTCGTCCCTTTGCATTACGATACCGATACCGACATTATCGGATATCGTGTATTGAACGACTCTCGTTGCCAATGGATTCGGACATCCGGAAATCATGGTTCTAAGTAAGGGGTGAGGGTACGTGTTGGGAAGTTCATAGAGAACACCCAACCCCGCCCGCACTTAGCGGTCTTTACTAAGATATCATTCGTTTTTGGTGTACACGCGTTAGTTCGACGGTTGAATTATATGCAAACATTATTTTCCCTAAGCATGTGAGAAAAATTGAATGGGTTGCTAAGTCGTTTAATGCATCTGAAACTAATAACGTCAAAGTTGTATTTAGCATGTGAAATTTGTTTTAGTCTAATAAAACAAAAGATGAAAATAAATCGCTACAAACATGAGCAAACGAGTTAGTAACGGTTTATAAATTAAATAAGAATGTAAATATGATGATATGCATAATTTTGAAAAGTTTTGTGACACGTGATGGATTAAACACGTGTTGACCAAGGTCAAGGAAAAAATATCGAGATCTGAAACATCCCCAAAAGGACGCTGTTTTGTCGAAAAAACCGATACTCGAAGAATAAAAAAATAAAAAAATTGTGTCGCGTTTTCAGGCAGTCACACGACTCGCCCGGGACAGGCGCGACTCGCCCGGGACGCGTACGGCTCGCGTCTCGGGCTGCTCTCAGGTTGATTTTTTGAAAATCGTTGGTTTTTAATAAATCGCGTACAAATATGGATTAATTTATACTCGATTTATATTTTCGTTATTCGTCGTATTTGATATTCGATTATGAAATCGATATCGAATAGTCGGAATGATTTTTAGAAATAGTAAAAAAAAGGTTTGAAAATCGCTTTGTAAAGTTTAAACTAAAAAAACGATGTTCAACTCCCTCCGCGTTAAAAATCGTTGTATTATGCTTTTAAGACCGTATAACGATTTTCTAGCATCAACAGGTTTAATATTATTCTTTTGATACTGATGGTAAGGATTCGTCGTGGGTCCTAACCAACAATAAATAACCGGCTAATCCTAGTGGGTAGCTAGGGTAAGTCGGGTCGTGTCCACGGAGACGGTATTGCAAAGTCTAGACTAAGACGACCTAAGAATGAGACTAGGCTACCAAACGAACACAAAGAGAACGAGAATTGACAAAATATGATGGAGGAAGAGGTATGAACTAGGCTAACAATGACTAGAACAATGAAAAGATGCAATAAGAACTAATTGAAATAACTAAGACAAACTAGACAATGAACTAGAGAAATAACAATTAACTAGGAAGATGAACCAGATATGGAAAGGAGTAGGGTTAGGTCGGGTTCTTAAGCGTAGAAGGGTAATTGGGTGATCAAGGGTGTAGGTGTCTCCTAGTTGCTAGAGTCGGTCCGGGCTCTCGCTACGTAGACCTATGTCGAGGTAGGTTCGCGCTCTCGCGTCTAAACCCTAGTCCGCACTCTCGTGACTACGACTATTCTCAACATAATCACATACTAGACAAACAATGAGAAGATGAGCACAAGTATGAGAAGCATTGACCACTACTACTCACACAAGCAAATCAACAAACACATAGACTGCCCAATATGTGACTAACAACAAAGATGTAACCTTTACCCCTAATCAACCCTAATCACCCATAATCTACCCCTAATCCCCCTACTAACCCCACAAGAGAACTACTCACTCATTATGAAACTAACAATAACATAAACAAGAGAAACTAAACCAAGCATCCAAACATTCATTATGAACAACTAACAACAATAACAATATATAAAGATTCAAACTTGAACAATAAACAAAGAACAAAAGTAAAAGGGAGAAGAAGATTATACCAAATAATAATGGATGAAAAAGATACGAACTTGTATAAATAAGAAACCCAAATAAAACCCCAAGGTTGTCAAGCTTGGAATAATCTTCAAGAATCCCCTTAATACAAGACTAATTACAATGATTAACTAAAGATTAAAGAGAGATTAAAACTAATGTGAGGAACACTAATCTAGGGTTTGAATGCTTAATGTAGGCCTAAGAGAGTCTAGGGTAAGATAAGATAGTTAAACAATACAAGAAGGAAGTATTTATAGGGTTACAAGAATGAAGGAGAAGAAAAGAATGACTCACGCGCAGCAGACCCACGGTCCCGACCGGGACGGACCGGTCCCGATCGGGACGCAGGCTGGTCCCGGCCGGGACGGCCCAGGTCAGTACCAATGCTATTTGTGCACCTCAACCGGGACCGGTTGAGGCCATCCTGACCGGGATGAGCCTTGCAGGCCTCCTTTAAGCTCCTTTTGGTCCCTCCTTGCCTCTCATGGGTTTCTCGTCGATTCTCGGGACTCGGGATCGGGTCTCGGAGGCTCGGGATTGGGTCCCGAGGTCTCGGGGTCGAATCCAAGGCACCGAGTGATCGTTCCTTCACTTCGTTGGCTCCAAAAAGTGTATGTATCGAGTCGGATTTGCTCCTACTCTTCACAAATGGTCTCGGAAACCTGAAACGAACTAAAGGAAGCATAAGTAACCCATAAATCGCTCCCACGGAGCGATTCCACAAGGAAAATGGGACCAAAACACAACAAAATAGGCACTACAAACTACACTTATCAGATACGATATTCGACTAGCGAATCGATATCGTATTTTTAAGAATGTTTTGTTTTATGAAAATAGTTTTGTAATATCGTTATTAAAAATAAAAAAAATGCGACAACGCCCCATATTAAAAAAACGGACCGACCGACGAAAAAGAAGAAAAGGACGAGAGAAAGGAAGAGAGAAGGGAAGAATCGGGTTTGATTTTACACCCTCAACCTACATGCTTTGTTTTCTCGGAATAAGGCTCGTCGGAAAGTGGCTTAGGCACGGGAGCGTCGAGATGATGTGGTTGAGTTAGGGTGGTGCATTTGGTGCGTGTGAGGAGTCGGGTTGTGGCCGGTTTTTGGGGTGTCGGAGTTGCCGGGTTGTAATAACGATTATTCGGTGTTATGAATGTCGGTATTTTTTTTGTACTTATGATCGATGTTAAAAGTGTATGAATGACAGATGAATATTGTGTGTGCAAGGGGCTTATTTATAGGAAAATTCCCGACCTTGGTTAGGAGAGATGGTTGGATGAGAAATACCGCTTAGGATAGGAAAAGTGAGAAGCCGAGAGGAACGAGAACCCCCTTTCTTGGTGGGGAAGTCACGGCATCTCGCTGGAACGAGGCTGCTCGGCCGAGTATTTGATGCTCGGTCGAGTGTTGGATTCGGTATCCGGATAGAATTCCTACTTGAGATCGAATTGTATCCTTAAATGGATTTGTTTAATATTTTTTAAGGCTGATTTTGTGTGATTTGTACTCCATAAAAAGCCTAAACCAAATGTCCATGATTTCGAGCCCATATCCGAGTCCATCAAAGCACGTTTGCGTCCGATCATCATCGGGTGTTTGTCGGAAACTAATATAGACACCTGGCGGTCAAAATGTGGGTGTCTACAGTGTGGCCGCTTTTATGTGTCTCGGAAACGGTTTTGACCGGGGTTTGACCCGATTGCTAAAAGTCGGTTTTATTTCCGGTGCCAGTTTTGACCCAAATTAGTCTTGTTTGATTGGAAACGACCCACTGGGCCTGAATTTGAGGTCTGTTTTGTGAGATTTTTAATACGTGAATGCATAAGGCAGCAACTAACGATTTCGAATCCATATCCGAGCGCGTAGAAACACGTTTGTGTCCAATCATTATCGGGTGCTTTTTGGAAACTGCTATAGACACCTGGCGGTCAAAATGTGGGTGTCTACAGTGCCCCCACTCTGACTGAGGCTTGGACAGGGCGAAAGTTAGAGTAGCTACCAAGCCAATTAAGACCTAGTAGACTTCCGGTCGGGCCGTTTATAGTCCATCAGACTTGCGTGATGGGCTAGCCAGCCATAAGATAGAAGTCATACCTGAGCTGATGATAATACCTCCGTGGGGAATTTGGACTTGTCGCGTAAGTCCCGGGTGCGCCTATAGGTGGGCCCAACCCGTGAAAAATGCCGCCTTAGGCTTTCCGCTGGGGAGATATGTGGATTGTGCGGTCTTGCATTGTACCTGTATAAGTTACATGAAATTTTGCATGCAACATGTAGGTGAAACAAATATGACTCGCGCTGGGGAAAATGATTTTTTGAATTTTTTTTAAATTTTGAATTTTTTGAAATCTTTGACCCCTAAGAGTTTTAGGAAAGTTCGGGATGACTATCTCCGTGCTAGTATTGAGACTAGGCCTGTATGTTTAAGCCTTGTTCGAATTAGGAAAATTTTGTGGGAAGAAGATATGGAAAGAGGGTTGTAGGCCTTGATGCTATATATACCCTCCTTGCTTCAATTTTATTCACAACTTCCTCATAGTTCATCCCTTCTCAAAAAAAGAAAGTCTCTTTATTTCTTTCAAGAATTTTAACAATGGGAATTGATCGATTGATCGTGATGCTGCAAGAATGGTCCCGACGCTTTAGGGACACGGATAGGGTGGCCCTCAATCAGACGGGTATTACTCAGCTGTATACATTCCGCCAGATGCAAGTTGATCGCTACTTCCTTGATGCTTGTTTGTCCTATTGGGACGACACATATCACGTCTTTGCCTTTCCCCGGGGAGAAGTTTGTCCCTTACCTGAGGAGATTGCTGCTATAGGAGGATGGAACCCGATACTTCGTCCTGCCGTCCCGTATTCTGTTTATGACCCGAGGAGGAAGCTTCGAGAATTTTTAGGGCTTTCTCACAACGAAGTGTCTCGCATGCCGGAGGATGGTAATATTTCCTTGATCGACTTGGCCGAGAAATTTATGAACCCGCATGATGTCCGGGTGAGACCAATTCACAGCCGTAGGGCCTTTTCTTTTTGTATGCTTCACCTTTATGCTTTTGAAGGTCACATGGATCTATTGTCATGCATGGGTAATGCCCGTCTTCTCACTGTGGTCGACCTGATGGAGACCGAGCACAGCCCGACTTGGCTGATCACGGGCGAAATCATCCAAGGCTTGGACAACCGTAAGAGGGATTCATCGATTCGTCTAACCGGGAGCACTCGTTTGCTGCAGGTAATCGGATTTTCCCTCGATTTTATTTTCTCGATTTTTGATTTTTGATTTCTTTTCGCGGTTTTCCTGCTGCAGTGGGCACTCGATCGAGTCACCCTGGCACTCGATCGAGTGCCCTCGTAAAAAGCCCCCTGTTCGTGTTTAGAGGTACCACTCGGTCGAATGACCCCTAGGCACTCGATCGAGTGCCCTTAGGCGGACGCCTATTTTATCTCGGAAACTCTTATTTTTGTTTCCTATTTTCAGATTTGGCTATATGAGAGGTTATCAGTAATAGACCCTCCCCTTGACGGGAGCAACTATTGTCATAATCAAGTGATGACAAGGAGGCGGGCTATCGATTTTTCTCGCCAAATTACTCAAAAGTATTTGGATGAGGTGATGTCTTTTCACGGTGGTCCATTGATTCGATGGGTAGTGCCATGGTGGCCCATTTATGTTTGGACAGGCTTGGACCCGAGGGACAAAGCTCGCTATCAGGTAATATTGTCATTCAGGCAGACAGTTCATCTCTACCCGGATCGCATACTAAGGCAGTATGGTTGGACCCAACGAATCCCAGAAGTTGAAGCAGTTGTGAGTGAATCTACCCAACTGACTGATGTGATGTACGACACTTGGATGCAAAGATGGTACACCCGGCATACTTGGCCCATTCCCAAATCTCGTCACTCAATCTGGGTTTCAGACTCGTACGTGAAGTGGACCAAAGCCGATTCCGCGAAGGCCCGAGCTGCTTTGAAGGTCGATGAAGCCTTTGACCTGCTACAGAGGAAGCATGTTAAAGACAACAGGGGTTTCTTTGATGAAGGCGACACTCCAGCTACTCTAGTCCGTCTTATGTCAGGTCAAAAGAAGAAGCCCAAGACTCAAGGTGAAGGGTCTAATGCTAGAGGTGCTCGGGGGAAAGTGAGTCCCCAGACCGACTTAGAAAGGAGACTTGGCCCAAGATTGGCAGTTCAGGACCGACTTGGCCCACGAGATAGACTACCTAAGCACGTGCGGGCTCGACTTGGACCAAAGACAATAGTAGAAGACCCGTTGTCAAAGAAACGGGTTCGAGCTAAGGAGGTTCCCCTCATGATTCGGGAACGCTCGCCCCCGCCCCGGCGACATCGGGCCCCACGCGACCCAAAGGATAACGGGAAAGGCAAAATGCACGAACACTAGTCTCCTTTGTTTTATTATTTAAATATTATTACTATTTTTTGTGGTGTGTTTTTGTGTTTGCTGTTTCCGGCGTTTTTTTTTTTTTTTTTGTAAATCCCGAGTTTATCGGGATTTTAATAAAAGACATATTAGTGAATTCCGTTCCCGTCTTTTCGTTATTGCAGCGGTTGTACCCTTTTGAGGGGTTTCCTACGTATCCACAATTAGCGGAATCAAACCAAACGTAGTTCAAAATTGATTGATTTTTTTGCAATTTCCGAAATACATCAAGACATTGAGATAGAGCCTATGGGTAGTAGCGCTTCAGTTGGTCCAAGTTGGTCGAGTTGACGAACTCGTTCCCGTCCAGGTCCGTCAGCATCACCGCTCCTTCTGATAGGACCTTCTTGACTAAGTATGGCCCAGCCCAATTGGGTTTGAATTTTCCTCTTGGGTCAACCGGTAGTAAGGCACGAACCGATTTTAGGAGTAAATCCCCTTCTTTGATGTTTCTAGGCCTAACTCTTTTGTTGAAAGCCCGTTTGATCCTCTTTTGATATATCTGGATATTGTTGAGGGCCCTGGATCGCCGTTCCTCTAAAAGAACTAGCGAATTGTATCAGGCTTGGACCCAATCTGCTTCAGGTACTTGGCTTTCAAGTAAAATCCTAAGGGATGACACTTCTAGTTTGACTGGTTGGACCGCCTCCATTCCATATGTTAAGTAATATGGAGTTGCTCCGGTTGCGGTGCGAATTGACGTCCGATACCCCCAGAGAGCAAAAGGTATTTTGTCGGGCCAATCCCGGTAATTCTGCCGCTTCTACCGCAACATTTGTTTGGGGTCGGTAAGGTAAAGATGTATGACTCTGAATTTTGTATTTTGCTAGCAACGCAGCGGTTTCAACTTGAAAGTGGGT
Source organism: Agrostemma githago (assembly GCA_958450325.1). NCBI lineage: Eukaryota > Viridiplantae > Streptophyta > Magnoliopsida > Caryophyllales > Caryophyllaceae > Agrostemma > Agrostemma githago. The sequence continues at coordinate 28,897,064 of OY288250.1, read as the reverse complement.
CCCATGATCACTGATAAACTCGTGTGGGATCCCGTATCGGCATATGATCTTATTCTGGATAAATTTGGCCACGTGCTTGGCGTTCAAGACACGATATGACTCGGCTTCGACCCATTTGTTGAAATAGTCGATAGCCACCAAAATGAAGCAATGACCCCCCTTTTCGGAAGGGTGCACCTTGCCTATTATATCAATACCCCATGTCAAAAATGGCCATTGTGATGTTATGGTATATAATAGGGAAGATGGCATATGTTGCACGTTGGCAAAGATCTGACAGTTATGACAGTGCTTGACATATAACTGACAGTTCGTTTCCATGGTGTTCCAATAATATCCGAGCCTCATGATTTTTCGGGCTAGCATACGGGCGTTCATATGCGGACCGTTTTCACCATCGTGTACCTCGGCCATAACCTTTTCAGCCTGTATTTTATCGATACACAGGAGGAGAGCCCCCTGTGCCGTCTTTTTGTATAACTGCCCGTTGTCCGTACGGACAAATTGGGTTGCCAATCTTCGTAAGGCCTTCTTGGCCCGGTTTTCAGTTTCCGGGGGATACTCTCCCGTTGTCAAGTAGGTCAGGACGGCCTGATACCAAGGTTCTTGGTCAGTTATCTCGATATCTTGGATTGCGTGGATGTAGGCCGGCTCGGACCGCCTTTCGACACAGATTGGCATGCTAGTTAGATGCTCCGGGATATTTAGCAGGGATGCTAATTTGGAAAGTGCATCTGCGAACTAATTTTCTTCCCGAGGTAGATAGATATATTCCACCTTCTAGAATTGTTTCTTTAGAACTCGTACTCGTGCTTGGTAAGCCACGAGATTGGCGTTCCGAGTTTTCCATTTTTGGAGTGCTTGATTGATGACCAGTGATGAGTCACCGTGGACCCGGAGGTTCGTTACTCCTAAATCAGCGGCGGCTTGCAACCCATGAATGCATGCTTCATATTCGGTTGCGTTATTGGTCACGTCAAAGTCCAGTTTAATGGATAACGGGGTATGCTCCCTTGTGGCGAGATTAACAGAATCCCGACTCCGAATCCTCGAAAATTGGACGCCCCATCAAAATAAAAATCCCATGTTTCGCTGTCGGTATGGAATATGTCTTCGTCGGGAAAGGCCCAAGTATCGGTGTATCCTTCCCCAGATATTGGACTATCGGCGAGGAATTCTGCCACTACCCGGCCCTTGATGGCTTTTAACGGTACAAATTTGAGGTCAAACTCTGCTAGCATCAAAGTCCATCTGGACATTCGACCGTTAAGGATGGGCTTCTCGAACAAGTACTTGATAGGATCCATTTTGGATAAAACATGTACTTCGTGGCTAAGCATGTAGTGTCGGAGCTTTTTAGTGGCCACAACCAGAGCTAGGCACGTCTTTTAGAGCATTGTGTATTTGCACTCGTATTCTAGGAACTTCTTACTGATGTAGTAAATAGCCCGTTCTTCTGAATCGACTGTCTGGGCCAGCATAGCCCCCATGGCTGTCTCGGTCGTTGTTAGGTATAACGACAAAGGTAGGCCGGGTTGAGGTGGCATTAATACCGGCGGAGCAGACAAAATCTCCTTGATTTTGTCAAAAACCATTTGACATTTATCAAAAACCTCCACTTCTTTGTGCATCATATCATGTAATAAAGTAGTGGCGGTCCGTTGATAAGTGGCCCCGACATTGATAAGCCCAAATGACATAACAGTATAACAGAAAGTACCCCATGGTGTAATGAAGGTGGTCTTACTCATATCCTCTTCTGCCATTTTGATCTGATTATATCCGGCATACCCGTCCATGAATGATAGAAGAGCATGATCTGCCGTGTTATCCACCAGTATATCGATGTGTGGTAACAGAAAATCGTCTTTTGGGCTGACCTTGTTATGGTCCCGGAAGTCCACACATACCCGCACCTTGTCGTCCTTCTTGGGTACCGGCATGATGTTCGCGACCCAGTCTGGATATTCATACACTTCTATAAAGCCCGCTTTGAATTGCTTGTCGACTTCTTCTTTGACTTTGAGAGACCATTCGGGCCTCATTCTTCGGAGCTTCTGTTTTACCGGCTTACACCCATCTTTGATGGGTATACCGTGTTCAGCTATTTCCCGATCTATTCCCGGCATGTCCTTGTAGGACCATGCGAAGATGTCTTTGAACTCTTGGAGGAGGTCCGTGAATTGTTTTCTCTCCTTTGGATCTAAGGATAGGCCCAACTTAAGCATCTGGGGCTCTAAAGTGGTTCCCACATTAATGGACTCGGTTTCTTCAATTACCGGGTCTCGGGACTCCCTTTGCTCGAGTTGCTCGATCAGATGCGGAGACGGAGGTACCTGTTCGTCGGGTTTCTCAATGTCATTGCATATAAAATTTTTAAAATTGGAAGAATTTTGGAAATAAGACAAGTGGTAAGCAGAACGGTTTTCGTTATTATTATTAATAGTACATTTTGAGAAAAGCTCGAATAGAGCGGCCATCTGATCGTTGGTCAGTGGCGGGATTCGGAGTGCTCTCGGGACAGACCCCGAGACTCCAGTGGCTAAGGGAAGAGGGGTTACAGATTGGACTCTAGCAACAGACCCTCTAGACTTGGACTCAGACTCCGATTCTGACTCTGATTCAGACTCAGACTCAGACTCGGTATCCGGCATATCTCCCTCGCCGGTGGTCAGCTTATAGACCCGACCTTGGCTGTCGGTCCATTTGATGGTCTTCCTCCAGGCCCTCTTCTCGGTATCTGATGCGCGAGCGTCGCGACCCGTACAATCAAACAATATTTTTAACTCCGACACACCTAACTAATGTAGTAGTGGTAGGTCGGGATCGATCCACAGGGAGATGGGTTAAGCGATATTGGTGAAGTCTAGAGTTTAATCGTGAATAGGATTGAGATGGGGGTTTTGGGTCGAGAGAGGTCGAACTATTGCTAAGAGATATAATACTAAGGCTAGGGTCAATAATAGAAAAAGGTGTTGGGGAGAGTCGGGATTCGGAAATGGGGTATAAGAGTCTCGGGATCGAGTTTTTGTTACAACGTTAAAAAGGGAGATTTCCACCTTTCGGTTTCTTCACCCAACCTACCTAAACCCGCTTTCGCGACGAAAGGGTAAGTCTCAAATTAAGATAATTTCTACCCCGAGTTTCCCCATATTGGTAGAAATGAGTCAAGGTCGGCCTAGTCGCGATTCTAAGTCAACAAAGACATAAAAACCTTAAAATTGATAATTATCAAGTAAACAACTCACCAACATCCCTTACATCAAATAATCCAAATCCTCCTCCCTAATTCCCCAACAAGAAAATCTACTCACTAGTCATGATGATTAACAATAAAACACTAGTAAAAGAGAAGTTGTCTAAAACATGCATAAAAACTACACTAATAAATTATACTAATGGAGAAAAGGGAGAGGAAAGACTTTTACCAACAATGAAGGAAACTAAGATAGAAGATGAAGATTAATATAAAAGATTGAATCTTGGAGAAATACACAAGAATTTGTCACTAATTCATACTAATACTAAAGATGGATGTTTGTCTATTAATTATGGAGTAATTATACTAATACTAAGTAGATCTACTAATTGTTTGTAGAGATTTTTACTAAGAGAGCTTACTACAAACTACTACTACTACTACTAAGAATCCTCTAAACTACTCTAGAAATCCCCTAAACTACTCCTACTCCTAAGAGGCACACTTATGGCTCAAGGAGGCACAAAACCGTAGGAGGGGTATATATAGTATTCTTAATGGGTTGCACAAACTTCAAGGCCCAAATCCGATTCCTCTTCATTTAGCTAGATCTTCACCCTTTGCATCTTCATGGGGGGAAATTTCACCCCGCGGCTTGACATAATAATCCCACCGGGTGAAATTTCACCCAGTGAGATTTTCTTCGGTTTTTGCGTTTTCAGCTCGGTCTCTCCATCGGGAGAAATTTCACCCGGTTGGCGAAATTTCACCCGGTCGGGAGTGACGTGAAAATCTTCGGGGGTGGAAAAATGTCATCGGGCGAAACTTCGTCCGGTGGTGACTCACCGGGCAAAACTTCACCCGGTGGCCTTCTGCCACTTTTCCGGTCTCTTTCTTTGTCGATCAATTGGATTACTTGAACTTTCAGTTGTGTGCTTTGCTCTTGGACCGTATCTCTCTCTTGCTCGTAGAAGCTCAAACACGTTTTCGGTCGAAATTCCTATCAAAATAGACAGAAAACTACCAAAAACACGTAAAACGCAAAAGAGAGACACTAATGCGAGAATTACGCAAAATACGGCGATAATCGCACTCAAGTCTCGCAAAACGGAGGAAAAACGGGTCTAAATGGGAGGAAAAACGGTCCAAATTTGGCACACAACAATTCCCCCACACTAAACCGTTGCTCGTCCTCGAGCAAAGACCCAAAAAGAAACTAGCTACTACTACTAAGCTAGACTATGCTAAGCCGATACGAGGCAATTAACGGGCCCGCTCCGTGCCTTCAACTCACATCGAGATACCCATGAGGTAGAGTACCTCCATTCAAGGCAAGTTGGGTCTTGCTCAAAATTGGGGTTGCGACTAACACACACAAACACGAAACGAATAAGACACACACAAAGAGATTAAGACACACACAAAGAGATAGTCGCAACCAAAGAGAAAATAAATCACCGAATCCCTCATCGAAACGGCGGAGAAAGCACCGATTCGAGCTTAAGACAAGCGAGAACACTACCAAGCTAGTAACACAAATCGACATGGACAAGATCCTAATAGGATGACAATCAATCAATAAAAACATTGAAAATTTACCAAGGTCCTTCTAATTCCACTAAAGATGCCTACAACGGGACGATAGATAGACTGGATAAGTGAGAACCATGGAGTTAGTAAGCACTGTAGGTAAGTGTTATGCCATCTCCTAAGCTAAGCCTAGAGGGTCGTTCCAAACTCGAGAAAGCCAATTAGACCAAAAAGATGGATAAGTGTTTCCAAATTAGTAAGGATTGCCAAATTACCGCTATTTTCCTTCCACGGGACTCGGTCCTCTAGTAGGCATTTCACGGCAATAAATCAACCAAAGGATTATTTGGGTTTGGGAACAATTTTTGATATTTTGATTTTCTTTTCGGTTTTTGTTTTCTTTCCCCATTATTTAGATCGAGGGCTTTTTTTTTCATCATTGATTTTTCAATGCCCTTTCTTCTTCATTTTTCCCTTTTTCTTTCTTTGAATAGCCCATTTTTGGCTAGATGTTTCATTCGAGATCAAGGTAAAGCATATTTTTGCAAGCTTATTTGTGGAGATGGATGTATGGTAAAGAAATAGGCTAGTCGGGTGTGCACCCCCTTCGAACCCATAAAAGGATGAAAGTTTTGGACTAAAAGTGGCTTCTTATGTAAGTTCACCTAAGAGAACGGGGAACGGTAACCAAGGCCTTATCACTCCATGGGTGGTCAAGGTGGTCAAATGCAAATCCCGATGTAGACTCCTAGTAGAAAAGATGGACTCATGGTAAAAATCCAATGCAAAAATTGGTTCAAAGTCATTCTACTAGAATTATGTCCAAAAATAAAAAAGGGTCACTAACAAGGGAGTAATAAACACTCGACCTAATCTCAAAATTGGGTTTTCGAAAACTTTACCTAGACAAACTATACACAAAATAAAAAGAACGCAAAAATGACAAAAACACGAAAAGAGCAAAACAAAATAAAATGCACAAGTATAGCCAAGCACTCCATACTCCATTAAGTCAACACAATTCACAACCACCAATTCCAAAATGTTCACCAAGTGAACCTCCAAATAGCATGTACGCCCAAACTCCATACATAAGAGAAAGGGATAAAACGAAGGTAGAAAGTATTACCGTGCGGTTTTTATTTCATTTCCACTACCTTACATATCCATGCTAAATGGTTGGCGGTGTACCCACAAGAAGGAGAATGCAAGACAATACAAATGACACAAAAACTAAAATAAAGGAAAGAAAACTAAAAAGAGAAAAAAATGAAATTTTTTTGGATTTTTGGTTTTTAAAGGAAAAATGAAAAAGAAAATGAAGAAAAGAATAGTAGATCCCTCCCCCACACTAAAACTGTGCATTGTCCCCAATGCACAAATAGGAGAAGAATCGAAAAAGAAAAAGAGAAAAGAACGAAAAATATTTTTGAATTTTTATGATTTTTCCAAATGTTTTTGGATTTTTGATGATTTTTCAAATGTTTTTGGATTTTTGAAGATTTCTCAAATGTTTTTTGATTTTTGATGGTTTTTCAAATTTTTTTAGATTTTTGATGATTTTTCAAATGTTTTTGAATTTTTGAAAAATTAAGGAAATAAAAAGAAAAGAAATGAAAAAGGAAAAAGGAAGAGGAAAAATAAGAAAAATCGATAAGGTAAGAAAAAGGGCGTAGGTGTAATCACGTCACCTCGCCCGGATTCTGCGCAAATCGGGAAAATCAAAAGAAAAAGAAAATTTTGGATTTTTCAAATGGTCTTGGTGCGATCAAGTCACCGAATACCGGGAGCAACAATCAGGTCCTCTTCTCTAAGGCACCTGCAATAAACCTCACGTGTGTAACAACCCAAGTAGGGTCACGGAGGGGCTGACAATATCTCAAACCAACAAAATAACCAATTACAAATCAAGCAACAACCAAAATTATCAAATGCCAAAAATTGGCGCTGCAAGGACAGACAGTGAACGAGATAACTGAGACAAGAGAACAGATTACTGACAACTGACAACCGACAACTAACACCCCCACACTGACACTAACGACACTCGACCACTCACATAGAACCTGGGGGACGAGGTGGTGGGTAGTAAGACCCTGGCGGAGGCATATCGGAAAATCGATCAAAATAACGTTGTTGCTGTTGCAACATCCTTTGGTTCTCCTCTGCCACCAACCTCGCTGCTTGGGCATCCCTAGCAGCCTCCCTAGCCATCTCAAAGCTGGTCCGGGCGTACTCAAAACCTTCCCTAGAGTACGAGTATAGATGATGCGTAGTATCGCGCGCATCCCGGGCCACATTGTAGGCATCCTGGGCCAGTTTTAGTGAGGTTGTCGAGTTCTCCCAAGTCTGACGTGTACGATCATAGACTTCCCCCCATTGGTTATAAAAGTCCTCTGATCCAAAGAACGAGGAGTGTGGTGGAGGACTCATGTTGACGTCCTCCTGAAAACCAGGGGTAGACTGGGTGAACGTTGAGTGTCGGTGTGGTTCAAAGTCTGAGAAATTGGGTGTGAAAAATTGTGAGGTTTGGGGTTCGGGTTGATGGGAGGAATAGGGTCCATGTGATGATGATGGTAATGTTCTACGACCCTCATCCCGGGAGGTTCCAACCTCCCGTTCCTCCTCCGACACGTCTACGACCTCTATATCATCGTCACCAAAATCTAAGGGTCCCTCGGGGTATTCAATCTGATTAAACTTACCTCGGGTGTTACCCCGAATGTACTCCCTGGACCTCTTCGGCATGCCGAAGTTCTCTACAATATCTAGCCTAACTCAATTGGGGTTAGGCATGGCGATAGCGCGCAGCTCAGTTATTTTATACAAAAACAAACTGTCATAATCCCCTTTCTGGGGCCACACAAGGAAAGGACAATAAACTTCATTTATGTAAATTCCCGCTCCCTCAACCGGTGCCAAATCGCTAAAATCGATTTCCAAGGCTCTAGCTAGCATCGTTACAACACTGCCACAAGAAATTCTCCTGCGGCCGCCCTTCGCAATCTGGGAGTAGCTAAGGCCTCGGACATATCGATCGACGGACCTCTCTCCAAAACCGCATCCTCTAAAAGCTGAACAGCTAAAGCACTACAGTTGTGATGCGTATCATAGCTTGACAAGAATGAATTGGCTATAATACGCGCCACATACCGAAGGATGGGGTTTCGGATCAAGAAAGAACGCATCTTGCCTCCCTTGAAAGTCCTATGGCGGAATATTTTAAACCAGAATCGATCTCAGCCGAATTTATTGTCCCGAGTCTGTCCCGCCCTAGGCATTCCAAGGACTGAAGAAGGTAACCCAAGCAGTGCACTAAAGTTTCTCAAGTTGAGGACGTATGAAGTTTCTCGCAACCGAAAAGAGACAGTGGCATTATCATCACCACTTAACTCGAAAGTTGCGAAAAACTCGCACGTCAACTTCTGAAAAGTTTCCTCCTTGGAGGCATAAAATTTGATGAGACCAAGACCTTGGCACATTGCTTGTACCTGTGATTCTATGCCCATACGCTCAAGTACATCTCGAGCCGCCCAACGAGTCGGCTCGAGACGACAGACCCATAATTTTTTACATTTATCAACATGAGCTTTCTTAGCGATATAGAGACCGGACAAAGGTTCACGGAAATTACGACGGATTTTCGGGTAACATACCTCAAGCGGAACAGGTTGTTCGCGCGCTATTGAGCTTTGTGTCTGAACAGGCATCGGGACAGATTCGTCCCGAGCCTCGGCAGGCGGCTCCTCGGACCGTGAGGATGATGTCGACCCCGAATTTCGATTTAGCATTGAAGAAATCCGTTTCCTTGCCATTTGCTTTACCCTTCTCATCCTTGATACTTTGAATTTGATGAATATGTGTTGACGGTCTCGGTTTGGGGTTTGTCGGAATCAGAATAATTTCTCGAAACAAACTCCAAGGAAGTGTTACGAATGTGGTAGGGATGAGGAATATATAATTTGATTGAATTTTAATGGAGGAATGAAGAGATTAGAAGTGGTTTAAGGTGGAGGATTTGAGGTATGTTTTTGGATTTTTGGGGTTTGGTTGATGAGAGAGAGAGGAAAAGTGAATTATGAAGATGGTAAGGTGGGTTTGGCTGGGTATAGGGTGACACGGAGTGATTTTTCGCACGATCAGATTCCACCGGGCGAAATTTCACCCGACGGTCTTCGGATCGGTTTTCGTCGTTTCCGCGCAAATTCACCACCGGGCGAAATTTCGCCCGGTCAGACTCCACCAGGCGAAATTTCGCCCGGTCGGATTTCCGTCAATTTCCAAGTCGCAAAATATTTTTACCACAGGACGAAATTTCGCCCGGTGAGATTCCACCGTGTGAGATTTTGCCCGACGGATTTCCGTCAATTCCTTAAGTTCGAGCAAAGTCGCCACCGGGTGAAATATCACCCGGTAAAATAATTCACTTCAAAACGGGACCTTACTACGAAAAATTTCTTTGACTTGGCCCAAACCTTCCTTAACTTCTTCAATAAAACTAATCTTCTCAATCCAAATCGTTTCATAGTCGTTGATAGCGCGACCCCAAAAATTCCAAAAGAAATCTTCACGATTCCTACAGGTACCAAAACAAGCAAGCTCCCAAAAGGAAAAATCTAAAATCTATTGTTCGAAGAAGATAAAAAGTGACGAGAATATACAAATATTTACAAAGGTGGTTATTATGGACACCACCAAACCGAATTGAATGTTTTGAGTTTAAACGGGGTTGCTTGAAAAGCAACCTGGAGTACCACGCTCCTCGTTCTTGATAATAACGCCACCAACCATATGTTCTCTTCTTGGCCTTGGCAAACCCATGAGGCGAGCTACCTCCGGTAGCATACCCCACTCATTTTAAACTTCTTCTTCGGGGGCTTGTCCAAGTATAAGAAAAACACCATCATCATCACTATCATTATAGTAGACATCTTCTTCGGATGGTTCCTCGGTGGCATAGTCAAATGTCGGTGTATCAGAAGTTCGGTAATTATCTTGGGCTAGAAATTCGTCATCGGCTTGTATTTCCACCATATGGTCTCATAATTCCTTTGCGAAAGGGATATTCGGCAAGAAATCGGGTAATAGAAATTGAACGGTGCTATTACCAACATTAAAAGATAATTTCCCTTTTTTCACATCGATAATCACCCCGCCGGTTGCTAGGAAAGGTCGCCCTAGTAAGATAGGAATGCGTTCTTCAATGGGCATGTCAAGGACCACGAAATTGGTGGGTATGTATAAAGGACCTACCTTAACCATAAGATTTCGTGCTAACCCAATTGGCGCTTTCGTAGTACCGTCGACCATCTGAACATTAAGCGGAAAGTTTACCATCCTTGGAATATTGATTGTCTGAGCAATGATTAATGGCATAAGGCTAATATCCGCCCCAAGATCACATAATGCTCGATGTATCTCAACATTGTCGATCGAACAAGGTATGCAGAAACTACCGGGGTTACCAAGCTTAGTAGGTATGGTAACTTTTGGAGTGACCCTAGGTGGTAGTGGAGTTTCCTTCCTTATGGTAGAATTCAAAATTATACCCCTTATGTATTCGTTCGGAGTTGGCATGGAGGGACTAGTTTCCAAATTCTCTATCAAATCGGTGAAGGTTATATACTCCATAGCTTGGTCATAGAACGAGATTGGTGGCTTGTCATTCAAGGGGGGCACTTCGATCCTAGAGACTAGATTTGTGTCCTCTATTGGGATTTGTTCAATAACAAATGCATGGTCTCCTACAAGATACTTCGATGGATCTCTTCTTTGTTTTTCGGTTACATCCTTGACTAATTTCTCATCGAATTCATTAATTGAGGGATGAGATACAAGAGTTTGTGGATCAGAAGATTTCACCGGTTTCTTTTTGCTCACTACCTTAATGGCATTCACGGAAGCTTGGTTGAAAGAATCGATCGGCTCTTGAGGAGATCGAGCTTGCGACGCGGCTCGTGCCTCTAAAGCTTCAAGTCTAGCTCGGTTTGACGCATTTTTTTTCAATAAGAACTTGATCGTTTCTTGAATGTCATAAAAGAGTTGAGAGTTTCCTTGAAAGTTCTTTGGAGGACCTTGGTTAGGTGGTGGATAAGCTCCAAAAGGAGGACCTTGATTAAATGGAGGTTGAGTTCTAAAAGGAGGACCTTGATTAAATGGAGGATGAGTTCCAAAAGGAGGACCTTGATTAAATGGAGGTTGAGTTCCAAAAGGAGGACCATAGTTCTGTTTAGGCGGTCCTTGAGGATGGAAATAGCCTTGATTGAATTGTTTTGTGTGAGGAGGTCTCGGTTGATAGTGAGGTCCATATGAATTAGGATAAACCCTTTGATTGGAGGCTCTTGGAAATGGATATGATCCTTGAGTTGGCGTGGAATAGAATCCGGTCCCCAAATTAGGATTGCTCGTTTGAGGCTTTTCATATGTTCCTTGAGTGTTGGCTTGATAAACATTTTCCTTCCTCGCACAAAAAATGGAGTCGTGATCATACCTTCCACAATGATCACATGGAATTTCGACTCTATATGGCTTTGGAGGCAAGATAGATGTTCGTCTAGGTGGTGTGGTTCTTCTTGGTGGAGTGACTCTTCTTGGTGGGGTGATTCTTCTTGGTGGAGTGACTCTTCTTGGCGGAGGCCTAATTTCTAGTTGGAAGGTGTCCCTAGCAACCATTGCCTCAAATCTCTCAAATAGTTGAGCGATTTGTACTTCAAGAGTGGCCTCCATGTCATTTGACGATTCCGAGTCTCCACTTGATTCACCCTCTTGCAATTCCTTAGCATACATGTCACTTTTGGCTATCTTGTCAAGAAGCTCATGGGATTCATTCTCGTTGCGTAGGAAAAAGTCACCCCTTGCGGTTGAGTTAAGAATGTCCCTTGCATCGGCGGATAAAGAATAGAAAAATGTTTGGAGCAAAAGCCAATGAGGGATACCATGAGGTGGGCACTTCCTTTGTAGAGTTTGGAATCGATCCCAAGCTTCACTTATGCTTTCATTTTCACCTTGTCGGAAGGTTTGAATCTCTATTCGATAATGATTGGTCTTGGAAGGAGGATAGTATTTTTCTAGAAATGCATTGGCTAATTGATTCCAAGTTTGGAAGGTATTATCGTGGTGGCTTTGTAGCCATCTCCTAGCATCATTACGAAGGGTTTTAGGGAAAAAAGTCTATGGAATTGACACGAAGTAAGTCCATTTAATTTCATTCCAACTAGCTTCTCTTTAAATGTCGCTATGTGTTCTAGAGCATCTTCTTGTGGAAGCCCATGATAGGTGTCTTGTTGGACTATGGCAATTGAAGAAGTCTTGAGCTCAAAGTTATCGGGTATGTTTCCATATGCGACAGGAGAAGAAGTTTGTTCATGGGTGGGTTGGGAGTGAGATCTTAAAGTAGACATGTTTGTTTGTAAAGGTGATTTTTGAAGATTGAAGAGGGAAAGAGAATTTTGTGAGAGTTTTGAGAATGTTGGATGGGTGAAAAGTTGATATAAATATGGATGAGGTTTCACTTTGGTTGATTTGAAGTCCAAAATAATAATATCGCCTCGCTTGCACCGGTATGGAATAAGCAATGCCAAATATGATTGTTCCTGAACACAACTCAATTCAAAGATGAGACTCCTAGCACCGAGCGGTACTAGGGTAGAAGGAGAAGAAATAATTATCCAAACACAATAAAACAAAGACTTAATCAATTAACTAATCACCGTCTCCCCGGCAACGGCGCCATTTTGATGCGCGGGCGTCGCGACCCGTACAATCAAACAATATTTTTAACTCCGATAAACCTAACTAATGTAGTAGTGGTAGGTCGGGATCGATCCACAGGGAGATGGGTTAAGCGATATTGGTCAAGTCTAGAGTTTAATCGTGAATGGGATTGAGATGGAGTTTTTGGGTCGAGAGAGGTCGAACTATTGCTAAGAGCTACGATACTAAGGCTAGGGTCAATAATAGAAAAAGGTGTTGGGGAGAGTCGGGATTCGGAAATGGGGTCTAAGAGTCTCGGGATCGAGTTTTTGTTACAACGTTAAAAAGGGAGATTTCCACCTTTCGGTTTCTTCACCCAAACTACCTAAACCCGCTTTCGCGACGAAAGGGTAAGTCTCAAATAAAGGTAATTTCTACCCCGAGTTTCCCCATATTGGTAGAAATGAGTCAAGGTCGGCCTAGTCGCGATTCTAAGTCAACAAAGACACAAAAACCTTAAAATTGATAATTATCAAGTAAACAACCCACCAACATCCCTTACATCAAATAATCCAAATCCTCCTCCCTAATTCCCCAACAAGAAAATCTACTCACTAGTCATGATGATTAACAATAAAACACTAGTAAAAGAGAAGTTGTCTAAAACATGCATAAAAACTACACTAATAAATTATACTAATGGAGAAAAGGGAGAGGAAAGACTTTTACCAACAATGGAGGAAACTAAGATAGAAGATGAAGATTAATATAAAAGATTGAATCTTGGAGAAATACAGAAGAATTTGTCACTAATCCATGCATAAATCTTCAATCTTCAATAAGAGAAATATGAATCTTCAAGAAATAAAGCAAGGGTTTTGTCACTTAACCCCTTGTAAAACCCTTGAATCTTCAACAATAAAGCACAATCTTCAATAAAGATGGATGTTTGTCTATTAATTATGGAGTAATTATACTAATACTAAGTAGATCTACTAATTGTTTGTAGAGATTTTTACTAAGAGAGCTTACTACAAACTACTAATACTAAGAATCCTCTAAACTACTCTAAAAATCCCCTAAACTACTCCTACTCTTAAGAGGCACACTTAAGGCTCAAGGAGGCACAAAACCGTAGGAGGGGTATATATAGTATTCTTAATGGGTTGCACAAACTTCAAGGCCCAAACCCGATTCCTCTTCATTTAGCTAGACCTTCACCCTTTGCATCTTTATGGGGCGAAATTTCGCCCCGCGGCTTGACATAATAATCCCACCGGGTGAAACTTCACCCGGTGAGATTTTCTTCGGTTTTTGCGTTTTCGGGTCAGTCTCTCCATCGGGCGAAATTTCGCCCGGTCGGGAGTGTCGTGAAAATCTTCGGGGGTGGAAAAATGTCGTCGGGCGAAACTTCGCCCGGTAGTGACTCACCGGGCGAAATTTCACCCGGTGGCCTTCTGGCTCTTTTCCGGTCTCTTTCTTTGTCGATCAATTGGATTACTTGAACTTTCAGTTGTGTGCTTTTCTCTTGGACCATATCTCTCTCTTTCTCGTAGAAGCTCAAACACGTTTTCGGTCGAAAATCCTATCAAAATAGATAGAAAACTACCAAAAATACGTAAAATGCAAAAGAGAGACACTAATGCGAGAATTACGCAAAATACGGCGATAATCGCTCTCAAGTCTCGCAAAACGGAGGAAAAACGGGTCTAAATGGGAGGAAAAACGGGTCTAAATGGGAGGAAAAACGGTCCAAATTTGGCACACAACAATATCTGCCCCAACTTCGGAGATCAGCTTCGTTGGATCGAACCGGTCGCTGCGGAGGATCAGGTTGACCAGATCATCCTTTGGAGCGGGGACGACCTTGTCTTCCTCGAATAGGAGCCCTAGCAAGGGCTCGGAGTTGTTCTCGCCTTCCCTGGACTCGGTTTGAACAAGGGTGAATATATCATCGGGGATGAAATTGCATTCCTGAGCCGTTTTGGTCTCGGGATACGTGATTGTGGGTTGGTCGAGGCCCACTTGAATAGCCCCGAATACTGGAGTAACAAATTAATCGGTTAGTTTCGGGCTATAAGGGCCTAAGTAAGTACCCTTGATGAGGTTGGTGGCCTTATCAATACCGGCGCGGACCACGTTCTCCGGGGTTATAGCATACCCTAAGCCGAATTGCGATTCGCCGTCATTTAGGACCTCGATTTCTTGCAGTCATTATATATGTACCTATAACAGTCACGTGCATGTGCTCACAGTGTATGATGGTGTTCATCATGTTCTCGGAAACACATAAGGAGAGTATATATGGGAAAGAATATTGAAAGCTGATTTTATTGAATTTTGAAAAGAGGACAGAATACAGCTGACTCTGACTGTGACATGGAAATGAGGATGTAGGGTATCCTAGACTCGGACTCATATTTAGAATCGAATCAGATCTGGACTTTTGGATGCTCGATTGGTATATGTTCTTTTTGGTAAGATCTTTGATTGGAGAAACGACAGGTGCCACGGCTCGCCTAAACTCGACTTTGCGGAAATGCAAGAGAGGGAGTCAAACTAGACACGGCCCCGGGGGGCGGGAATGACTATAATTCTTGGATCGGGATACCCAAACATTGACCTCGACAAAGTAACGACCGTGGATTAGACTCGAGTTGTAGAAGGGTGAGTCCGGAAATGGGGCGACCATGTTTGACCATGCCACGTGCTCGGTCCGACCGTGGTGACCTAACCCTAGGTGACTCGAGTGTTGGACGAGTGACCCTTGGACGTAAGGATCATGAACCTTTTGTTATAGGGCTATGCCTTGTAAAAGGTTGACTCGGCCTCGAGGAAAGGTAGACGGGGTACGGGAAGAAACTTGCGATGTAAGATCGGCAGAGTTTCAACGCTAGAGACTCTCGACTCGACTCGAATAAGGATGACCCTATGATTAGGGTAAACCCTTAAGTTAAAGGTGTTTTGAATTGGGACGACTCGACTAACGGATTGAAAGACGGGCGAAGCTCCCTTATGAAAGGTCGTGGGATCGTCCTGTTAGAGGGAATGGTCGCGTGAGACTTTTTAGTTTGGACTCGAGTGTGTAAACGAGCTTTCCTTAGTAAGAGTATGTCCTACGTAGGTGGGCCCTACCTTAGTCAAGTAAGGCGGACTGGGAAAGGGAAGAAACTCGTGATGTAAGATTGACAGAGTTTCGACGCTAAAGACCTCGACGACTTATGACACGACCCGACACATGCTAAATACGGGAAGTCCTAAGAAGAGGAAGGTTTTGAAAATGTTTTTTTTTAATCCGAAAGAAATTCGGTGGAGGGGGGCCCGATTTTTCAAAAATTAGAAAAAAATGTATTGGGTCTCAATTTTGAGAGTTCAAAATATTTTCGAGTTTTGAAATGGGCGGAATACCGGCTAGAAATAGGCTATTTTGAGTAAAATCATAAGTCCTAAATCCGGTATACGTCCCGGGTTTTGAAATGGGCAGAATACCGGCTAGAAATAGGCTATTTTGAGTAAAATCAAAAGTCTTAAATTTGGTATACGTCCCGGATTTTGAAATGGGCGGAATACCGGCTAGAAATAGGCTATTTTGAGTAAAATCATAAGTCCTAAATTCGGTATACGTCCCGGGTTTTGAAATTGGATATTTTGAGAAAAGGATCAACAAAGTGTTGGAGACAATCAAAAAGGAATTTTACGGAAGGAGTGTCTCCTCTAGCAAATAGCATTAAATCGTCAGCAAAGATTAGATGGTTCAATTTGATCTTTGTGCATTTAGGGTGGAAGGAAAAATGCTCATGTGAGTGGAATTTCCTTAAATCACGAGACAAAACCTCCATGGCTAGAACAAATAAGTAGGGAGACAAGGGGTCACCTTGACGTAGACCGCGCTTTCCTTCAAAAAACCCTTTGTTCTCCACATTTATGCATATAGTGTACCAAGGTGTGGAGACAAACATCATTATCCAATCCACAAAATCAGTTGGGAACCCATAAGCAAGGAGTATAGCATTGAGAAAATTCCAATTAAGAGAATCAAAGGCCTTACGGATGTCAATTTTCATCAAACAGCGAGGGGAAAGATATACTCGTCCGTATCGCTTCACAAGCATTTGGGATACCATGATATTGTCAAAGATGTTTCTACCCTTGGTGAAGGCGGACTGCTCTTGTCCAAAAATCTTTGGTATGACATTCTTGAGTCGATTTGATAACATCTTGCTCATAATCTTATAAATTGTGGTACAGCAAGCTCTGGGACGGAAGTCAAGAACAGTGGAAGACACGTCCTTCTTAGGTATGAGATCAATAACGGTGGTATTGATTTGCTTGAGCATTCGTTTCTTCCCAAGGCAATCCCTAATGGCAGCGCAAACATCATTTCCCAGGATGTGCCATGTCGCTTTAAAGAAACCTGATGTGAATCCGTCATGCCCCGGACTTTTGTTCTTATCAATGCCCCATAGAGTTTGCTTGATCTCATTATCAGAGAAAGTTGCAGTTAGGTTCTCTTCCTGATTTAGGTAAATTCCACTTTTCACTGCGTCAGTACAATCATTGGTTAGAGGGCTGCACGTTCCCAACAGTTGAGAACCTTGGATCTCTAAACAAGACGCTGCAACTCGCACATGGTCTAGGCTTGACCGAGTTATGGTTAACGACACTTGGATCTCTAATTATTCGTTGTCTTATGCGACAGCCCTGGTCCCTGGTGTATCAGATCACTCCCCTCTCGAGATAGTGATAGAGAACACCCAAGTGAAAAAAACCCAAAGATTCAGGTACTTCCCACAAAGATTTTGACTAAAAGATATCTACTGCCTGGAAGCACAATGCAAAGAAGTTCCATGGAACAAAGATGTTCACACTTGTGGCACGCCTAAATGATCTTAAGCCTATCTTAAAAGACCTTCACAAAGCTGATTTTGCCTCCATTTCTCATAGAACCGAGACCTTTAAGTAGGCCCTCCAGGACTGCCAAGAAGGACTCAGCAAAGACACGCATAATCAGTGCATCATTGATCAGGAGAGAGACCTATTTTCCGCCTACAGTAGCCTTCAGGAAGCTGAATATAGCATCCTTTCCCAAAAAGCTAAAGCACATCATATAAGGGACGCGAATGGGGGTACGAAATACTTCTATAACCGTATCGCAGAGCGGAGAAATACTAACCATATAGGAGAAATTACTGATGCAAACGGAGACCTTCATTCCTCCACTCAGGGAGTAGCTGATGCTTTTCTTCACAAACATTATTTATCGTCATTATTCTATCAAATAATTTGAACTTACGATTTTATTAATTTAAATGATTTTAAACTTTTGAAATTGAGCCCAACTCATCTCAAAATAAATTTTTATCTTCGATTTCGATTCTATATCATGTTTAAAGCTGTAGAAAGATTTTAACCGAGATTGTGATGCGAGTTAAGCATTCTCATTTTGTTCAAGTGATATAACTTTGTTTTCCCTTCTATCTTTATCTTTTTTATAAGTTTCGAGGACGAAACTTGTTTTTAGTGGGGAAGATTGTAACACCCCGATTTTATAAAATAAATTAATTTTAAAGTTATGTTTGTATTTTATTTTGTTTCCGATTTAACTCATAATCCTTAAAATTATTCTAAAACGAACTCATCGTTTAAATCGTTTCAAACTCCTAAAATTCTATTTGTCACGGAAACTCTTCTTATATTTAAAACATATTTTTATTTCCATTTCGATTTATTTTATACATTTAATTTAATTCTTATTGAAAGTCTATTTCGACGATTTAAATTCTAAATTCTTTTTATTTATTTTTATTTACGCTCGAATTTCTATTTTCGGCTCGAAAATCATTTATTTTATGTTTCGTCAAAACATTTATTACTTTTTTTCCTCGAGAAATCGATTAAATTCACTTTATCGAAAATATATTATTTATCGGGAAATACTATTTCATCATCTAATTATTTATTTATTCCTATCAACTTCGTTTTCATCTCGAGTACTTTAATTACTCATTTTATTAGTCGGTCCAGTTATTTATTAATTATATTAGCTTGTTTTTAATTCGATTCGCGGTCAGTCAACTTATTGTTACGGAATTCGTTTTATCTGTATTACTTACACACTTTAATTAAGATGATTCACCCCTCTTTTGTTGTCCACCGCTTCTTCTTACATCCCCCCTAATCATCATGTTTCCCATTATTTTTAACGTACACGTCCCCCTCTTTTCCTCTCACCTTGATTCAACGCACCCCCTCTATCTCCCTTCAGAGTTGAAATAATGATCAAATAGAGGTTATCGAAAGATCAAACAAATAAAGAACAAATATAAAAGGAAACTTTTGGTTGGTATGAAAATATGAGAGGCACGGTTGATACGATCAAGGAGACAAGGATAGACGACTCAAAACCTTTTTATCTACCAAAAGACGACACCTTAACAATATAAGTAAAGCACGAAAAACAAGGGTCATACAATTCTCGTACAATCACCGCTCAAGGTATCTTCGTCTCGCAGCAACGTTTATTCATATTACCATACTACCTCAAGACAAACAAATCTCTATGTAATTGTCCCTTCACAATCACTATGTTCCTCAGATAATCATTCTTTAGACTATTAACTCCCAATACCTTCAGTTAACCATACATAACAAATAACACCATAGAAATCCTCTGCATCCTAAAATGACAATATCACGATCCATTAATCCCGCAAGAAACTGAACCCTAAGAGGGTATTGGGAACCCTGTCGTGGATGTGATTCAAAGATGGGGTATTGCATAAGACGAGACAGAAAAGGGTTTAGGGTTGGATTAGGCGTACCCGCTTCTCGGCTTTGCCTAATCCAACCCTAAACCCTTTTCCTTATTCAAGGACGGAAAAAGGGTTTAGGGTTGGATTAGGTGTACCCGCTTCGCGGCTCCGCCTAATCCAAGCCTAAACCCTTTTCCTTATTCATGGTCAGTAATCCCGCAAGAAACTAAACCCTAAGAGGGTATGGTTGAACCCTGTCGTGGATGTGATTCAAAGATGGGGTATTGCACAAGACGGGATGGAAAACGGTTTAGGGTTGGATTAGGAGAACCGGCTTCCCGGCTAATAAGTGTAGTTTGTAGTGCCTAATTTGTTGTGTTTTGGTCCCGTTTTCTTTGTGGAATCGCTCCTTGGGAGCGGTGTATGGGTTACTTATGCTTCCTTTAGTTCGTTTTAGGTTCCCGAGACCATTCATGAAGAATTGGAACGATTCCGGCTCGTTTCATACACTTTTGGAGCCAACGAAGAAAAGGAACGATCACTCGATGCCTTGGATTCGATCACGAGACCTTGGGACCCATTCCCGAGCCCCTTAGACTCGATCCCGAGGACCGAGAGTCAATGAGAAGCCCATGAGAAGCAAGGAGGGACCTTTATGATTATATTGGAGGCCTACAAGACCCTTCCCTGGCGGGAAGAGTAGCCTTCCCGGTCGGGAAGAAGTGCATGAATGAAGAGGCTACAGATCTGGCCGTCCCGACCGGGAGGAGAGCTTCCCGACCGGGAAGGATGACCCATCCCGACCGGGACCATTCCTTCCCGACCGGGAAGAAGTGTTGTAGCCGCGTGACTCTTCTTTTCTTCTCCTTCACTCTTGTAACCCTATAAATACCCCCCCTCTTGTAATCTTATGGAAGGTTAGACATTAACCACTAAACCCTAGACTACTTTAGCATAGATTAGCTTAGATTAGAGTAGATTAGTCGGTAGTCGGTAATTAGTCCTTAATCTAGTTAGCCAATCTTGTATTAAGGGATCTCTTGAAGAATCCATCCAATCTTGACAACATTGGTGGATGTTTTGGGTGTTCTTTATATACAAGTTCTCATCTTTTCCATTCCTTTCTTGTTGGTATAATCTTCTCATACTTTTAGTCTTAATCTTTGTTTATGTTATTCAAGTTTTCATCTTTATATCTCGTTTGTTGTTCTTGCTTGTAGTTTCTTTATGTATGTTTTGATTCTTATGTTGATTTCTCTTGTTAGTGTTAGTTTTAGCTTAGATATGTTTGAGTAGACTCTTGCTAGGGTTATTAGGGTGATTGGTTGTGATGGTGGATGATTAGGGTGAGATGGGTGGTACTAGATGTTGTTTTTGTTGTTTCCCTTTTACCTTGCACTCCACTTGTTTGATGAAATGTTTGTAAGACTAGAGACAATCAATCCTTGTTTTTCTTGCATATTCTCTTGTATGTGTGTGTTTGGTTGGATGGTTTGGTTGCCTCACTACGTAGCGAGAGCCCGGTGAGGACGGCCCCTAGGCCTATTACGCAGCGAGAGCCCGATCGGCGGTACCTAGGCTACGAAAGCATGCTAGTGACTCCGTTTTTTCTCTTTTTGTCTTCTTTGCACCCATGAACCCGACCTAACCCTAGTTTTCCTTCTTATTGTTATTCTTGCTTCCCTTAGTCATTAGTTGCTTGTTTTGTCTTCCTTTTCCGTGTTTTAGACCTTAGCCTAGTCATTAGCCTCCCCCTATATTAGCTCGTCTCGAACCTAGTCCTAGACCGTAGCACCCATTAGTCTAAACGCATTTTCCGTCCCTGTGGATCGACCCGACTTGCCCTAGCTACCCTAGTTAGGTTAGTTGGTTATTATTTGACGGCGGGATCGACGAAAAATCCAGCCCATCAAATTGGCGCCGTTGCCGGGGACGACGTAGTTTAGACTTTTGTTTGCTTAGTTTTGGACTTTGTTCTTGATTTTTGTGTTTTCTTCTCCTTGTGTATCTCCGTTCTACTTCTTGTGTGTTATTCTCTCCTCCTAGTGCCTCAAAAGCACTAGGCTACTAACGTTTGCTCAAGTGCTTCTAGTTCATCGTAGGTATCAAAGCAACGTTATGGAAATGGCACGTCCTAGCTTCCATCAATCGTCACGGGACAACTATGGGGCAAATGGCCAAGTCCCAAAATTTCACCAACCATATCAACCTCATCAACAATCTTACGAACGCCCTCCATATGGTTACCATGAAAGTTGTCAAGGATCATTCCAACATCCTAACAACTACCAAATACCCCCACGTGACCCACAACCAAAAATCCCCAACATTGAGACTTGTCAAATGTTGGTTCAAACGCAAAAGAGTCAACAAGAGATGATGATTCTATTTCAAAAGAGTCAACAAGAGATGATGATTCTATTGCAAAAGAGTCAACAAGAGATGATGACTCAGATACAAGGGGTCAAAGAGGAGCTTAGGGCCCAAAAAGCGGTGCAAGATGCTCGAATCGATGCACTCATGGCTCGCATCACGATGTCGGCCACTCGAGCTCCACAAATTGTTGGGGAAGGTTCATTTGGGCAAGAAGGTCGGTTGACTCCACATGGAAATCAACCCGACCATGAAGCCACGAATGAAGAAGAGAGGGTAAATCAAGAGATCATTGTTGAGTGTTGCTTGGATGGTGAAGATATGGGAAGAATGGAGGAAGTTGAAGCTTCAACGGTCAACAATGAGGAGGGGTGTGAACATGATTCTCAAGGTAACTCTTGGGGAGCCGATGTATTGGCTATCAAATTGGATTTGTACAATTTTCTTCGTGATGAACCGGATCTTGACAATCCAAAGCCAAGTGAAGACAAGACTCCTCTAGGCCAACTAGACAAGGTGAGTGAAAAGGAACGTAATACTTGGGAAAAAGAGGTAGATGCCTTGGAACTTGCCTTGAGTGGGAAATTGGAGGATCCTAAAGCCTCCAATGAAGAAAACTTGATGCCTTCACCTCCTTTATCGCACTCGATTCCAAGTCCCTTGTCTTGTGAGACGGTTGATGAAGAGTATCCTTGCCGGACGGTGGAAAAGAGTTCCACTCTCGACCCCGTAGAAGAAGCAACACCCCTAGGGTGTGATCTCCCAACTCATAATGCCGAGCTTGACTCTAGACCACTATACCTACCGGATGGTCATAAGAGTCGTTGCTATGTTGGTTTGGAAGACCCGGAAGATCACGAGAACTCCGAGCATAATGAAGATGATCGCTTCTTGCCTCCGACTTGGAAGCTCTTGAAAGTAGCTAGGCTCGGCCATGTGAGCCTCAAGGAAGATGTTGCTAGGGCATTTGACTTACTCCTCCGAGCTCTTGATGGCTATGGAAGTTTAGTTGGTGAGAGTATCTTAGTGTAAATATCTTTTCCCTTTTCTTTTTTGCTTGTATTTGTGTATATGTTTGTTTGGATATTTTGGTTTTTAGGATTGTTAGTTTTTGTGGAAATCTTGTAATTTTGTATTTTGATGAGTGATGTGAATGAGGGATCTTGATGAATGTTATTTGAGTTTATTTGGTAGGTCTTAGTGAAGATGAAGTCTCGAGGAGAGTAGATGATGATAGAAGCTTGGTTTTGAGCAAGGGAGTCGGTTTTTGAAGCTTTGGACAAGCTTTTGGGGTTATAGAAGGTTAGAAGATCCATCCCGGGCGAGAAGAAGGCTTCCCGACCGGGACGAGTGATCCATCCCGACCGGGACGAGTGATCCATCCCGACCGGGAAGGAACCATCCCGACCGGGATGAGGGTATCAAAATTTGAGTCTTCTGGAGAGTCATCCCGACCGGGAAGGGAGCTTCCCGACCGGGACGGGTGTGTCATTCCGGCCGGGACCATCCATCCCGACCGGGATGGTCCCCTGCTCCACATTTTGCCTCTTCTTTGACATTCGAGCCCACCCAACCATTTTATACCCCCTCCCAACCTCCCTACCTACCCTTTCACCTATCATATGACCTTACACTTCATATGCATACTCTCACCTCACCTTATCTACACTACATACCGAGCCTAACATCAAATCCCACTCCCTTCTACCATTGCAAGCTTAATACTTCAACCATGCGGGCCTATCAAGATTGAAGAGGAATAGCAATGACGAAGACAAGATATGTGCCGATATTGCACTATGAGACGATGGAGCGAGTGAGTTGCTAACCGATGGGTACGACAACTATCCTTTCTTTTCCGTCTTTTATCGCTTGTCTTCCTTTGTTTGTCCCCTTCCCCTTATACACTTTTTTGTCATGGTGGCCCTCTGGGCCTTGGTATCTATTGCTCCCGACTCTCGATGACGTGATTACGTCGGAATCATTTCAAAATCCAAATTTACAAGTCTTTTCACATTGTTTTTCACTTTTTGGGATTTAGTCGGATTTAGGCGGAATCCGGGCTAGGTGACTTGATTACACCTAGTCCTCCCCTCCCATTTCCTTTTATTTCCTTCTTTTTATTTCTTCCCCTATCCATATCTTTTCTCATCTCAGCCCATGGTGACTTGACTACACCCCGGCCGGACACATTCTACCCTTTTCTCCTCTTTATTTTTCTTTTTTAGTTTTATTTTCGTAGTTTTTTTTCTTTTCTTTAGTGTCTCCATACACTACGATCGAGCATGAGGACATTGCTCGGTTTAAGTGTGGGGGAGCGATATCTTAGTGTAGTTTATTTTTATTTTCGTAGTTTCTTCGAAAAATCTTAAAAAATCCCTAAAAATTTGAAAAATTCTCGCAAAAATCAAAAAGATTTTCTTTTGTGTCTTTTCCTTTTGTGTCGTATACTTGTTTTGTTGTGCGTGTTTTGCCCCCCCTTTTTTCCTTATAGGTTGCTTAATCACCGTTAGCTTTGGAGAGCTTTCAAGACATCCGGTAACGTTTTCTATCCCTTTTTCCTCTTTGTCTCTTGCGGAGTTTGGAGGACATTTGTGATGATGTGTGCTCGGGCGGAGATTTGTGAAGATTTGTGGTTGATTGGTTGCTTATTTGGAAATGCGGGGTGGTGTTTGTTCTCTTTATGTGTTTGTTTTGTTTTGTTGCCTTTTTGTCTCTTTTTCTTTCGTTTTTGTCGCGTCTTTGTTTTGTGTGTGTAGTTGTGTCTTGTGTGTAAAACGGTTTTCGAAATCCTAGTTTTGAGGCTAGTGTGCAAGCGTTTACTTTCCCTTTTTAGTAGTATGAATCGAGTCTTGGACCATAGTCTAGTAGAATGACTCTAAATCAATGATTTCGTTGGTCCTTTACCTTGAGTCCACCTAGCTTACTAGGGATTTACTACGGGATTTGCATTTTGACCATTATGACCACCCACGGTGTGGAAAGGCCTTGGTTGCCGAGTCCTGTCCCTTAGGTGACCGTGTTTGGGATTGTTTGACTAGTCCAAGTTCTCCCCTTTTTGTGAGTATGAAGGGAAGACGTCGTCCCGACATACCCATTTCCCTACCTCCTACACATATCCACACAATAAAAATTGCAATTTGTTGAAATCTCTCTTTCTTGTTGCAAAAAATGAAATGCCTACTACTCAAATCAAGCCAAAAGAGCAAAGAAAAGAAAAAGAAAGAAAAAGAATGAAAGAAAAGATTGAAGAAAAAGAAAAGGCACAAAAAGCAAAAAAAGAAAATAGAAAAGAAGAAAAAAAAATGGCATGGCAACAAACGAAGCAAAAATTCAAATAGAAAGAAAAATGCCAAAAGAAAACCGTCCCACAAAAAGATTCCCCACATCTCAAAAATAAGCCTTTTACCGACTATTACCGTGAAGAGCCTACCAAAGGACCGAGTCCCTAGGAAGGATGATAGCGGTAATGGTCGGTCTTCCCTCATTTTGCAAACCTTATCCACCTTTTTTCTCGAACTAGTTAAGCGGTTTTGGACATGGGACGACCCTCTTGGCTCATCGCTAAAGGGGGCGGGGTCTCACTTACCTACAGTGTCGACTAACACCGGGGTTCATCCTTTTTCCATCCCGCCGATCGTCCCGTAGTACGTTCTTAGAAAGTTAGGAGGACCTAGGTAAGTTACCAACGTTTTTATTGCTTTGTTGTCATACTATTAGGGTTTAGTTCATCTCGATTTGTATGATTAGCTTGGGAACGTTGTCACTTGCCTCGAGTCCTAAATCGGTGCTTCTTTCACCGCTTGTTTGAGGGAAGCGGTATTTGTTTTCTTTTGGGTGCAACCGATTATTTGTTTGTTTGTATGTTTGTTTGTTTATGTGTTTTGTGTCCGGTTGCATCCACAGTTTTGTCGCAAGACCTTAATTGCCTTGCGGAGTATACTTTTCATCTAAAGTGTACTCGCGTGAGTTGAAAGGGTGTAGGGTGCGCTAATACCCGCTCGGCTAGTTTAGTAGTTAGTATGTGCTTTCTCGAGGGCGAGTAAGGGTTAAGTGTGGGGGAGTTGATAAGTGTAGTTTGTAGTGCCTAATTTGTTGTGTTTTGGTCCCGTTTTCCTTGTGGAATCGCTCCTTGGGAGCGGTTTATGGGTTAATTATGCTTCCTTTAGTTCGTTTTAGGTTCCCGAGACCATTCATGAAGAATTGGAACGATTCCGACTCGTTTCATACACTTTTAGAGCCAACGAAGAGAAGGAACGATCACTCGATGCCTTGGATTCGATCCCGAGACCTTGGGACCCATTCCCGAGCCCCTTCGACTCGATCCCGAGCACCGAGAGTCAATGAGAAGCCCATGAGAAGCCCATGAGAAGCAAGGAGGGACCTTTATGATCATATTGGAGGCCTACAAGACCCTTCCCGGGCGGGAAGAGTAGCCTTCCCGGTCGGGAAGAAGTGCATGAATGAAAAGGCTACAGATCTGGCCGTCCCGACCGGGAGGAGAGCTTCCCGACCGGGAAGAGCAATAACACTGCCTGGTGTTATGGATAACACAGCCCGGTGTTATGCTTGATCCCGACCGGGAAGAGAGCTTCCCGACCGGGAAGGATGGCCCATCCCGACCGGGACCATTCCTTCCCGACCAGGAAGAAGTGCTGTAGCCGCGTGACTCTTCTTTTCTTCTCCTTCACTCTTGTAACCCTATAAATACCCCCCCTCTTGTAATCTTATGGAAGGTTAGACATTACCCACTAAACCCTAGACTACTTTAGCATAGATTAGCTTAGATTAGAGTAGATTAGTCGGTAATTAGTCCTTAATCTAGTTAGCCAATCTTGTATTAAGGGATCTCTTGAAGAATCCATCCAATCTTGACAACATTGGTGGATGTTTTGGATGTTCTTTATATACAAGTTCTCATCTTTTCCATTCCTTTCTTGTTGGTATAATCTTCTCATACTTTTACTCTTAATCTTTGTTTATGTTATTCAAGTTTTCATCTTTATATCTAGTTTGTTGTTCTTGCTTGTAGTTTCTTTATGTATGTTTTGATTCTTATGTTGATTTCTCTTGTTAGTGTTAGTTTTAGCTTACATATGTTTGAGTAGACTCTTGCTAGGGTTATTAGGGTGATTGATTGTGATGGTGGATGATTAGGGTGAGATGGGTGGTACTAGATGTTGTTTTTGTTGTTTCCCTTTTACCTTGCACTCCACTTGTTCGATGAAATGCTTGTGAGACTAGAGACGATCAATCCTTGTTTTTCTTGCATATTCTCTTGTATGTGTGTGTTTGGTTGGATGGTTTGGTTGCCTCACTACGTAGCGAGAGCCCGGTGAGGACGGCCCCTAGGCCGATTACGTAGCGAGAGCCCGATCGGCGGTACCTAGGCTACGAAAGTGATGGTAGGGATTCGTCACGTCCCAACCGTCAATAATATAACTGGCTAACCTAACTAGAGTAGATAGGGTAAGTCGGGTCGAATCCACGGGGACGGTAAGAGGCGTCTAGACTAAGTTCGCCTAAATGCTAGACTAAGTCAACGAGCTAAACTAAGGAATGATAGAAGGGGAGAGAGCTAGACTAAGACTAAGTCTAAGGAGAAGATAAACAAAGAAGAACGGGCTAGGATTAGGTCGGGGTCAAAGGGGTAACGGAATGGTCAAGGGAGGACTAGAGTGAAGGAGGTAGTAGGGTGATCTAGGTTAGTCCGGGCTCTCGCATCTTAGACCCACCTAGAGGTTCCACCTAGAACCCATCTCGGCGATAGACACGACACAATCGGGGTTCTAGCGCACTATAGGCCTAGGTCGAATCCGGGCTCTCGCAACTTAGACCGGCCAAGGGGTCGTCCTCACCGGGCTCTCGCAACTTAATAAGGGGACCGAACCCACAAACAAACTAATACCCACGAAAGAAAGGCAAGAAAACAAGCATTCGCACATACTTAGTCATTCAAGCAATTCAACAAACATATGATGTGCATCAAACAAGAGGAAACCCAAATCTTCCACCAACATCTCTAACCAACCCTTAATCACCCAATTAACACCCTAATCACCTTACTAACCCTAGCAAGAACACTACTCTAACATAATCAAACTACAACTAACACTAACAAGATGGATTAACAAAAGAAACAACACAAACATCTACAAACTAGTGAAAACTATTAACTACAATCAAAGATTGAAACTTGAATAACATAAATAAAGATTAAGAGGAAAAGGAAAGGATTATACCAAACTAGTGAAGGAGAAAGAACAAAACTTGCATTAATGAAGAAAACCCAAAACAAACATCCAAGTTTGTCAAGCTTGGAGAAGATCTTGAAGAATTCCCTTAATACAAGTACTAATCTATGATTAACTACTAATTATCGACTAATCTACACTAATCTAATCTAATCTAACCTAAAGTAGTCTAGGGTTTTAAGGACATATCAAAAGATGGTGTCTTAATACAAGAGGGGAGTTATATAGGGTTACAAGTGGAAGGAAGAAGAAAGAAAACAAGTGCGGGCTACAGCAGGCCCGTCCCGGCCGAGACGGGTTGGTCCCGGTCGGGACGAGGTCGGTCCCTGTCGGGACGCCACCATCCCGACCGGGATGGGCCCTGGTCAGTGGCTTCCTTGTTTGTGCACCTCATCCCGAACGGGATGAGCTTATCCCGAACGGGATGAGCCTTGTAGGCCTCCATTATGATCTTTTTGGTCCCTCCTTGGTTCTCATGGACTTCTCACCGATTCTCGGGTCTCGGAAGCTCGGGATTGGGTCCCAAGGTCTCGGGGTCGATTCCAAGGCCTCGAGTCATCGTTCCTTTATCTCGTTGGCTCCAAAATGCGCATGTATCGAGTCGGAATCGCTCCAACTCTTCCAAATCGGTCTCGGGAACCTGAAACGAACTAAAGGAAGTATAAGAAGCCCTAAACCGCTCCCAAGGAGCGATTCTACAAGGAAAATGGGATCAAAACACTACGAAATAGGCACTACAAATGACACTTATCAGAAAGCATGCTAGTGACTCCGTTTTTCCTCTTTTTGTCTTCTTTGCACCCATGAACCCGACCTAACACTAGTTTTCCTTCTTATTGTTATTCTTGCTTCCCATAGTCAGTAGTTGCTTGTTTTGTCTTCCTTTTCCGTGTTTTAGACCTTAGCCTAGTCATTAGCATCCCCCTAGATTAGCTCGTCTCGAACCTAGTCCTAGACCGTAGCACCCATTAGTCTAAACGCATTTTCCGTCCCTGTGGATCGACCCGACTTGCCCTAGCTACCCTAGTTAGGTTAGTTGGTTATTATTTGACGGCGGGATCGACGAAAAATCCAGCCCATCAGCGGCTCTGCCTAATCCAACCCTAAATCCTTTTCTTTATTCAAGGTCAGTAATCCCGCAAGTAACTGAGCCCTAAGAGAGTATTGGTGAACCTTGTCAAGGATGTGATTCAAACATGGGGTATTGCATAAGACGGGACGGAAAAGGGTTAGCGAACCCGCTTGGTGGCTACGCCTAATCCAACCCTAAACCTATTTCCTTATTCAAGGTCAGTAATCTCACAAGAAACTGAACCCTAAAAGGGTATTGGTGAACCTTGTCGTGGATATGATTCAAAGATGGGGTATTGCATAAGACGGGACGTAAAAGGGTTTAGGGTTGGATTAGGCAAACCCGCTTCACGGCTCTGCCTAATCCAACCCTTAACCCTTTTCCTTATTCAAGGACGGAAAAGGGTTTAGGGTTGGATTAGGCGAACCCGCTTCGCGGCTCCGCCTAATCCAACCCTAGACCCTTTTCCTCATTCGAGGTAAGTAATCCCGCAAGAATTTAAACCCTAAGAGGGTATGGTTGAACCCTGTCGTGGATGTGATTCAAATATGGGGAATTGCATAAGACGAGACGGAAAAGGGTTTAGGGTTGGATTAGGAGAACCGGTTTCGCGGCTCTGCCTAATCCAACCCTAAATCCTTTTCCTTATTCAAGGTCAGTAATCCCGCAAGAAACTGAGCCCTAAGAGGGTATTGGTGAACTCTATCAAGGATGTGATTCAAAGATGGGGTATTGCATAAGACGGGACGGAAAAGGGTTTAGGGTTGCATTAGGCGAACCCGCTTGGTGGCTACGCCTAATCCAACCCTAAACCCATTTCCTTATTCAAGGTCAGTAATCTCACAAGAAACTGAACCCTAAAAGGGTATTGGTGAACCTTGTCGTGGATGTGATTCAAAGATGGGGTATTGCATAAGACGGGACGTAAAAGGGTTTAGGGTTGGATTAGGCATACCCGCTTCACGGCTCTGCCTAATCCAACCCTTAACCCTTTTCCTTATTCAAGGACGGAAAAGGGTTTAGGGTTGGATTAGGCGTACCCGCTTCGCGGCTCCGCCTAATCCAACCCTAGACCCTTTTCCTCATTCGAGGTAAGTAATCCCGCAAGAATTTAAACCCTAAGAGGGTATGGTTGAACCCTGTCGTGGATGTGATTCAAATATGGGGAATTGCATAAGACGAGACGGAAAAGAGTTTAGGGTTGGATTAGGAGAACCGGTTTCGCGGCTCTGCCTAATCCAACCCTAAATCCTTTTCCTTATTCAAGGTCAGTAATCCCGCAAGAAACTGAGCCCTAAGAGGGTATTGGTGAACCCTATCAAGGATGTGATTCAAAGATGGTGTATTGCATAAGACGGGACGGAAAAGGGTTTAGGGTCTGATTAGGCGTACCGTCTTCGCGGCTCTGCCTAATCCAACCCTAAACCCTTTTCCTTATTGAAGGACAGAAAAGGGTTTAGGGTTGGATTAGGCGAACTCGCTTCGCGGCTCCGCCTAATCCAACCCTAAATCCTTTTCATTATTCAAGGTCAGTAATCCCGCAAGAAACCGAACCCTAAGAGGGTATTGGTGAACCCTGTCGTGGATGTGATTCAAAGATGGGGTACTGAGCCCTAATAGTAGGGTACTGCATTAGACGGGACTGAAGAGGGTTTGGGGTTGGATTAGGCGTACCCACTTCGCGGCTCCACCTAATCCAACCCTAAACCCTTTTCCTTATTCAAGGTCAGTAATCCCGCAAGAAACTGAACCCTAAGAGGGTATGGTTGAACCTTGTCGTGGATGTGATTCAAAGATGGGGTATTGCATAAGACGGGACAAAAAAGGGTTTAGGGTTGGATTAAGGGAACCGGCTTCGCGGCTCTGCCTAATCCAACCCTAAATCCTTTTCTTTATTCAAGGTCAGTAATCCCGCAAGAAACTGAGCCCTAAGAGGGCATTGGTGAACCCTGTCAAGGATGTGATTCAAAGATGGGGTATTGCATAAGACGGGACGGAAAAGGGTTTAGGGTTGCATTAGGCGAACCCGCTTCGTGGCTACGCCTAATCCAACCCTAAACCCATTTCCTTATTCAAGGTCAGTAATCTCGCAAGAAACTGAACCCTAAAAGGGTATTGGTGAACCTTGTCGTGGATGTGATTCAAAGATGGGGTATTGCATAAGACGGGATGTAAAAGGGTTTAGGGTTGGATTAGGCATACCCGCTTCACGGCTCTGCCTAATCCAACCCTTAACCCTTTTCCTTATTCAAGGACGGAAAAGGGTTTAGGGTTGGATTAGGCGTACCCGCTTCGCGGCTCCGCCTAATCCAACCCTAGACCCTTTTCCTCATTCGAGGTAAGTAATCCCGCAAGAATTTAAACCCTAAGAGGGTATGGTTGAACCCTGTCGTGGATGTGATTCAAATATGGGGAATTGCATAAGACGAGACGGAAAAGGGTTTAGGGTTGGATTAGGAGAACCGGTTTCGCGGCTCTGCCTAATCCAACCCTAAATCCTTTTCCTTATTCAAGGTCAGTAATCCCGCAAGAAACTGAGCCCTAAGAGGTTATTGGTGAACCCTATCAAGGATGTGATTCAAAGATGGGGTATTGCATAAGACGGGACGAAAAAGGGTTTAAGGTCTGATTAGGCGTACCGTCTTCGCGGCTCTGCCTAATCCAACCCTAAACCCTTTTCCTTATTGAAGGACAGAAAAGGGTTTAGGGTTGGATTAGGCGAACTCGCTTCGCGGCTCCGCCTAATCAGACCCTAAATCCTTTTCATTATTCAAGGTCAGTAATCCCGCAAGAAACTGAACCCTAAGAGGGTATTGTTGAACACTGTCGTGGATGTGATTCTAAGATGGGGTATTGCATAAGACGGAACGAAAAAGGGTTTAGGGTTGGATTAGGCATACCCGCTTCGCGGCTCTGCCTAATCCAATCCTAAACCCTTTTCCTTATTCAAGGACAGAAAAGGGTTTAGGGTTGGATTAGGCTTACCCGCTTCGCGGCTCCGCCTAATCCAACCCAAAATCCTTTTCATTATTCAAGGTCAGTAATCCCGCAAGAAACCGAACCCTAAGAGGGTATTGGTGAACCCTGTCGTGGATGTGATTCAAAGATGGGGTACTGAGCTCTAATAGTAGGGTACTGCATAAGACGGGACGGAAAAGGGTTTGGGGTTGGATTAGGCGTACCCACTTCGCGGCTCCACCTAATCCAACCCTAAACCCTTTTCCTTATTCAAGGTCAGTAATCCCGCAAGAAACTGAACCCTAAGAGGGTATGGTTGAACCTTGTCGTGGATGTGATTCAAAGATAGGGTATTGCATAAGACGGGACGAAAAAGGGTTTAGGGTTGGATTAGGAGAACCGGCTTTGCGGCTCTGCCTAATCCAACCCTAAATCCTTTTCCTTATTCAAGGTCAGTAATCCCGCAAGAAACTGAGCCCTAAGAGGGCATTGGTGAACCCTGTCAAGGATGTGATTCAAAGATGGGGTATTGCATAAGACGGGACGGAAAAGGGTTTAGGGTTGCATTAGGCGAACCCGCTTCGTGGCTATGCCTAATCCAACCCTAAACCCTTTTCCTTATTCAAGGTCAGTAATCTCAGAAGAAACTGAACCCCAAAAGGGTATTGGTGAACCTTGTCGTGGATGTGATTCAAAGATGGGGTATTGCATAAGACGGGATGTAAAAGGGTTTAGGGTTGGATTAGGCATACCCGCTTCGCGGCTCTGCCTAATCCAACCTTAAACCGTTTTCCTTATTCAAGGACGGAAAAGGGTTTAGGGTTGGATTAGGCGTACCCGCTTCGCGGCTCCGTCTAATCCAACCCTAAACCCTTTTCCTCATTCGAGGTCAGTAATCCCGCAAGAATTTGAACCCTAAGAGGGTATGGTTGAACCCTGTCGTGGATGTGATTCAAAGATGGGGTGTAGCATAAGACGGGACGGAAATGGGTTTAGGGTTGGATTAGGAGAACCGGGTTCGCGGCTCTGCCTAATCCAACCCTAAATCCTTTTCCTTATTCAAGGTCAGTAATCCCGCAAGAAACTGAGCCCTAAGAGGGTATTGGTGAACCATGTCAAGGATGTGATTCAAAGATGGGGTATTGCATAATACGGGACGAAAAAGGGTTTAGGGTTGGATTAGGCGTACCCGCTTCGCGGCTCTGCCTAATCCAACCCTAAACTCTTTTCCTTATTCAAGGACGGAAAAGGGTTTAGGGGTTGGATTAGGCGTACCCGCTTCGTGGCTCTGCCTAATCAAACCCTAAACCCTTTTTTTTTGGTAAAATGTGAGATTATATATAACCAAAAAGGATAGTTACAGTGGAAGGTAACGAATCATCTAGCGTACACCACCTAATTCCAATTACATATGAGCCCAGGGGCCACCGCCATTCTTCTATACCCGATTTCCTTCCTAATGATATCGGAAAGAATCTCAGGTCTTACAAGGGTATGGTCTATTCTAGCTTTATTGCGTTGGATCCATATATGATAGTAACAGGCTACCAGCACCATAGCATTTGTCTTCCATTTCGGGTTGCTTCTCGGATTGTGGATTAAGTCATCCACGCCCTGCAATTTTCCAAACCAAGTCTTGATAAACTGAATCAATCTACTGCTGTACGGACAGCTGAAGTAAAGGTGTTCCAAAGTCTCGGCATTGTTTTCGCAGATACAACACCAATCATCTTCACAACAACCTATCTTCTTCAGTTTACTCTTTACATTCACTCCATTCATTCTCGCCAGCCATGCTATCACCGAATGCTTGGGGATATTCCAGTTATTCCAAAAAACCGCATCCCACTCACATATAGGATGTTTGGGTCTCATCCAGTCGTATCCCTCGCGAATGGTGTACCCTTTCGAGGATACAGACCAAACGTTATTGCTATATCCATCCTTAACTTTTTCCTTAACCCTGCAAATCTGTTTCCATGCCCAGTTGTCCGCTGCTCGAGCTTTATAGTTCCTCCAGTCTTTTCCTTGCAGGTACACTTGGTTAATCCATCTAATCCACAGTCTGTCAGGCTGTGTATAGACCCAATCAACCAATTTAGCTACCGCGGCTTGATTCCAAACACCCACATCTTTGATATTTAGTCCTCCTTCAATCCTTGGTGCAGTAATTTTTTCCCATGCGACCGTCGGAGTTCTCTGATATTCAGTATTTCCTGTCCATAGATAGTTTCTACATATGGCTCCAATCCTCTTAATAACACTATCAGGAATTATAAATATCGATGCCCAGTAACAATGGAGTGTGTTGAGGACGGAATTGATAAGCGTAATTCGTCCTGCATACGACAATTTTCGAGCCCCTATGCTCCGCACTCTTGCCATAATTTTTTCAGTGAGCCTTTTGCAGTCCGTTTTAGTCAAACGCCCAGCCTTTATAGGAACACCTAGGTATCGGAATGGCATTGATCCCTCTGTGAATCCAGTAATAGCTATAATGTCTCTCTTCAACTCTTCTACTATACCATTGAAGTATACCTCCGATTTGTTCGAATTTTTTTCCAGGCCCGTGGTCTCCAAAAAAGTAGTGAAAGCCTTCATGAGGATCAGAACCGATTGCGGTGTTCCTTTGCAAAACATCAGTAGGTCGTCAGCGAACATTAGGTTGGTCAGCTTTAACTCTTTGCATAATGGGTGTAACTGGAACTCGTTGGTATTAGTCGCATACTTCAGAGTTGTAGACAGATATTCCATGCACATTGTAAAGAGTAATGGTGACATAGGGTCCCCTTGTCGAAGTCCTCTCTTCCCTTTAAAGTACCCGAAACAGTCTCCATTCAAAGAGAGAGTAAACGAGGGAGAACTCACACATGCCATAATCTGTTGTATAAAGAACGGAAGGAAATTCAGAGCATGTAAAATTTGATGGATAAAATCCGATTCCACAGAATCGTAAGCTTTTTGAAGGTCAATTTTGAACAAACACCTTGCAGACGTTTTAGGTTGTTCATAAAGCTTGACTAGATCCTGACATATTAGGATGTTTTCCACTATAGACCGCCCTTTCACAAAAGCCCCTTGATTAGCATCCACTAAATCAGGAAGAACGTCAGCAAGGCGAGTACACAGCAATTTCGATATTACCTTGTAGATTGTGTTGCAACAGGCTATCGGGCGGAAGTGTGTAACTGAGGTTGGCCTGTCACTCTTAGGAATTAAAGTGATGGAGGTAGCATTAACCTGATGTAAGAGTTCCCCAGACCTAAAGAAATCTTTAACAGCCGAGCAAACATCTTCTCCCACAATATCCCACGAGTCTTTGAAAAACCCGCTTGTGTATCCATCCGGGCCGGGTGATTTGTTTTCAGGGATAGAGAATACAACTCGTTTTATTTCCTCAGACGAAACAGGTTGCAGCAACAAACTCCAGTGCTCCTGATTACAGGTAACTCCCATGTTTATAATAGATTTTCTGACTGGTTTTATGGGTTTAGAGCTGCCCAACAGGTGATGGTAGTAGTCCAAAAAAGCCTCCTGAATCCCAGCATTAGTCGTGACTAACTGGCCATTTCTATCGCATATCTCATAAACTCTATTCCTCATGTATCGTTGTCTGAGACAAGCATGAAAGTAAGCAGAGTTCGAGTCCCCCTCTTTCATCCAATGCATTTTTGCCTTCTGTCTAAGATAGCTCTCCTTATCCCTCTGCAGCGATCTTACTTTCTCATTTAGCTGCGTTTCATTTCTAATAAGAGTCTCATCAGTAGGGCGAGTAGAGAGTTCCTCCTGCAGCTGGTCAAGCTCGATTGTTGCCGTGTCAGCCTGCAATTCTATGTCGATATAGCATTCTTTATTCAGCATTCTTAGAATAGGCTTAAGGGTCTTTAATTTCTCTACCAAGGAAAACATTCGAACTCCCCTCACTTCTTTCCTCCAATGCTCACTAATCTTCTCCTTAAATGATGGTGCACCACTCCACATATTGAAATATTTGAAGCATTTCCGTCTCTGATCATCCACACGCCTAGACTTGATCACACACGGAGTATGATCAAACGTTCCTTCATGGTGAAAATGGGCAATATGGTCAGCGAAATCAGTATGCCAGCAAGGGTTGCCTAAGAACCTATCCAATCTACTGTATTTCCTACTCCCAACTCCTTGTTTGTTTGTCCAGGTGAAGAAGGCGCCCGTATCATTAATGTCAGTTAAAGAGCAGTCTTCAAGGCACTCCACAAACTCCTCCATGTCCTCCTCCTTCGTTTGGCCCCCTAATCTTTCTTCCACAGCAATAACAGTGTTAAAATCTCCTGCAATACCCCACGGATGCACCATACCAATTGAAAACTCTCTCAACTTTGCCCACAGGCTCCTTCTATCTACACCTTCATTAAAGGCATATATCATCGTCAAATAGAATTTCTTCATAGAAGGCCTTGCTATCACCATCGCATGGATATACTGAGCATTCATCGAAAGTACTTGGACATCAAACATATTCGGTTTCCATAGCAACCATACCCTTCCCCTTGGATGAAAACTGGTGTTAGTACTGATACTCCACCCTTCCATCATCTGAGTAACATTATTGACATTATTTCTCTTAATTTTAGTTTCTAATAAACCAAATAATCCAATATCATGTTTATTCAAAAATTCTTTCACTACCTTCTGTTTATTTACATTGTTCAACCCTCGCATATTCCAAAAGCCTAGATTATGCATCAGGAGGATGTAGAAGAGTATCGTTCCCCATATCAGGACTAACATCCCTTACATGTACCTCCACGCTCTCCATCTCTTGAAGCACATCACTGTACCGTTTAGCTGGACTCCCATCAGCCCCAGATACGATGAGTGGCGGGTTAACAGCCTCCTTAATAGGTCCTTGTGCAGCCTTCTTTTGTACTGGTTTCCACAGTTTCTTTGAGGGTACAACACCTCCTAGTTTTGGAACCGATTTCCTACAGGAAATAGTTTCATGTCCCAGACCCTTACATTTAGCACATATAGTAGGTTGATAAGGCTAAAGTCGTATCACCTTAATCAAAATAAACCTAACTAACGACTAACAAATAGCTAGTGGCAAGCAAGGGTCGAACCACAGAGAGATGGATGAATATTGCAAATTATTTATAATCGACTCTAAACTATTCTAATTCCGGTGTTTTGTGTTTGATTTTCTAAACTATTGCAGTAATGTAAAGTAAGAGGTTCTATCAATATTAAAGGGATCTAGGGTCTTACGGTTCACTATGTAATTAAATTGGGTAAAGTTAATTAATTATTCAATTAATCAATCACAGTTATTCAGGGCAAAGACACGGCCTTTCGGATCTTATGTCAACCTTAGGATAGATTCTGACGGGCTTTCGCAACTTACCAGATTATCCTACCCACATACTTGTAAGTCTACCCTTACCAGGCTTTCGATCTTAGGTTCGGGTTCCTAGACATTCAACTAGTTCAACGTCTCAAACTAATCGAACGACAATACAAAACAAGTAGTAAGGCAATAACATATGAATGATCAATCAAATAATTAATTAAACTAACATCCCCAATTCAATTAACATAGATCCCCTTCAACCCTAGATAAATAAATTAGCTACTCATACTAAAACATAAAGCAATAAAGAAATTAAGCATAATAAAAGACAATATGAAACTAAGAGAGAAGAGAAAAATACCAATTACGTAGAGCTGAAAGATTAACGATCTAAAGGTAGGATTACAAACTAGAATAATTCTAATACTAATAAAAAGTCTAAACTAAACTACCGAATATGAAAGTGTAAACTAAACTACTGAATGAGAAAGTGAGAAAAAGTTAATAAATCTAACCCCAAGGAGGGTATATATACTAATAAGAAGGAGTCTAACATCTTCTCCTTTCCTAAATAATAAGGAAAAAATAACAAGCTAAGAATATTACGTAAGATAAGAGTTATGGTAAGTTACGAAATCTAATAACTGAAAATCCCGCGAAACAGCTTCAAACCGATCGGTTTGGGTCTGAACCGAGCGGTTTGGGTTCATCCCGAGCGGTTCGGGTTCCTCTGCACTGCGCGATGAATTTGAAATGATTGCTGTTTCTTCGTTACTTATCGGAATTTGACGTATGATATACCGTTGGAAAGCTAAGAGAAATAGCTTTCCAAGGACATCTGAATCAGCTCAATTGGAGTTGTAGAACTCAAGATATTCACGTTTTAAGTTGACCCTTATTTTAGCGATCGTTCTTTCATCTCGATTTGCATTTGTTTGAGCTTTCCAACTTATTTCTTTGTCTTTTCTTATTGTTTCTTCACTCACGTCCTTCTCCAAGTATTCACTTAATATCCTCTAACTTTTATCACTTCTTCCTTGTAGATTTCATGGCTCGACTCTCGTCATTGCCCAAAATATAGCACAATCGCCTTCATTTGTTTCGTTTCCTACAAAACGTAAACAAAATACCCGGCATAACAAAGAAGGGTGAAAAGCTAGAAAAACAACTCCTAGGATACATAAAACGAACCAAAATAAAGGAAAAGTTGGGGTTAAATATGTATACAAAATGAGTTCATCAAATCCCCCCAAACCAAACCTTTGCTTGTCCCTAAGCAAAACAATCAACAAAGAGTATGGACAAGACTTAAAACAATGGCTCCAAACTAATTACCAACACGAATCCCAACTTCGAATACTCCAACAAGCGAATGACACCTAGGCTAAAGAAACGAATTCATTAGCAAAAAGATAAAGAGTAAAAGAATTTCAAAAATCAAGCTCCAATCAATATTCAAATACCAAACTTTTAATCTTGCACAACCTTCTATGTCGAGATTCCTTACGGTTTACACTCATCACTCAATAGGGCAATCTGTGAGTTTATGTAGAATCGGAAAGACAAAACACTCACCTAACTGCGACTTATAAGAACATGCATGCAATCTAACATGATACCAATCTCTACCAACCGTACATACACATTCAATCGAACCAAGACACATGCCGAGGACTTACATATGGTATAAAGTGAGGCTAATCGGGTAAGAAGGGGTAAAACAATTTGGATATGTGGAGGTAAAAGTCAAGCTAGTACAACCGTAACCAAACTAAACTCATTCCATTCTTAACCAACTTAAATTAAAGGAATTACAAGTAGTACCAAACACCTTATTTTCAACTTTTCATGACCGGCTTCGCACCAACAACTATGAAAACAGAGAGATCAATTCTTTTCTCATAGCAAAAACAAATTCCTCTTCTTGTTTCACTTTTTTTTCTCTTTTTTTTCCCTTCAACTATGTCCTTTCTTTTTCTTTTCTTTCATTGATTTTTTTTTTTTCAATCATTCATCATTTTTTCTCTTCTCCAATCAACAAGACATAGTACCAAATTTCACCCGAAAAAAAAACAATTCCGTCTAACTAACCAAACTAGCTTGACTAGGGTAGGCAAATATGGCATGTAGTTAATAAACGGGTCAAAACAGGTCAAATTATGGCTATGTGAAGTTCATGGGAATAAGATAAAAGAAAGGGAGTGCCTCTTCTACATGTGCTAAAATCATAAACCGAATGCATACATGTATTTAAGAGACGAATGTCATGCTTATGCAATTTGATGTTATATGTCTCATAAGTACTACTCTCAACCTATATGAAACTGATCATAGATGTCATCAGTTTAAGGCTCTAAGTCTCACAATATAAGTAGCTTACTCGACAACAGGTCAATTTACTCATTTGGCATTCAAAACATAACCGGCGACAAGATCTAAGAAATACTAAACTCAAATAACGGGAAATAGTGTCATTCACAAGAAAGAGCAAAGAACTAGGAAAAAACATGTGATAAATGCAATGTCCTCATCGCCGACACGACTCTATACTAAAACACACAAAAACACACGAAAAAAACGGAAAAATAAAAAAAATGTTTTTTTTTGAAAATTAAAACACACCCAAAAGAAAAATACGCTAAACACAAAATATCCCCCCAAACCAAATTACACAATGTCCTCATTGTGAACCAAGAGAAATAAAATAGGACAAAAATATAATGGGTAGAGGAAGACAAAAAAAACGAAAAATAAAATAAAAAATAAAAAATAAAATAAAATAAGAGAGAAAAGAGAAAGGTAGTACCGACAATATATGCTGCAAATAATTTCCCCCCAAACCAACAACAAACATGGGGGATATGGATCAGCCTCATAACCATCAGTATTAAAATCATAGCAGTTCAAGGCTCGCAGGAGTAGATCAAATGTCTGCGCATGTGCTAAACAGAAGCATAAGTAGCACCAAAATATAGTAAAGACATCATATAAAATCAATGTCGAAGACCGTCTCAGCTTGTCATACTTCCTTTGAAAACTTTGATAAGTCCTTGACATATAATCCTAGCCGTCAACAAATGGTGGAAAATAATAACATAAATTATCGGGTATGTTAGACAACTTAATACCTCTCAAATCAACAACATTATTTTTCACAATTAATTCATGCGAGACCGGAGGAATACCTGTACTAGCATCGAAGCAAGGAGGAAGTTCAAGTGGATGAGAATGATTTATTACCTCAACGGGTGTATCCATAATCCCATATACCTCAAAATTTTCTGTTTCGAGAGTTCCTGGATGATTTAGCGCTGCTTCTAACGCATCTACCTCCATTTTCCAAGGGTTTGATTCTCCTGAACAACTACTAAAACACATCAAATCCTCTAAAGGGGCCTCGGTGAGGAGCCCTTGTGTAGAATAATCAACAAAATCATCAATCACACAAGAAGCATCAATACATGAGTTAGGCATAGTGATTTCGGACGAAAGCTCAGTAGGCTGACAACTAGAATTATCAATTGAGTCACGATTAGGCATATTATTAGTGCTCAAAACTTCAAGATTTTCAGCCAAAGATTGGACCCTTAAAGTGTCAGTCACACTAGAATCAATTTCAATGACCGAAGAATGGACTTTCAAGGCAAAAATCAAAGGCTCATCATCACCATCATCAATTATGTTCATAGGAGATGGAGATAGAACACTTACCTGAATGTTATTTGCTACTTCCATAGACGAACTTGATTGACTTTGTTGCTTTTCGTCGGCTAATTGAGTAAGAGCTAGCAACTGACCTTTTAGAGTCTCTTGATCTTGTAGAAGTTGCGTGAACTGTAGCATCAAAGCCTTAATTTCCGCCATTTCATTATTCCACCTAATCTCCGACTCAGCACTGTTTCGGGCTAAATATTTAAGGAGTTCCCATCGCTCCTCATAAGGCATATAATTAAACATCCCGTCGCAATTTGCCTCAATATTAGCCCGTGTCTCATCGTCCACACCAACCCACAACATATCACACATTTCCCATATATTAACATGATAGTCACTTTCAAAAATAAAAGACTCAAGCCTTTCCCAATAAATATGCAGTGACTCATGATTAAATTGAGGAAAGTAGAACACAGTCATAATGGTTAGACAAATAAAAAAAATTAAAAATAATATATACGAAATAAAAATAAATAAATATATACAAAATAATCTAGAACTCAAAACAAATAATAAGCAATAATACAAATCCGTCTCCTCGGCAACGGCGCCAAAATTGATAAGGCTAAAGTCGTATCACCTTAATCAAAATAAACCTAACTAACGACTAACAAATAGCTAGTGGCAAGCAAGGGTCGAACCACAGAGAGATGGATGAATATTGCAAATTATTTATAATCGACTCTAAACTATTCTAATTCCGGTGTTTTGTGTTTGATTTTCTAAACTATTGCAGTAATGTAAAGTAAGAGGTTCTATCAATATTAAAGGGATCTAGGGTCTTACGGTTCACTATGTAATTAAATTGGGTAAAGTTAATTAATTATTCAATTAATCAATCACTGTTATTCAGGGCAAAGACACGGCCTTTCGGATCTTATGTCAACCTTAGGATAGATTCTGACGGGCTTTCGCAACTTACCAGATTATCCTACCCACTTACTTGTAAGTCTACCCTTACCAGGCTTTCGATCTTAGGTTCGGGTTCCTAGACATTCAACTAGTTCAACGTCTCAAACTAATCGAACGACAATACAAAACAAGTAGTAAGGCAATAACATATGAATGATCAATCAAATAATTAATTAAACTAACATCCCCAATTCAATTAACATAGATCCCCTTCAACCCTAGATAAATAAATTAGCTACTCATACTAAAACATAAAGCAATAAAGAAATTAAGCATAATAAAAGACAATATGAAACTAAGAGAGAAGAGAAAAATACCAATTACGTAGAGCTGAAAGATTAACGATCTAAAGGTAGGATTACAAACTAGAATAATTCTAATACTAATAAAAAGTCTAAACTAAACTACCGAATA
This sequence comes from Agrostemma githago, assembly GCA_958450325.1. Taxonomy (NCBI): domain Eukaryota; kingdom Viridiplantae; phylum Streptophyta; class Magnoliopsida; order Caryophyllales; family Caryophyllaceae; genus Agrostemma; species Agrostemma githago. The sequence continues at coordinate 28,854,865 of OY288250.1, read as the reverse complement.
TGAAAGTGTAAACTAAACTACTGAATGAGAAAGTGAGAAAAAGTTAATAAATCTAACCCCAAGGAGGGTATATATACTAATAAGAAGGAGTCTAACATCTTCTCCTTTCCTAAATAATAAGGAAAAAATAACAAGCTAAGAATATTACGTAAGATAAGAGTTATGGTAAGTTACGAAATCTAATAACTGAAAATCCCGCGAAACAGCTTCAAACCGATCGGTTTGGGTCTGAACCGAGCGGTTTGGGTTCATCCCGAGCGGTTCGGGTTCCTCTGCACTGCGCGATGAATTTGAAATGCTTGCTGTTTCTTCGTTACTTATCGGAATTGGACGTGTAATATACCGTTTGAAAGCTAAGATAAAGAGCTTTCCAACGACATCTGAATCAGCTCAATTGGAGTTGTAGAACTCAAGATATTCACGTTTTAAGTTGACCCTTATTTTAGCGATCGTTCTTTCATCTCGATTTGCATTTGTTTGAGCTTTCCAACTTATTTCTTTGTCTTTTCTTATTGTTTCTTCACTCACGTCCTTCTCCAAGTATTCACTTAATATCCTCTAACTTTTATCACTTCTTCCTTGTAGATTTCATGGCTCGACTCTCGTCATTGCCCAAAATATAGCACAATCGCCTTCATTTGTTTCGTTTCCTACAAAACGTAAACAAAATACCCGGCATAACAAAGAGGGATGAAAAGCTAGAAAAACAACTCCTAGGATACATAAAACGAACCAAAATAAAGGAAAAGTTGGGGTTAAATATGTATACAAAATGAGTTCATCATAGGTTTCCACTCGTATTCAACTTTAAGCTCTACCTTATGCGCTTCTTCGTCAAGGAATTTAATTGTTTCAGGAAACTTATCACCCACTTTCAGTTCCACCATAGTCCTAGCAAAACCTAGCCTTGTTTTTTCTAATAAATTCAAAAATTCAAAAGTCGATTGAGGCGAAACCCTAATGCTCTCTAATTGAGGCGATTTTCTGGCGATTTTTGAGCAGCGTTTTCTTTGCTACCATGGCAAGGAATTCTGCCTCGAAGACGCGATCCAAGCAAACAGCAACTAGTTTTCCATGGTAGTAGAGAGAAAGAGTTACAGGCATCTACCAGGAAAGCTACGGGGCCTCAAGAGGAGGATGCTGTACGTACGCAGCCCATGAACGAACTGAATCCTATTCCTGGATTAAATTTTGATGATCATGATGATGAAGCGGACATACCATGGATTAGAAAACGTGACAAATCTGTTGGAAAGAAGTCTGCGTCACTAATGGAAGAGGATGTAGTGGTAGTATAACAGGAGGAGACCCTTATCCAATTCACGGAGGAAGATGATGCGCGTCAGATTGTCGCCTATCTAACACGATCAAACAAAATTTATAAACTCCAACTAACTACTACGTAGTAGCGGTAAGTCGGGGATCGATCTCAGGGACGGTCTAGGTAAAGTCGGTCGAGTCAAAGTCTAAGCACGTTTGGACGTTCGGGATCTATTTTTGGGGTTTTTCGGGTTAAGTCTACACTAAAAAGCTATGACTACGAGAATCTAGTGTAATAAGGAAAAGGTGTTAGGGGAAGTCGGGAATCGGAAATTGGGTTCTATGAGTCTCGGAATCGAGTTTTAGTCACAACGTCGATAAGGGAAAATGTCACCTTTCGGTTTCTTCGCCCAACCCACCTATACCCGCTTTCGCGGCGAAAGGGTAAGTCTCAAGTCAAAGTAATTTCTACCCCGAGTTTCCCAATATTGGTAGAAATGAGTCAAGGTCGATTTAGCCGTACACTCTAAGTCAACAGAGACACAAAAACTCAAACTTGATAAATCAACATGCAAACAACCCACCAACATCGCTCAATTCAAATTACCCAAAATCTTCCTCCCTTAACCCCTAACAAGAAATCTACTCACTATTCATAATGGAAACAATAATAACTAAATTAAATCTTAATTAGAGATTAGGGAGAGGAAGAGAAATATACCGACTACGGAGGAAATCGATAATAATAATAATAAAATAAGGAGAAGCTTGATGAAGATGACAATGGATTTGTCACTAACCCTTTGAAAATCTCCAAAACAACTTCAATAAAAACTAAAGATGGAGTCTTTACACCAATTAATTAGATCTAGAATAAGTGGGGATTTTTGGATTGTCACCTTCCAAAAATCACCCTACTAATTTATCTACTAATAAACTAATAATATTTTACTATTAATTTTCTAATAGCTTAGGTAGTGTTGTGGTGGTGTATTGTAATGTTGTCTCCCCCTCAAATGAATGAGAAGTTACATATATATATAGAGGAGAGAAAAGAGGGTATCAAAACCCTAATCTTCTAAGCCCAATAGTGGCAGCCCAATACTTCAATACCCATAATTTCACCCTATCATTCTCATCCGGTGAAATTTCACCTTTCGTTTTTGCATAATTAATTACCGGGCAAAACTTTGCCCCACGGTTTTCCCAATCTCGCCCGGTTATTTTGATTTTGCCCGATAACTTCGTACTCCACGCTCTTTACGGTTTCACCCATTCAAATTCAATTGCATCTCGACCCTAATTAAATCTCACCCGTCCTCACATCAATTCTCGATCAAATTAGATTTCACCGTCCTTCTCGATCCAAATTAGATTTCATCGTCCTTCTCGATCCAAATTAGATTTCACCGTTCATACCAACTAAACTCCTCGAGTCTCCATTCAATTGACGGTTTATACTTCTCGAACTCCGGATCCGGGTCGAACCGGATCGACACCAGAGTTGGTGTCGACACCGGCGAAAATCGCCGGAGGACGGAATCTGGGTAGTGTTGTAGGGCGAACTAAGGTACGGAGCTGCTGGCCGCGCGTCGCTGTTGTTGTTGCTGTTGTTGCTGTTGTTGTTCGACGGCGTTGCCGTGTTTGCCGGAGGTCGACAGCGAAGAGGAGAGGTGGACGCTGGTGGTGCTGGGTCGACGCTGCTGCTGCGTGCGTGGTGGTCGCCGGAGTCGACAGAGGAAGACGGAGGTCGTAGGGAGAAATGGTGGTCGCGCGAAGGTGTGGAGGCAGAGGTCGGCTATGGTGGTTGGTGAAGGTGACGGAGGCTGGTTGTGGTGGTGTTTGGGGTTTGCTGGAGCTCCGGCGAGGTGAGGGTCGAAGGTGGTCGGAAAGGAGGTGGAGTTTGGAGGTGAAGGTGGAGGTTGCCGGTGAATCGTGGTGGAGCGTGGTTGTGGGTCGCCGGAGTTGACAGCCGGTGATGGTGAATGATGGTGGTGGTTAAAGGTGATCTATGGAGGGAGTTGCGTCGGAGCTTCGGCGAAGTGGTCTCCGGAATCCGGGCAGAGTTGGCTGGGGGTTGAGGGTCAAGGGTCAAGGTCAAATTGACCTTGACTTGAGTTGGTTAATGGGCTAGGGTTGGATTGAATTGTGGAGCTGGGTTATTAGTGATTGGGTTTGTGTTGTAGTTGGGCCAAGTTGGAATGATTTGGGTTTAAGTGAGTTATGATGAATGGGTGGAATGGGTTAGGTGAATCGGGTTTGACTTGGGGATTGACTCGATCTCTTGACTTGGCTCCTCTCGCTTCAATTCGCCCCTTTATTCACGAACACGTACCTAAAAGACAATAACACACAAAAGCAGTACGAAATTCTACGAAAAATACGAAAACCAAATTCAAAATAGAAAATACAAAATTTAGTCAAAAATGAGTTATATTGACGTTAAAGCACACAAACACAAACACAAGAACGAAAAACAACACAACAAATCACAATTTTTCAAATCAAAAGTCACGATTCTAAAATCCAACTAAAATATAGAATATGAATACTAAAATTACTAAATCGGTTGTAAAAATAATTATTACATATTTCTTGGCCTCGGTCCAAGCTATGTCGGAATGTGTGGCGGACATGGAAGGAGTACTCCCATGACGTTATCGACGAAAGTATACAAGTCTCGGCCACTTGCAAAAACAAGGGCTAGGGTCGTCCTAATGGCCCAAGTGACATAAGAACCGATCCAAAATGGAAGATAAGGATATCAAAAATACTCGGGGGAGGAATCGTCTTTCTTTTTCTTTCTTCTTTTTCATTTTTATTTTCTCATTTTTCTTTTCTTTTCATTCATTCTTTTTTCATTCTTTTTCTTTCTTTTCTTCTTCTCCCCCTTGTTCTTTTCTTTTGAGTTTTTGAGAATTTTTCTTTGTTTGCACATTTTTGATGTTTGAGCTCATTTGAATGGAAAAGGAAATGCAAGACTCAATATCAATCATAACCGAACTCTTATTTGTGGAGTATTTTTGTGGGATAATGGATCGTAAAAGGATAGAAGTCACTTGGGTTATAGTCACCTAGACAAGCATACAGTATCGAAATCACAACACGGGAGGTGAAAGGTGGACATAGGTGAGGTACACACCCGAGCGACTTACAGTAGGAGGACAATCAATATATAGTACTTAAAATCAACCAACAAGTAATAGAAAAATCCATACACTTCAAAGAAGTTGAGAGTTAGAAAAATGATTTTCTCAAGGAAAATGATGGGAGGGATTCGTCACGTCCCAACCGTCAATAATATAACCGGCTAATCCTACGGTAGATAGGGTAAGTCGGGTCGAATCCACGGGGACGGTAATGTATAGCCTAGACTAGGTCGGCCCAAATACGAGACTAAGTCAACGAGCTAAACTAGAAAATGATAGAAAAGGAGAAGGCTAGACTATGACTAAGAAGAACAACTAAGGAAAACGGGCTAGGATTAGGTCGGGGTCAAAGGGGTAACGGAATGGTCAAGGGAGAACTAAAGTGAAGGAGGTAGTAGGGTGATCTAGGTTGGTCCGGGCTCTCGTAACTTAGACCCGCCTAGAGGTTCCACCTAGAACCCATCTCGGCGACACACATGACAAACGGGGTTCTAGCGCGCTATGGTGGCCTAGGTCGCATCCGGGCTCTCGCTACTTAGACCGGCCTAGGGGTCGTCCTCACCGGGCTCTCGCAACTTAGTGAGGGGACCGAACCCACAACAAACTAACACCCACAAAACAAAGGCAAGAAAAACAAGCATTCTCAACTACTTAGTCATTCAAGCAATTCAACAAACATGTGATGTGCACCAAACCAAGAGGAAACCCAAATCATCCACCAACAACTCCAACAATCCCTTAATCACCCAATTAACACCCAAATCACCTTACTAACCCTAGCAAGAACACTACTCTAACATATCTAATCTAGAATTAACACTAACAAGAGGAATCATCAAAGAAACAAAACAAACATCAACAAACTAATGATAACAATGAACAATAACAAAACAATCAACTAAAGATTCAAACTTGGATGAATAAAATAAGATTAAAGAGAAGGAAAAGAGGATTATACCATACTAGAGGATGGAAGGAAGAATAAGAACTTGTATAAAAGAGAAAACCCAAAATAATCATCCAAGGTTGTCAAGCTTGGTGAAGATCTTCAAGAATTCCTTAATACAAGAGCTAATCTACGATTAACTACTAATTACCGACTAATCTACACTAATCTAATCTAATCTAACCTAAAGTAGTCTAGGTTTTTTGGATATAACATGAGATAAGATCTTAATACAAGAGGGGGGTATATATAGGGTTTAAGAATGAAAGGAGAAGAAAAGAAAGCAAGGCGTGCAGCAGCAGGCCCGTCCCGGCCGAGACGGGATGGTCCCGGTCGGGACGAGGTCGGTCCCGGTCGGGACGCCACCTTCTCGATCGGGATGGGCTCACAGCAGCCGCGCTTCATGCTCACTTCATCCCGAACGGGATGGGTCTTTGTAGGCTTCCCTTAAGAGCTCTTTGGTCCCTCCTTGCTTCTCATGGGCTTCCCGTCGATTCTCGGGACTCGGGACCGGGTCTCGGAGGCTCGGGATTGGGTCCCAAGGTCACGGGGTCGATTCCAAGGCATCGAATCATCGTTCCTTAACTCCGTTGGCTCCAAAATGTGTATGTATAGAGTCGGAATCGCTCTAACTCTTCCAAATCGGTCTCGGGAACCTGAAACGAACTAAAGGAAGCATAAGAAGCCCATAAACCGCTCCCAAGGAGCGATTCCACAAGGAAAATGGGACCAAAACACAGTAAAATAGACACTACAAACTACACTTATCAGAAAACAAGTAAAACACGAAAACAAAAATCTTTTTGGAATTTTTAGAATTTTAAATTTTTAGGATTTTTCAATTTTTATCAAATGAAAACACAAAACGAGACGAGACACAAAGACACAACAAACAAAACACAAGGCTACAATCCATAACAACCACAAATAAACATATAAACTCCACCAAAGAATCCTCCAACAACAACATCAACCACAATCCTAAAGCAACAATGAAGCGTCAATACAAACACACTCTCCCCACACTTAAACTGAACATTGTCCTCAATGTTCAAAGTTAGGGAGAGAAAGGTAGGGTGGGTAAGAAATTACCGTTTAAAGCATAAGCTATCCCCCACACTTGAACGATTCCATGCTTCTTATCCTTTTCTCATCCATTGTCGTTGTTTGTTGAAGGTACCTACAAGGAAAAACACACAAACACACACACACATAAAAAGAACACAACAAAAGCTATTAGAATAAAAGCTACTATTAAACTAAACCAAGCCGATACGGGGCAATTAACGGGCCCGCTCCGTCCCTTCAACTCACATCGAAATACCTATGAGGTAAGGTACTCCCATACAAGGCAAGTTTGGTCTTGCTCAAAATTGTGGATGCAACTAGACTCACACAAAACACAAACGAACAAACACACAAACAAACAAACAAATAAACAAACAAACAAGAATAGTTGCATCCAAACATGAAAACACCGAATCCCTCATCGAAACAGCGGGAAAGACACCAATCGATTACTCGAGACAAGTACAAACATTCCAAAGTTAGTTACTCAAAATGAAGTGGACTAAAGTCTAATAGGATGACATTAAATCACTAAAAACATTGATGATTTATCTAGGTCCTCTTAGTCAACTAAAAAGCGTACAACGGGGCGTAAAACGGAATGAAAATAAGTGAACCATGGAGTTAGTCGACACTGGAGGTAAATGTAATCCCGACCTTTTCGCAAAAGCAAAGAGGATCGTCCCAAACCTAAAGATATCTTCAAGTAAGGTCACCAATATAGGCACGGGATCCGGTAACCAAAGCCTTATCACTCCATGGGGGATCAAGGTGGTCAAATGCAAACCCTGATGTAAACATCCTAGTAGAAAGAGTGGACTCAAGCTAAAAGATCAATGAAATTTTTTTTTTATTGCCATTCTAGTAGAATAGAGGCCAAAATCAAAATGTGTCACTAACAAGGGAAGGTGAGTACTCATAAGCAAGTCTCACAATCAGGTTTTCAAAAACATTTTCCCTAAACACTTTAAACAAAACACAAAAGAACACAACAAAAACAAAAACAACTACAAGTAAAGCCAAGTACTCCAATCTTCTTTAAATAGTCAACACAATCACAACCACCAATTCCAAAATGTTCACCAAGTGAACCTCCAATGCATACAAGCCCATACTCCCATGTGAATAAGGGAAGGGGAGAAAAATAAGGGTAAAAAGAGATTACCAAAAGGTCTTCACTTTTTAATACCTCATGTCCTTATGCTATGAAGTGGGTGGTAATCCTGTAAGAGAAGAGAAAGCAAGGCAATACAAGAGAGACAATAACTACATCCCACAACAACCACAAATAACGACACAATTACATCACAATTACGAATACACCCCCAATTCTCCAACAAGATACAAGCAAATATCACAATCCACAATCCCAAATGGAACAATCAAGTAGAATCTCTTCCACACTTTGATCGCTTCCAAATTCTTCATCATCTATCCATGTTGCCTTCTTGTTGGAGATTCCTACAAACAAAAACAAAATGCGTAAATATGCACACAAAAAAGCTTGGGTTGCCTCCCAAGAAGCGCGGTTTTGGCTAGGACCGCCAAACCTTAGAGTTTATTTGTCTTCGAAGTGTAATCTCCACCATACCCATCAAGGGCTCGGAGGAGTAAATCAAAGGCTCTAGAAGAGTCTTCGGAAAGGCTCATGTAGCCGAGCCAAGCTATCATGAGAAGCTTCCAAGTCGGAAGCGATAAGCAGTCTTCAAATCCACGAAGCCTGGGTTTGTAGTAGTCTCCAGGGTCTTTCCATTTCACTAGTGCAAGCGACCATTTCTTTCCAAAACACCTTCTAGCTTTCCAAAAGTTCACAATCTCACCACTCAACACAAAAGGTGGTTTAGGAGCTATTTTCCCATTGTACATCCCCATACCTTCTTCATCAGGAATGGAATAGTCACTAACAATGACATAAGAGTCTTGGTTAGTCTCATCAATCAACACCTCACCCTTCCAAACCTCTTCTTCCTTGTTTTTAACCACGTTCCTTCCAAAAGACAAATCAAGTATCAAACAAAGTTCATTGAAAGAATTTTTCCAATCATCCTCAATCATAGGTTCATAGGAAGGGCTAGTGTCAAGACATGAGGGGTCAAAGAAAATAAGAGGCTCATCTTCAGTAGAATTGGTAGACATGGTGATTTTATCAAAGTGTTGTTCCTCAAATAAGGGGTTATACCGATACATCAATGGTTTCACCCCTTTAAACCCAAAGCTACCACCAAAAGAGCCTTCAATTTTCTCATTCAAAGAATTTTCAATTGTGTCATCTTTCTCAACAAATTCTTCATGGGTAAGGGATTCAAAGCATAAAGAGTCAATGGTAGTGAGTGGTTCATCCCGAATACAAGGTTTAGAGAAATCGATCTCAACAATGGTATCCTCTAAAGGGTGCTCCTCAAAAATCCCCGGCACATTGTACATCCCTATATCTTCTTCAAGTTGCGGGCCCATATTCCTAGGTCTCGAAACGTCACTTGTCCCCATATCATTGTGAAGGAGAGATTCGAAACTTTTACAGGCGGTTTCTATTTCTCCTAAACCAAAGTTTAGCTTACTAGCAAAGGACTCGTGATGTTCTTCAACATTCTTGCACAAGGGCAACTTGATTTTATCATCATTCGAAGACTTAACAAGGCCTATAACATCATTCAACTCATCCCAGAGACTCGTATCCTCTACATTCTCGATTGCATTTTCCATGTGGCAATTTTGGGATTTGAGTTCCTTGTTGGGAGTAAAAGTGGTGATCTCTATCCTTGATGACAAGATGTTGCCATTCTCATCGATATCGTCAATGATCACTATTTCACCTTGAGTCGCTTTCTTGGATTGAATTGTGGGGTAAGGAAACTTGATGTCCCTAGACTTTTCACCATTTTCCATCCCATTAGTGAGGGTTGATTTTTCTTGAACGGCCTTGGTGAATGGCAAGGAGACTTTCACCTTTTCGACCATGTCCACAAATTGGCTACAATTGATATTACCTTTGTGAATTTTAGCTTGTTGCGGAAATGGTAAAGGTGGTGCATAAATCGATGGAGGTGGAACATTGGAGTCCTTCTCCTCAATTGTTTGCTCGGTCTCTTGCCTTCTAGCTTCCTTCAATTTTATTTATTTTTCTTCGGCCTTTGCAACTAACTCAAATTCTTCTCGAATTCCCCGGTTTTGTTTGGGAGAATCGGGAGTAGTGGCATGTGATGCTTTTTGTTGTTGCAAATTTGGGGTTGCCTCAGTACTCAAGTGATTATAAGGGTTTTCAAACTCCTTTCCTTCTCTTTTGATAACAACATGGGTTTGGCATGGTGGGTCCCTTGGGTGTTGAGGTTGATCGGGAAAGTCATGAGGTGGGTGCATGGGAGTAGCTAAGGCTTTGGATGCTCGTTGAGATATCAAGAGTTCGAACCTTGCCTTGTTTTTCGCATTTTCTTTCATCAAATACTCTACTGTTCTTCGCAATTCAATTAATGAATTGTCTCTTTGACCACTTCCTTGACTTTGTTGATAATGACCTTGGTTGCCAAAGAATTGAGAGGGTCCATCGTAGCTTTGAGAGTGTAATCCTTTACGACCTTGATTACCTTGGCAACTCGGGTTTCCTTGATACACTTCGTTGACTAAAGACTTTCTCATATCAATGGTCCAACCATACCCTTGACCATTACCTTGACCATGTTGATGATTACCTTGGTTTCCATAAAAAGGAGAGGGTTGACTATGTCTTTGAAAATTGAACCCTTGGTACCCTTGATTTGGCCTTTGATTGCCTTGATATTTGCATTGATACCCTTGATTAAATCCTTGATTCTGACAATTACTTCCTTGATTATGGTGATTATTCCCTTGATTTGTACTTTGATTATGGAAGTCCCTTTGAACATGATAGTTTCTACCTTGATTGTTGAAGTTCTCCCTTTGATAAGGAGGCATATGTAGAGGCACTTTGACAGACCCTTGGTTGGAAAATGTATGTTGATTGGGATTGAAGGATCTTTGCGTTGGAGTACACTTTGCATTCATAGCCTCGAATTTCTTGGTTAGCTCTTCCTTTTCCAATTGGAGTTTCATTTCATCGGTCATAGGAGAATTTTCGTCTCCTATTTTATTGATAAGCTCGGCTTCAACTAACTTCTCTTTGGAAGAGCATACATGTTCAAAAGCATCTTCTTGAGGGATCCCATGGAAGGTATCTAGTTTTTCTTCATTGATCAAGGAATCTTTAAACTCAAACTCATTCGGAATGGTTTCATAGGAAACGGGTGAAGAAAAATCCTTGTGAGTGAGTTGTGAATGTGAATCAAGAGTTGTCATGTTTGTTCTTTGAAGGCTTTTTGGTGATGGAGGTGATTCGGGATGTGAATGGGTTGGAGAATTTTTTTGTGGAGATGGTGTTTCTTGTGGATTTGGAGTGATGAGAGTTGTAGAAGGTGAATTTTGTGGAATGAAATGTGTAAGTGGTGTTGATGTTGGTGATATGAATGGATTTGGAGGGGATGGAAGGATAGTATGTATGGTTGGTGGTGTGAGGTACGGATGTTGAATCACCCTAGTCGAGATATTTCCCTGGAATTTTTTAAATGTCATCTTTGGCTCGAAGTCGAACCGAAGAGGCGATAACCTGTTCCTGGCAAACATTCTCAAATAGAAAGTGTGTCTCCTAGCACCAAGAGGCACTAGGGTAGAGAGAGAACAATAACCAAACACGAAAAGACTAAAACTCAACTAACTAATCGCCGTCCCCGGCAACGGCGCCATTTTGATGCGCGTCAGATTATCACCTATCTAACACGATCAAACAAAATTTATAAACTCCAACTAACTACTACGTAGTAGTGGTAAGTCGGGGATCGATCCTCAGGGACGGTCTAGGTAAAGTCGGTCAAGCCAAAGTCTAAGCACGTTTGGACGTTCGGGATCTATTTTTGGGGTTTTTCGGGTTAAGTCTACACTAAAAAGCTATGACTACGAGAATCTAGTCTAATAAGGGAAAGGTGTTAGGGGAAGTCGGGAATCGGAAATTGGGTTCTATGAGTCTCAGAATCGAGTTTTAGTCACAACGTCGATAAGGGAAAATGTCACCTTTCGGTTTCTTCGCCCAACCCACCTATACCCGCTTTCGCGGCGAAAGGGTAAGTCTCAAGTCAAAGTAATTTCTACCCCGAGTTTCCCCATATAGGTAGAAATGAGTCAAGGTCGATTTAGCCATACGCTCTAAGTCAACAGAGACACAAAAACTCAAACTTGATAAATCAACATGCAAACAACCCACCAACGTCGCTCAATTCAAATTACCCAAAATCTTCCTCCCTTAACCCCTAACAAGAAATCTACTCACTATTCATAATGGAAACAATAATAACTAAATTAAATCTTAATTAGAGATTAGGGAGAGGAAGAGAAATATACCGACTACGGAGGAAATCAATAATAATAATAATAAAATAAGGAGAAGCTTGATGAAGATGACAATGGATTTGCCACTAACCCTTTGAAAATCTCCAAAAGAGCTTAGGTAGTGTTGTGGTGGTGTGTTGTAATGTCGTCTCCCCCTCAAATGAATGAGAAGTTACATATATATATAGAGGAGAGAAAAGAGGGTATCAAAACCCTAATCTTCTAAGCCCAATAGTGGCAGCCCAATACTTCAATACCCATAATTTCACCCTATCATTCTCATCCGGTGAAATTTCACCTTTCGGTTTTGCATAATTAATCACCGGCCAAAACTTTGCCCCACGGTTTTCCCAATCTTGCCCGGTCATTTTGATTTCGCCCGATAACTTCTTACTCCACGCTCTTTACGGTTTCACCCATTCCAATTCAATTGCATCTCGACCCTAATTAAATCTCACCCGTCCTCACATCAATTCTCGATCCAATTAGATTTCACCGTCCTTCTCGATCCAAATTAGATTTCACCATTCATACCAACTAAACTCCTCGAGTCTCCATTCAATTGACAGTTTATACTTCTCAAACTCTGGATCCGGGTCGAACCGGGTCGACACCAGAGTAGGTGTCGACACCGGCGAAAGTCGCCGAAGGACGGAATCTGGGTAGTGTTGTAGGGCGAACGAAGGTACGGAGCTGCTGGCCGTGTGTCGCTGCTGTTGTTGCTATTGTTGTTCGACGGCGTTGCCGTGTTTGCTGGAGGTCGACGGCGAAGAGGAGAGGTGGACGCTGGTGGTGCTGGGTCGACGCTGCTGCAGCGTGCGTGGTGGTCGCCGGAGTCGACAGAGGAAGACGGAGGTCGGAGGGAGAAATGGTGGTCGCGCGAAGGGGTGGATGCAGAGGTCGGGTATGGTGGTTGGTGAAGGTGACGGAGGCTGGTTGTGGTGGTGTTTGGGGTTTGCTGGAGCTCCGGCGAGGTGAGGGTCGAAGGTGGTCGGAAAGGAGGTGGAGTTTGGAGGGGAAAGTGGAGGTTGCCGGTGAATCGTGGTGGAGCGTGGTTGTGGGATGCCGGAGTTGACAGCCGGTGATGGTGAATGATGGTGGTGGTTAAAGGTGATCTATGGAGGGAGTTGCGTCGGAGCTCCGGCGAAGTGGTCGCCGGAATCCGGGCAGAGTTGGCTGGGGGTTGAGGGTCAAGGGTCAAGGTCAAATTGACCTTGACTTGAGTTGGTTAATGGGTTAGGGTTGGATTCAATTCTGGAATTGGGTTATTAGTGATTGGGTTTGTGTTGTAGTTGGGCCAAGTTGGAATGATTTGGGTTTAAGTGAGTTATGATGAATGGGTGGAATGGGTTAGGTGAATCGGGTTTGACTTGGGGATTGACTCGATCTCTTGACTTGGCTCCTCTCGCTTCAATTCGCCCCTTTATTCACGAACACGTACCTAAAAGACAAAAACACACAAAAGCAGTACGAAATTCTACGAAAAAGACGATAAATACGAAAAAACCAAATTCAAAATAGAAAATACGAAATTTAGTAAAAAATGAGTTATATTGACGTTAAAGCACACAAAATCGAGTCAAATACGAGTGAAAATAGGAGGTAAAACGGTCCAAATTTGCGTGTTATCAGAAGATACTAAGGAGGAGGTCTCATATTGGGAACATGCGGTTTATTGCTTTGTTCTAGGGGCGAACCCGCCTTGGGAAGTCCTCGATGGATTCATCAGGCGGACTTGGCGACAACACAGTGTTGAGAAAGTATCATTCCTGCCCAACGGGGTATTTCTAGTTCGGTTCAAAGAGGCTAAAGGCAGGGATGATGTGCTTAAGACTGGGTATCATATGTTTGATAACAAACCCCTGGTAGTCAGGCCATGGGTTGCTGGGGTGGATTTGTTGAAAGTGGAAGTTAAGGTTGTCCCTACTTGGATCCGTATTCATGCCCTTGCACTATGGTTTTGGGGTAAGTGCTTACCGAAAATTGGGGGTCTAGTGGGGAAATATATCAAGGCAGACCAACCCTAAACCCTTTTCCTTATTCAAGGACAGAAAAGGGTTTAGGGTTGGATTAGGTGTACCCGCTTTGCGGCTCCGCCTAATCCAACCCTAAATCCTTTTCCTTATTCAAGGTCAGTAATCCCGCAAGAAACTGAACCCTAAGAGGGTATTGTTGAACCCTGTCGTGGATGTGATTCAAAGATGGGGTATTGCATAAGACGGAACGAAAAAGGGTTTAGGGTTGGATTAGGCATACCCGCTTCGCGGCTCTGCCTAATCCATCCGTAAACCCTTTTCCTTATTCAAGGTCGGTAATTCCGCAAGAAACTGAACCCTAAGAGAGTATTGGTGAACCTTGTCGTGGATGTGATTCAAATATGGGGTATTGCATAAGACGGACGGAAAAGGGTTTAGGGTTGGATTAGGCATACCCGCTTCGCGGCTATGCCTAATCCAACCCTAAACCCTTTTCCTTATTCAAGATCAGTAATCCCGCAAGAAACTGAACCCTAAGAGGATATTGGTGAACCCTGTCGTGGATGTGATTCAAAGAGGGTTATGTACAGCTAATATAGAATTATGTACAATGATGTCCTAAGATGGGTTATGTACAACTGATATAGAATTATGTACAATGATGTCCTAAGTGTGGTTATGTACAGCTGATATATAATTATGTACAATTATATAATTATAATTATATAATTACAGCTGATATATAATTATATAATTATGTACCGCCGATCGGGCTCTCGCTACGTAATCGGCCTAGGGGCCGTCCTCACCGGGCTCTCGCTACGTAGTGAGGCAACCAAACCATCCAACCAAACACACACGTACAAGAGAATATGCAAGAAAAATAAGGATTGATCGTCTCTAGTCTCACAAGCATTTCATCGAACAAGTGGAATGCAAGCTAAGGTAAAAGGGAAACAACAAAAACAACATCTAGTACCACCCATCTCACCCTAATCATCCACCATCACAACCAATCACCCTAATAACCCTAGCAAGAGTCTACTCAAACATATCTAAGCTAAAACTAACACTAACAAGAGAAATCAACATAAGAATCAAAACATACATAAAGAAACTACAAGCAAGAACAACAAACTAGATATAAAGATGAAAACTTGAATAACATAAACAAAGATTAAGAGTAAAAGTATGAGAAGATTATACCAACAAGAAAGGAATGGAAAAGATGAGAACTTGTATATAAAGAACATCCAAAACATCCACCAATGTTGTCAAGATTGGATGGATTCTTCAAGAGATCCCTTAATACAAGATTGGCTAACTAGATTAAGGACTAATTACCGACTAATCTACTCTAATCTAAGCTAATCTATGCTAAAGTAGTCTAGGGTTTAGTGGGTAATGTCTAACCTTCCATAAGATTACAAGAGGGGGGGTATTTATAGGATTACAAGAGTGAAGGAGAAGAAAAGAAGAGTCACGCGGCTACAGCACTTCTTCCCGGTCGGGAAGGAATGGTCCCGGTCGGGATGGGCCATCCTTCCCGGTCGGGAAGCTCTCTTCCCGGTCGGGATCAAGCATAACACCGGGCTGTGTTATCCATAACACCAGGCGGTGTTATTGCTCTTCCCGGTCGGGAAGCTCTCTTCCCGGTCGGGACAGCCAGATCAGTAGCCTCTTCATTCATGCACTCCTTTCCGACCGTGAAGGCTACTCTTCCCGCCAGGGAAGTGTCTTGTAGGCCTCCAATATGATCATAAAGGTCCCTCCTTGCTTCTCATGGGCTTCTCATTGACTCTCGGTGCTCGGGATCGAGTCAAAGAGGCTCGGGAATGGGTCCCAAGGTCTCGGGATCGAATCCAAGGCATCGAGTGATCGTTCCTTCTCTTCGTTGGCTCTAAAATTGTATGAAATGAGTCGAAATCGTTCCAATTCTTCATGAATGGTCTCGGGAACCTAAAACGAACTAAAGGAAGCATAAGTAACCCATAAACCGCTCCCAAGGAGCGATTCCACAAGGAAAATGGGACCAAAACACAGTAAAATAGACACTACAAACTACACTTATCAACTCCCCCACACTTAACCCTTACTCGCCCTCGAGTAAGCACATACTATTACTAAACTAACCGAGTGGGTATTAGCGCACCCTACGCCCCTTCAACTCACGCGATTGCACTTAGAGCAAAAGTGCACTCCGCAAGGCAAGTTGGGTCTTGCGACAAAACCGCGGATGCAACCGGACACAAAACACACAAACAAACACTTAGATGGTTGCACCCTAAACAAAAGAAATACCGCTTCCCTCTAAAAGCGGTGAAAGAAGCACCGGTTTAGGACTCGAGGTAAGTGACAACGTTCCCAAGCTAGCAATACAAACCAAGGTGGACTAAACCCTAATAGTATGACGATAAAGCAACAAAAACGTTGGTAACTTACCTAGGTCCTCCTAACTTTCTAAAAACGTACTACGGGACGATCGGCGGAGTGGAAAAGTGAAGAACCACGGTGTTAGTCGACACTGTAGGTAAGTGAGACCCCGCCCCCTTTAGCGTGAGCCAAGAGTGTCGTCCCGTGTCCAAGACCGCCTAACTAGTCCAAGTAAAAAGGTGGAAAACATGCAAAATGAGGGAAGACCGACTAATGCCGCTATCATCCTTCCTCGGGACTCGGTCCTTTGGTAGGCTCTTCACGGCAAAAGCCGGAAAAAGGCTTATTTTTGTGGGGATTTCTTTTTTGTGAGACAGATTTTCTTTTGGCATTTTCTTTCTTTTCGACATTTTGATTTGTTTGTTGCCATGCCATTTCTTTTTCTTCTTTTTTATTTTCTTTTTGGCTTTTGTGCCTTTTCTTTTTCTTCATTCTTTTCTTTCTTTCATTTTTTTTCTTTCTTTTCTTTTCTTTGCCCTTTTTGGCAAGATTTGGCTTTTTGGCACTTCTTTGACAATTGAGAAAGAGAGAAATCAACAAATTGCATTTTATTGTGTGATGTGTGTAGGTGGTAGGTGAATGGGTAAGTCGGGACAGGCCCTTCCCTTCAAACCCACAAAAAGTGGAGAACTTGGACTAATCAGAACGATCCTAAACACGGTCACCTAGGGGACGAGACTCGGTAACCAAGGCCTTTTCACACCGTGGGTGGTCATAATGGTCAAAAGTGCAAATCCCGTAGTAAATTCCTAGTAAGGTAGGTGGACTCAAGGTAAAGGACCAACGAAATCATTGATTTAGGGTCATTCTACTAAACTAAAGTCCAAGACTCGATTTACACTACTAAAAAGGGAAAGTAAACACTCGCACACTAGCCTCTAAACCGGGTTTTCGAAAACCATTTACACAAGACACAACACAACATAAAACAAAGACACGACGAAAACGAACGAAAGAAAAAGAAGCAAAAGCAACAAAACAAAAACAAAACAAACATAAAACAAACACCACCCCGATATTCCATACAAGTCACCAAATCACCCACCAATATGCACAAAGCTCCACCCGAGCACACAACATCACAATCTCCTCCAAACTCCACACGAGATAAAGAAGAAAAAAGGATAAGATGTTACCGGAAGTCTTTAGAGCTTTCCAAGGTCATTGGCGATTAAAGCAACCTATAAGGACAAAGGGAGGCAAAACACGCACACAAAACAAATATACGACACAAAGACACAAAAAAGGAAAAGACACAAAAGAAAAATCTTTTTGATTTTTTGTGAAATTTTTTCAAATTTTTAGGGTTTTTGAAGATTTTTTTCAAAAAAACTAAGAAAATAAACTAAACTATACTAGAATATCGTTCCCCCACACTTAAATCGAGCCATGTCCTCATGCTCGATCGTAGAGTGCGGAGAGACAAAAGAAAGAAAAAGAAACTACGAAAATAAAACTAAAAATCAAAAATAAAGTGAAGAAAAGGTAGAAGGTGTCCGGCCGGGGTGTAGTCAAGTCACCATGGGCCGAGACGAGAAAGAGATATGGATGGGGGAAGAAATAAAAAGAAGGAAATAAAAGGAAATGGGAGGGGAGGGCTAGGTGTAATCAAGTCACCTAGCCCGGATTCCGCCTAAATCCGACTAAATCCTCAAAAAGAAAGAGTGAAAAACTTGTAAAATTTGGATTTTGAAAATGACTCTCGATGTAGTCACATCATCGAGAGTCGGGAGCAACCACTACCAAGGCCTCGAAGGCCACTAAGATACCATGACTCAAGGGGAAGGGAATAAACAAAGGAAAACAAGCAATAAAAGACGGAAAAGTAAGGATAGTTACCGAAACCAATCGGCTAGTAACTCACTCGCTCCATCGTCTCAATGATCATTATAGGCACAAAGCTTGTCTTCATCATTGCTATTCCTCTTCATTCTCGATAATACCGCATGGTAGAGGTGGTAAAGGTGTGAGGAGGGTGGGATTTGATGTAAATATCGGTCTAAAGTGAGGAGGAAATGAGGTGAAGGTATGGAAATGAAGTATGTGGGTGGTATGATATGAGCAAGGAAGGTAGGGAGGTTGGGTGGGGGTATATAATGGTTGGGTAGGCTCAAATGTCGAAGAAGAAGCACCAAAAAGGAGTAGGGGACCATCCCGGTCGGGATGAATGATCCCGATCGGGTTGATAAACCCTTCCCGGTCGGGAAGCCTCCTTCCCGATCGTGATGACACTCCAGTGGACTCGATTTTTGGCACCTTCTTCCCGATCGGGACGGCCCCATCCCGGTCGGGAAGGGTCTTCATGACTCCCATGACCCCAAAAACCGACTCCCTTACTCACGATCCAAGCTCTATCACTAACCACTCCTTTGTAGGAGTCGCCTTCACTTCACCTATCACAATAAACTCAAAGTACACATCAAATTCACTCCCTCACATCGCTCATCAAAATACCAAATCAATTACAAGAGCTTCACAAAACAGCAAAAATCAAGAGAAAAATAACACAAATACAAACACAAGTACTCTAAAGAGGAGATGAGGGGAATATACAACATGACGGTTCTTTAGGAACTCCGTCAAACCTAGGATGGTGGACTCTTCTTCAACCGTAGCCCTCAAGGGCATGAAGGAGCAAGTCGAACGCGCTACCGACATCATAATGAAGGCCCAAGAAGCGCTCGAGCCTAGCCAACCTCCACGGCCTCCAAGGAGGAGGCAAGAAGTAGGAATCCCAAGACCCATCATCATCATTCATGTCATCTCCGGGGTCTATCCATCCTACGAGCCTAATCGACCTCTTCCTCCCTAAGCATCGCCTCCAATCACAAGCAAGCTTCATTTCCAAGAAACAAGGCACAAAAAGCGGCTTTGGCCTCATTTCCTTGTTGCACACCCCCACAGTTTCCTCAAGTTGTGGTTCCCCATCTTCATCACTCGGCCCCACATCATCTTGGAGGAGAGGATCGAAACTTCTACCGGCGGTTTCAATCTCTTCCAAACCATCTCTCGGTGTACTAGCAAGGGGCTCTTAACGCGTAGTCACATTATCGCACAAGGGCAACTCGAGGCTATCAATCTCACCTAACAACCTCACGAATTCTACCAACCCATCCAACTCACTATCCTCCTCCAATTCTTCACCAACGATGCCTTCACCAAGGGTCATATCCTCATTCGTCTCTTTTTGGGTAGACGATTGAGGTTCTTCAAAGCAAATTTCTCTTTCAAAGGGAACTACATCGGCGGCTTCGTGATTAGGTTGCTCCTCTCTCTCAAGTGGGCACCCTTCATCTAAATGTGATGCTCGGGATAAAAACATTACGGTTTGAACCGATAATGCATTTAATTGAGCATTCCTCGCCTCGTTTCCCCTTCGAATTTGGGCCATTAATTCCTCTTGTTCTTTTTGCAATTGAATGGTCGTTTCTTGGATGCTCCTTTGCATTTGAAGCATAGAATGAAACACCTCCGTGTCGGGTAATTGGTGATCATTGGGGTCTTTTAAAGCTCCTTGAAAATCTTGATGATGCCCAAGGGGTGGGGCATCATATTGTTGGTAGCAAGGTTGGGATGATTGGTAGTATTGTGGGTCATGGGGTTCATATTGTGGTTGGGGTGGAGGGTAATATGGTGGGTTTTGGGGGTATTGGCTTCCATAAGGTGAATCTTGATTGAACATGGTGGGTTCACATTGATAACTCGAGTAATAGTCACCATGATCGTAGGATTGGTAATCGTTCACTTGTTGGTAGCCGTTTTCATAACCTTGAAGTTCATACCCGTCTTGATCCCCCCAAGAAGCTTGATAGTGATTAGGAGCCATCATGTCATAGCTTTGGTTCATGGAAGAAGAGGGGTAGCTCATATCGACTTCCATTTGTGGGGAGTTTAGATCAAACCCCATGCTTGCTCAAAAATCGTAGTCCATACCCGGTTGGCAACCTCTCACCCTAGCAACCATCCGTTTAAGCGGCTCTAAGTTGCAAGAAGAAGATAGTCACCACCTCTAACCACAAACTGTAGACTACAAACAAACGTGAGAAGCCTAGTGCTTTTTGGCCACTAGACAAGAGAGAAATAAACCGCACACACACAAGAAGCAAAGTAACAAAAAGAAAAAAGAAAAACACAAACACAAAGACTAAGTCAAGTAACTAGGAAAACAAAGTCCAAACTAGCACCGTCCCCGGCAACGGCGCCAAATTGATGGTAGGGATTTGTCGTGGAATCCCAATCGTCAATAATATAACCGGCTAACCTAACTAGGGTAGATAGGGCAAGTCAGGTCGAATCCACAGGGACGGTAAGAGGCGTCTAGACTAGGTCGGCCTAAGAATGAGACTAAGTCAACGAGCTAAGCTAAACAAGAATGATAAGAAGGGGAGAAACTAGACTATGACTAGGGTGACAAACAAAGGAAACGGACTAGGATTAGGTCGGGGTCAAAGGGGTAACGAAATGGTCGAGGAAGAACTAGAGTGAAAGAGGTAGTAGGGTAATCTAGGTTAGTCCGGGCTCTCGCAACTTAGACCCACCTAGAGGTTCCACCTAGAACCCATCTCGGCGACACACATGACAAACGGGGTTCTAGCGCGCTATAGTGGCCTAGGTCGCATCCGGGCTCTCGCTACTTAGACAGACCTAGGGGTCGTCCTCACCGGGCTCTCGCTACTTAGTGAGGGAACCGGACCCACAAACAAACTATCACCCACAAGAGAAAGGCAAGAAAAACAAGCATATGCACTTACTAGTTATATAAGCATTTCAACAAACATGTGATATGCATCAAACCAAGAGGAAACCCAAATCTTCCACCAACATCTCCAACAAACCCATAATCATCCAATTAACACCCTAATCACCCTACTAACCCTAGCAAGAACACTACTCTAACATAATCAAACTATAACTAACAAGAACAAGATGGATCAACATAAGAAAACAAAACATACATAAACAAACTAACAAGTATGAAGAACAAAACAATAATCTAGAACTAAAGATTGAAACTTGAATAACATAAATAAAGATTAAGAGGAAAAGGAGGAGGAGATTACCATACTAGTGAAGAAGAAAGAACAAAACTTCCATTAATGAAGAAAACCCAAAACAAACATCCAAGGTTGTCAATCTTGAATGGATCTTGAAGAATTCCCTTAATACAAGACTAAACTAAAATTAACTACTAATTACCGACTAATCTACACTAATCTAATCTAATCTAACCTAAAGTAGTCTAGGGTTTTAGGATAAGTGAAGAATATATCATCCGATTGTGTCTTAATACAAGAGGGGGGTATATATAGGGTTACAAGTGGAAAGGAGAAGAAACAATGAAGCGCAGGTCTGAACTGGGCTCATCCTGGTCGGGATGAGTTGGTCTCGGTCGGGATGAGGTGGTCCCGATCGGGATGAGCTCATCCCGGTCGGGATGGACCCAAAACAGAATGTCTTCCTTTTGTGCACTCCATCCCGGACGGGATGAGGCCTTCCCGACCGGGATGGGTCTTGTAGGCCTCCTTTAAGCTCCTTTTGGTCTCTCCTTGCCTCTCATGGGTTTCTCATCGATTCTCGGGACTCGGGATCGGGTCTCGAAGGCTCGGGATTGGCTCCCAAGGTCTTGGGGTCGAATCCAAGGCATCGAGTGATCGTTCCTTCACTTCGTTGGCTCCAAAAAGTGTATGTATTGAGTCGTAATTGCTCCAACTCTTCCAAATCGGTCTCGGGAACCTGAAACGAACTAAAGGAAGCATAAAAAACCCATAAACCGCTCTCAAGGAGCGATTCCACAAGGAAAATGGGACCAAAACACAGTAAAATAGACACTACAAACTACACTTATCAACGACGAACTTCAACTTAAATCTGTGACGGATGTAGAAACAATTAAATATAACAGGTCCTAGATTGGAGGGTTGTACAAAACATAGAAGAATTAATTTCAGTTCAACTGTCAGAATTACTTTGTATTGCAACTCATGTACCCATTTTTGCTTCCCTCGCATCCGCTGTTCTTGCATAGCCACTTGCCCCTGTCGTTCTTCACTGTTTTCGTCCTGCAAGACCTGCAACTTCGGTAGTACCATCCAGCTGATGAGTCTATGTCCAAAATACTTGCCACAGTGTAGAACGACCCATCCTGTAGGTTAGGAATTCAACAATGTTCATAAATGAAATAATAGTCGAAAATGAAAGTGGCGTTAAATTAAATGGTTCTGATTAGGTGGTAACCTTTTCGTTTTCAACAATCTGTGAAATTGAAAGCACACCGTCGATGGGCAAGTTGAATATCTCTTCCTCAGCACCTTCCTCTATGATTTGGAGTGAGTTGCTCGGAGCTTGAGATGATAGGCTGGAAAAATATTTAACCTATTAACACGATAGAGGTGAAAGCAACTGCACTCGACTTAGTGGTTCAAGCTACAAAGGACAGTGTAATGACTAACCTCTCATGGAAAGCTTCCACCTCAGGGATCGCTGGATTAAATTCGTAAGTTGTAGCGTTGTATGTGGTTTGCACAACCCATGCATCTAACAAAAATACAACGTGACTTGGTAGGTTTCCTCATTACTGATGTTATGAGGGAATAGATCAAATATAACACTGCGTAAGTATCTTACTGTCAAAAAGCTTCGTCTTAACTCCTCTGAGCACAACAACTTTAGATTGCTGCGGGCAGGGAAGAAGTTGCAGAACCTCCGGGAATTTAGTAGCATGAGATGCCCAAAGTGTGCACTGAAGAACGATACAACTGGAAGGAGCGAAAAGAGTGAGTGGTTAATGCATAATAGAATTCCAGTGCAGTTAATGCATAATAGAATTCAAGTGCACATAAAATGCTAGCCTGAAAACACACTAACACAACCATATAGGAATCCAATAGGGGAACATACTCAACCTCTTCAAGTTTGATTTTCCTGCACTTGTAAGCCTTCTTTGTTTCCTGCATTGGACCAATTTCATACACCTTGCCGACAATATCTGCGAAACGGTTTAACCATTATAAGACGTGAGAAATACAGGAAAATAGTAAACATAAGTGTGGAAGTGTGTAAAAGGAGGAGTAATGGAGACCTATGTACTGATTCATTGGGACTTTTCCATTGACGATATCTTCAAACCGGGCGAAACGGTATATGTTGAAAGGAATGGATGAATTTTTAGGCAAATGAGTGACCTTTAATCGAGAATTCAACATGGAGCCTGCAACCATGGGTAGTAGCCCGCTCGGATCCAGTATTAGACGTGACGGTGAGACTCCAGATGTTGTACGCCTCCTTGACAAAGAATTTATCCTTGAACATGCTAATCAAAGACTTCTTAATTGTAGCTTGAACCAAGTCATCCTGACATAGAGAAGAGCGAACAAATGAAAAAAGTGTTAACGATTTTTTCTTGAAACATGTCCAAGAAAGTGTTCTACTAATGTATCGAAAGATACGTAGTTGTAGACACCCACATTTGGCTGCCAGGTGTCTATAGAAGTTTCCGACAAACACCCGATGATGATCGGACGCAAACATGCTTTAGCGTACTCGAATATGAGCTCGAAATCATTGGCATTTGGCTTGGGCTTTTTACGGAGTATAAATCTCAAAAAATCAACCTCAAATTCATGCCCAGTGGGTCATTCCGAGTCAAATAAGACTAATTTGGGTCGAGTCTTACACCAGGGGCAAAATCATCTTTTAGCGACCGAGCCAAATCCCGGTCAAAGATACTTCCGAGGCATAAATATCTGCCGTGACACCCCACCAATCCTACTTGAAGTCGAAAATTACAAAAAATCAGCTACAAAAAGTATTAAACAATTCCGTTAAAGATAGAATTCGATCTCTAGAAGGAATCCTACCCGAACACTCGATCGAGTACGGAGGATACTCGGCCGAGTACTCCTTTTCCAGCCGGGTTCAATGCCTTTCCCACCAAGAAACGGAATCCTCGTTCCTCTCAAATTGCCTGTTTTTCCTATCCAAAGCGGTATTTCTTGTCACCCAAGTTAAGCTACCTCTCCTAGCTTCAATCGGGAATCTCTACTATAAATACACCCCCCTTGCACACACACATATAACATCTACAATACACATACGCATTCATTAGAAACAACACACATAGCATCGAATAACCGATAACACAACCCGAGATCACGCCGCCTAGACCCCGAAGTCCGGCCACCTCTACCCGACGCCCCATACAACTAAACACGACCATAACTCACCAACATTATCTCGACGCTCCCGTGTCTAAGCCACATTCCGACGAGCCCCGTTCCGAGAATACAAAGCATGTAGGTTGAGGGTGTAAATCAAAATCCCGTCTTCTTCTTTCTCTCTCCCTTCCTCTCGTTTTTTTTTCTTCTTTTGCGTCGTCGGTCTTTTTTTTATGGGTCATCGTCACATTTTTTTAATATCGATACTACAATATAATTTCTATACAAAACAAGCGTTCTTAAAATACGATATCGACTCTATAGTCGAATATCGTATCTAAAAGGAACTAAATCAATCTCGTTGATGCCAAAAAATCGTCACGTGGTCTTAAAAACAAAATATGACGATTTCAACGCGGAGAGAATTAATATTTTTTCGTTCGATTTTCAAAACGATTTATAAAGCATCTTTTCTAAAAATCATTCTGAATATTTGATATCGATTCCATAAACGAATATCGAATATAACGAATATCGCAAATTTAAGTCGAGGATAAATCATACTATATTTGTACGCGATTTGACAAAACTGTCGATTTTCTAAAAACGATCTCGAGAACAGCCCGCCACGCGAGTCGCGCCCTCCTCGCGCGGGTCCCTGAAATCCGTAGCATAAAAAAACTATTTCGTCTTAATTCTTCGAACATCTTTTCTTTAGCAAAACAGCTGGTTTTTTCGGCATATTTCAGGTCTCGATAAATATTTTCATGACCTCCGTCAACGCGTGCTTAATCCATCACGCGAATTATCTTTGCAAAATCATTCATGTCATCGTATCTATATCTTTTATTCGATTTACAAGCCGTTACTAACCTGTTTGTTCATGTTTTTAGCAATTTCTTTTCATCATTTGTTTTATTACACTAAAACGAACTTCGCATGCTAAAATAACTTTGACGTTAATTTTAGATGCATTAAATCGACCTAGCGACTCATTCAATTATTCGCATGTTTAGTCAAAACAATGTTTGCATATCATTCATCGTATTACTAACGCGCGTATTCAAAAATCAAACGATATCTTAGTAGAGGCCTCTAATGTGCGGGCGGGGTTGGGTGTTCTTTTTTAACTTCCCAACACGTACCCTCACCCCTTACTCAGAACCTCGGTTTCCGGATGTCCGAAACCGTTGGCACACGAGAGTCATTCAATACACGGTATCCGATAACGTCGGTATCAGTATCAAAATGCAAAGGGACGAACCCAATAAACTCTGACATTGGAATGGGCCATACTTTGTGCATGGCCCACTACGACATAGAGTGGGTTCGAACGGGCCCGAACTCCCACAAAGTTCGGTGGCAACTCCACTTCGATTTAAATTTCTATTCGACCCATCTCATATGAAGATTCATTTGCCTCCCCAAACCCGCGCGTGGCCGCGTCGGGGTGGACCTATGTCATGTCCACAGTAGTGAACAACCTTGTCGTCAATAAGCAGCAACTCAACTGAGTCGATGACAGATTTGTCATTGAAATTTAGCCTATTCCATCTATTGATTACTCTCACGTTTAAATCCTTCACTCGAACTCCCTCACAAAGATTGGCAATTGAAACACTGCGTACGTCACACATATTGAAATAAAGAGCGATAAATTAAGATATGAAAACAGAGAACGAAGAGAAACGGATATCAGGAATGAAAACAGAGAACGAAGAGAACAAAGGATATCAGGAATGGTGGCAGGCAGAAATGGAAAATCAACAAACCTGCTCAACATAATATATAGAGGATTCTAGGAAGTGATTGAGCAAGGTGAATGGACGATGAGACGCCAATAAACTGCATCACCATTTCCGGAAAAGAATGTTGACGGCAATCGAGGAGGCATCAATAAGTATTTTGAATCAATAACTGGGGGATTAATTGATGATGAAGGAGGAAAAACAACTGATTAATTTTCCTAATTACCGATGAATGTGATTAATGATGACTCGCAGCATTTAATATACCGGGTTGTTGGATTAAGCGGGTTGGGATTTGATTGCAACTGTTGAATTGAAATTGGGTAAAGGAATTGGAATTGAAATGGTAGAAATCTAATTGAGTAAAAATTGGGACTTATTTTGAAATGGATGAAGGAATTGCTCTTGAGAACTGTGTTTTGGTTTCTGATTTAATATATAGACGATGGAGAAAATGAGGGTACTATAGTCTATCTTGGGAGGAAAACACTACCCACCTCTCCCACTAAGTTACAACAAGCATCAATCTCATTCATTTCTAATTGGTCCTCCCTCTTATCTCCTTTGCACCATAAAATGGCACAACAAGCATCAATCTCATTCATTTCTAATTTATATTATCTCTAATATCCCCGATATATTACCCTATCCCAAGTGAGGTAAGGTAAATGGATCGTGTAGGATGGTATCTTTGACTATATCGCACAGAGTATAGTAGACGTCTTTGATAGATGATGCTGTAAATTTGCCAAAAATTAAAAGAAGTACACGCTTCGAACGTCTCTCATTTCAAAGGATAAAAAACAAAGAAATCAGGCACGACAAAAAAGGAATCTTTATTACGGCATTACAGTTGATCCCATTCCTTACAGAGTGATTTTTCCTAAAAGGCTAAATGACACCATCTTGGGTCTTGGCAGAGAGGCGCTTGAGGAATTCATAGGTTGTGATCATGGTGGTAGCTGACATCGACATATATGCCCACCTGGGCCCCAAGCCACGATAACAAGCCATCCATCCGCCTTCTCGGACTAAATTCCTGACAGTTTGAGCAACCATAGGGCCCCTGCCACGCCCATTCTCGTCATTATCCAACACCTGAAGCCGAGTCTTAATAGTATCCAATGGCATTGTTATCAAGGCTGACACACCGCCTGCCAAGGCGGCACTGACACCTTGGACTGCCATGACAGACTTGGAATCCGGCCTGTACCCAGCATTGCCATTGCTAGTGGATGAATCCCCCCTTCTGCAATGATAACACCAAATTCCACCCCAAACCAATCTTTGAGCAATGGAATAAGATGCCCACCAGACAGCATTAGAAGGAGCATAGGTAAGTATAGATATCCCAAAGCCTCTATATAAGCCTCTGACACCATCTGCCTTAATTATTTTCGTGAAGGCATCGATCCCATTGACATATCTACCTTGACTAACCATGAGCCTCTGGGTGACAACATCAACCGGGGTCCACACCAGCTGAGCCGCCACAGCAGCAGACACACCAGCCGCGGCATTGGCCACGGTCGCTGCAGTTGGCTCTGGGATGCCAAGCCCAATGGTGGCTGACCCCACAGTGGACTTCGTCACCTCCAGGGCAGTCATGTAGAGGGCCCTGGCAGGGATGGTACCCGTCAGGGACGTCCCAAACCCCCTGTACAGCGCCCGGAGCCCGTCAATTCGGATCAAATGGAATGCCATCCTGATACTTGATCCCTGCAGCTGTGCCACCTGTTGACGAGTCTTCAGGACCACCACAGGGTATAAGGCGGCAGATACGCCCGAGAAAAGGACAGCTCCAAGGATGAAGAACTTTGATTTGTCGAGCATTTCCCAATTGATTTCAGCAGGAAGATGGATTTCTTCCTCTGATTCATCTTTAGCTCTTCTTAAACTCATCTTTGCCACTTTCGATACCCAATTTTGTTAATTATATAAACAATCAAACAAAAACTAACAAAGGAATTATTACCCCTAAAAGTGATTAACAACACACAAAAATAAATCAAAATTTATTAGTAGTAAGTTGTAAATACAACATTATGTACAGAAATGCAAGATGGGATTAGTGTAAATTAAGGAAACAAAGGCAACTTATTTAGAGAAGACAAAATGAGATGGGTTCCTAAAATTTACAAAGATAGTCAGTCACCCAAAGAAAAGACGAGATGGGATTTTTTTTACGTTTACGGACCCAAACTTTAGAACAGAAGATGTAAACAAAGAAAAGATTTAGCATTTCTAACAAGGATGAAAGGGAGATGGTGTATCAAAATCTGTATGTGTGATTCTCACCAACTGTAACGCCTGAAGATCATTATCTTAATCTTAATCAAAGTACTTTGTCACAAAATTAATAGTAAGTGATGTGATTAAGATTTGATAATAAAGTTCACAGCTTTAAGATGATCGGGGATGGAATTTGGTGGGAAGAACATGAGGGAAGACTGGAAGTGTGGAGCGTGGGAGAATGGAGATCGAGGGTTTAGGGATGGAGAAGGAGGAGTTAGTGCCTGACACGTGTCAGTGAGTGTTAGGGTTTCAGCTCCTTTTTCTTTTAGTTTATTCTCCACTAGCACGTGATACCCACGTGGTTCTCAGTTCGCAATCGGTTGCCCTTATCCATTACCTACCTCCGCTTAGTAGAAGGGGTAAACTATACGGTGAAGATCCAAATTTGCTATTCTTGATCGTCGATGTTTGTGTCGCATCGTCTGCGCTTTATAACGTGAAAATATAAAATTGTCTTTCGCTAATTACCTTCAATAACATTGTTAATTACATTATACAGATTTATCATTTTAATAAAACTCGATAATGTAACAATTTTTTATTTTTTTCTTAAAATCGGCTTTTTAGCATTTTATGTGATAATGTGAAGGGTGTCATGATCCCCTCCACCCACAATTCAGGGCTCGTTTGGTTCATCATGGAAAGATGAAGTTACCGGGAACTTAAATTCACGTGAATTTGTATTTCATGGAAATTACAAAAAATAGTGTTTGGTTGCCACGTGGAAAATGACTTCATGTGAAAAGTTCTACACACCAAGGGGGAGCTTGGTGACTAACTTTCCCCATTATGGAGGAAGTGGTAATTACCATGAAATGGGCAACCAAACAACTCCCTGAAAATGCAATTGATGGGATCTTGCACTACCCGGTAATTAGATAAGTAGCCAAACAAGCCCTGACAATTCATTTGTAACTTTCTCACTCTCTCTCTCTTCAGTATTTCTTTCCACTCAAAAAAACCGTCTTCACTTAAATTTTCGGGTTTACTTTTTTTTTGATATTTTAAAATGGCGCAACAACCGCATTTACATTTTGGGGTTAGTGCACTGGTTATTTAATTTCATTTACTCTTAATCATCATATTTGAATGCGTGTTAATGTATTAATAAATTGTTAATTTAATTATCGTACAATCCTTCCTGTAGTTTGCTTTTTCTTTACGTAATTTCTATAAATACCGGGACAACTTAATTACTAGTAGAAAAAACTCCTATCATGTCTATGTTATCGTGGCGGTTCTAACGAAAACGACATATTAGGTATAAATTATTGGTGGGAAATGCCTTTAGTGACGATTATTTGACAAAATGACACCATAGAATGCTACATGTGGTGACGGTTTTATTTTAGAACCGAGACTGTATGGTTTTGTTGTGGTTTTATTCACAACCGACGTAAAAAGTGACACAATAAAGTGATACTTTTCGTGGCAATTTTATCTTAGAACCGACACTATATGTTTTTGTGGCGGTTCTATTTACAACCGTGATGGGAGGATTTGCCGTGGATCCCCACCAACAAATAATAACCAACTAAACCTAACACGTAGATAGGGCAAGTCGGGTCGAGTCCACGGGGACGGTAAAGAGGGTTTAAACCAAGTTTCACCCAAATACAAGACTAGGTCAACGAACTAAACTAAACTAGAACGATAAGAAGGGGATGAAACTATGACTAAGACTAAGCTCGGGATAACAACTAAAGGTTAAAGAATCTATCGAACCAGAGGAATCAAACAAGGAGAGAGTAGGGTTAGGTCGGGTTCATAAGTGTAGTAGGATAGTTGGGAGATCGATGGTGTAGGTTTCACCTAGTTACTAAGGTTGGTCCGCGCTCTCGCGTCAAAGCCAATGTCCGCACTCTCGTGTCAAAGACAAAACCCGAATACTCATGCAAGATATTAACCAATACACAAGGATTCAACCACAAATCAATCACACAATGAGAAGAGGAAGACAAGCAAGAGAAGTATTTGCAACTATTACTCTAACAAGCAATTCAACAAACACATGATGCTCTTAATATGTGACTAGTAACAAAGAATCCACCTTTACCCACAATCAAACCCTAATCATCCATAATCAACACTTAATCCCCCTACTAACCCCACAACAAGTCTACTCACACATAATGAAACTAATCATAACCATAACAAGAGAAATCAACACAAACAACAAAACATTCATAATGAAACTAGCAAGAACAAGAACAATAATCAAAGATTAAAACTTGAAAGATTAAACAAGGATTAAGAGTAAAGAGAATAAGAAAATTATACTTACTAACAAGAGGAGGAAAGATTGAAACTTGCATTAATAAGAAAAACCCAAAATAATCTCCCAAGGTTGTCAATCTTGGTTGAATCTTGAAGAATTCCCTTAATACAAGGATTAAACTAAGATTAGCGATTAACTAAAGACTAATCTACACTAATCTAGGCTAATCTAGGCTAAAGTATGCTAGGGTTTAGTGGGTAAGGTCTAACCTCACATAAGATTACAAGAGGGGGGGGGGGGTATTTATAGGGTTGTAAGAATAAGGGGAATGAAGTGACAAAGTGCGAGGAGAAACAGGGGGCTCACGGCCATGAGGCACCCCCGTCATGGCCATGATGGTCATGGGTCACGGCCATGACGCCCTGTTGTAGCTTGCTTCCTCTCTTCTTTGCTTCCCAACTCACTACACGGCTATGTAGGCTTCTGACATGGCCATGTAGGCCCCTACTTGCTCCTCCTAGGCTTCTTATCGACTCTCAGTGCTCGGGAATGGGCTCCAAGGGACTGGGGATCGAGTCTAAGCCACCGAATCATCGTCGCTTCTCTTCATTGGCTCCATATGTATCGGAAACGAAACAGAATCGTTCCACTTCTCCAAGATTGGTCTTAGGAACCTAAAATGAACTAGAAGAAGCGTAAGTAGCCTTGAAACCGCTCCAAAGAGCGATTCCAACAAGAGAAATCGGGACCAAACACAACAAATAAGCACTACAAGACACACTTATCAAACCGACGTAAAAAGTGACACAATAAAGTCCTTCTTTTCGGGGCGGTTTTATTTTAGAACCGACACTATAAATTTTCGTGGTGGTTCTATTTACAACCGACGTAAAATAAAGTGACAAAATAAATTAAAGTGCTTCATTTGGTGGCAGTTTTATTTTAGAACCGACACTATATGGTTTTGTGGCGGTTTTATTCACAACCTGTAGTCCCCTAGAAAATCTAACACAATACTGTGGCGGAAACACTGTAGAGTTGGGATTAAAACACACAGACAAACTATATCTTATTAAAAGAAATGATAAGTTAGTACAAAGACCACTTTTTACAAAAAAGCTAAAGAGAAAATTCTCCAATTGGGTTTATACAAATCCATAAATTACATAAATGAAGAAAGAGTAGGATCCACGCTACTCGCTAGCTCACACCCAAAACTCAGCAGCAAATACCTGTCATGTTATAAACATAACAACCACATCAGTGGGGAGTAACTTAGACGTTCTTCCAGCCATATTATATCATATGGAAAATAATAGTATTATTATATCAAAATATATAAAATGAGAAAAAAAACATCAAAATGATATAATAAAAATAAGTTTTAAGAGAAACTTAAAGCACTTGTCAACCTGCAAGTTACAAATCAATCGATAATAATAATATTCAAAAATGGCGTTATGGAAATTCGATCATTGTGCAAAAGGCTAGACTTTCACTAGGGATATACTAAAACTAGCTTCGAGAACTTCAGTTTTAACACATATCGGACTTCAGTCTCTAATCTAGGCAACTCAACCATAATAGGACGAAGACTTATTAATGCAAGGTCCGAACTTAAGTAATATACACCCCTCCTAGACACCAAAGGTATTCAGTTCAACTGATGACGACTAACACGATGCGATATCTAACTTAAGAGCACAATGCACATATATACTCCTGGACACCAAATGTATCATGTTCAACAACCAATGCATCCCAAATGGATACACCAACCTAGTTGTTGGCAAAACAGTACATCCTAGACTGTATTACTCTAACCCCACACTTGTCCTTATTCCATAATTCCAAAACAGCCATTATCGATATTCAAAAATAAATAATCATCGTAAATAATATGAAAATAAAATAAATAAACATTTTATATAAAAGGGAAATTGTCTATAAGTAGATACTAATTGATTTTAGAAATTTACTTAAAATAGAAATAGTCTTGTAGAAAATACGTAAGTTATTAAAATAAGTGAAATGTAATAAAAATAACATTTCTAACGAAATTAACAATTTATTATTGTCGTTGTTATCGTAACTTAATATATTTCTAAATTCGTTACTCAAAATATAAATAAAATATAATAAGTCAATATATAGTATTTTATAAATAATTAGGAAATCGAGTTAAAACTATAAATTTTAGAAAAGAGATGTTTTAAGAAAAATGATATAAAATTAATTGAGTCAACAAGTTTTATAAATGAAATGAGATTTAAAAAGATTTCAAATTATTTTTAACACATAGCTTTTATTAATAAATAATACAAATTTTACTAAAAATAGTCAATCGGAAACAAATAAGAGATTATTAGAGAAAATAGCCTCGACTAAAAATGTATTTCTAACAAAACGACTATCTTCTAGTTTATTAGTATAAAGAGTAAAACGAAAATTAATTTATGAAATGAGTATAAAAATCGTGTTTATTATATTTAAAGTACTATTTGAGTTAAAATTATAAATTAACGAAATATGACGAAAATATGAAATCGACATTATTTAGTTACTAGTGTCACGATAACCAACAAAATATTATAACGATCATAAATAATAAAATTACTAACGATTTATAAAACGATATCGAAAGTTGTAAAATATTTATAAGGTACAAAATTTTAAAAATAATATTATTAGCAATTAATAAATTGCTGAACTTAGAAAACCAATGTTAAAATATTTACTACATACTACTACTCAAACATACGATATAAAATTGATTAACGTCCTAGAGTTACCTTGAGCAGATCTCCGCGTTGATCACGTACTAGTCCTTGACAGTTCTTGACAAAGACCTGAGACACACCCACGTTAGAACCGGACACCGAGCAACAACTTGAACCCGAACCATACGTCGACATTAACATCAAACAGCAACAGCAACACGGTCATAGCAGCGGCAACCACTAAACATCACAGCAGCCATGTGACAGAAACAGTACAACACATCAACCAACAACGATAAGCAGCAACAACATTCGATAACAACAGCGATCAGCAGTAGCACCGACAGAACGAAGAAGAAAAGGAGAAGAACGAGATAGAATAGAGGAATGAATAGTAGCAGATTAACGACATAAAGCAGCATCAACGATCAGTAGCAGTAAACCGAGACAAGAAGTACACCAGCAGAACACGACATCAATGGCAACTACAGCAGGTTAACGCACAACACGAACAAAAGAAGAGGAGCAGGCAGGGAGACAAAACGGACTCGAAACAGAGTTGAACGACAGCACAAAAGACGACATCTGCAGAACGGAACAACGACAGCAATCGAACAACAACAAAACAACGAGACAACAGCAGTGATCCACCCATAGCAATAAGAAGATAATGAAGAACGAAGAGTTGGCACACAAACCAAGAACAAAAGACGACACAAAACATGACATAGAATCAAGAGAATGACGAGAAAGAGAAGAAGAAAGGGAGGCTACTTCAGACAAAATTAGGCGACAAAAAGACAGCAGGAGAGGCACGAAACAACAGCAGGTCGCAAGTCAAAAGAACGATGACGATGATGGGTGACAAAGAAGGCGATGGAGAGAGCTACGTGAGCGAGAGGGAGAACGCAGAAGCAGGGCAAGACAAATCGATTGGTGAAGATTGAAGGTGATAGATGAAGGCTGGTTGATGAGGGATGAATGAAAAGGTGGAGGAACGAAGAGGTGGAAAGGGGTTGCGAATGAGCGGTGGAAAACATAAAGCAAGAAGGGGATGAATTCAACTCATAAAAAAATGAGGTTAAGTACTACGTACTAACTAAATAGGTGTCAGTACAAGACAGTTCCGAGACAATAAGTTGACTGACCCATGAAATCGAATTAAAAACGAATTAATAAAAATAATTGGGCCAACTAATAAATTAGTAAAATAAATGTTTCTCGAGATATAAATAATTATTCGAGACGAAAATGAAGTTTATAGAAATAAATAATCAGACGATGAAATAGTATAGGGAAGGTTGGCATGCTTCAAATATAGAGAAGGTAGGTAAAAGTCTACATTATTTAACTTTTAGGACACAAATACAAGTCACAACTTATTAAATCTATAATTTGTTCAAATTTACAACTTTTTACACCAACATGCGGTTGAAATTAAAGCTACAAAAATGGTTGGATTCATGTGTCCCGCAAAGCTTTTGGAATACATGAATAAACCACGAGAACACGAAGATTATATAGCACATGTCTTAGAGATTGAAGAGAAAAAGAAATTTATCATGGGTGCATTTTATGAAAGGTAATTATCCAATTTTTTTTTAAAATTTATTATTTTCTGAAATTATCTTTAATTATGAAATCAATGAATAGCAACCATTGGATGTAGTTTGTCGCTTGCTTGGGGTTGAACGCTATGTATATTTTGGACTCGCAAAAAGGAACTCAAAGAAGTTGATCATCAAGGGAAGGTTAAAGGTTGCTTGGTTATTACACGGTGTTAACGGCGAAAGGCATAATTATAGTCTAAAGAATCAACTTCTAATTGTACACACCCACATTTGGCTGCTAGGTGTCTATAGCAGTTTCCAAAAATCACCCGATGATGATCGGACGCAAACATGTTTCCACGCTCTCGGATATGGGCTCGAAACCTTTTGTTGATGGCTTGGGCTCTTTGCGGAGTACAAATCTCACAAATCAGACCTCAAATTCAGGCCCAGTGGGTCGTTTCCAATCAAAAAAGACTAATTTGGGTCAAAACCGACACCGGAAATAAAACTGACTTTTAGCGATTGGGTCAAACCCCAGTCAAAGTTGTTTCCGAGACAGGAAAAACAGTCATGCAAACATCGAAAGTCCAACCCAAATACAAGATCCACAAAATATCCAACTCAAGGTCCAAAGACCCGGACCCTTTCGCTCCAGCTGACCCACTCGATCGAGTGTCAGCCCACTCGATCGAGTGGGCCCTCAAACAGGCCCGTCTGTGGCTGCTTTGAGCCACTCGACCGAGTCAGCAGGGTACTCGGTCGAGTAACCCTAGACGGGGAGGTGAGCCATTGCCTATATATACACCTCTTTGCATGCACAAAATACAACTTTACAACCCTATAATCTACACATCCAAGAACCCTAATTACTACTTCTTCAACCTAAACCCTAACATCTAGGAATAAAACCCTAAACCGCCATAACTTAGCCTACGTAAACCTCGATACTCCCGTGCTTAAACCACAACTAAGCCAGTCCCGTCCGAGATACAAAACATGTAGGTTGAGGGTGCAATATTCCCAACTCTTCTTCTCTCATTCTCTCCCTCGTCTCGTCCGTCCCTTGTCGTCCGTCGTTGTCTTTTCTTTATTTTATTGTCGCGTTCTAATATCGTTAATATTATAAACATCAAGACATTAAAATACTCGCTGATTCGTGTCGAGCGCAAAGGATGACGGGATAAGGAAATCCGAATATACAAGGGTGTCTCACCCGACGTTGCCGGTCGCTTATCCCGACACCCTGAACGCTTGATTGTTGAAGCAAGTCAACATCAACAATAACGTTTTTATTTCGTCGCGTCGTCGGTCACGTTTTGTCATTGCATCGTCGTTATCGTCTTCATTCATCGCATACAACGATTTTAAAACTATTTTCGAATAAAACACTTTTGTTCTAGTTGAGTCGAAACCTGTTGACCCGGATCCGACATCACACAATCCTCAAGGATTTATTACGATGTCGGGATGCCGAGGGAATCTAGTCAAGTCTTTTTCTTTTTAATTCATGTAATCGCAAAGAGTCATTCTTTAGATTCGATGCCAATTCAATAATTGGATGTCGCATCTAAATGAATTAATCAAGTAAATCTAACTAATACGGAGTCGTTGATGCTAAAAATAGTGATCACATAATTCGAAGGAATTAGTTACGACACTACAAACGCGAAGACAATCTATTTCGTATTTAGTTGATTTAAAACGATTTACAAACATATTTCTCTAGACTTCGCTCTAAGTATTCGATATCGGTTCAATAATCGAATATCGGATATGACGAGTATCAAAGTCCGAATCGAGCATAAATCTTACAATATTTATGCCCGACTCAATAAAATCACCGACTTTCCAAAATCAAAAAGCAATTTCGAAATCAATAAAAATTGCAAAGCGAACCCTAGTTCGTACAGGGGGCACTCGATCGAGTTCCTAGTCCACTCGGTCGAGTGGCATCCCAAAAACCGAGACATAAGGTTTTTTTAACCACCACTCGGTCGAGTCTCGCAATGACTCGATCGAGTGGCAGCTTACTCGGTCGAGTTCTTCAGTAACTCGATCGAG
Organism: Agrostemma githago; assembly: GCA_958450325.1. NCBI lineage: Eukaryota > Viridiplantae > Streptophyta > Magnoliopsida > Caryophyllales > Caryophyllaceae > Agrostemma > Agrostemma githago. Next base: position 28,817,891 of record OY288250.1, on the reverse strand, counting down.
TGACGTCTAAAAAACGAGACAGAAAACCCTTCTCGAGGACCAATCGGTCGAGTCCTTCAATGACTCGATCGAGTGACCTCGTCACGTCAAAACCGTGAGGTCCCGGAATGCTTTCTAGTCTCTATAATAATTTTTTCATGACTTCGGTCAACACGTGTCAAGTCTATCACGTGACCTACTATTTTTCAAAACCCTGCATCATATTATATTATTCTATAAGCATTCTATATTTCTTGCAAACCGTTGTTATCGTTATTACCGTTACTAACATGTTTGCTCTCTTTTTGTCGATTTATTTTCGTTATTTATTTTATTGTACTAAAAGAACCTCGCATGCTAAATATAACTTTGACGTTAGTTTTTGATGCATTAAATCGACGTAGAAACTTATTCTAATTATCACATGTTTAGTTAAAACGTTGTTTGCATATCATCTCATCGTTTTACTAACGCGCGTATTCGAGAGTTAAACGATATCTTAGTAGAGACCGCTAATGTGCGGGCGGGGTTAGGTGTTCTTTGTGAACTTCCCAACACGTACCCTTACCCTTTACTCAGAACCATGGTTTCCGGATATCCGAATCCATTGGCACACAAGAGTCATTCAATACATGGTATCCGATAATGTCGGTATCGGTATCAAATGCAAAGGGACGAGCCCAATAAACTCTGACATCCGAATGGTCCATACTTTGTGCATGGCCCACTAAGATATAGAGTGGGTTCGAATGGGCCCGAACTCCCACAAAGTTCGGTGGCGACTCCACTTCGATATAAATTTCAATTCGACCCATCTCATATGGAGATTAATTCGCCTCCCCAAACCCGCGTGTGGCCGCGTCGGGGTGGACCTATGTCATGTCCACAATTTGGCGACTCCGCTGGGGATTAACTGATGAGTGACTTACCATCGGCATCCTCAGGGTGAGACTCGAATAGAAATCGTTTGACTAGTACAATACGCGTTTTAGTTTTACGGTTCATGCATAACCCTATTCTTTCCCGGGCCGGTACTGGTGACCGACGTCCCACTATACCGTGATGTACTCCAACATGGATATGTCAAAGGTGTCCATAGTCGATTCGTATTGGTTTTGCGGCATGTTCTAAGATTAACTCGACTTAGGAAGTCCGTCCCGATTCTCGGATAGGCTATGTGCACTGGTATAGACTCTTTATAGACCGACCGAGACTTAGTATAGAGCATACATGGCGTCGTTATAATGCTTGCGTGACTATATGCTACTTGGTTTCTAAGGTCGTTTTTCAAAAACCGTCATTTTCAAAAACTGCATCCTTTTTTTCAAAATATCCAATTTAAAAACCCGGGAGGTATACCGAATTTAGGACTTATGATTTTACTCAAAATGGCCTATTTCTTGCCGGTATTCTCCCCATTCCAAAACTCGAAAATATTTTCGAACTTTCAAAACTGTGGCCCGATTCGCTTTTCCGTTTTTTTTTTCAAAAAAATTGGCCCCTCCATGGTCGTATCCCTAATCAAAGATACCCTAAGGTACACTAACTAATGCTGATAGTGAAGTAGGGGTCGAACCACAAGGAGACGGGCTTAAATACTTGTTCTAAGGTCTAGACTTAAGACTACAGGTCACTGTTTTTCTGGCTTTTTGGTAGGCTGACAACTAGCTGCTATAAGGTAAATCAATAATAAAGGAGACTAGGGTCTCAAATTCACAATGAATATCAATCGGGTCAGGGAATCAACTAACAGGTCAATAATCGAACTGTCTAAGGTGTAGGTCCGGTCGGTACTACTACAAACTTTAGAACTAAACTTAACCTGCGGTCGCTAGAATTAAGCTAGTCTACCCGAAATGTTGTGACCTAATTAGTCCTTAACCCGGTCGGTGAAAAGTCCTAATTGTGATACTACCTAATTAATCCTGGCCAGTAATTAATCAATCAGAATTAAAACAACATTCAGGCGACAGTTCATAAGATCAGAGACAGGTCAATTTTCTATAACCCAATTAATACCCATCGATCCCCTTAAACCCTAGATAGAATTTAGCTACTCATGACGATTGTAATTGAACTAATGAAATATGAATTGCAATTAAATATGATGAATGCAAATTAAATTAGACTGCGAGAAACGATAATAATTCTATACTAACAGATAATAACAAGACTGAAATTAAATTTACTATGAAAACTAAGAACGAATTAAGACAAGAATTAAACTAGAAAATTGAAATTGAAATTAAAATTAAAAGTTTCGATACCGAACAAGTTCGATGAATCTTGCGAAGAAAAGCGGAAACGAACGTAGTCTTCTATGCTAAGCAACAAAGTAACATAATGTTTGTTTTTATGATATGAAAAGTGTCTGACAATTCTCTCATCCAACTGATTTAAAAGAAATCAGTTGGACTCGAAACGGGCCCATAATTCTAAGTAGATTAAAATCTGATCCGCGGCCTGGGTGTGATACACTCGATCGAGTGCATGTGATGCCACTCGATCGAGTGGATCCATAGCTGCTCCAATTCTTGTTTGTCTTTGGGCTGAAAAGGGGAATCGGCCCAAAACTATGATGCTGTTCAGTTGAGCTCCGAAGTGAGGCACTCGATCGAGTGCTGAGCACTACTCGATCGAGTGGGTGCTGCTGAACTCGTAGCTGAGTTCTTCATTGCTTATCGGCTTTTCGTTTTCTTCCTCGTCTTCTGTCCTCGTCTCGGCTATCAGGGTTATTACTCCAAAATAAGCTCAAAATTGTTCCTAACCTGCAAAATAGCACAAGGATCGGCAGTATCTACTTTCTAATAAAAATCGACATTAAATATATAAATCGAAGAAGAAAAGTTCAAAAACAGTTGTCGGGGGACAATAAAATGCGATATATAATATGTTGATCACTCCACAGAATTTTTCGGGGTTTCTCGAAAAAAATTCTTTTCGAAATATTCCTCTTCTTAGGACTTCCCGTATTTAGCAGTGTCGGGTCGTGTCATAAGTTGTCGAAGTCTCTAGCGTCGAAACTCTGTCGGTCTTACATCGCGAGTTTCCTCCTAATCCCAGTCCGCCTTATTTGACTAAGGCAAGACCCACCTACGTAGGACATACTCCTATAAAGGGGGGCCCGTCTACACATTCGAGTCCAAAGTCTAGGGATATCTCACGTGGACCTTCCTTCGAACAGGACCCGACCCACATTGCCGGATCCTAAGGGAGGCCCACCTTTCACAAGTCACCCGTCTAGGTGTCTTTTCCGAGTCATTTCCTTTTTCGGTTTTTCCTTCTGCTCGGGATGCACTTCTATTTGGGGTAGTTTCTGATTACACGGTGTTCTTACAGACAGGCCACCCATAACCAGAAGCCAACACAAGATGCAAGAAACCTTGGACGAACTGAAAACCGCGCTGGTTATGATGGAAACTCAACTGACGGCCATCAGGACCGACCAAACCACCCTTGCCACCCGTTTGACTGCCATGGAGCAAGGGACTCCTAGTGTTGGATCTGAAGCCAATAGGCCCATGGCTGAACTAATCAGCGTTGTTCGCAAGATTGAAGAACAGGTCCACTTGTCAACAAGCAACTCGATCCATACGGAGAATGCTCGCTCCTACTCGTCCCTGAATGACGAGTTGCCCGCTATCCTCAAACTTACGGGAATACCAATGTTTGAGGGTACTGAAGGCCATGGCTGAACTAATCAGCGTTGTTCGCAAGCTTGAAGAACAGGTCCACTTGTCAACAAGCAACTCGATCCATACGAAGAATGCTCGCTCCTACTCGCCCCCTGAATGACGAGTTGCCCGCTAACCTCAACCTTACGGGAATACCAATGTTTGAGGGTACTGAAGACCCGGTCCATCACATCCGGGCCTTCAAAGAATTTATGGCTGTCAAGGGGGTGAAGTCCACCATGTTCAAGCACTTGTTCGCTTCCTCCCTCGAAAAGCACCCCAAAGCTTGGTATTACAGGCTCGATTCCAAGAAGTACAAGACTTGGGATGATGTGGCGACTGAATTTGCTCGGAATTATGCTGACAATACCGAGATCTAGACTACGATGTGTACTCTGGAAGTCATGGCCCAAGAACCCAAAGAAGGGTTCACCAAATATCTTCAAAGATGGAGGGCTGAGAGCGTGAAGTTGGTCGATAAGCCCAACGAGAAAGTGTTAGTGGAGGCCTTTGTCAAGAACCTCCTCCCTTCCTACCGGGTCCATCTCCGGTATGCTGTCATTCCCAACTTTGCCACTCTGACTGAAATGGGGACAAGGATCGAGGATGACTTAAGGTTAGAGAGCCTAACTAAGGCCTCTACCAAGGGATATCAAGGGGCCCGTTCATCTGTGAGCAAGCCCACACCAGCAGCTGCAACCCGCAGCATCTTCGATGAGATTAATCTACTGGATACCTCATCCAAAAAGAATACTCCAACTCGGGTATTCACGGATATAGGGACTACCTATACCTACGCCTTACAAAGGCTATCTTCGAAGGGACTAACCCAACCGATAGGCCCAACTCCCGAAGTTCCAATGGAGAAAAGATCCAAGAGCTGCAATGTTCAAGCCTATTGCCACTATCATCGAGGTAATGGGCACGATACTGAGAAATGCTGGAAATTGAAGCATCTGATCCAAGATCTGATCGAAAGCTGGAAAATACCGTTGCCCGAAGACAAGTCGAGTAACAAAGAAAACCCGTTCTGTGCCCATGCTATATTCACGGGAGAGGTAATCGACTGCTCACACCTCATTTCACCCTTTATCTCACAAATTAACAAGATATGGTTCGATGATGAGGAAGATGTTTACCTAGCTAAAGGGGAAGCTGTCCCCATCACCAGTGAAGAGGTTTGAAAAGCTAAGTCTAAAGCCTTAGCCAACAACCACCTCGCCACCGCCGGGCGTCCTACCCCAACAACCGTCACTGAACCTGCCAGGACGGAATCTACCATTGAAGAACCAAGCAACGACACGACCTTGGTCCCGCAATTGAAAAGGGTTCGAGCCGATCTAACCATATGGCAACTTCTGGTTAGCTCGCAAAAACATCGGGAGGCACTGACTAAGGCTCTCGATCAAATCAAGGTCGACTCACAGGTTACTCATGCTGAAATGGTAGCCACTATTATGCCTTATCTCAAGGGCAAGTCCAAAGAAGAAGACCCACTCATCACCTTCTCTGAGTCCGAGGAAAGTACCTCCCAATGACCCTTATCGACGATGGGTCCGCTATAAATGTCCTTCCCTTAAGAACCGCTAAGGCCCTCGGCATCACCGAGGCCGACTACCTCCCGACGGCGCAAACTATCCAGGCTTTTGACGAAAGCCCAAAACCAGTCGCCGGAGCCGTTAAACTAACAATCATAACGGGCCCAATTGAAAAAGAATTGGAGTTTCAGGTGATCGATGTCACCTCATCCTTCAACTTACTGCTCGGGAGGCCTTGGATCCATGTAGTCAAGGCCGTGTCTTCTACCCTTCATAGGAAGGTCAAAATGCCTCTTCAAGATGGTGTCATCACACTAGAGGCAACCTCCATAACCGTGGCTAGCTGCAACGCCACGATCCGGGCCGAACCACGGGGATTCGACTTCGTAGGAATGATTGAAGGGGAATATCTCTTCTAGCCCTACTTCACTACTAGCATTAATACGATGTTACAAAACTTGGGTTATTTACCGGGGGCTACTTCGAGGCCATATCTTCCGGATGAGAAGGTTATCGAGGTCCTAAATGACAGAGGATCTCGATTCGGTTTGGGGTACACTATGACCACGGGAAATGTGAACCGAGCAAACGTAATCAAGTTTGTCACTCCAGTATTTGGGCAATTCAAGTGGGCCTTTACCAACCCACTATCACATATCCCGAGACCAAAATGGCTCGGGAATACAATTTCATCCTTGATGACATATTTGCCCTTGTCCACACGGAATCCAAAGAGGGCGCCGACAATTCCGAGTCCGTGCTGGGGCTCCTATTCGGAGAAAACAAGGCCATTCCCGCTCCTAAAGAAGATCTGGTCAACCTAATCCTCCGCATTAACCGGTTCGACCCGACGAAGCTGATTTCCGAAGTTGGTGCAGACACTGGGAAAAGGGCCTGGAAGAAGACCATCAAGTGGACCGACAGCCAGGGTCGAATCTACAAGCTGACCACAGGCGATGGAGACATGACGGATACCGAGTCCGAGTCAGAGTCAGAGTCAGAGTCGGAGTCAGAGTCCGAGTCTAGGGGGTCTGGTGCTAGAGTCCGGTCTGTAACCCCTATCCCTTTAGCCACTTCCACTGGAGTCTCGGGGCTTGTCCCGAGGGCACTTCCTATCTCGCCTCTGACCAACGATCAGATGGCCGCTCTCTTCGAGCTGTTTTCCAAATTTACTATTAATAATAGTAACGAAAATCGTTCCGCTTACGACTTGTCTTATTTCCAAAATTCTTTCAATTTTCAAAAATTTTATATGTAGTGACATTGAGAAACCCGACGAACAAGTACCTCTACCTTCGCATTTGATCGAGCAACTCGAACAAAGGGAATCCCAAGATCCGGTAATTGAAGAAACCGAGTCCATCAATGTAGGAACCCCTTTAGAGCCTCAGATGCTTAAGTTGGGCATGTCCTTAGATCCCGAGGAGAGAAAACAATTCACGGACCTCCTTCAAGAATTCAAGGATGTCTTCGCATGGTCCTACAAGGACATGCCGGGAATAAATCGGGAAATAGCTGAACTTCGTATACCCATCAAAGATGGGTGTAAGCCGGTAAAACAGAAGCTCCGAAGAATGAGGCCCGAATGGTCCCTCAAAGTCAAAGAAGAAGTAGACAAACAATTCAAAGCGAGCTTTATACAAGTGTCTAAATATCCAGACTGGGTCGCAAACATCGTGCCGGTACCAAAAAAGGACGGTAAGGTGCGGGTATGTGTGGACTTTTGGGACCTTAACAAGGCCACCCCAAAAGATGATTTTCCGTTACCACACATCGACATACTGGTGGATAATACGACCGATCATGCCCTTCTATCGTTCATGGACGGGTATGCCGGATACAATCAAATCAAGATGGCGGAAGAAGATATGAGTAAGACCACCTTCATTACATCTTGGGGTACTTACTGTTATACCGTTATGCCATTTGGGCTCATCAACGCCGGGGCCACTTATCAACGAACCGCCACTACCTTATTACATGATATGATGCATAAAGAAGTGGAGGTTTATGTGGACGACATGATCGTCAAGTCCAAAGATCGAAGCGGGCACATTTCGGCCCTAAGGAAGTTCTTCACCCGACTACGCAAGTACAACATGAGGCTAAACCCTCAAAAGTGCAGTTTCGGGGTAACATCGGGCAAATTACTGGGCCATATTGTTAGCCAACGCGGCATCGAGGTCGACCCAGCTAAAATCAAAGCCATCACTGAGATGCAGCCACCCAAAACAGAAAAAGAAATAAGGGGGTTTCTCGGGAAAGTCCAATTCATCAGCCGATTCATCTCAAAGCTAACCATAGTATGCGAGCCCATTTTCAAGAAACTGAAGATAGGAGAACGGGTACTATGGGACAATAAATGTCAAACGGCCTTCGATAAAATCAAGGAGATTTTGTCTGCTCCGCCAGTATTAATGCCACCTCAACCCTGCCTGCCTTTGTCGTTATACCTAACAACGACCGAGATAGCCATGGGGGCTATGCTAGCCCAGACAGTCGATTCAGAAGAAAGGACTATTTACTACATCAGTAAGAAGTTCCTAGAATACGAGTGCAAGTACACAATGCTTGAAAAGACGTGCCTAGCTTTGGTTTGGGCCACTAAAAAGCTCCGACACTATATGCTTAGCCACGAGGTAGATGTTTTATCCAAAATGGATCCTATCAAGTACTTGTTCGTGAAACCCATCCTTAACGGCAGGATGTCCAGATGGACTTTGATGCTAGCAGAGTTTGATCTCAAATTCGTACCTTTAAAAGCCATCAAAGGCCGGGTAGTAGCGGAATTCCTTGCCGATAGTCCGGTATCCGAAGAAGGACACACCGATACTTGGGCCTTCCCAGATGTAGACATATTCCATACCGACAGCGAGACATGGGATTTGTATTTTGATGGGGCATCCAACTTCCGAGGATTCGGGGTCGGGATTCTGTTAATCTCGCCAAAAGGAGAGGACACACCGTTATCCATTAAACTGGAGTTTGACGTGACTAACAATGCAGCCGAGTATGAAGCATGAATTCACGGGTTGCAAGCCGCCGCCGATTTAGGAGTAACGAACCTCCGGGTCCACGGCGACTCATCGCTAGTCATCAATCAAGCGCTCTAAAAATGGAAAACTCGGAATGCCAATCTTGTGGCTTACCAAGAACGAGTAAGGGTTCTAGAATATCTACCTCGGGAGGAAAACCAATTCGCAGATGCACTTTCCAAATTACCGTCTTTATTGAATATCCCGGAGCACCTGGCCAGCATGCCGATTTGCGTCGAAAGGCGGTCCGAACCAGCCTATATCCATGCCATCCAAGACATCGAAATAACTGATCTGGAACCTTGGTATCAGGCCGTCCTAACCTACTTAACAACGGGGGAATACCCGTCGGGAGCTGAAAACCGGGCTAAGAAAGCCCTGCGAAGGTTGGCCACCCAATTTTTTCGTACAAACGACGAACAGTTATACAAAAAGAGGGCACAAGGGGGCTTTTCTTCTATCTGTCGACGAGATACAGGCCGAAAAGATCATGGTCGAGGTAAACGATGGTGAAAATGGCCCGTATATGAACGCCCATATGCTAGCCCGGAAAATTATGAGGCTCGGATATTATTGGAACAACATGGAAACTGACTGCCAATCATATGTCAAACATTGCCATAACTGTCAGATTTTCGCCAATGTGCAGCATATGCCATCGTCTCTACTATACACAATGACATCGCCATGGCCGTTTTCGACGTGGGGTATTGATATAATTAGCAAGGTATACCCTTCCGGGACGGGAGGTCACTGTTTCATTTTGGTAGCTATCGACTATTTCACCAAATAGGTCGACGCCGAGTCATATCGGATCTTGAACGCCAAACATGTTGCCAAATTTATCCAAAATAAGATTATATGCCGATACGGGATCCCGCACGAATTTATCAGTGATCACGGTACCCATTTTCAAGCTGAAACCGCTGCGTTGCTAGCAAAATATAAAATTCAAAGGCATACATCTTCGCCTTACCGTCCCCAAACAAATGGAGCGGTAGAGGCAGCCAATAAAACAATTGTCACCATACTTAAAAAGATGGCTGATAATTACTGGGACTGACCCGATAAAATACCTTTTGTCCTTTGGGGATACCAGACATCAATTCGCACCGCACCCGGAGCAACTCCATACTATTTGACATACGGAATGGAAGCGGTCCAACCGGTCGAGATAGAAGTGCCATCCCTCCGGATTTTACTTGAAAGACAAGTGCCGGAAGCAGATTGGGTCCAAGCCCGATATGATTCGTTAGTTCTTCTAGACGAACGACGGTCCCGGGCCCTCAACAATATTCAAATATACCAAAAGAGGATACAACGGGCCTTCAACAAAAGGGTTAGGCCCAGAAACATCAAGGAAGGGGATCTGGTTCTAAAATCGGTCAGTGCACTACTACCGATCGACCCAAGAGGAAAATTCAAACCCAATTGGGCTGGGCCGTACTTAGTAAAGAAGGTCCTATCAGGAGGAGCGGTGATGCTGACAGACTTGGATGAGAACGAATTCGTCAACCCAACCAACTTGGACCAGTTGAAGCGCTACTACCCCTAAAACCTGATCTCAATGTCATTTGCAAAAAAAAAAGTTTATAAAAATTTGTCCTTTTATAAATTTTTAAAAAATATAGGCAAGTCAATAAGTTAGGATTATTTATCCTACCGTCGCACATCTCGAACTATTAGTCTTGATGTATTTCGAAAATTGCAAAAAAAAGAAATCTATGTTGAACTACGTTTGGTTTGATTCCGCTAATTGTGGATACGTAGGCAACCCCTCAAAAGGGTACAACCACTGCAATAACGAAAAAGACGGGAATGATATTCACTAATATGTCTTTTATTGAAAACACGATAAACTCGGGAATTTTAAAAATTACATCACAAAAAAAAAATGGCAAAAACAAAAAAAACACAACACAAAAAATAGTAATAATATTTAAATAATAAAACTAAGGAGACTAATGTTCATGCATTTTGCCCTTTCCCTTGTCCTTTGGGTCACGTGGAGCCCGAGGTCGCCGGAGCGGGGGCGACCGTTCCCGAATCACGAGAGGAACCTCCTTAGCTCGAACCCGTTTCTTCGACAACGAGTCTTCTGCCATTGTCACTGGTCCAAGTCGAGAGGAACACCCCTGATTTTTATAAATTCAAATTAAATTAAAATTTTGTTCGTATTTTTATTTTTACGATTTAACTCGTAATTCATAAAATTATTATAAAACGAATTTATCGTTTAATCGTTTCAAACTCCTAAAATTCTATTTGTCTCGGAAACCCTTATATTTAAACATTTTTATTTCTGTTTCGATTTATTTTATACATTTAATTTAACTCTTATCGAAAGTCTATTTTGGCTATTTAAATTCTAACTGTTTTTTAAGCTCGAATTTCTATTTTCGTCTCGAAGTTCATTTATTTTAAATTTCGTCAAAACATTTATTATCTTTCTTCGAGAAATCAATTTAATTCACTTTAACGAAGGTTTATTTATTTATCGGGAAATAGTATTTCACCGTCTAATTATTTATTCTTATAAGCTCCGTTTTCGTCTCAAATATTTTAATTACTCATTTTATTTGACTGCCCGATTATTTACTAGTTTTATTAACTCCATTTTAATTCGATTACTTGGGTCAGTCAACTTGTCGTTACGAGATTCGTCTCCTACCCGATTCAATTAATCAATCCGTTTTCTTATCATAATTTGTTTTTAGTGGACCACTTCTTTTCCCACTAATTGATTTGCACCGTTTCATCATTCATTTCTCATTCACTCCCCCTTTGCCTTCATTTTCCTCCATCGCTCGTTTTGTTTTCCCTTCATGCATCCCCTTTTCTCTTCTTTTTCTTTGTTTTTCAACGCTCTCAGCGCACTCCTTTTCCCGACTTTTCCTTCGTCCTTCTCCTGCTGTTTCGTGCCTCGTTTTTTTGTCATTTGTCTCCTGTTTTCGTCGAGTTAGTCTCCTTCTCTTTCTCCTTCTTCTTCTGATTTCTTTTGCTGCGTTTTTCTCCTGCTGTGCGTTTGCTTGCTGCTGCTGCGTTTTGTAGTTGATTCCCTTTCTTCTTCCTTTCTTCTTTTCTTCTTCTTCTTCTTCTTCTTCATTCTGTTCTTACTTCGGCTGCTGTTTTTTTTGGCCTGCTGTTGCTGTCGTTTCTGTGGTCTTTGCTGTGTTTGACGATTTTTGACCCCATTTCTCATCTTCTCTTTTTTTCCTATCTTCTCTCGTTTTCTGTCTCGACTTTCGGGACATTTTTATTGCTCATGTTGCTGCTTCTCTCGCTGCTGTTGTTACTTTATCTCGTATCGACTTGCGTCCTGCTGTTGTGCGTCAGTCCGTGTTGGTCTCTCTCGATTTGCGCTCCCCTGTTTTCGGCTGCTACTGAGCATCTATTGTACTCGTATACGTGGCTTCTCTGATGTTTATTTGTACGTGATTCTGTGATCCGCTTCGGTTTCATTTCATCCTCCAATCTATTCATTCTTTTGTCGCATTTCCGCGGTCATTATTGGTATCGATACCCGCTGATGTTGAACGTGTTGTTGTTGCTAGTGTTGATTCTGTTGTTGTATGTTCGTTTATGTTGCTGCTACTATTGTCCTTGTCTTATGACCGTTTTTTTATCGTGCCCCTATTCTTCATTCATCATTCATTTTTCCTTTCCTCGAATCGTGTTCCCTGTTTCGTTCATATTTCTTTGCTTCATTCCCATCCTCTATTCGACGGTGCGTGACTCTGGTTACTATATCCGCCCCCTTTTTGTTTGTCGGTTTAGGCACGTTCTTCTCTTTGTGTCATCATGTTTACAGACCCGATTAAGTTGGCCTCTATGTTTCTAATTCCCGCATATCATTTCTCTTTCTGTCTTGTGTCGATTACCCTCGTCTCATTCTTTTACTTTGTCTTCTCGATCGTCATGGTGAATCATGTTCAGAAGACTATCGTGTTTAAAATTGGGAGTTTAAAAGACGTTACTATTGAAGGTTTAGAGCTTGGACCAATCGGAGGGCGACTACATTGAATCTTTCGACTCGGACTTGGATTTAAGCTAACTTAGGACGTTACTCGATTTTATATCGTATGTTTGAGTAGTAGTATGTAGTAAATATTTTAACTTCGGTTTTCTAATTTTTAGCTATTTATTATTTTGCTAATAATATTAATTTTTAAAATCATATGTCTTATTATATTTTTCGATATCGTTATTTAACAACAATAATACCAACTATAGGACGTCTTCCCAAAATAATATCAATTTTAATAAATCTGAGAATTATACGTATTATTGGAGTAGTTAAACCAGAGTAGTATGGGTGACCGGTTACCTGTAGAACCCTTCAACATTCCTTTTTCACCTTTAATTTTATTTAACGACAATAATATCAACTATAGAACGTCTTCCGAAAATAATTCCAATTTTAATAAATCTGATAATAATACGTATTTTTGGAGTAGTTAAACTAGAATAATATAGATGACCAGTTAACGGTAGAACCTTTCACATTCCTTTTTCGCCTTTAATCTATTTCATGTTCACTCCTTTTCACTTTCTCAGTGTACGAGGCATTTAACGTCATTAATGTCTTCCGTCTTCCTCTTCCTTCAACCACACCAAATCTAGCTAACAACACAATCCTACACCAAAATCAACACGTTAATCCAAACGAAACATATTGAAAAAAGCGAAAAAAGGATGAAGGGTAATGGAGAGAGAGAGGTTGAAGAAGATAAGTAAGGAGAAGTAGACCTGACAAAACTGACATGACCCGAATAAGCAAAACCGAACCCGACCCGACACTCGAACTGAAGACAAGATTTTGACCCGCAGTCCGAATTGACCCGAGCTAACCCAAAACTGACCCGACTATTATCATAGAAAAAGTTGGAAACTGACCCGACTATTATCATAGTCGATATCCCTGAAAAAGTTGGAAACAACAAACCCGAGAATGACCCAAACCCGAAATTATCCGACCCAACCCGAAGTCAGCCCTATTATTATAACCCGAAAGTGGTCAGACCCGAAGCTGACCCAAAACAGTTCACCCGTTATCCAGGTCTAAGGAGGAGGATGAAGAATAAGTAGCAGGTCAAATATTAATTAGGTGACCTAATGTAGTAGGTTATAAACTCACTTATATACCACTCTTGTTTAACTACTCCAATAATACGTATTATTCTCGGATTTGTTAAAATTGGTATTATTTTGGGAAGATGCCCTATAATTGATATTATTGTCGTTAAATAACCCTTTTATAAATCGTTAGTAATTTAATTATTTATGATCGTTTATAATATTTTGTTGGTTATCGTGACACTAGTAACTAAATAATGTCGATTTTATATTTTCATAATATTTTGTTAATTTATAATTTTAACTCAAAATCATATTTTTATATTATAATCGATGTTTGTATACTTGTTTAATAAATTAATTCCCGTTTTACGATTTATTCTAATAAATGAGAAAATATTCGATTTTGTTTTAAATACATTTTTTAGTCGAGACTATTTTCCCTAATAAGTTCTCATTTGTCTATAATTGATTATTTTTAGTAAAATCAGTATTATTTAGTGATAATATCTATTTTCTAAAATTAATTTGAAAGCTTTATAAAATCTTGTTTCATTTATAAAATCCGTCGACTCAATTAATTTTGATATCATTTTTTCTTAAAACATCTCTTTTCTAAAATTTATCGTTTTAACATTGGTTTCCTAATTATTTATAAAATACTATATATTGACTTATTATATTTTATTTATATTTCGATTAACGAATTTAGAAATATACTAAAGTTACGATAATGACGATAATAATAAAATGTTAATCTCGTTAGAAATGTTATTTTTATACATTTCACATATTTTATTAAGTTACGCATTTTCTATAACGAAATTTTTATTTTAATTAAGTTTCTAAAATTAGTTAGTTTCTATTTATAGAAAGTTTTCTTTTTTGTATAAAATGTTTATTCATTTTATCCTCATATTATTTATATTAATTATATCTTTTGTATATCGATAATGGCTTGTTTTGGAGTTATGGAATAAGGACAAGTGTGAGGTTAGAGTAATATATTCTAGGGTCTATGTTTTTGCCATCAGCTATAAGGCTAGTGTATCAGGAATCGGTACATTGGTTGTTGAACCGGGTGACAGGTATCCCGGGAGTTGTGTATATTTTGACCTTAAGCTTAGGCCTCGCAGTAAGTCGCCGTCATAAGTTGAACTGGGTGACAGGTAATCCCAGGAGGGGTGTGCATTATCTTAAACTAGGGCCACGCTATAAGTCGCCGCTCTATTATGGTTGAGTAGCCTAGTTAGAGACCAAAGTTTGATTTGTTTGAACTAAGTTCTCGAAGCTAGTTTTAGTATTCTCCTAGTGAGAGTCTAGCCGTCTACACTAATCCTATCCATAACGTCATTTTGAATACTTTTATTATTATCGATACATTTTGGTTTGCAGGTTGGCTAATATTTGAAGTTTTCTTCTGAAAACTTGTTCTGATTTTATTGTTCCAATATTTTAAGTTTTCTCCAAAAGCTTATTTTTATTATATCCTTTAATGTTTTCCGTTTTAAGTATTTTGATATAGTAATACTATTTATTTTTTCATATGATATAATTTGGCTGGAAGAACGTCCGAGTTACTCCCCACAGACGTGGCTGTTATGTTTATAACATGACAAGTATTTGTTGCTGGGTTTTGGGTGTGAGCTAGCAAGTAGCGTGGATCCTACTCTTTCTTCATTCACGGTTTATGGATTTGTATAACTCTATTTGGAGAATTTTCCTTTTAGCCCTTTTGTAAAAAGAGGCCTTTGTATTGACTTACCATTTCTTTTAATTAGATGTAGTTTGTCATTGTGTTTTAATCCCAACTCTAAAGCGTTTCCGCCACTGTATTGCGTTAGAATTTCTAGAGGATTACACTGCAATAACGAAAAAGACGGGAACGATATTCACTAATATGTCTTTTATTGAAAATCCGATAAACTCGGGAATTTCAAAAATTACATCACAAAAAAAAAATGGCAAAAACAAAAAAAACACAACACAAAAAATAGTAATAATATTTAAATAATAAAACTAAGGAGACTAGCGTTCATGCATTTTGCTCTTTCCCTTGTCCTTTGGGTCACGTGGAGCCCGAGGTCGCCGGGGCGGGGGCGACCGTTCCCGAATCACGAGAGGAACCTCCTTAGCTCGAACCCGTTTCTTCGACAACGGGTCTTATGCCATTGTCACTGGTCCAAGTCGAGCCCGGACATGCTCTGGTAGCCTGTCTCGCGGGCCAAGTCGGTCCTGCACTGCCAGTCTTGGGCCAAATCTCCTTTCTAAGTCAGTCTGGGGGCTCACTTTCCCCCGCGCACCTCTAGCACTAGACCCTTCAGCTTGAGTCCTAGTCTTCCTTCTTTGGCCTGACATAAGACGGACCAGAGTAGCCGGACTATCGCCTTCGTCGAAGAAGCCCTGTTGTCTTTAACTTGCTCCCTTCGCAGCAGGTCGAAAACTTCGTCAACCTTTAGAGTAGCTCGGGCTTTGGAATTATCCTCTTTAGTCCACCTCACATAAGCATCTGAAACCCAGATTGAATGAAGAGATTTAGGAATGGGTCAAGTATGCCGGGTGTACCATCTTTGCATCCATGTATCACACATCACGTCAGTCAGTTGGGTAGATTCACTCACAACTGCTTCAACCTCCAGGATTCTTTGGGTCCAACCATACTGCCTTAGTATGCGATCAGGGTAAAGAAGGATCGTCTGCCTGAAAGACAAGATCACCTGGTAACGAGCCTTATCCCTCGGAGCTAAGCCCGTCCAAACATAAATGGGCCACCATGGCACTACCCATCGAATCAACGGACCGCTATGGAAAGATAACACCTCGTCCCAATATTTTTGAGTAATCTGGCGAGAGAAATCAATAGCCTGTCTCCTTGTCATCACCTGATTAGAACGGTATTTACTCGAATCAAGGGGAGGACCTATGACTAATAGCCTCTCAAACAGCCAAATCTGAAAAAAAAAAGAAACAAAAATATGAGTTCCAGAGACAAAATAGGCATCCGCCTAAGGGCACTCGATCGAGTGCCTAGGGGTCACTCGATCGAGTGACACCTCTAAAATTAAAATAGAAGGTTTTTACGAGGGCACTCGATCGAGTGCCCATCGCAGCAGAAATATCGCAAAAAAAAAAATCACAGAATCGAAAATCGAGAAATCGAAGAATAAAAAAAAATTTCAAAGCGATATACCTGCAGCAAACGGGTACTCCCGGTCAGTCAAACCGATGAATCCCTCTTACGGTTATCTAAACCCTGGATAATTTCGCCCGTAAACAGCCAAGCCGGGCTGTGCTCCGTCTCCATTAGATCAACCACGGTAAAAAGACGGACATCACCCATGCACGACAACAAATCCATGTGACCTTCAAAAGCATAAACATTGAGCATACAAAAGGAGAAAGCCCTACGGCTGTGAATCGGTCTGACCCGGACATCATGCGGGTTCATAAATTTCTCAGCTAGGTCAATTAAGGAAATAGTATCCTCTTCAGCCATTCGAGATACTTCATTATGGGAAAGTCCTAAAAATTCTCGAAGCTTCCTCCTTGTATCATGGACCGAAAACGGGACAGCAAGGCGGAGTATCGGGTTCCAGCCTCCCACAGCAGCAATCTCCTCGGGTAAAGGACAGATTTCGCACCGAGGAAAGGGAAAGACATGATATGTGTCGTCCCAATAGGACAGGCAAGCATCAAGAAAGTAGCGGTCAACCTGCATCTGACGGAACGTATACAGCTGAGTAATACCCGTCTGGTTCAGAGACACCCTATCCGTGTCCCTAAATTATCGGGACCACTCTTGCAGCATCGCGGTCAATCGCTCGATTCCCATAACTAAAATTCTTGAAAGGAATAAAGAGTTTTCTTTTTGAGGAAAAGAGAATTATGAGGAAGTTGTGAAGAAAATTAAGACAAGGGAGGGGTATTTATAGCATCAAGCTCTAATACCCTCTTTCCATATCTCCTTTCCATAAAGTTTTCTAATTCTAATAGGCTTAAACACACAGGCCTAGTCTCAGAATATTAACACGACAATTAGTCATACCGAGCATTCCTAATTTTTATGGAGTCAAAATTTTTCAAAAATTCAAAATTTTTCAAAAAATTCCAAAATTCGAAAAATGTAATTTTTGTTCCCTAGAGCGAGTCGTGTTTTACCTACGTGTTGCATGCAAACTTTATATAACTTATACAGGTACGACTCAAGGCTTCAGAAACAAGCCCGCATAGCTCACATATCTCCCCAGCGGAAAGCCCAAGGAGACATTTTTCACGAGATGGGCCCACATATAGGCGCACCCAGGACTTATACAACAAGTCCGAATTCCCCACGGAGTTATCATCATCATCTCAGGTATGATTTCTATCTTGTGGCTGGCGAGCCCTTCACGCAAGTCCAATGGACTATAAGCGACCCGACCGAAAGTCTACCAGATCTTAATCCTTGATTGGCCTGGTAGCTACTCTGACTTTCGCCCTGTCCAAGCCTCAGTCAGAGTGGGGGCTCTGTAGACACTGCTAGAATAACCTTAAAAGAAATCATTAATAAGTAACCATTTAAGTAGTACAAATGGTGTTTTTGGTCTAAGAAATCAATTATCCTAAAGAAGTGGTGTCTTATCTAATACTTAAGACACCATTTTTCAAAAAATTGATTTCTAACCACATGTAATATAATACCAAAGACACCTTTTCCAAATCAGTGATGTCTAACATAGGTAGTGAATACCAAAAACACTATTTTCAAATAGTAAATGATTTCTAAGCACTCAACCCAACCAATTAAATAATACGAGTACTGTACAAACTTTTTTATTTCTATTTACTGTACAAATAATCCTCCTACTTTCTGATATACTCTGTACATTACTCTCTCGATCGTTCCACCATCGCTGCTGTCGCCTGTCGCGTAAGTCATCGTCGCCGTTCATCTCCGCCATTGTGCAAGTCTTGAAGCAATTGTGTGTGACGGTGTCAGACTTCTCCGTTCATCGCCGCCGTCGTGTATATCAATTCAGGGTTCTACTCATATAATTTACTATCATTTTCACCTATTATTTTCCCTAATTTGCTAATTTAGTACTCCGATTTAGGGTCCTTACTCATTTGTTTGTATTTAGTACCCTAACAATTTAGGTTTGGACAAATTCTGGTGTTACTACCATCGTTTCTTTGAATAAATTAAATTGATTTTTGTTAGTCAATTAGTATTCGCTGGGTTTTATTTCTATCTTCTAAGTGTCTAATTTTTGTTCGTCAACTTTTTTCCCGAGTTTATCCACTTTTAGTTTCGCAGAACATGTTGTTTATGTGTGACTGATACCTAATGATTGCAGATATTGAATTTAATTACAGTGCAACAGTATGGACTGTTCTTATTCCCGAAATCCTGAGGTGAGGTTTGCCCGCTTCACTTTCCATCCTCTCGCTAATCCTTCTTTATACTCTCTCCTGCAATAAGTAAATTTATGTCCTTCCCTTGTCCGCTTACCTGAATTCCATTTTTAATTAAGAGTGGTATTTGTTTGAGCTTTCAGATTTTCAATAAGTAAATTCTTTGTAGGGTTGGCGACATGAGAGGGTGATTGATCTTCCATTGCTCGACAAGGACAAGTTTCGTGTTATTGGAGTGTTCAATTGCAATCCTCCTGCTCAAAGGAATAAGGTTGTAGACGAAGAACGAGCTTTTACGATGAGTTGTTGTTGTTGTTGTTGTTTAGTTGGTCTAATTACCCTACTGATTGTGTTAGGTCCAAGAGGTTGTGCAGATGATGGAGGTTGAGCTCGGTGATGGATGGATCTTCCAAGACCTTTGTCAGGTCAGGTTGTAGATTGATTTTCGAGTTTGAAGGAATTAACTTACAACTTTGTGTTATTTTGCACATGTTTTATCTGTATGGTTGACGAATGAACTCAACGGCCTCTTTTTTCCTGCCTTGTTGTCATTTCCAGGTCTATCTGTACGTTTCATCACAAAGAATTGCTGGATGTGCTGTAGTTGAGCCGATAGACTCAGCGTACAAAGTTCGTTCAGACTCCACGGACAAGGTTTGTGGCGGTGTTAGCAGACGGAAAGCAGTAACGACACCAACTACATTACAATTTGGTGAGATTTGCTTTCAGAGGGAAATCCTAGGAAAAGCCTCTTCTTGTAGAAGCTCAGAGGCACTGGCTTCAAGTGGTTTAGGATCAATTGTCATCGAAGAGGAAGCCACACCCGCTTCTTGTGGCTCAAGGGCGATTTGGGTCACCCCTTCTAAGAGAAGAAAATAGATCGCAACTCGCTTGTTGGATGCTGTGAGGTATTACTTGAATGAGTATGTTTTAGTATGATTCCCTTTTGTTGCACTCGTTGTTCTTTGTATTTCTTGCTATGAGGATTTCTACTTATGAATTGTGACTATTGGGTAAGAAAGTGATTGGAAGTTTGGGGCAAATCACAATAAGTGTGTAATCAGATGGTATTATTTACAATATGACCTTTTTTTTACTTAGTGGATCTTATTAATTTTTGATTTTTCTAACATAATGGAAGCCAGATAACCCTTTTTCTAGACACCCACATTTGGCTGCTAACTGTCTATAGCAGTTTCCAAAAATCACCCGATGATGATCGGACGCAAACATGTTTCCACGCGCTCGGATATGGGCTCGAAACCTTTAGTTGCTGGCTTGGGCTCTTTACGGAGTAAAAATATCACAAAACAGACCTCAAATTCAGGCTCAGTGGGTCGTTTCCAATCAAATAAGACTAATTTGGGTCAAAACCGACACCAGAAATAAAACTGACTTTTAGCGATTCGGTCAAACCCCGGTCAAAGCCGTTTCCGAGACACGAGAAACAGCCATGCAAACATCAAAATTCCAACCCAAATACAAGATCCACAAAATATCCAACTCAAGGTCGAAAGACCCGGACCCTTTCGCTCCAGCTGACCCACTCGATCGAGTGTCAACCCACTCGATCGAGTGTCAACCCACTCGATCGAGTGGGCCCTCAAACAGGCCCGTCTGCGGCTGCTTTGAGCCACTCGACCGAGTCAGCAGGGTACTCGGTCGAGTAACCCTAGACGGGGAGGTGAGCCATTGCCTATATATACACCCCTTTGCATGCACAAAATATAACTTTACAACCATATAATCTACACATCCAAGAACCCTAATTACTACTTCTTCAACCTAAACCCTAGCATCTAAGAATAAAACCCTAAACCGCCATAACTTAGCCTACGTAAACCTCGATACTCCCGTGCTTAAACCACAACTAAGCGAGTCCCGTCCGAGATACAAAACATGTAGGTTGAGGGTGCAATATTCCCGACTCTTCTTCTCGCTTTCTCTCCCTCGTCTCGTTCGTCCCTTGTCGTCTGTAGTCTGTCGTTGTCTTTTCTTTATTTTATCGTCGCGTTCTAATATCGTTAATATTATAAATATCAAGACATTAAAATACTCGCTGATTCGTGTCGAGCGCAAAGGATGAAGGGATAAGGAAATCCAAATATACAAGGGTGTCTCACCCGACGTTGCCGGTCGCTTATCCCGACACCCCGAACGCTTGATTGTTGAAGCGAGTCAACATCAACAATAACGTTTTTTATTTTGTCGTGTCGTCGGTCACGTTTTGTCATTGCATCGTCGTTATCGTCTTCATTCATCGCATACAACGATTTTAAAACTATTTTCGAATAAAACACTTTTTTTCTAGTTGACTCGAAACCCGTTGACGCGGATCCGACATCACACAATCCGCAAGGATTTATTACGATGTCGGGATGCCGAGGGAATATAGTCAAGTCTTTTTCTTTTTAATTCAAGTAATCGCAAAGAGTCATTCTTTATATTCGATGCCAATTCAATAATTGGATGTCGCATCTAAACGAATTAATCAAGTAAATCTAACTAATACGGAGTCGTTGATGCTAAAAATAGTGATCACATAATTCGAAGGAATTAGTTACGACACTACAAACGTGGAGACAATCTATTTCGTATTTAGTTGATTAAAACGATTTACAAACATATTTCTCTAGACTTCGCTCTAAGTATTCGATATCGGTTCAATAATCGAATATCGGATATGACGAGTATCAAAGTCCGAATCGAGCACAAATCTTACAATATTTATGCCCGACTCAATAAAATCACAGACTTTCCAAAATCAAAAAGCAATTTCGAAATCAATAAAAATTGCGAAGAGAACCATAGTTCATAAAGAGGGCACTCGATCAAGTTCCTAGTCCACTCGGTCGAGTGGCATCCCAAAAACCGAGACAGAAGGTTTTTTTTAACCTCGCATAGTCGCATGCTAAAATAACTTTGACGATAGTACTAGATGCATTAAACGAAGTAGTTAAACGTAATTCACATGTTTAGTCAAAACGCTCTTTGCATATCATTCAACCGTAAAACTAACACGCGTACACGAACAACGAACGATATCTTAGTAAAGGCCGCTAAGTGCGGGCGGGGTTGAGTGTTCTTTGTGAACTTCCCAACACATACTCTCACCCCTTACTCAGAACCATTGTTTCCGGATATCCGAATCCATTGGCACACGAGAGTCATTCAATACACGGTATCCGATAATGTCGGTATCGGTATCAAATGCAAAGGGACGAGCCCAATAAACTCTGACATCCGAATGGGCCATACTTTGTGCATTGCCCACTAAGATATAGAGTGGGTTCGAATTTGCCCGAAGTCCCACAAAGTTCGGTAGCGACTCCACTTCGATTTAAATTTCAATTCGACCCATCTCATATGGAGATTCATTCGCCTCCCCAAACCCGCGCGTGGCCGCATCGGGGTGGACCTATGTCATGTCCACATTAATCAAAGCGATCGAGGTAATCATGAGAAACTAACTATCTACTTTTATTTTCCCACTATTTCTAAATGACCGCAGACTAAATATCGTTTAATTAATTACATTTTTTTCTCATTTGGTGTCCGCAACAACTAGGAGATTATGAGTGTGGTTATTATGTTATGAAATAGATGTATAACATAACATATTACTCTAAAGCTAAGGAAGACAAATTTGAGAACGTATTTTCTATTTTAAATTATAGGTTTATTGTGATCTTTTATATACTTTTCAATGTCAATTTTCTTAATATTATGTTAAATGTAGATTATGGCAGATTCAACCATGACACTTGAGGACTTAAACAAAGTTAAAGAGGCGTGGGCGACAAAATGTTTAGAGAACATCTAGTGTATATTAGATTTTTTTTTTTTTTTTTTTTTTTTTGGTAAAGGGTAAGTATATTGAAGAACGGATTTACATCATGGCATTTACAAAGGCCTCAAAAGGCGCATAATGAAATTGGAGTCCTTAGTGACTAATTTGTCGACTCTTTTATTTTTACAAAAATCCTTAAACTCTTTGGAAAGACTAGCCGCAAGAATGTCGGGTTTAATCAGGTGTTGCTCTATCCTGCTTTTATTTCGTTGGTTCCAGATATGGTAGACTAAAGCATTAATCATCCCATTTTTAATGGATCTTTGAAGTTTCGACCCCTTAAGTCGATTCCTTCCTTGTTCACTAATGTCAATGTTGCAGGTCCAGCCGCACATTCTCTTCACTTCTTCAATGAGTCGCCTGCTATATTCACACCTGTTGAACAGGTGCTCTATCGTCTCCGGTTTAGCAGTGCACAAACAGCATAGTTCATCAGTAGCAATACCCAGATTATATAGTCTGGCTTTCATAAACAAGGCCCGGTGTTGGTGCATCCACGCGATGAAAATGTGCTTTGGAAGAGTCCATCTCGTCCAAATGTGAGTATGCCAGGTAACATGTGGCCGTTTCTCCCTCAGCCACTCATAAGCATCTGCAGTGCAGTAGTCTTTCCCTGTCTGCGCGTTTGAATCAAAAAAGGCTTTGAGATTGCTTCTAACCTGGCATATTTTACGCCAGGCCCAACTCGTGTCCGTAGAAGGTTGGTATTCGTCCCAATTTTTCCCCTTCAGGTACACGTGGTGTACCCATTGTACCCACAGCTTGTTTTGACAACTGCTTACCCACCAAGCTAGTTTTCCGATAGAAGCCTTATTCCAAATAGCATTTTGACAGAGATTGAGGCCTCCTTTGTTATAAGGTGTACATATTTTGTCCCAAGCAACCATGGGGGATCTATGATAATCAATCCCACCATCCCAAAGGTAGTTTGTAATCCCCTAGAAATCTAACGCGATACAGTGGCGGAAACACTGTAGAGTTGTGATTAAAACACGCTGTGACTATGTCTTAGTAAAATTAAAATGGTAAAGTCAAACAATAGGCCTTAAATAAAATGGCCAAAATTTAAAACAATCCACAAAAGGGGTTTGAACAATCCATAGACATAATTATAAAAATAAACAAGCAGGATCCACACTGCTCGCTAGCCCACACCCGGAACACGTATACCTGCCATGTTAAAACATAATAGCCACAATCAGTGGGGAGCAACGTCAACGTTCTCCCAGCCGTATAACAGGATTTTAAAATTGTAATTACTATTATAGAAAAATAGTAAGAAAACGGAAAACAGCAAAACATTATAATGAAAATAAGCTTTT
This sequence comes from Agrostemma githago, assembly GCA_958450325.1. Taxonomy (NCBI): domain Eukaryota; kingdom Viridiplantae; phylum Streptophyta; class Magnoliopsida; order Caryophyllales; family Caryophyllaceae; genus Agrostemma; species Agrostemma githago. The sequence continues at coordinate 28,794,023 of OY288250.1, read as the reverse complement.
AGTGAAAAACTTCACGTAACGAAACAATATAAATAAAATGAGTTTTCCGAAGAAAACATAAAAATATTTGCCAACCTGCAAACCAATTTATCGATAATAAATAAAATAATCAAAATGGCGTTATGGATAGAATTAGTGTAGGCGGCTAGACTTTCACTAGGAGAATACTAAAAACTAGTTTCGAGAACCTAGTTCAAACAAATCAAACTTCGGTCTCTAACTAGGCTACTCAACCATAATAGGACGGCGACTTATAAATGCGTGGCCCTAGTTTAAGATAATATGTACACCCCTCCCGAGCACCATAAATACTCAGTTCAACCCGACGGCGTCTTACACTGCGAGGCACGAGCTTAAGAAAATATACACACACTCCCGAACACCATATATGCTCGGTTCAACAACTAGTGTGCCCCATAAAGACACACCAGCCTTATAGTTGATGGCAAAAACGTAAACCCCAGAATATATTACTCTAACCTCACACCCGACCTTATTCCATAACTCCAAAACAAGCCATTATCGATATATAAAAGATGTATTCAATATAAACAATATGAGAACAAAAAGAAAAGGATCACTTTCCAAAAGAGGAAACTTTCTATTTTAGGAAACTTCTATTTCTAGAAACTTACTAAAAATAGCATCATATGAAAATAGCAAAATATTAGTTTAAACTAATACAACATTTTTAGTAAACGATATAGATTTAGAAAACTAGTAATTTCGGCCTTAACGATATTAATTATTAAAGTGAACATTTAATTTTATGAAATTATTAAAATATCGTATAAGCGTTACAAAATGATTAAAAATGTCTTAAACATTTTAATAATACTAATTAGGGTGTTTTCAAAAGTTAAAAAGCTAAAATTCCCTAACTATTATTAGTTTCGACAATAGAATTATAAATACAATTTTACGGCAAATGTCAAATTAAATCTTTTAACGTCTTTTATTTAAATAAACCATTGAATATATTTAGAATATGTTAAGGGATGATTTAACTCTTAAAGTTTCAGACTTAAACACTTTCAAAATAGCTGGAAAAATAATTCTTTTAGGTAAGACGAAGAATTTTAACGATAAAGCACAATTTGTCCGAAAATCAATACTTATTAATTAAAGACTTTAATAAATAGTACAAAAATTACGTAAAATAGTTAAAATGTATTTATGGAAATTCTGTCCAGAAAAGAAAATTTTCCAGAATCTAAAACTCGGTTTTTAAAGCGTTTTCTCGTTAATCGTCCAATCTCGACAATAACGATTAATAAAAATAGTAATTACAAAACGATTTAAGTATTAATATCCAAAAATTATTACTACACTTTAAAATCCTAATTTTCCAGAATATAAATTATCCAGATTTTTCCAAAATTCCAGATTCAACAAATTCCAACAAAACCGTCATTTAAACCCGTTTTCACGATTAACGATTTCATTAATAAACTTATTGTTCCTAACATTTTATTAAGGCACTAAAAATCATAAAAATACATTTCAATATGAAATCGTCAGAATCATAATTTTTCCAGATTTAAACCAAAGACCATAAATCGAGAATTTAAACAACAAACACGGTTTTAACGATAAACGATGATTTAAAGTGATTAATTAATTCATCCACTTAACAATTCCGAAAAATTATGAAAAAATTCAGAAAATTCTATTTCACCAGAAAGTTTCAGCACGTCAAAAATCAGATTAAAATAAAATGTTTAAGTACTAGAACTAAAAATCGGCTTTTAATCGTTTTTGTCCGAAAAAGGTAATAATTCAATAATCGATATCAAAAATATCAGAAAAATACTAAATTGTTAAAAATCATCAAAAACAACATTTTCTAGAATATAAACATATATTACACGTTTAGGCCGAATACTACGATTTTACAAATTAATATGACGATTTAATCGTTAATCTCGTAAAAGCGATAAAAATATCGAAACATGCAAATTTCTGTTGGTAGATGGCAAGAGGAGTAGTTGTTCTATTCTTTTGGGCTGCTTGCATTTTGTGTGTCTTCATTCATTGGGCTTGTCCAGATTCATTGTTTGGTGTGAATTGGATCTAGTCAAATGGCTGTTATTGTGTTTTAATGGGGCTGATTTAATGGGCATAATATTCCTCTTTATTGACCATTTAATGGGGCTGATTTCTGAGTTGGCTCCTCAGGCTATAAATTGGAGGCCTCTTCCTCCCTCTTCAACACACACAAACCACGTATATCTCTCCATCTCTCTCCTTTCCTCTACTGCTCTTTCTTCCTGGGTACAGTAATAAATCGTTCCAAAGTTTCGAAACTCGAGTGGTCGAGATTCTGAACTGCAGTGTTAACCTTGGGAAACTTCCGGCACCGTAGGCGATAACCACCCGAGTCGCGCCGATACAGTTTTCAAGTCAGTGGTTGTCATACCACGACACTGTTTCTGTCACAAATTTGTTTCTCTCCCGAACCTGCTGCCTTCCTCTGTCCGATTCAGGTTCTGTCCGGGTTGCCTTTTTCGGTTTCTGTTTTTGGTTTCAGTCTCGGTTTCCGTGCTGCCTTCCTCTGTCCGATTCAGGTTCTGTCCGGTTGCCTTTTCCGGTTTCTGTTTTCCGATTCAGTCTCGGTTGCCTTGCTGCCTCGTTATTTTGTTGCCGTTGGTTTACTCGTGTCCGATTCAGTCCGCTGTCCGTTTCAGTCTGCTGTCTTCGGTTGTAGCTCTGCTACTGCTCCGCTATTCTGGTTTTGCTGTTCCTTTTGGAACCAACAGTTTGAAAACTGTATTCATATATTTATTTATTCGACTCACGTAACACCTAATAAATAATATGGCTGTTGTTTCAACCAAGTTTGCTGCTGATTTGTCGAAATTGGAACCGCTGGATGGTCTTAATTATAAAAGGTGGTCTCAAAAACTCTTAATGTTTTTCGAACAATTGGAAATCGATTATGTTCTATTTGAAGACGAACCCGTTTTAATTGTTGCGTCCACCGCGGCCGAGGCCACACCTCCTCCCGCAGCCACAGTTAAGTCCAATGAGGAAAAAGTTAAGAAATATGATAAAGATAATAAGGCGGTTAGATATCATCTTCTTAATCATATGACCAACACGCTTTTTGATTTATTCATGGTCCATAAATCTGCTAAAACTATTTGGGAAGCTTTAGAGAAAAAATATGGGGCCGATGATGCGGGCAAAAAGAAGTATGTCGTGGGTCAGTGGCTTAGGTTCCATATGGTGGATGATAAACCCATTATGGAACAAGTTCATGTTTACGAAAGTTTGTGTGCTGATGTCGTAAATGAAGGGATGAAACTTGATGAGGTCTTTTTGGCTAATGTATTGTTAGAAAAATTTCCTGCGTCATGGAGTGATTATAGAAACCATTTAAAACACAAGAAAAAAGATCTATCACTTCAAGAACTTATTAGTCACATGAGGACCGAGGAAGCTAATCGCCTCAAGGATAGGTCTGTCTTGTTGTCGTCTGTCTCTACCAAAGCCAACCTTGTTGAAGCCGGGGGTCCATCTCATGGCAATAATAAGGGTAAGAATAAGATGGGTCAGAGTCTGGGTCAAGGCAAAGGTCAAAAAGGGAAAGGTCAAGGTGCCAAGGGAAAGAATCAAGGAAACTCCACCAAACCAGTTCCCAAGATCTTCAAGCCGAATCCAAACGTGGTGTGCTATGTGTGTGGGCAGACGGGTCACAAAGCATTCCAGTGTCCTCAAAAGAGAGGAGGTCAAGCCGCTCAAGCCAACATTGCTGAACCAGATGATGATATCATTGCTGCAGTAGTGGTCGAGGCTAACCTTGTAGCAAACGCCAGTGACTGGGTTCTGGACACAGGAGCGTCAAGACATCTCTGTGCCAACAAGGAGCTGTTCGCTGAATTTGAAGATGTGGCTGACGGTGAAAAGGTCTACATGGGTAACTCTTCCTCTGCGCTGATCACAGGAAAAGGCAAGATCTTTCTTAAACTCACCTCTGGGAAAACTCTTGCCCTTCATAATGTTTTGTATGTTCCCACTTTGCGTAGAAACCTAGTGTCTGGTGCCTTGTTAAACAAAGTTGGTGTGAAACTTGTTTTTGAGGCTGACAAGGTAGTAATGTCTCGCAACGGGGATTTTGTGGGCAAGGGTTATCTCAGTGGGGGTTTATTTCTTTTGAACATTGACCCTTCTACTATTAATAATAATTCTTCTGCTTCTGCTTATATCGCTGAGTCTATTGATGTTTGGCATGCTAGATTAGGTCACGTGAATTATGAGTCGGTTAAAAAATTGAAAGCAATGTCGCTTATTCCTTCTTTAACCACCGAAGTCTTTACTAAATGTCCTAGTTGTGTAGAAGCTAAGTTTACTAAGAAGCCTAGTAAACCAGTTAAAACTAGACAAACGAGTCTTCTCGAGTTAATTCACACCGACCTAGCTGACTTCAAAAGTACTATGAGTAGAGGAGGTAAATATTATTATGTCACTTTTATTGATGATTTCTCAAGGTATACTAAAGTGTATTTACTTAAGAATAAAAGTGAAGCTGAAGAGATGTTTATTAAATACAAAGCTGAGGTAGAAAATCAACTTGACAGAAAGATTAAAAGAGTCAGGTCTGATAGAGGTGGTGAATATAGCTCTAATTACTTAATAGATTTTTGCGAGAAAAATGGATTAATTCATGAGTCTAGCCCACCCTACCAACCTCAGTCCAATGGAGTAGCTGAACGTAAAAACAGAACCTTAAAGGAAATGATGAATGCTATGCTTTTAAGTTCTGGCCTTTCTGACGATATGTGGGGGGAAGCGGTGCTTTCAGCTTGTCACATTCTTAACAGAGTACCTCATAAGAAATTAGACAAGACACCCTATGAATTTTGGAAGGGCTATGCCCCTAACTTAAGTTTTCTTAAAGTGTGGGGGTGTTTGGCTAAAGTTGGTTTACCAAGTTTTAAGAGGCCTACTATAGGGTCTAAGACATATGATTGCATTTTCATTGGTTATGCTCAAAACAGTGCTGCTTATAGATTCATGTCATTGAATGATCGTTCTATTTCTGAGGCAAGAGATGCCGAGTTTTTTGAGCATGTTTTTCCTTTAAAGAAAGTTGTTGATTCACCTCCTGAATTGCCTGATACGCCTATTAATCCTGTTGATAATTCTATGCATGCTAGTAGTAGTAATGTTGATGATTATGCTAGTGCTAGTGAACCTAGAAGGAGTAAAAGGCCTAGAATTGAAAAGAATTTCGGAGATGATTTTATCACAACGTTCTTAACCGAAAATGCTAGTGATGATTGTGCTTGCTTTGAATTTGTTTCTGCTTTTTTAATAGAAGATGACCCAAAAACGTATGATGAAGCTATGAGATCCATAGATGCTATTTTTTGGGAAGAAGCTATTAAAAATGAGTTAGATTCCATTGCATTTAATCAGACCTGGGAATTGACAGATTTACCTAAGGGTAGTAAACCCATTAGTAGTAAATGGATTTTCAAAAGGAAACTGAGACCTGATGGTACAATAGAAAGGTTCAAAGCTAGACTTGTGGTGAGAGGATTTACACAAAAGAAAGATATTGACTATTTTGATACTTACTCACCTGTGACTAAGATTTCCACCATTAGAACTCTTATTGCTTTGGCTGCTATTCATGATCTTGTTGTTCATCAAATGGATGTTAAAACTGCTTTCTTGAATGGTGACCTAAAAGAAGAGATCTATATGACACAACCCGAGGGGTTTGTGGTAAAGGGTCAAGAGAGTAAGGTGTGTAAATTGAGAAAATCGTTGTATGGTCTAAAACAAGCACCTAAACAATGGTATGAGAAATTTCACAACACTTTGATTGAGGATGGCTACATAACTAACAATTCTGATTCATGTGTGTACTCTAAGATGTTTGGATCAGACTGTGTGATTATTTGCCTATATGTTGATGACATGCTAATTCTTGGTAGTAATTTATTTGTTGTAAATAAAACCAAACAATTTTTGTCGTCACGTTTTGAGATGAAAGACTTAGGAGAGGCTGATGTTATTCTTGGAGTCAAATTGATCAGAAACACATCTGGAATTTCCTTAAGTCAATCTCATTTTGCTGAAAAAGTGTTGAAGAAATTTGATAGTTTTGATGTTACACCTGCTAGAACTCCCTATGATGCTAGTATACCTCTGTGTAAGAACTTGGGTGAGAGTGTATCCCAAAAAGAGTATGCTAAAGTTATAGGAAGTGTGATGTTTCTCATGAACTGTACTCGACCTGACATTGCGTATGCTGTTAGCAGGCTAAGTCGGTATACACATAACCCTAATAGTGAACATTGGAATGCTCTTCATCGTTTACTAAGATACTTGAAAGGAACAGTTAATTCATGTCTACATTTTGGTAAATATCCTGCTGTGTTAGAGGGATTTACTGATGCGAACTGGATTAAAGGTAATGATGAAACAAATTCTACTAGTGGTTATGTGTTCACCTTGGGAGGAGGAGCTATATCGTGGAAGTCTGCGAAACAGACTTGTATAGCAACCTCCACCATGGAGTCAGAGTTCATTGCTCTTGAGCTGGCGAGTCAAGAAGCAGATTGGTTGAGAAACTTGCTAGCTGACATACCAGTGTGGGGGGGACAGGTTGCACCAGTCTCCCTACACTGTGATTGTCAAGCAGCCATAAGCATTGCTAAGAATGATGTCTACAATGGTAAGAAAAGACACATCCGGATACGGCATGCTGTGGTGAAACAATTCCTGAAAAATGGAGTGATTGCAATAGACTTTGTGAGGTCTGAACGCAATCTTGCAGATCCTTTCACAAAAGGATTACCGAGAAGAGTAGTTCTCGAATCGTCGAGGGGAATGGGGCTAAGATGCTTGAGTCAAGATTAGAGTATGAATCTTGATAGGCTCAAAGCTTACATTCCTATGGCGATACATGATCCATAGCCATTTTTGGTGGTGCTTTGAGGCGCACTTGATGGATTATGTGAGTAAATAAAGGTTGGACTTAGGTCCTTAATGGCTTACATGAGATGTGCTGTTGAGAAGCACTAAAGCCACCTACGTGTGTGTAATGGTTCTTTCACCATCTAGTGGAGAATGTGAACTTCACCAGAACACTCACTAGAACCAAGGTAAACGCATGGTTTTGAGAGCGTTGCACTTTGAAATTGCGGAGCGATAAATTTTTGAAGGTATGATATGTGTTGTGGGGGTCTCAACCGAAGCTCAATTAGGAATTCAAATCGTAAGATATTCACTGGTTGTAAGTAAGTTGTTGCCTCACCTCACTAAAACGTCAATTCAAGTCACAAGACATTGAACGTCTAAGTATCCAACCCTTCCTTACCCAGGAATTCTTGGTTTCTTTTTCCCTTCTGCCATCTGTGGGGGATTGTTGGTAGATGGCAAGAGGAGTAGTTGTTCTATTCTTTTGGGCTGCTTGCATTTTGTGTGTCTTCATTCATTGGGCTTGTCCAGATTCATTGCTTGGTGTGAATTGGATCTAGTCAAATGGCTGTTATTGTGTTTTAATGGGGCTGATTTAATGGGCATAATATTCCTCTTTATTGACCATTTAATGGGGCTGATTTCTGAGTTGGCTCCTCAGGCTATAAATTGGAGGCCTCTTCCTCCCTCTTCAACACACACAAACCACGTATATCTCTCCATCTCTCTCCTTTCCTCTACTGCTCTTTCTTCCTGGGTACAGTAATAAATCGTTCCAAAGTTTCGAAACTCGAGTGGTCGAGATTCTGAACTGCAGTGTTAACCTTGGGAAACTTCCGGCACCGTAGGCGATAACCACCCGAGTCGCGCCGATACAGTTTTCAAGTCAGTGGTTGTCATACCACGACACTGTTTCTGTCACAAATTTGTTTCTCTCCCGAACCTGCTGCCTTCCTCTGTCCGATTCAGGTTCTGTCCGGGTTGCCTTTTTCGGTTTCTGTTTTTGGTTTCAGTCTCGGTTTCCGTGCTGCCTTCCTCTGTCCGATTCAGGTTCTGTCCGGTTGCCTTTTCCGGTTTCTGTTTTCCGATTCAGTCTCGGTTGCCTTGCTGCCTCGTTATTTTGTTGCCGTTGGTTTACTCGTGTCCGATTCAGTCCGCTGTCCGTTTCAGTCTGCTGTCTTCGGTTGTAGCTCTGCTACTGCTCCGCTATTCTGGTTTTGCTGTTCCTTTTGGAACCAACAATTTCAACTTTTAAAATTTTTCCAGAATTCGTGACATACATATATTGCCAAAAATAAAATTATAATAATATACATGCAATACACAAATAAAATCATGCAATACCGAGTAACATCGACGTTACCTCTACTCCAAGTCTGAATCAACGATATATTCGTCGGCTTCGGGATCGTCCAAAAATCCTACCAAAAACGAAAATCATGGCAGAATAATACCATGAGAAAACTAATAAAAATCAAGGTAAAAATTGTTCGAAAACGACGTTGATTAATACCTTAACGAAGAGAACGGAAAGAGGATTATTTGACGATGAATTTGAGTCGATTAAGACTAGAATTGAAGCAAAATAATCCTAGAATAGGAGGGAAGTGTCACGGCCAGAAGGATAATGATAGAATTTTTTTTTAACTTTTGATAAATGAATAAAATGATGTAAGGAAATGGATGGTTTCCTAATTATAAATGGGATTTAAAGATTGATGAAAACTATGTGTGATATGCTAAGGTGGCCGGTCAAAATGAAAAGAAAAAGGAGTATGAAGAGTTTTGATAATAATGCAACAATGAATGAAAAGAAATTATCTTACGTTTACGTTTTAACGTGATAAAATGAAACGTTTAAATAAAACGTAATAAAACTTGTGACCAAGAGCTTAGTCGGTCCAAAATGTAAGGAAATGGTCTCAAATAATTTATAAGTTGATAAAAAGTATAATCGTAAAATAGTTAAAGGCATTTCAAAGTAATTCGAGTAAACCTCGCGTAAGAAAATAATTATTCGCGAAGCTTCGTAATAAAAATCATTAACAACTAAATTTTGTAAATAAAAATATTTACTAGTTGGAAATATTATAGAAACGTATTCAAACATTTTTAGGAAAAGGAGAAACTTAAATCCAAGCTTAAAAATGTCAATTCGAAGAGAAATAGAATTCCTTGCGGAAAAATTAATTAATTTACGAAGAAACCAAATAAATGGATTTAAAAAGAATTTAAATCTTTAAAATTAAAAAAAAAAATTAATAATACTATCAAACTCAAAAATTAAAATAGAGCTTAGTAAAATGATGAAATATAAGGCCAAAAGTGACAGAGTTAAGACGGAGTCTTAACGGAAAGAATGAAAATGCTTAGGAAAAATAGCGGGTGTTACATAGTTCCTGCAAATAGTATCAATCTGTTTCATAACAGTAGAGGGTATAATGAAGATCGAAGCCCAATATGTATGAAGAGTAGCAAGGGTACTCTTGATCAGTATCACCCTACCGGCGTAGGAAAGTTTCCTCGCACCAAGTTTCCTGATACGCTCCATAAGCCTTTGGACAATAGGTTGGCAATCCAAGATAGAGAGCTTGGAGGGTTTGATAGGGATTCCTAAATAATTGAAAGGCATAGTGCCTTCGGAGCAGCCTGAGACCTGTAAAATGGCATTTTTCACCTCATTTGTGACTCCATTAAAGTAGACATTGGATTTACCATTACTCATCTTAAGCCCCGTCGCAGCAGAGAAGGAGGAGAAGGATCTCAGGAGGACCATCATAGATTGTACATCCCCTTTCGAGAAAAGAAGAAGATCGTCTGCGAACATAAGGTTAGTGAGCTTCATTGGCTTGCAGAGGGGGTGGTACTTAAAAGAATATTGATCAGTAGCATAGCCCAAGATTCTCGACAGGTATTCCATACAAAGAGTAAAAAGAAGAGGGGATAGAGGATCACCTTGTCTGAGCCCGCGTCTCCCGGGAAAGAACCCGAAACTCTCACCGTTAAGGTTAAGGCTGTAGGTAGCAGTAGTCACGCTATGCATTACTAGTTTCCTGAACCTCAGCGGCATTTCCATCATTTCCATCATTTGATCAATAAACTTCCAATCTACTGTATCATATGCCTTATGGAGATCGATTTTAAAGATACATCTCGGGGAGGCACTTTTCCTGTTGTATAATCGAATAATGTCTTGGCAAATGAGGATGTTCTCGAGAATCCTCCTACCTTTAATGAATCCACCTTGAGAGGGGGAAATGATGTCCGGTAGGACAGCAGCAAGTCGAGAGCTTAGCAGTTTAGAAATGATCTTGTAAATTATATTACAGCAGGCTATAGGCCTGAACTGTGATACCGAGGAAGGTCTCTCCGTCTTTGGGATCAGCGTGATGGATGTAGTGTTGATTTGTTTCAACATTTGGCCAGAAGAGAAGAAATCTTTAATGGCTTCAGTGATTTCAGTACCAACCACGTCCCAGCTGTCTTTGAAAAATCTACTCGAGTAGCCGTCAAGCCCAGGGGATTTATCATCCGGAATACTGAAAAGAGTATTTTTAATCTCCTCATGATCGATCGGTCTTTCCAGTAAATTGCAGTGATGTTCTTTGCATATCGGCCCCCGGTGAATGGCAGTCCGGCTAATTGGAGTAACATCCTTATTATCCCCCAATAGTTGTGTGTAGTACTCCAGAAAAGCTCTTTGAATCCCATCAGCTTCTATATGAGTCGTGCCATTAACATCTTGGATTTGCGTGATAGCATTAGCATTCCTCCTGCTTCTTAACGCTCCATGGAAGAACTTAGTGTTTTGGTCTCCATTCTTTAACCAATCACATTTAGATTTCTGTTTTCGGAATTCTATGCGCGCGTCATGGAGTCTGGAAAAATTACGCGCTGCTTGTTCCTCCTGTTTCCGAAGCTCCGCACAGTGGGGGGAAGAATGAAGTCTTTTTTGAATAGTGTAGAGTGCAGTCTGAGCGACTTCATCTGCCTTCTCAATGTCCGAAAAATGATCTTTGTTCAACTCCTTAAGGGATTTTTTGAGCCTCTGCAGTTTCATATTGGATTATTTTTATTACTCTCTTCTGTGGTCTTTGTATAAGGATATACTTTTGGATGTGTTGGTGGTAAACATTGACACAATTGGTGTGTTGGATAATGAAGATGTTTCTAGGACATTGTTGTTGATTTATCGCAGACATTGTATTGTCATCTTTTATATTCGGGTTGGCATATAATTTATAGCGAGGTGCTGCCAAAATTTACCTAGCTAGATTTTTTTTATAGTGGCGGTTGTTAATTAAGAAAAGACACCATAGATGACTTACAGTAGCGGTTTTCAGTTGAGAAACGCACCATAGATGCCCTATAGTGGGGGTTTTATGTTAAGATATGGCAGCACAGATGACCTACAGTGGCGGTTTTAATTTGAGAGACGACACCATAAATGACCCATATTGGCGGTTTTTAGGTGAGATACGACCCCATAGATGACCTACGGTGGCGGTTTTTAGTTGAGATCCGATACCATAAATGACCCATAGTGGCAGTTTTTAGTTGAGATACGACACTATAGATGGCCTACAGTGGTGGTTTTCAGTTGAGATACGACACCATAAAAGTTCTACAGTGGCGTTTTTAGTTGAGATACGTCACCATAGATGACCTATGGTGGGTGTTTGTAAATTGAGAACCGCCACTGTAGATAAGTTACGGTAGTGGCGGTTGTACAACCGCGACTTACCTATAATGTCCCCACCAATCATGTCGCTCTAAAACCGTCACCTTAGGGGGTTATTCTACTAGTGATTTATACAAAAAAGTAGGTAACATCTATGCTATTTGATCATGGTAAAATGATTATAGGAATCTGTTCCTTGTGAGCTTGTTGTGCATATGAATGGGGAGTTGAGCATTGTTGCGGAAGGAATGGTTTTTCCATGGGTAGAAGGTGAAACAGTACACAACACACCATTGACTATACAGAATGCTCATGTTATCATTGATAACGTTCTTGATCCCGATGCACCACTTCCAATCTCATGGAATGGATTCACAAAGAGTTATTGATGCGCAAGGATGCTTTGCACAATGGCCTAAATCTTTAATTAAAATAAAGACCAATGACATAAATACACTAAATGTTTTACATTTAAGAAATACTAACCTTGAAATTTTTTAATGTGATTTTATACTACCTCTATCAAATTTTAATCTTCCTACTTTTCTTAAAGAATTGACTATCTTTAAACTTCCTACTTGAGCGACTAGCAGATACGATACGAAAGGAGGTGAAGAGCAGGAGTCTAGCAATGATGCCTAGGCTAAAGGTGTGATTGGTACTATATTGTGTTATGGGTGTTTGTCTGAACTAGTCCGTGTTATAACTCAGATTAGTTAGTCCTACTGTTCAGGACGGTTGATTATATCCCCTTGTAAATCCATTGTTGTCTTGGTCTTGATATATATAAAATCATAGTTTATCAAAAAAAAAAAACTTCCTACTTCCAATATTTATTCTTTTTGGTGGGTTTTTATGGTTTATATCATTTTCGACCTTACATATAGCTTCTCTCAACTTTCATTTTCCAACACATACTCTACTGCACCCTTAATTTTTGTTCCACTCCCCCAATGAAGTTTACTGTTGGATGGAAGGAGTAATAACAGTACATGATAAATTTTAAATATGTGTAATACCTGTTTTTTCTCTTTATAATTTGTATAGTCAAACTAAGATGTTCATCATTAGTTAACCTGACCGTTATCTATTTCACGCTATCTATTCCTTCTTATTTAAAGGTCAAGTCTAATAATGAACAGATCAAGGAAAAAGACAAGTCCAAAGACACAAGGGGGTCCACTACTAAAGCTCTTAATTATGTAAGTTCTATTTGTTGTAGGATTACTGTAAACCAATTTGAAAAATATAATAAACAATTTTATGAAACTATTGTAATATTGATTTTATTTTGAATGATAAATACGTTGAAAGGGTCAAGGAAAAAACTACGATTCAAGGTGAAGAACATGACAGAAGACCTCTAGATGTGGAAGATGTCGATGGATTGGGTCATTTTTGCCGAGATTTAGAAAACAAGTTGTGTTCGTTGTCAAAAGTTGACGCCATTAAGATTGTGATTGATGAGTCGGTTTATAATTACAAAGGAGGTAGTTGTATCCCTCATTTGACCGTTGTTGAAATAAGACATATGTTCAGAAATCAATGGTTAAATGTTGGCATGCTTCAAATATGAGGAAGGTTGGTAAAAGTCTCTACATTATTTGACTGTTAGGACACAAATACAAGTTACTACTTATTAAATCTGTAACGTGTTCAAATTTACAACTTTTTACACCAATAAGCGGTTGAAATTAAAGCTACAAAATGGTTAGATTCATGTCTCCCGCAAAGCTTTTGGAATACATGAATAAACCACGAGAATGCGAAGATTATATAGCACATGTCTTAGAGATTGAAGAGAAAAAGAAGTTTAGCATGGGTGCATTTTATGAAAGGTAATTATCCAATTTTTTTTATATGTTTATGTATTATTTACTAAAATTATCTTTAATTATGAATTCATTGAATAACAACCATTGGATGTTGTTTTTCGCTTGCTTAGGGTTGAACACTATGTATAATTTGGACTCGCAACAAAGGACATCAAAGAAGTTGATCATCAAGGAAAGGTTAAATTAAGGCGGCTTGGTTATTACTGCTGGAACTATAGGGTCACTATAGGGGCGATATATAACTAGTAAATATACGTTGTTGTGTCGTGGTATGAAGTCCAATGAATGAGAAACGAAATCGCCCCGAGATCGGTACAAATCGAAATGGGCGTCGTCCCCCAAGGTCACACAATACTCCTGAAAGGTTGTGTACTCAACCATTAGGATGGAGTTGGAACTCGATGGTATACTCAGAATTTATCAAGAGATTTAGATTATGAAGTATTTGATGTATGTTCTCATATTCATTCTCTTATATCACTTTATATAAGACTAACATGAGATTAAAATCAAAGGGTATCCAAAGCTATTTATGATTGGTAATGAATTGTCATTACTATGAAGATAATGATATTCATAACCATTATGAAAATTGGTGTCAATGTGTTACTTAATGGGAGATACCCTTACTATGCAACAATGATCAACATATTGTATTTGCATTATTTCTAACAATCCCCCACTAATGCAAATGACAAACCGAAAACAAAAATCCTGCGCGTATGAAAAGGTTGACACTTAGACGTTAATATATTTCGATTTGAATTAACGTATTAGTGAAATGAGTCAACAACTTACTTACAACAAAATAATATCTTTCGATTTGAATTCCTTATTGAACTTCGGTTGAATTTCCCTCACAACACATATCATACCTTAAGTTCCACACGAGTTCCGCAATACGATTCAACAAATTTATGGCCAAATGAACCTTGAGATTTTGATGAGTACTCTAGAAAGATAACTCAATATCTTATAGAAGGAGGCCAACCCTTCACACTCACTTAGGTGATTCTATCAAGGATGTCTCCACATAACCCACTCACTTATGAGCTATAGAATCATTAAGAGCTCTAAAGTTCAACCTCTCAATACTACGTACAGTGAATCCATCAAGTCCTTCACAGCAGTACAACCCAAACATAGGGATATAGATTCATTAAGAGAAATATCTCAACCTCTATCATTACGGTGATCTCATCAAGTCTGTCTCTCAAGGACCACCCAAATTTGGGTTATAAGACCATTAAGAGCTATATACTCAACCTTTCAAATACACCAAATTATATTTGATGATCATTTCAACTCCCTCAAATCTTCATAATACATGTGTGTAATTCACTACACATCATCTTTAGCAATATGAAGATGAAATCAGCATCAAACAATGCATAGCAATTGATGCCCCCACAATTATGCAATAAATATTAAGCTCCCAATCACCATGCATTATCTAGCCGGTAAGGTTAAAAGAGCAAAATAATACGCATACATAATACATAAAATTATAACAGTCTTCTCAATGGACTTATAATAAAATTATTATAAAGATGAAAACTTACTCATGATCATTGTGCATCTCAGCTTGTGATCCAACATCGTTATAAATATCCAACATGTTGCAATTCTCAACATTGCACCATATATACATCATCATTCTTATATTAGAGAACAATGATTTCGATGATTGTTTCACTTATATTTTGTTTTTGCAAATCCACAAATTAAAATATATATCCTTACTCACATAAAATCAATCATCATAATCTTATATAGAGTTGTGTAAGCCAAATGTACAACATAAATAGATGAACCTTGCCCAACCATTATTTATTGACTTAGTCAACAAATTAAAACTCTTATATTTGGTTCAATTATTCATGTATAAAACATGCTATCTGTGGACATGACATAGGTCCACCCCGACGCGGCCACGCGCGGGTTTGTTGCGGCGAATGAATCTCATGTGAGATGGATCTCGAATTGAAATTTAAATCGAAGTTGGAGTTGCCACCGAATTTTGTGGGAATTTGGGCCCGTTCGAACCCACTCTATGTCGTAGTGGGCCGTGCACAAAAGTACGGCCCATTCCGATTTCAGAGTTTATGGGGTTCGTCCCTTTGCATTGCGATACCGATACCGACATTATCGGTAATCGTGTATTGAATGACTCTCGTATGCCAACGGTTTCGGACATCCGGAAACCATGGTTCTGGGTAAGGGGTGAGGGTACGTGTTGGGAAGTTCACAAAGAACACCCAACCCCGCCGGCACTTAGCGGCCTTTACTAAGATATCGTTCGTTGTTCGTGTACGCGTGTTAGTTTGACGGTTGAATGATATGCAAAGAGCGTTTTGACTAAAAATTTGAATTACGTTTAACTACGTCGTTTAATGCATCTAATACTATCGTCAAAGTTATTTTAGCATGCGAGATTCGTTTTAGTACAATAAAACAAACAACGAAATAAAAGAAAAGGTGCGACAACAGATTACAATATACGAGTGGGATATCACCCGGAAATACAATGCCACAAACGATACAATACAACAATCGCGATAATAAAGGAGCAAACGAGTTAGGAGATGTAAATATGACACGATGTATGGTTTTGAAAAGATGAACACGTGATAGACTTGACACGTGACGACCGAAGCCGTTTAAATAATTTTATCGGGACTTGAAAGTAGCTGAAAAGCTCACGGTTTTGACATACCAGGGGCCACTCGATCGAGTCATTGATGGAATCGATCGAGTGGTCACGAAGAAAACATTCTGCCCGGGTTATGGGATGTCACTCGATCGAGTGCTCCCTGTACGGACTGCTGTGCGGTTTTTATTTTTGAAAAATCGATGATTTTGTTAAATCGCGTGGAAATATAATATGATTTATACTCGATTCAATTTTAGATACTCGCCGTATTCGATATTTAACTATAGAATCAATATCGAATATTTAGAGTGGGTTTAGAAAAAAAGATTTTTGAAAGTCGTTTTGGATGTTGTTAAGACGAAATAATTCCTCCACGTTGTAATGTCGTAATTAGTCTTTTCGGACCATGTGATCATTATTCGGCTGCAACGGGATTATGCTTAACATGATTTAATAATTGATACCTTTAGATCCGACATTTGACTATAGAGTCGATATCGAATCCTAGGGACGACGCTTTATTGAAAATAGCACGATAATATAAATATTAGGAATGAGAAAAGAAATAAAAAAAGACGCGACTACAACGACGTGGAAAATGGGAAAAAACGAGAAAAAAGAGGAGGAAAAGAGAGAAGACGGGATTTGTAACATCCTTAACCTACATGCTTAATTATCTTGAAAACGGACTCGTAGTAGCGGCCTAGGCGCGGGAGCGTTAAGATGTATATAGGTGAGTTATGGTGTGTATGGTTAGGGAGGGGATTTGGCGAGTTTGTCTCTCGGTTTTGTATATGGTTTGCCTAAAATTGCCTAGAATTTCGGGTTGTGAATGGTCAGGAATCCTATAAGATTTCTAGAGGAAAGATCGGAATATAATATGCCTAGTATTGCTGGAATTCCGGGTTGTGAATCGTTGTATTGTGTGTCGGGATTGGAATTATTGTCTTGTGAATTGTTGTTAATAATTGATGATGAAATTGTGTTGCGGAGGTAGGGTATTTATAGGATGAAATACCCGACTTGATATAGGAGATAGATGGCTTGCAAAGAAAGAAAAAAACCGGTTGGGGTAAAGTGGGATTCCGTTTGTGGATAGGAAAAGGTTACTTGTAGGGGAAGAAACACCCGGTTTAGATGGAGTAGGATTCCGACTTTGGATAGGAAAGGATTCTTACTTTGTAGCTGATATTTGTGTAGTATTTGACTTCGAGTCAGATTTTTGAAGTGGCGTGACAGATTTTTATGTCTCGGAAACGTCTTTGACCGGGGTTTGACCCGATCGCTAAAAGACGGTTTTGCCCTTGGTGTCGTTTTTGACCCAAATTAGTCTCATTTGACTGGAAACGACCCACTGGGCCTGGATTTGAGGTCTGTTTTGTGAGTTTTTTACTCCGCTAAAAGCTCGTGCCAACTACTATTGATTCCGATTCTGAAATTGAGTGTATTAAGTTATGTTTACGTCCGATCATCATCGGGTGTTTTTTTTGGAAACTACTATAGACACCTGGCGGTCAAAATGTGGGTGTCTATAGAGCCCCCACTCTGACTGAGGCTTGGACAAGGCGAAAGTCAGAGTAGCTACCAGGCCAATCGCAGATTAAGACCCGACAGACTTTCGATCGGGTCATTTATAGTCCACTACACTTGCGTAAAAGGGGTCGCCAGCCATAAGATAGAAATTATACCTGAGTGAATGGTAATAGCTCAGTGGGGACTTGCCTAAGAAGCCCTGGGTGTGCCCATTTGCAGACACATCTCTTGGAGCTGCGAGGGAGCTTGACTAGGAATCCCTGGGTGTGCCCGTTTGCAGACACATCCCGATTCAGAATTACGCGGGAGCTTGCATAGGAAGCTATGAGTGTGTCCGTTCGCAGATACATCCCGATTCAAAAGTGCGCGGGAGCTTGCATAGGAAGCTATGGGTGTGTCCGTTCGCAGACACATCCCGATTCTTTAGTAGAAATGTCGCCTGAGCTTTCCACTGGGGAGTTTTTGCGAGGAGACTTCCTTCTCGAGTCTGGGTGTACCTGTATGACGCCGACACATAGCAATTCGTATGTAACATTTAGGCGAAACACCAACTCACGCTGGGGAAGTAAAAACTTGATGTTCCTTTGGGAAGCACAAGCTGGTACCTAAAATGTTAGATATATAGGCAGAAATAGCAAATATAGCAGATAACAAGGTAGCATACAGGAAATGCAGTTAGCATCTATAGACTAACTTGCGCTGGGGAAAATGATTTTTGTTTCATTTTGAAATCGAAGTCCTGAAAGCAACTCACGTGCTAGGAGATAGGTTTTCAAAATGGAAAAGGGTAGAAAAGAAATTTGCAGTTTAAAATAGACCGAAATTTGACCTTGTCGAAAAGGATTTTCTCAAATGGCTATGTTGTGCAGATTTCAAAACGGGAATTCGAGGAGAGAGACATACCGACAGACTCGACTCTGGACGCGACATGACGTGTTGACAGACACGAACTGGACTCCCTAAGGGCTGGACCATGACTCGATAGGGGGGTGGGCCACCTAAGATGACAAGATTCTTAAGTTGCGCTATTCCGTAGCCTAGGCGAGTGGCAACATGGTTGAATCCTCGGAATGGGAAAGATATGCTAAAGGGGGATTGTAGTAGTCCGTAATGAGACTGTTTTAGTCTAGTGCTCTTCTAGATTTTTGATTTCGGGGTACATTCCTAAAGTGGTTATTGATTCGAGTCCTGACAGATTCCCGTCTTCGACTGAGCCGAGTACTAGGACACACCATAGAGAGGATGCTAGATTTTGAAAGTATTTGGATTATGTGACTGGGTGGAGAACTTCTGCCTAGGAGAAGCCCCAGGATGACATAGCTAACTGTTGAGAACATGATAGTGTCGTGATAGGAATGACGGTGCTTTTTGAATGTGTGTTAATGCGGGTGGTTGTGCCTCTGTTGAAAGGCTGCCTACGTATTCACGTGTAGTGAAATCAAACCATGTCGTAGTTCAGTGAATTGGAAGATATATTATGGTGCCTAGTTTATTAGGGCTTTGTGTGTAACTAGCCATAACGATGGTGTAGGCTAGGTGCATTCCCCATGATACCTTGATCAAAGGGCTAGAATAGTTAGGATGTTGATCTTGTGACTGTGAGCGTTCTCCGGGGAAGCCCCCAGAGTTGGTGTGAACTATTTGGGCATGTTTTATGCCGACCGCAAGTTGAGTTCCCGTGTTTAGGGTTGGTAACTGGTTTGGATAATTTTGGAAATGTGGTGCTAGGTCGTAAGTGGCTTTGATGATTTGAAATCTGGAGCTCGATTTTGTGGAGCTAAGGCTTCGAGGGTAAGGTATTGTAATGTGGTAGGAAATGGGGAAGTCGAGTAAAAATGACTCGAACTTCGATTGGGCAGGTTTGATAATGCGGGATCTGATTTCCATGTCTGGCCCTAATGGTTAGGGTATCCTATGGAGCTTGAATCCTCAAATTTCCGGGCTGTCTCTTAGCCTAGGTCTCGAGAAGGTCTTGAGGGTTATAATGTGGTAAGGCTAGATGTGGTGTTAGCTGACCAGCTTGATTGTCACTCCCCTTATTCGATTGTATGGGTATTGATAATTTTTGAATTGACAGTACCCCGGTCAAGGGACTTTCACTTGCGTTGACCGCTAACCATGTTCATGGATTTTTGATTGATTTTTTTTGGTTGACCTCTTAGCCCCGGTCATGGGATTTTCATTTGAGTTGACCGTGCCCCGGTCAAGGGTTTGACCGTACTCTGGTCGAGGGATATTGAAAGCTCTTTTTGATCATAGCCAGCTCTTTTGTTTTGGCATTTTGCTTTTTCCTAGGACTTTCGATTTTTGTCCAGTTTTTTTGTTTTTTCCTTTTTTTTTTCTGTTGGTCAGACTAACACCTAAGGTAGGGATTGGTCGATTTTATTGGAGGGGTGTTTATTGTGGGAAATGGGCTTGCGTCCCGTCTTGAACCCAAACTAGGAGACTACCTAGATTTGTCATAGGATTCGATACCGCTCCCTAAGGGTAGTTATGTGGCTTTCTATGTCAAACATGGAACAGGTAATGGAAAACACGGGCTCGGTTTCCTGCAGTCATTATAGATGTGCCTATAATAGTCACGTGCATGTGCTCACAGTGTATGATGGTGTTGATCATGTCCTCGGAAACACATAAGGAAAGCATATATGAGAAATAGAAGAGCTGACTTTATTGAATTTTGAAAAGAAGACGGAATACAGCTGACTCTAACTCTGATTTCGAAATTAGGATCTAGGGTATCATAAACTCGGACTCAGACTTAGACTCGAATCAAATCCGGACTTTCGGATGCTCGGTTGGTTGTTTCTTTTTTGTAAGGTCCTTGATTGGAGAGAACTACAGGTGCCACGACTCGCTTAAACTCGATTTTGCGCAGGTGAAGAGAGGGAGTCAAACTAGACACGACCCGGGGTGATGGGATGACAAAGACTCTTGGATCGGAATACCCGAACGTTGACCTAGATAAGGTAACGACCGTGGCTTGGACTCGACCATGGGACTTGTGCTGCAGAAGGGTGAATCCGAAAATGGGGCGACTGTGTTTGACCATGTCGCATGCTCGGACCAACCGTGGTGAACTAAACCCTAGGTAACTCGAGTATTCGTAGCATAGGTACGACTCGAAGGATGCCGGTGTAGGATGGACGTAGGGTACTCCTTAACGGAAACGTGATTGACTGCTCGGGTGGAGGACAACCCTCGAATGAGACTAAAGACTCTAGTTGGACTCAGATGGTGTGACATCTAAGTTACTCCAAAATGGGGTACGTGAGACACGTGTAAGACATGACCCTTAGAGCAATCGTGATTGATCGCTTTGCTGAAGGGTAGCCCCCGAGTGAGATTGAAGACTTTGTTAAGACTCGAGTATCGGACGAGTGACCCTTAGATGTAAGGATCACGAACCTTTTGCTACAGGGCTATGCCTTGTAAAAGGTTGACTCGGCCTCGAGGAAAGACAGACGGGGTAAGGAAACTTGCGATGTAAGATTGGCAGAGTTTCAACGCTAGAGACCCTCGACCTGACTTGAATAAAGATAGACCTTGTGATTAGGGTAGACTCTTAAATGAAAGGAGTTTTTGAATTGGGGTGACTCGACTAACGGATTAAAAGATGGACGAAATTCCCTTAGGAAAGGTCGTGGGGACCGTCCTGCTAGAGGGAAAGGTCGTGTGGGACTTTCTAGTTTGGACTCGAGTGTGTAAGCGGGCTTTCCTTGGTAGAGGTATGCCCTACGTTGGTTAGCCTTGCCTTAGTCAAATAAGGCGGATTGGGATAAGGAGAAAACCCGTGATGTAAGATCGACGGAGTTTCGACGCTAAAGACCTTCGACGACTTATGACAAGACTCGACACTGCTAAATACGGGAAGTTCTAAGAAGAGGAAAGTTTTGAAAAGGGAAATTTGGATTCCGAAAAAATCGGTGGATGGCCCGACCTTTTGAAAATCGGGAAAGTGCCGCCGGGCCTTTTTTTTCGAAAATTTTAAAAAGCTTGAAATTGGAAATGGGCGGCATACCGGCAAGAAATAGGCTATTTTGAGTCAAATCATGAATCCTAATTTCGGTAGCATCCCGGGGTTTTGAATTGAGTTTTGAAAATTGAGAAGATGGGCCTGAAATTGGCAGTGGGCCAATAGGACCGGGTTTTTGAAAAGTTGAATATTTGGAATTTCGAAAATTTGAATATCGAAAAAAGAATTTCCGACAATTGGAAAATTGAAGATTAGATGAGATCCCGAAGATTTGAAAATTGAAAACGGCACCTCGAAGATTTGAAAATTGAAAATGGCATCACGAAGATTTGAAAGTCGAAATGGAATTTTGGAAATTCGAAAATCGAATAGTGGATCGGAAATTCGAATTTTGAAATGGGCAGCATGTCGGCTAGAAAATAGGCTTGTTTTGAGTCAAATCTTAAGTCTAAATTTCGGTAGCACTCCGATTTTGAAAATTGAATAATTTTTAAAAGACGGGTCCCGAAACGGTATTTCGGGTTTTGAAAATTGGATAATTTTGAAAAGATGCAAGTTTTGAAATAACGGTTTTTGAAAAAAGATGACACGTAAATCAAGTAGCATGTAGTCACGGAAGCAGTATAACGACACCATGTATGCTCTTAATCTAAGTCTCGGTCGGTCGAAATAGGGTCTATACCAACAACGACGGCTTTCTCGAAAATCAGGACGGACTTCCTAAGCCGAATTGGTCTTAGAACATGCCGTGAAACCCATACGAGTTCCGCCATCGGAGTCTTTAGCTCACCCATTTAGGAATGCACTGTGGTGTAGTGGGACGTCGATCACAAGTAACCGGACCGGGAATGATTTGGGTTATGCATGAACCATCGAACTAAAACGCGTACATTAGTAATCGAACGATTTCTTTTCGAGTCTCACCCTGAGAATCCCGATGACAAGTGGTACATCTGGTATCCCCAGCGGAGTCGCCAAATTATGGACATGACATAGGTCCACCCCGACGCGGCCACGCGCGGGTTTGGGGCGGCAAATGAATCTCATGTGAGATGGATGTCGAATTGAAATTTAAATCGAAGTTGGAGTCGCCACCGAATTTTGTGAGAATTCGGGCCCGTTCGAACCCGCTCTATGTCGTAGTGGGCTGTGCACAAAGTACGGCCCATTCTGATTTTAGAGTTTATGGGGTTCGTCCTTTTGCATTGCGATACCGATACCGGCATTATCGGTAATCGTGTATTGAATGACTCTCGTATGCCAACGGTTGCGGACATCCGGAAACCATGGTTCTGAGTAAGGGGTGAGGGTACGTGTTGGGAAGTTCACAAAGAACACCCAACCCCGCCCGCACTTAGAGGCCTTTACTAAGATATCGTTCGTTGTTCGTGTACGCGTGTTAGTTTGACGGTTGAATGATATGCAAAGAGCGTTTTGACTAAACATGTGAATTACATTTAACTACTTCGTTTAATGCATCTAATACTATCGTCAAAGTTATGCATCCGAGGTTCATTTTAGTACAATAAAACAAACAACGAAATAAAAGAAAAGGTGCGACAACAGATTACAATATACGAGTGGCATACCACCCGGAAATACAATGCCACAAACGATACAATACAACAATCGCGATAATAAAGGTGAAAACAAGTTAGGAGATGTAAATATGACACGATGTATGGTTTTGAAAAGATGAACACGTGATAGACTTGACACGTGACGACCGAAGTCATTAAAATAATTTTATCAGGACTTGAAAATAGCTGAAAAGCTCACGGTTTTGACATACCAGGGGCCACTCGATCGAGTCATTGATGGACTCGATCGAGTGGTCTCGATAAAAGCATTCTGCCCGGGTTATGGGATGCCACTCGATCGAGTGGGCTAGGCACTCGATTGAGTGCTCCCTATACGGACTGCTGTCCGATTTTTATTTTGAAAAATCAATGATTTTGTTGAATCGCGTGGAAATATAATATGATTTATACTTGATTTAATTTTCGATACTCGTCGTATTCGATATTTGACTATAGA